>OX638299.1:24726309-25326309 GCA_951812265.1 Taphrorychus bicolor | reverse complement strand
GTGAAGGCTTGGTATTAAAGAAACATTACTCATGGTATTAGCGCACAATTACTCGTGCCAACTTTGGTATAAACCTGGTGAGTTTACACATACCCAGACAATCGGTTTTATATCAGTATTTCCAAGAAGATAGTGACTTCTAGAATGAACATCCAGTTCTTAACTTCTCATTTACAGTGGAGGGCTGGTATTAAAGAATCATTACTCATGGTATTAGCACACCATTACTCGTGCCAACTTTGGTATAAACCTTGTAAGTTTGCATACCCACACAATCAGTTGTATATTATTCTTTTCTAGGGGATGGTGACCTTTACATTGAACATCTAGTTCTTAATTGTTCCTCTCTTTTATAGTGGAGGTGAAGGCTTGGCATTAAAGAAACATTACTCATGGTATTAGCGCACAATTACTCGTGCCAACTTTGGTATTAACCTGGTGAGTATACATACCCAGACAATCGGTTTAATATCAGTATTTCCAAGAAGATAATGACTTCTAGAATGAACATCCAGTCCTTAACTTCTCATTTACAGTAGAGGGCTGGTATTAAAGAAACATTACTCATGGTATTAGCACACCATTACTCGTTCCAACTTTGGTATAAACCTTGTAAGTCTGCATACCCAGACACTCGGTTTTATATCATTTTTTTCAAGAGGATAGTGACCTTTATATTGAACATCCAGTTCTTAATTGTTCGTCTCTTTTACAGTGAAGGTGAAGGCTTGGTATTAAAGAAACATTACTCATGGTATTAGCGCACAATTACTCGTGCCAACTTTGGTATTAACATGGTGAGTATACATACCCAGACAATCGGTTTAATATCAGTATTTCCAAGAAGATAATGACTTCTAGAATGAACATCCAGTCCTTAACTTCTCATTTACAGTAGAGGGCTGGTATTAAAGAAACATTACTCATGGTATTAGCACACCATTACTCGTTCCAACTTTGGTATAAACCTTGTAAGTCTGCATACCCAGACACTCGGTTTTATATCATTTTTTTCAAGAGGATAGTGACCTTTATATTGAACATCCAGTTCTTAATTGTTCCTCTCTTTTACAGTGGAGGTGAAGGCTTGGTATTAAAGAAACATTACTCATGGTATTAGCGCACAATTACTCGTGCCAACTTTGGTATAAACCTGTTGAGTTCACATACCCAGACAATCGGTTTTATATCAGTATTTCCAAGAAGGTTAGTTAGACTTCTAGAATGAACATCCAGTTCTTAACTTCTCATTTACAGTGGAGGGCTGGTATTAAAGAAACATTACTCATGGTATTAGCACACCATTACTCGTAGCAACTTCGGTATAAACCTTGTAAGTCTGCATTCCCAGACAATCGGTTGTATATCATTCTTTTCAAGAGGATAGTGACCTTTAGATTGAACATCCAGTTCTTAATTGTTCCTCACTTTTACAGTGGAGGTGAAGGCTTGGTATTAAAGAAACATTACTCATGGTATTAGCACATCATTACTCGTGCCAACTTTGGTATAAACCTTGTAAGTCTGCATACCCAGACACTCGGTTTTATATCATTTTTTTCAAGAGGATAGTGACCTTTATATTGAACATCCAGTTCTTAATTGTTCCTCTCTTTTACAGTGGAGGTGAAGGCTTGGTATTAAAGAAACATTACTCATGGTATTAGCGCACAATTACTCGTGCCAACTTTGGTATAAACCTGGTGAGTTTACATACCCAGACAATCGGTTTTATATCAGTATTTCCAAGAAGATAGTGACTTCTAGAATGAACATCCAGTTCTTAACTTCTCATTTACAGTGGAGGGCTGGTATTAAAGAAACATTACTCATGGTATTAGCACACCATTACTCGTGCCAACTTTGGTATAAACCTTGTAAGTTTGCATACCCAGACAATCGGTTTTATATCATTTTTTTCAAGAGGATAGTGACCTTTAGATTGAACATCCAGTTCTTAATTGTTCCTCTCTTTTACAGTGGAGGTGAAGGCTTGGTATTAAAGAAACATTACTCATGGTATTAGCGCACAATTACTCGTGCCAACTTTGGTATAAACCTGGTGAGTTTACATACCCAGACAATCGGTTTTATATCAGTATTTCCAAGAAGATAGTGACTTCTAGAATGAACATCCAGTTCTTAACTTCTCATTTACAGTGGAGGGCTGGTATTAAAGAAACATTACTCATGGTATTAGCGCACAATTACTCGTGCCAACTTTGGTATAAACCTGGTGAGTTTACATACCCAGACAATCGGTTTTATATCAGTATTTCCAAGAAGATAGTGATTTCTAGAATGAACATCCAGTTCTTAACTTCTCATTTACAGTGGAGGGCTGGTATTAAAGAAACATTACTCATGGTATTAGCACACCATTACTCGTGCCAACTTTGGTATAAAACTTGTAAGTCTGCATACCCAGACAATCGGTTTTATATCAGTATTTCCAAGAAGATAGTGACTTCTAGAATGAACATCCAGTTCTTAACTTCTCATTTACAGTGGAGGGCTGGTATTAAAGAAACATTACTCAGGGTATTAGCACACCATTACTCGTGCCAACTTTGGTATAAACTTGTAAGTCTGCATACCCAGACAATCGGTTTTATATCATTTTTTTCAAGAGGATAGTGACCTTTAGATTGAACATCCAGTTCTTAATTGTTCCTCTCTTTTACAGTGGAGGTGAAGGCTTGGTATTAAAGAAACATTACTCATGGTATCAGCGCACAATTACTCGTGCCAACTTTGGTATTAACCTGGTGAGTATACATACCCTGACAATCGGTTTAATATCAGTATTTCCAAGAAGATAATGACTTCTAGAATGAACATCCAGTCCTTAACTTCTCATTTACAGTAGAGGGCTGGTATTAAAGAAACATTACTCATGGCATTAGCACACCATTACTCGTGCTAACTTTGGTATACACCTTGTAAGTCTGCATACCCAGACAATCGGTTTTATATCATTTTTTTCAAGAGGATAGTGACCTTTAGATTGAACATCCAGTTCTTAATTGTTCCTCTCTTTTACAGTGGAGGTGAAGGCTTGGTATTAAAGAAACATTACTCATGGTATTAGCGCACAATTACTCATGCCAACTTTGGTATAAACCTGGTGAGTTTACATACCCAGACAATCGGTTTTATATCAGTATTTCCAAGAAGATAGTGACTTCTAGAATGAACATCCAGTTCTTAACTTCTCATTTACAGTGGAGGGCTGGTATTAAAGAAACATTACTCATGGTATTAGCACACCATTACTCGTGCCAACTTTGGTATAAACCTTGTAAGTCTGCATACCCAGACAATCGGTTTTATATCATTTTTTTCAAGAGGATAGTGACCTTTAGATTGAACATCCAGTTCTTAATTGTTCCTCTCTTTTACAGTGGAGGTGAAGGCTTGGTATTAAAGAAACATTACTCATGGTATTAGCGCACAATTACTCGTGCCAACTTTGGTATAAACCTGGTGAGTTTACATACCCAGACAATCGGTTTTATATCAGTATTTCCAAGAAGATAGTGACTTCTAGAATGAACATCCAGTTCTTAACTTCTCATTTACAGTGGAGGGCTGGTATTAAAGAAACATTACTCAGGGTATTAGCACACCATTACTCGTGCCAACTTTGGTATAAACCTTGTAAGTTTGCATACCCACACAACCGGTTTTATATTATTCTTTTCTAGGGGATAGTGACCTTTACATTGAACATCCAGTTCTTAATTGTTCCTCTCTTTTATAGTGGAGGTGAAGGCTTGGTATTAAAGAAACATTACTCATGGTATTAGCGCACAATTACTCGTGCCAACTTTGGTATTAACCTGGTGAGTATACATACCCAGACAATCGGTTTAATATCAGTATTTCCAAGAAGATAATGACTTCTAGAATGAACATCCAGTCCTTAACTTCTCATTTACAGTAGAGGGCTGGTATTAAAGAAACATTACTCATGGTATTAGCACACCATTACTCGTGCCAACTTTGGTATAAACCTGGTGAGTTTACATACCCAGACAATCGGTTTTATATCAGTATTTCCAAGAAGATAGTGACTTCTAGAATGAACATCCAGTTCTTAACTTCTCATTTACAGTGGAGGGCTGGTATTAAAGAAACGTTACTCATGGTATTAGCGCACAATTACTCGTGGCAACTTTGGTATAAACCTGTTGAGTTCACATACCCAGACAATCGGTTTTATATCAGTATTTCCAAGAAGGTTAGTTAGACTTCTAGAATGAACATCCAGTTCTTAACTTCTCATTTACAGTGGAGGGCTGGTATTAAAGAAACATTACTCATGGTATTAGCACACCATTACTCGTAGCAACTTTGGTATAAACCTTGTAAGTCTCCATACCCAGACAATCGGTTGTATATCATTCTTTTCAAGAGGATAGTGACTTTTAGATTGAACATCCAGTTCTTAATCGTTCCTCTCTTTTACAGTGGAGGTGAAGGCTTGGTATTAAAGAAACATTACTCATGGTATTAGCACACCATTACTCGTGCCAACTTTGGTATAAACCTTGTAAGTCTGCATACCCAGACACTCGGTTTTATATCATTTTTTTCAAGAGGATAGTGACCTTTATATTGAACATCCACTTCTTAATTGTTCCTCTCTTTTACAGTGGAGGTGAAGGCTTGGTATTAAAGAAACATTACTCATGGTATTAGCGCACAATTACTCGTGCCAACTTTGGTATAAACCTGTTGAGTTCACATACCCAGACAATCGGTTTTATATCAGTATTTCCAAGAAGGTTAGTTAGACTTCTAGAATGAACATCCAGTTCTTAACTTCTCATTTACAGTGGAGGGCTGGTATTAAAGAAACATTACTCATGGTATTAGCACACCATTACTCGTAGCAACTTGGGTATAAACCTTGTAAGTCTGCATACCCAGACAATCGGTTGTATATCATTCTTTTCAAGAGGATAGTGACTTTTAGATTGAACATCCAGTTCTTAATTGTTCCTCTCTTTTATAGTGGAGGTGAAGGGTTGGTATTAAAGAAACATTACTCATGGTGTTAGCGCACAATTACTCGTGCCAACTTTGGTATAAACCTATAGTATCAGTATTATTGGTCTACTTCGTCTAGATTGGAAAATCTCAAACTTATCAAATTGCTGCTATTCTTGGGTGCCCCCCAGTGCCCGCACTTCAAGTGACTTAACATCGCGCATAATGCCAATTTTACGTACTAGATTCGAATTTAAAAACGCAATAGATTCTAAATCTAGAAATTTGGTACCATAAAAAGATTTTTACTTCTCGAAAGCACAATAATTTAATCCTTATAAGCGAAAATCGCGCTCCACTATTGAAAAAATGCAAATCGCGATTTCGAATCATTTGACGTAAGACGTTACGTGACTTACTCTCGATCAATGACCTTCGATATATGCACAGAACTAATCAATGCCTATATTCCCTAAAATAGACCCGTTTTTTGGTCGAAAGCCCGCCATTTTTAAGGTACCCATGATGCATTTCTTCGTCAGAGCACATAAATTGGCAAATCAAAACCTCAAATTGTTTGACGTAAGACGTCAATTCAAGCTGCCATTTTAAAAGTAGCACTGTTAAAAAGGGTGCCAAAACTGTAAAACAGGAAAGTCTCTCCATCTCTCCCAGAAGTAATATACAGACTCCTTGATCTCCATGTCTCCGCCATTTTTGTGTGAATCCCCTGTGCTAAAAAAAAGGGGCGAAAAGTGTAAAACACGAGTCTTGTTATATGTAATATAGTAGCTAGTTGGTAACTTTGGTTGCTAACATTTTATGATAATGGCAGTTGACACTATTGACAACGTTATGGCCGATTATTTACCGGTAAATAAAGCTGTCAGTTGTCAAGCGCATTAGGCGCCGCACAGTGGGGCCAAATGCCAAAAATTCGGAAATAATTTAATATCTTTTTTTTCAAGCATGCAGGAAATAAAAAGTCTGTTTCAGAGTGATTCAGTTTTGCAAATTTCTCTCATCCTCTTTAAGCGGGTCCAGGTACTTACCCAATTAGTGGTGTATATTATTTATAAAATAAATAGTGTTAGAACGGTGGTTTTCAATGTTCAATGGATTTAATGGTATTAAATCATAACCAATGGTTTAGACGGTTTAGGTAAATTATGGTAAACTGAAAATTTGTAGAATTATTATCAATACTAAATTAATAAAATCTGTCACATTGACAGATAAATATGATGACGCGCATGACATTTAACAGATAAACTTAGAATTCGAGAATTTATGCGATTTCGACTAATAACGGCTTCGGGTGGTGCTCTCGAGCCCCCTGAGAGTATTCCTATCCTTTGCTTTTTCAATAAGAATGTAAAGATGGCAATACACTCAGATCAATCTATCTAGTGTTCTGATAATTTTGGTGAACGAAAATCGTTTATATATGCGCCACCATGACAGTAGTGGTGACTTTTGACTTTACTTTTACTGCCTAGGACTTTTTTGCTACTTTTGTTCTCTCGGGATTAGAAAGCCCACTTTAGGTGTACGTATGGAGAAAACAAATGACGTACTTTTGGTCCGCTTGAAAAAAAAAGATAGTATATGTTACTCGGAGTAAAAGATCTTTTTGTGCTTCGCCCAGTTGCAGGCCTCAGCTTCGCTTCGGCCGTCAATCTCTGGGCTCAGCACGAAAAGACCCACTTTTACTCCTAGTGACATAATTTACTATTTGGTTAATGATGGTATCAAATTGCCGTTTGTTTCGTTCGATTTATTTAGATTCATTTAGAGCAAAATTTAGTGTTTATTGAGGATTGAGGTATAGCATTTAATCAATAAATTCAGTTGGTAGAGTTGTACCTTTACAAACTTTATAACTGCATGTTTCTTAGATATATTAAAATAACTATAATAAAATAAAAGAAATTCGCCGAGTCGGAGTTGGGTTTATCTCGTTATTATTTATTACTATACATGGCACAAACTTAACGCAGGATTCGATAGCATCAAAATTAATGTAGATATTAAGTTGGGACAAAATCTGTATCATGTAGAGCAGTTAGAACAACATTTTAAAAATAGTGACCATTATACAGGGTGTTCCAAAAAGTATTTACGATTCAAACATGTATTTTATAAACGATATATCATAAGGTATTATGGTGTTTTTGCATTTGAAATTAGAAATAGTTTTTACGTGGAGATAATTGCATCTAAAAATTCTAATTTGTTATATTTTAAAAATCTGTAGCTCTTAACAGGCTTGAAGTAGAACCAAACGAATTACAGTTTCATATCTTAGATTACAAAATTTAAATAAGGATCTTTCAGTTTGTACTACTTTTAAAAATGTCTAAAATTCTAAACATTTTTAAACTTCTAAATTTAAAAAAATTGTGTTGATTGATAGATCTTTCAAAACTAAATTAGGAATATCTCAAGCCGCTTAGGAACTACACATTCTTGAAGCAAAAAAAATACAATTTTAAAGACGCAATTATATCTAAAAGTATTCGGGATCGTCATAGGATTTGCTACGTAAAAAAAAATGTACCACTGTAGTAGTGTCTTACTTAAAAAAAAATGTATGTTTCAATCGGCATTAAGTACTTTTTGAATCATCCTGTTTAAAGGTCACTATTTTCTAAATGAAGCTCTAACCCTACTACATGACACCGTCTTTGTTTCAAATCAATATTTTGAGATATCATAAAACCTGCGTTAAGAATGTGCCACACTGTGTAAGTACGTACTCAATAGTTTTGCTGTTATGTGGGGTAAGGGCACATTAGCACTTGAAAATTGGTATCCGGATTGGGTTGATCACTAACTGGTCAACATACTTGCAGAGAGCACTCCAATCCCTCCAATGGCCAGGATCAGTTAAAAATTACTCAAAGCGTCAAAACTGCAGATTAAAATTTTCTGGGCCAATTCAGGTTAAGATTAGAGTTAAAAATGATTAAGAAATTACACAGAGCGTTCAAAAATGTCTAACTAAGATTAAGGCAAAAATCGGTGAAAAGTGACTCAAAGGGTTTAAAACACAAATTTATAGAATTTGGGGAAATTCAAATTAAGATAATGGCCAAGATCAGTTAAAAATTATTTAAAACTTCAAAAATGGAGATCAAAAATTTCTAGGTCAACTCAGGTCAAAATTCGAGTCAAAAATGACTCGAAGGGCTTAAAAATAGAAATTTAGAGAGTTTAGGAAATTCAAATTAAGATAATGGCCAAGAACAATTAAAATTGAGAGGGATAATTCAGGTTATGATTGGAGTCTATAGTGTCCAAGCGCCTACAAATGCCAGTTTGGAGTCTTTGGAGAAATTCAAATCAAGTTATAAAATTTTTCGAAAACGTGGAAGGAGCTTTGAAATTAGAAATTTAGAAATGGCTTTTAATGTCGGGAATTTAGTTCTTATTATGGCTTGAATTTCGCCAACCTTTATTGGTCAAAAAATCCTGTTGACAAATTTCATTGGCCAGCAATTCTCACTTTCACTTTCACTCTTTCCTATAGAATAAGCGTCCAGGTTTTGAAACGGTAAGCTCCGCCTCAAAACGGAAAGTTTCCGAAATTTTACCCACTGGGTGCCAACTTTTTGACACGACGTTTGACTCACGACTCTTCGAGCTCGTGCCGCACCCATTACACCAGTTTTCCATGATAGTAGAACTGGTAGATATAACTATAAGCCATTCACTTATTATTGTCGTCAAGTAGGCATTGGAAATTTGACTTTGACAGTTTTATCGTATTTTCTCAGCATGTGCTAAAAGGAGATGGGTATAAAAAAAAAATTAAGGTTTCAAAGGTAACTATATAGATGACAAAAATAAGTGAATTTACTAAAAGGAAGCGCTATGATGAGTGTAAAATTTCAAACTTTGACACAGTGTTGGGACACCCTGTATGTGATGACGAACATCCATATAGACTGAGAGAGAAAAATATGTCTTTGCATGGTGTATCTTAATTTAATGGTGAACAAAAAGTTTGCATTTTCGTTTGAAATTGTCGTGCTCAATATTGAAGCAGATCAATGACCTGCTTCAATGGTGACTTGGTGACTTCTTTTTGCTCGAAGATATTTCCTAAAACCGTCTCTCTTCCTGAGGATTTTGAGTAGGCTGATGCTTCCATAGAAGAATATTTTTTTTTGAAACAAAATATATAATATTTAATTTTACTATAGCAAACAAGAAAAACAAATAATGACCATTTTTAAAGTTAAAAGTTATAAATAAATAAAAAAATAAAATTTATGATGCTGTTTTTAATCGGTATGAGACTCGATTTCTAACTCCACTGCAAACTCATTTGTTGGTGTGGATATTATTAACACAACCTCAACATTGAACCTAAATTTAAAAAAATCCAATTTCTCAACTAGAAAATTTCAAGGCTACGCCCCTGTGCAATTTCTGGGATTTGTACCGTTTACATAAAGCGTATACAACATGTATAACAAGATACTTGTTGGGAGTTTCGGAGATAGCCGATATTGCTGCCCTTTTACATCTCGAGAGCCCTTTGGCGCCCACAAAAAACATCAAACTTTGACCTAAGCCAAATAACCTTTTCAATTATAATCCCTATAGGTCCTCTTGCAGCGGCAGGTAAATATCTTTTAACACAAAATGTTTTTATTTTCAATTGATGGGGAAAAAGGTTGCCTTCGATAATACAGACATGCCTCTCGGTGATGATTTCGTGGGATGATATCTTTTGAAAAAAGGGCCTGCTTTTTTGCCCGTAAAGATGTGCTCTTGTGACTTTTTTTTGAATGGCGGTCGAATGTTTACACATATTTAAAAAATACCAATTAGGTTGGTTGGGCGTATACTGGGTCGAGTATGGGATGATAAAGTTGTCACAGGAACAACTTCTGCATGAAGAGAAGTCTTAGAGCTCATAAGGATAAGGAAATGATGCTGCTTGGTCAAGCAAACAGATTTTTCTTTGTAAGATATTTAGAGTTAATGGTGATAGAGCGGAGAGGGGTTATTAGGGAAGCTTTCCCTTAAGACGTCCATAAAATAACATATATTCTTTATTAACTAGCTACCACGCTTTAATCTTCAAACTCGCATATATTACAAACCAAGACCGAAGTAGATTCAAGATTTCGTGCACAAAGCCTTCCACTCAAGAGGGAATGTACCTTCTACGGTATTATCAGTCAAAGTGATTTTCCGGTGCTCTAGCCGTATTTGTGTTTATTAAATTCAATTACATATTTAACTCCAGCACGTGGATGAGTACAATAGATCTAAATTAAATTTTCCAAGTTACTCTCCGGATGTTCGCAATAAAGTTGTGACTTTGCATAGATATACGCCCCGGAGCCCGACAATGCCGTGCCATTAAAACTACCATGAGAATCCATTAATTTTCCACCGGGCATATATATGAACTTATTTCCCATTCATGTACTTCAACTCAATGGCTTTATAACTTTATTAAGATGGCAAGAAATTATTAGTGGATCATACACTTCACGTTAGTAGGAAAGTGTCTTTATAATGGCATGGTCACTCAGATAAAGCGTTAGATCTTCACTTTTAATTAATTTTATTTAAATTCAAAACGAGTCCCAGTAGTGTCAAAAAACTTGAAAATATCACTAAAAAGAGTCTTTTGTGGTTAAAACAATTTATCCAATACAGACTCAAAGGTAAACGAACATTACAGACTGAAGTTAATATTTTGGCTTTAATTATAATTCATATTTTTAGTTTAGTATTTATTAATTTAAACTAAAGAAAAAGTCACGCTTCTGCCGGGAATCGAACCCAGACCTTCCTGTTATCAATTGAAAATTCATATAAAACCGCAAGTTGTTCTAGGCATAATTAGGACAAAAGAACATTATGACTAGAGCAATTTTGAGGTATATATCTTGAGATTTGTACTTCACTGAGTGTGTTTTCCATTGTTCATATTTACTTTTACCCACAATCCTTATAAAATTGCATATCACAGAAAAATATATGCAATTTACTATCGAGGTTTACTAAATAAAAGAAAAACATTGTAAAAAAATTTGGCTGCTTAAATAGGACAACATTCAAGTAAAATACCTTTATAAGGGATTTCCTTAGCCGAAACGTTTAAAAGGTAGGAATATAAAATACTTTGAAATTACGAAACAAAATTTTCAGGTTTGTATTTAAAACAATTAACTTGATACGGTACCTACTACCTCTGATACTGGATTAGAGTATAATAAAGCTGTGTACCTAATTTCAAGTTTTTTTTTAATCACAGACGTGTGGCGGAGCTTCATCTACCGACTCACAGGTGGCAGCGCCGAAACCTCACCCACAGACACACAGGTGGCAGCATTAGTCGAAATCCTTTATAACATTGCACTGCCTTTCCTGTGCGATAAAAAAAAGGAAAATAAAAAGATGGAAAGGAAGAAGGGGGAAGGAAGTTGCAGCACCTTTGTACGGTTTGAAAAGAAATAAAACGAAAGGGACACGAGCAAATAGATTACCCGAAGGACAAGTATAAGAAATGTATAAAGGAGAAAATGTGGGAAAGCACCATTTAATTTTAATTGAAATTTTACGCAATAATAAAAAGAATCAATACGTTTAAAAGATAAAAATTTTGAATTTTAAAATTAATTCATTGAGGGATGAATTAAAGAGAAAAACATTTTATAAAAGTAAAGGAAATGAAATTGTTTGATACGCCAAGGGAAACATTGCCAGTGGATCAAAATAGCGAGAAAAGGGCTAAGAAACGACAGAAAGAAAGGTAAAAAAGAGAGGTTTGTCTTAGTATAATTGGAAGATTAAGAAATGGTGAGAAATTGTAACTCTTAAAAATATGCGGTATTCTGAGGATTATTCGCGCAAACATTGTTTTCGGTAAAAGAGATGAACATGAAAGAGTTCAGGGAGAGAAGCAGATTTATTCACTGAAAAAAAAACACCGACTTGGTGTCTAAAGTCAGAAAAGGTATACAAAGAAAACTGTGAAACTAAAAAGGCAAAACAGTGAAGAAATTAAACAGAAGGAAAAAAATGCAAAAGATAATTAACAAAGAGTGTGAAAAGCTAAAATACAAAAAATGGCAAAATGAGAAAACAAATTTGACTTTTTAACGCAGTGTTTTTTATTGTAATTTTATATATACAATTGACACCAAAACAAGTTACGATTTTCAACTTTATTTTTTCAATAAGCAAGACATACAATAAGATATAAGACTGTGAAGGTTTTCACGGCCGGTCAAAATACAATCTAAAGTGTTTGCCGGGCTTTGAAGCCGTGATCCAATGGGAATTTCTTCCCGACGTTTCGTCTAAAGCTACGGCAGACATAATCAAAGGCGATGAGACAATGGGCGAACTGAAAGAAACTGATGCGACAGTGGTGAGCTGCGTGGTATTTATTCCCCCGCTGTTCCGCTGCAGTGGAGGTACGAGGGACTGGGGTGGGGATAGTGGTGGCGTGGGGGGTTTCTGCGCACATGATTGTACACACAATGTATTTTCGGTATTCGATGTTCGGGATCTTTTAGAACCAATTTTGCCATTAAAAACATCAATTATGGGCATGTTTTCACTTCAATTAAAACTGTCACCAAGAAGGTTAAAATCGTTTCATTCCGATCAAATAACAAAAATATTTTGAACGCTTATTATAGCTTTAGATCGAATAGATCAATCGGATTGATTACAATTATGTTTTTCTCCTTGATTTCCAACAAAAGAAAGTACTATTGATTATACAAATTGCTGCCCAAAGCTCAATGTTGTCAGTTCTGATGAAATTTGTGCAGATTAGACGATTTTTTGCTCATTTTGGTGATAACTTTGAAGAAAATAGCCAATTCTGGTGACTTTTTTATAATAATTATAATTTCTCTGAGCTCTTTTTCAATTTCTTTTACAGTCACAATAGTTTCTGGTAACTTACCTTCTTCTTCGCAGTCGAAGCAGTCTCTTCCTTATTCTTATTCTGTTTCCTCAATGTTTTCTTTCTTTGTAATTTCTCTAGAATTGTGGTCTTCTGTTCTTCCTTTAGTAGCTCTGTAATAGTATAAGTTAGACGATCTTCAATAGTCCAATTTGGACTCTTTTCCACAGTGACAGTGAGGTTATTTGCCTACTTCTACAGTCACAATTTCGATTTTCTTCCTTTTTTTCACTCTTTTTCTTTCTAATAATTATTCTTCTATTCAAAACCTCAGTTTTTTGTACTTCGTGTTCAAAAACTTCCGATCCTTACTGAGAAACTTTTTTAAAACCTCAATTTGAATTTTTGGATACTTTAAGTAATTTTTAGCCGATTTTGGCTTCCATCCTAAGTGAGAAATTTTTTCAAAAACCCCAATTTGAATTTTAGAACACTTTAAGTAATTTTTAGCCGATTTTAGCTACCATCCTAACTGAGAAATTTTTGGAAAACCCCAATTTGAATTTTTGGACACTTTAAGTCCTTTTTAACCGATTTTGGCCCCCATCCTAACTGAGTATTTTTTTTAAAGCTCCAATTTAAATTTTTGGGCATTTTAAGTCATTTTTAACGGATTTTGGCCTCTATTCCATGTTAAGAACAGAATTGTCACTGAATTGTACATCAGAAAATATATCGGTTTAATTGCATTTTTAAAGTGCCACTCCAAGAACTATCAGCCTAAAAAAATGTGTTGAGGAAATCAAACATTGTCGATTTTTGGGAAAAAGCGGAAGTATATCGCCCATTACCGTCATTTAATGACTAAGGTAAGTGTAAGTACTTACCTACCTCTATTTGTAGCAATAATATTCTTATAATTTTCACAAGTCAACAAGATTTTTTGTCTTAAACTCCGAGTTCAAAGTCGGATTTAGTTAAATTCCGAATTTAAAGTCGGAATTTAGTTAAATTGCGAGTTCAAAGTCGGAATTTAGTTAAATTCGAAGTTCAAAGTCGGAATTTAGTTAAATTCGAAGTTCAAAGTCGGTATTTAGTTCAATTCCGTGTCTAAAGTCGGAATGTAGTTAAATTCCGAGTTCGAAGTCGGAATTGGATTAAATTCCAAGTTCAAAGTCGGAATTCAGTTAACTTCGGAGTTCAAAGTCGGAATTTAGTTAAATTCCGAGTTCAAAGTCGGAATTTAGTTAAATCCCAAGCTCAAAGTCGGAATTTGAAGTAGGAAGTTAGTTAAATTCCGAGTTCAAAGTCGGAATTTGGTTAAATTCCAAGTTTTAAGTCGGAATTCAGTTAAATTCGGAGTTCAAAGTCGGAACTTAGTTAAATTCCGAGTTCACAGTCGAAATTTAGTTAAATTCCGAATTCAAAGTCGGAATTTGGTTAAACTCCAAGTTTTAAGTAGGAATTCAGTTAAATTCGGAGTTCAGAGTCGGAATTCAGTTAAATTCGGAGTTCAACGTCAGAATTTAGTTAAATTCCAAGTTCACAGTCGAAGTTTAGTTAAATTCGGAGTTTAAAGTCGGAGTTTAGTTCAATTCCGAGTTTAAAGTCGGAATTTGGTTAAATTCAGAGTTCAAAGTAGGAATTTAGTTCAATCCCGGGTTTATAAGTCGGAAATTAGTTAAATTCCGAATTCAAATTCGGAATTTAGTTAAATCCCAAGTTCAAGGTCGGAATTTAGTTAAATTCCGAGTTTAAAGTCAGAATTTAGTGAAATTTCGAATTCAAAGTCGGAATTTAATTAAATTACAAGTTCAAAGTCGGGATTCAGTTAACTTCGGAGTTTGAAGTCGGAATTTAGTTCAATTTCGAGTTTAAAGTCGAAATATAATTAAATTCCGAGTTCAAAGTCGAAATATAATTAAATTCCGAGTTCAAAGTCGGAATTTAGTTAAATTTCAAGTTCAAAGTCGGAATTTAGTTTAATTCCAAGTTATTTCTTTGAAAGATTCTCGATTTTTTTCGATTCTCGGAGTTCCAAAATTTGATATCCGGATTAGGTTTTTCTTAGACGATAACTATAGCGACTGGCTTATTTCCAGCCTCCTCTAGTGTTACAACTTATGTTCGTTCTTCTTTGACAAACATAAGTTGTTACACTAAGTCTTCTTTAGATTTCGTTTTAAAATACTTTCGAAGAAACACCTTTCTCAATAATAACGGTTTCTTGTATGCGTTTTGCCCAGGGACTTCTTCAAAAGCATGTTGTAATGTCTTGGAAACCTCTTCAACTGTAACCGTCGTTTGAGTTTTGAGGCCTTTTACTTTTCCTCTGCAGTAACAATTTCAGTTTTCTCCTCTTTATGGCCTTCCTATTTCTTTATTACTATATTTCTATTGTGCTTATTATATAGGGTATATTGAATAGTGTTTTGATAACTTTTCTTTTAGGTACTCCTTATTCTATTACAATTATTGCCTCATTTTATTTGATGTGGTAGTCTTTCAACAAGAAATTCCGCTTAATTCGGTTTTTTTCCTTCTCTAAGTAACCAACAAAATACCAAAACAAAATTTAGTGTTGTTCTGATGCTGTACTTCTGATAACTGTTACTACTTCCGCCTTCTTTTTTTATCCTAATTTTTATATCTTCTACAGTCACAATTTCGATTTTCTTCCTTTTTTTCACTCTTTTTCTTTCTAATAATTATTCTTCTATTCAAAACCTCAGTTTTTGGTACTTCGTGTTCAAAAACTTCCGATCCTTACTGAGAAATTTTTTTAAAACCTCAATTTGAATTTTTGGATACTTTAAGTCATTTTTAACCGATTTTGGCCCCGATCCTAACAGATAATTTTTTTCAAAACCTCAATTTGAATTTTAGAACACTTTAAGTAATTTTTAGCCGATTTTGGCTTCCATCCTAAGTGAGAAATTTTTTCAAAAACCCCAATTTGAATTTTTGGACACTTTATGTTATTTTTAACCGATTTTGGCCCCGATCCTAACTGAGCAATTTTTCAAAAACCCCAATTTAAATTTTTGGGCACATTAAGTAATTTTTAAGCGATTTTGGCCCCGATCCTAACTGAGAAATTTTTTCAACAACCCCATTTTGAATTTTTGGACACTAAGTCATTTTTAAGCGATTTTGGCCCCGATCCTAACTGAGAAATTTTTTCAACAACCCCATTTTGAATTTTTGGACACTAAGTCATTTTTAACCGATTTTGGCTACCATCCTAACTGAGAAATTTTTGGAAAACCCCAATTTGAATTTTTGGACACTTTAAGTCCTTTTTAACCGATTTTGGCCCCCATCCTAACTGAGTATTTTTTTTAAAGCTCCAATTTAAATTTTTGGGCACTTTAAGTCATTTTTACCTTTTTGGCCTCTATTCCATGTTAAGAACAGGATGTTGTCACTGAATTGTACATCAGAAAATATATCGGTTTAATTGCATTTTTAAAGTGCCACTCCAAGAACTATCAGCCTAAAAAAATGTGTTGACGAAATCAAACATTGTCGATTTTTGGGAAAAAGCGGAAGTATATCGCCCATTACCGTCATTTAATGACTAAGGTAAGTGTAAGTACTTACCTACCTCTATTTGTAGCAATAATATTCTTATAATTTTCACAAGTCAACAAGATTTTTTGTCTTAAACTCCGAGTTCAAAGTCGGATTTAGTTAAATTCCGAATTTAAAGTCGGTATTTAGTTCAATTCCGTGTCTAAAGTCGGAATGTAGTTAAATTCCGAGTTCGAAGTCGGAATTGGATTAAATTCCAAGTTCAAAGTCGGAATTCAGTTAACTTCGGAGTTCAAAGTCGGAATTTAGTTAAATTCCGAGTTCAAAGTCGGAATTTCGTTAAATCCCAAGCTCAAAGTCGGAATTTGAAGTAGGAAGTTAGTTAAATTCCGAGTTCAAAGTCGGAATTTGGTTAAATTCCAAGTTTTAAGTCGGAATTCAGTTAAATTCGGAGTTCAAAGTCGGAACTTAGTTAAATTCCGAGTTCACAGTCGAAATTTAGTTAAATTCCGAATTCAAAGTCGGAATTTGGTTAAACTCCAAGTTTTAAGTAGGAATTCAGTTAAATTCGGAGTTCAGAGTCGGAATTCAGTTAAATTCGGAGTTCAACGTCAGAATTTAGTTAAATTCCAAGTTCACAGTCGAAGTTTAGTTAAATTCGGAGTTTAAAGTCGGAGTTTAGTTCAATTCCGAGTTTAAAGTCGGAATTTGGTTAAATTCAGAGTTCAAAGTAGGAATTTAGTTCAATCCCGGGTTTATAAGTCGGAAATTAGTTAAATTCCGAATTCAAATTCGGAATTTAGTTAAATCCCAAGTTCAAGGTCGGAATTTAGTTAAATTCCGAGTTTAAAGTCAGAATTTAGTTAAATTTCGAATTCAAAGTCGGAATTTAATTAAATTACAAGTTCAAAGTCGGGATTCAGTTAACTTCGGAGTTTGAAGTCGGAATTTAGTTCAATTTCGAGTTTAAAGTCGAAATATAATTAAATTCCGAGTTCAAAGTCGAAATATAATTAAATTCCGAGTTCAAAGTCGGAATTTAGTTAAATTTCAAGTTCAAAGTCGGAATTTAGTTTAATTCCAAGTTATTTCTTTGAAAGATTCTCGATTTTTTTCGATTCTCGGAGTTCCAAAATTTGATATCCGGATTAGGTTTTTCTTAGACGATAACTATAGCGACTGGCTTATTTCCAGCCTCCTCTAGTGTTACAACTTATGTTCGTTCTTCTTTGACAAACATAAGTTGTTACACTAAGTCTTCTTTAGATTTCGTTTTAAAATACTTTCGAAGAAACACCTTTCTCAATAATAACGGTTTCTTGTATGCGTTTTGCCCAGGGACTTCTTCAAAAGCATGTTGTAATGTCTTGGAAACCTCTTCAACTGTAACCGTCGTTTGAGTTTTGAGGCCTTTTACTTTTCCTCTGCAGTAACAATTTCAGTTTTCTCCTCTTTATGGCCTTCCTATTTCTTTATTACTATATTTCTATTGTGCTTATTATATAGGGTATATTGTATAGTGTTTTGATAACTTTTCTTTTAGGTACTCCTTATTCTATAACAATTATTGTCTCATTTTATTTGATGTGCTAGTCTTTCAACAAGAAATTCCGCTTATTTCGGTTTTTTTCCTTCTCTAAATAACCAACAAAATACCAAAACAAAATTTACTGTTGTTCTGATGCTGTACTTCTGATAACTGTTACTACTTCCGCCTTTTTTTTTATCCTAATTTTTATATCAAGTTGCTCTTTCTTAGTATTTTTTTTTTAATTTTTCTTATTTTCCTATCAATCTTAGTCATGTCCCTTAATTTGGTTTATTCAAATTTTTTTTTCATTCATCTCAACTTTACTTTTTATTGGGTTTTATCCCTTTGAAGATATTTTTACCTAAAATTGAACTACAACGAGTGAACAATATTTTACATTGATTTGTGATGAGACATTTGTGTGTAATAACTACAAATCTAAGAAATCCCTGTTAATAATTACCATTATAGGGTCAGTGTCTCTTACAGGTACACTCATCCTGGTACACATCCCTGTCCAATCAATACAAAAAGGATTTTTCCCTGACATTTCGTCTACAGCTGCGACAGGCACTATCAAAGGCGATGAAGCAATGGGCAAGTGATCTCACGTGCTTTCCGACGTTGACTGATTCGACTGTTGTGAGCTCTCTGGTATTTATTCCCCCGCCGTCGCCCTGCAGTGGAGGGACTGGGGTGGGGGGTAATAATGGCGCGGGGTTTTGCCGCGCTTGAAATAGGTCGTAGAACTTGGTTCCAATCGGCATCTAGAAACGTAATTTAAGGTGGTTGGAATAGATACGGCAAGCAGGAAAAGTACTTTAAAAATTGCGAAAAGGCTTAATGATTTGAAACTTTTGGAAAAAATAACGGCGCTACAACCTGGACTAATTTGTCAAGTTTCTGATCCTCAATGAAGCACCCTATAATAACTCCCTTTGAACATTTATTTTCTATCGTCCATCAGCAACCGAAAATCAATAAACACAAACATCAAGAGTGTGTTTCGTAGACGCGTTATTCTAAAGGGTGCTTAAGGGTAATTGTAATTCATTTTTAAGTGTGGCCGCTGATAGGAAATCTCGGTTGGGATAGAGGAAACACACAATGTCTGTCACTAACAGGCCCGTGGGGTTGCGGGAGATCGGCTGCTTAAGTTAATAAAATTGGCAAAAGAAAGGGTGATTTGCATTTAAAATACACTTCGAAAAAGTACAAAGGCACCCCGAAAGGGAAAAGTAAACCCTCCGGGCTATCTGAGAGATCTGTGTTTAATTTTTAAATTATACAATTTTTATTGGTCTAAATCACTAGGTACCTTAAAAGTGAAGTTCTGTTGCTTCCTTATAACCATCATAAAACATTTTTTTTTTACATGTTCTTAATTATTAGCACTAAATTTAGATATAGGAAATTAATCGGTATTAAAAGGGCGTGCCCTCTATTATTCGAAACGAATATGGTCCTTTTGTGAATGGGGTGATTGAGGACGCACAGTATGGACTGGCAGTTCAGCGTGCACCGGGTAAATTTAAAAATAAAAACGTTTTAGAAATGAATCTTAAACAAAGGACGAAACCAGTGGGAGGTAGGTACACATGCTGCGACAATAAAGAGACCTATTATATTTATTATTCCTCAATAGGGATCGCCATATCAAGCGATTGTTACTGAAAAGGTACACTCGACTTTCAGAGATCTCAAGCATAAAGAAACTCTACTTGAGACACAAAAGAGGTTTAGAAGAGAGAGAGAGAGAGGAAACTTACAAATAATTGCATTTTAACGTTCGGTTTCCGGTGTGTTAATATGATACCTTGATAAAATTCTTTTTTGCCTTAGTGTATATACACGGGTGTTTTCGATTACAAAAGGTATTATTTCTGTCTGCATGGCCCAAATAGGTTATAGAGGGCTCGCAGAATGGGTGTAAGTGTTACCAGGGAGTAAAGTTATTTGATATCTAAAAAAAGTATTTATATCGGTCTAAGTAACTATTATAGTATCGTGTTAGACCTGCATTTGGATGTCATGCAGCCTTTTGATGTCATGACTGGTAGGGGATTATTTACGTGTTTATTTTTAATCTGGAGATCACAAGAGGGGACTTCTTGGTATACGTTCATCAGGGCCTATTATGGGTAATTTATCTGCAACTTATTACCATGTAATAGACATTTAAGTTTTACATTCCACCACTTGAATTTTTACAAAGTAAAAGGTATTCAATAACGTTTCGAAACAATGTTTTATACCCAGCCTACTTACAAGTGACAGAGTCTTGGCTACAAAAATTCCATCCTGCTGCTTTTTTGAGACACCCTTTACGGTTAGTTTTGAATCTAAAGATTTTTCCGAAAGCCTATTAAAATGATTTTTTCAAAAAACAGAAAACACACCAAGCTTTTGTCGCTGCTATGGATGCAATTTATGGAAGAAGTTTAGTCACACAGTTGATGCGCACCTAAGGGGCGAAACCAATGTGAACCAATGGACAATCGTTTGCGGGAGAAGACAAATTATATCAAGAAATGGAAAAAAGAGTTGGTTTCAATCTGATGTGTCCATTCTTTCCAAAGGTATCCCCCCTTTTTAATAGGTCCAACCCCTTTTAATAAATAAAAAAAAGGGAAATGTTTTACGTGTTTTTTGATCGGATTAAGAAAGACAGTTTTTTAAGAAAAACGGCTAAAAGGTCGATTATAACAGTGCTTAGAACTTGGCCATCGAAAGAATCGATTTTCGAAACCATAAACTAAAATATTCTGCATTGCGCCGGGTTTTTCGCCACTACATCATAAGAACACCGACGTCATCACCCTGACGAAGTTCATCAACCAGGATGGCTTGGCCATTCTAAGCCATCTTAAGCCACCTAGCACTGGCAGTGGATGAGGCTGGCGAAGGAACAATTAGGAGATACCACATTCAGGAATTAACGTACAGTGATTGATAAAGAAGAAGGTAAAAATAATTGTGAAAAACCCTTATCCTGCGTTTTTTTATCGGACTGATGGATGCATGAGATGGTAGAGAGGACTTTTGCTAGTCGTAGAAAAACATTATTGCATTATTCCCGGGGAGAGCTTAACTCCCATGTTTTTCTAAGGTGCTTCCAAGCTAAAGCTACTTGTTTAATGCTCTACCTTAGACCACTACAAAGCTCATACGATACACTACACGCTCATATATCCCTCAAAGGAATGCCACCCAAAAACTTTATTGCGCCAGCATGTCCACAAATCAAAACAACATGCTTGGCTGAATCTTGTATCTGGTTCTGTCTAGATAAAAGTGCGTCTACTGTGGAAGATTTTAAGCCTACTCTGACTTAAGTCATCAAAACAGTCTTCAAGTCTCTACTTATTTTTCTTCCTTAGACCAAATCACCAGCAATGATAAAAACTCACCTTCATTAAACATTTTAGCAAAAGAACTGCAGAAACTAACGTATATTATATATTGGGAGATTTTCGAGTTTTAAGTGTTGGGAGGGAAGTTGTTATTCCTCATTTTTTTCGAAAATTTTCTTTAAGAGTTAATAGAATGGGCAAAATAGAAAATTATAGGTGGTGGTAGTATCAATTTTTAGAATAAATATAATAATAAGTGTCGCTTACCTGAAACAAACTATACAATGGAAGTTGACTTGACTAACGTAATTTGTCACAAATGTCAACAAGTGACATTTTTGAGAAACTCTGGGTAACCTTGTAAATTATGTAGATATCTTGAAAAATATGGTAAAACGCACTATTTTAGAGTTTAGTCGTTTCTAATCGGAACTAACCTAATCAAAGGATCCCTCACAGAAAAACAAAACTCCCCTAACGGTCCGCTTTGTTCCTCACTAACCTAATCAAAAGAAAAACGTAACTGAAGTACCTAAAGTCACCTGAACTAACTTAATCAAAAAGTAAAATTATAATATAATTAACCTGAACTAACGTAACCAATAGAAAACTATAACTAACCTATCCCTGAACTAAATCAAATCGGAAACCTCTCATTATAGCGACCCCCTTAAGGAGTAAATTATCACCAGATACCCTGCAACCAAGGAGGACTATATAGAGTTGAAAGAGCTATCAGAGTAAATTGACTGAAGAGCGCCGTACAAAAACCATCCATCATACATGGACAGACATAGTTGTGTGCATCCATATGCACAAAAGTAAGTCTAGTTGTGTGCGTGAGAGTATTACTGTCTTCTAATTCTTATTGAGAAAACAAAGGATGGGAATAATGTCAGAGCCCCTAGAGCTGCCACCCGAAAACGTTATCAGATTAGATTCTGGCAGCGCATCGAACCATTTTATTTAAATACCAAAAATACCTACTATTGTCTCATGTTTTTCACTCAAAGAAAGGAGAAAGGGCTAGCAAGTTCGTAATTTTGGCTGCATGGCGGTTGTAAATGTCGTTTCAATTTATATCGCCACACACTGTTTTAACATAACCTCACATTACGTTAGTCTACATATTATGTATTTTACAATACCTATTTTCATAATTTTTGAATTTATAAAAACTTAATTAATATTGTTATTTGATTAATACACTATTCCTGTAGGCATTATTGTTTTTCTGTTGCTTTTAACCCTTTGCCCCATATCCCATCTAAAAATTCAATTAAAAAAATGCTCACAAGTGGAACATTGAGAATTTCTCTGCATCTTTTACCAATAAATTATCACTTTTTATAATTTATGTGCCGGAAGTGCTGGAGGTGCAGTAAAATTCTCAATTTTACACCTGCAAGTATTATATCACATTACAAAATTCCAAATAACATTGAAATATGGCGCGCTACCATCGTAGTACATACCCGCGATACCAGCGGCGCTAGTGTAGGTGTGTTCTGTCATATTGGTTAGAGTGGCTTAACTAAAGTGTGTGATATGTGACGTTAGTCAAGTCAACCAACATTCATTGTATAGTTTGTTTCTGGTAAGCGAAATTTATTATTATATTTATTCTAAAAATTGATATTATTATAAATGTTTTTAAGTTCTATCACCACCTATAATTTTCTATTTTGTCCATTCTATTAGTCCATCCCATCAGAGCCCAGTGTTGGTAATGATGTCTTTTATATGCAAGTTAGATACTATACTTTGTACCCGGCTTAATTTACATGTTTACATTGCGCGAATTCCAAAACTCACCGGTGGATCCACCGGTTAAACCGGTGATCTAGCATTTTGTTTCAATTTTCACCATATACCAGAAAGTGACCGTAAATTAACCGGTGGAATTGTCGGTTCGCTACGGGTAGCTCGCCGAATTTACCGGTCTAGGGAAGTGGAATTTCGGTAGATTAAAAGAGAAAATGTCAGTATTGACAGTTCGTGATCGTGGCCTTTCTATAAACAAACATAATGCTAAAATGTTTTTACAGTTTACAGTCTGAAATTGAATGAACATTTCTAAATTTAAATTTTATAACTACCTAGTCGTGTTGTTTATTTTTGGAGTTGGTGATAATTAATAATAATTGGAAATTATAATGGACGACTCGACATTGAAATCATGGAAGCGAGTTTTTGGAGAGGATGGGTCCATTTTAAGAACTTGTTCTAGCCTAGTTCTTCAAAACATTTATAGTAGGTATCTAGAAGGGCATAAGCAAGTTTGTTTAACACTGGTTTATACAATGCATAGTCTTTTGCGTATGTTAGGTGTCCCACGTTATAAATGTCCCTGACCTCCACAAGAAATCATAATTTTTTATATGAACTGGGGTAGGTAACTAAGGACCTAGGACTAGGACAACTCACAAAGCAACTTCTAACAAATAAAAATTATCTTAATAAAGTCGATTTTGCTATGAGAAGAACAGTAATACAATAATAACAAACAAAACAAGATTACCGTTGAGATTGACAGCAATAAAAAAAAATGATATTGGTGAATCAAACCGTTTCTTAATTGACCGTAAAATGGCTTAAATTCCTGAGGAACCGGAATTACTAGCGATCTACCGGTAGATGTAACCGGTAAATTTATTGATCACTTTTGAAATTCACCCATAATGATTATCGATCGCCAACACGCGTTGTTTTGATTGACAAAGTCAAAGTGACGTTAAAACCATTATGGCGGCCGCATCAAAGCGACATACTTCCATAACATACAGGACATTGCCTATCTTTTACGTTGCCGGCCTTGGACTGCAAAAGGAGGGGATAGAAACACAATGCCTCGTATATTGCAATTTTGAGTGGCACGGGGGAATTCTCATACGTATGAAAATCGTCATCAATATGACTGACTTTCATTTAACAGATAAATACTGTATTTTTACGATGTTTCAACCCATTCCAGGGAATTAAGCAATGTTGCCAAACCCTTGAGCACTTTTTAGATATGAATACATCAAATAATATGTAAAACGTGAAAATGTGTATTATGAGTATTCTAGTTCTAAAATAATTGTCATCATTGATCATTTTTACAGCTTCTTAGGGGCAATGAAATCTCACTGGCAACATTGCGTACCTTATTTTGTTTCGGTGCTCTGTAGGTTAGGTTAGGTGGATCCAAAGAGTTAATTTTTGATTATTATCAATCAAATAATACATTATATTGTTACGATCGCAGCAACGCCGCATGGGAGGCGGGGCAACGCATGGGAGCGTGTTGGTTGGTGGAGCTTCACGACCTATCCGCGCTGCGTCATGGCTGACACGAGTGATTTATTGCTCGTCTGGCTTAATCTAGAAGGCAGTTGTTTACAACCGTTTTTTTTATATGAGATTATTCAAGAATTCTTATAAAGAACTTTCTAGGTTTTTCTGTAATTTTAGGATTGTATATAAAAGGCGCATAGAGCGCCCGAGTAGGAGTAGTCGTATTTTAATCGAGCTATAAGTAAGCTAAAGTTACGAAGCGATAATAGAAGGCTATAAAGTGTTAAGTAGTGAGTTATTTAGTAGTCGTGTGTATTTGTGGAGTTAATAAATAGTGTTTTCGTATTAAATCGTTACACTGGAATTATTGAACCCCGAGTTCGCAACAATATATAATAAATTCAAAATTCTAAATAATCCAAATACAAAATATTCGCCCTCTTTACACATGGTTTATAATATGGGTTTATATAATAATTATTATAAAAAATAAATTGCCCACTTAGGATTAATTAAAGAATTATTCAATAGGTAACGAATTAATAATAATTAAACCCTTTGTTTGATGTTTTGTGCAATTTGCTAAGTACCTAAACCTAACCCAAGAATTCTCGACTTCGCATTCGCGCATGTCATCAGCATTTTCACACATGGGAATTCACTTTCTCCTAGTCGAGACCAAGAGAATTTGATTTGCACCATTTTCACGCAACCCACTGTACACAAATTCATGCGGAACTTTCCCACGTCCCCATGGACGCTTATTCTATAGGAAAGAGTGGAAGTGAAAGTGAGAATTGCTGGCCAATGGAATTCGCCAGAAGAATTTTTTGACCAATCAAGGTTGCCAAAATTCTCACTTTCACTCTTTCCTATAGAATAATGCCCCAGTTAGATTCACGTACTGTCCACGAATCACGAACTACGCCGAAAGTACTCGGTTCGTGATTCGTGACATCCAATGTTGCCGATACCTTAACGAGTTACTCCAGTTACTCGACGTGCGTGTGGGGACACTTATTCGATACGGAAGTGTGTGTTTCTAACCAAGTACGTTTCGAGATTTGGCTACAACCCACGCACATGCGCATGGTAAATCGGTTCCCAGTACCCATATTTTGACATCAAGGTCACTAAAGAATGTCCCGTATGTTATTGATGTACTTTCATGATCAGAGCGGCCATAATCATTGGAACTTTAATTTGTCTTGTTTGTAATTTCCAACATGGCGGTGTTTGCACCGCAGGTTGTTTGGTAATTCTCTTGGAGCGTCTAATGAAAACCAAAAGACGCAGTGTGAATAATCAATTTCATGCTGTTTCAGTCCAAAGGTTATAATACACCAAATTATGTGCTTACACCCTGAAAAAATGATGAGCATTATATGGTACAGCCGTGAACAAAAATATATAACACTTTTAGCTTTGTTCTCTAGCAACTGATCTTTTAGCAGTTCACAGCCTACTTGATGACTATTTATCTCCCCTCCCCCAATAACCTTTAAACACTTTCTTCTTATAGAGAAGTTAGGTTACTTAAAAAGCGAAAAGAAGGTATAAACGAAGTTAGGCTACTTAAAAAGCGAAAATACCCTCGGTCTTGACCTTAATAATGGCATTTTTAAGCTCAACTACTTTTGTAATTGCTCCAGAGCTGGATTCTTTTGCAAATAAAGCATTAGTTGTACCCGCTCCCCCCTCCCCCCCCCCTTTTAATGCGACCACGTATTACGAATTATTAAATCATCATCAATCATTCTAAACGGCTTTATAACAAGGGAGAATAACCACAGTTTAATTCGAACAATAAAACTAAACACACGCCACTGTTTACAATATAATTTATACGATCTGTTAGCTACAGGCTAACAATGGGACCTAATAACTGGCTTCATGTATTCAATACGCTACCGCGGGGAGCGAAACTGCATAGTGGGGTGACCCATTGAATAGAGGGACGGGACTCGGTTGATTCATAATATGTATTTTATAATTAAATTTTGATGTGATTGTTCGCGTGGAAACTCTGACTAGTCTCCCCATTAATTGCTTGAACGCAGACGAATCAACCTCTTTTAAAGAAGATTCAACAAAAGGATTCAGATAAAGCGTTTGAGATTTTGGTTCGCTCGATCTTACGTCGTTTGCGCTTCCCAGTGGCAATTTTCCATCGTTTACACTTGTTTTGAATAGAAAGTTAACTGGAAACTTCTTAGATAGTGGGTGCATACTCAGACGCAAAGGGAGCTGGGAAAAACTACACCACTTCTTATTTACTTATATGATTTTATTATTACTTATCTATGTTTGTATATACTTATATAATCTTCTATGGCTTTGCTGAAAGAATGAGTACATGCCAACTGATTTATTTTATGCTTAATGTTATTAAAGACATGGAAATATAATGTATACGCATGGCGCTGTTTTCTAAAGCTTTCGGACATATTTTTTCTTTGAAAGACTACATGTGCCTACATAACTATTAAACATTATAATAAGTAACATTATGTTGACAATTAGAGTAAATGCTTATTAAATTACATAAGTACAGTGAGAAACATTGTGGTGAAGCCCTGATCGGGCTCCCATCAAGTTACCTGCTGAAGAGTTCGATTAATTTGTATAAAGAGTTTCATTAAGTTTTTCCAAACATTTGGCCATGCAAATCTTACAGATTATACCCTGTGTAAAATTTGAACGCTGTCAGTGTTTTAGGGTAAGCCATTGCTTTTTTTATAACATCGAAAATTATACAGCCAGATTTCCATGGCCAACTATTTGGAAAAACTTAACAAAAAGATTTATATAGATCAATCTAATAGTCTAATATTATATATACAGAAGCTATAATAGGTCATTCAAACAATTTTTTTGGAGAGACAATTGGAGATATATTGAACTTCAAAAGCTATCTATTGCGGCCTCCAGACTACTTTCTACTATAAACATCAATATCGTTCGCGTTTTACGCAGCAAAATATTAATTTATTTTACGTTTTTTAATATATCACTTATGCATAACAAAATTCTCTACACATCGGACCCCGCTCTATAAGAAAACAGAGGCTATTCCGAGTAAGAAGTTTTATCGGAGCTGGTGTTTGATCCGGGAGAGGACGCCGTCGTCTTGTCGTTGTAGACGTCGTGCAGGGGCCCCATCATGGCCAGATAGTCAGGGGGCGGTCGGATTATCGAAGACAAGTAGCCGGTGCCCGCATAAGGGGCCGATAAGAACCTTCTCGAGGGGCTGTACCTGTGGAAGTGATGCGGAGGGCCTAGCGGCGAGAATGCTGAAGGAGAGGATGGTTCTTCGTCTCCTACCATGAGCTCCATTGCTTGGAGAATGTCGCCTTTGCATCTGAAAATAATTGTTCAGCTATTGGTCACAAATCGTACAAATAAATTTTTTAATTTTTGTTTTCTTTAACTTAAATGGTTGTTAAGTAGGATGCTAAAACTCAAGCAAATGGATAATTGGGTGAATATTCAAAGTGTCACAAGATTATCAGATCTTATTGGTTGCTCAGATTTTGACTTCAAGATTATTCAAAGTTTTCTGAGACCTCATAAAATGTCTATTATTATTCGCCTACGGTAAAGATTCTCTACCCCACGTAATTGGTAGTTGAAAGTAACTGTTTACCACACAAATGACTACACGTGTGCTGTAAATATTTTTTCCTACCTGGTGTTTGTAAAGTCATAATTTTGCACCCACATTTGCGGGCGCAAAATTCAGTTTAGCTTACCCTCGATTCCAAATTGGTGTCCAAATCGGACACGAGCCGTAGGCGAGTGATACAACGTCACAAGAGTGTGAAAAGTGATTTCCGTACGTACTGCACACTATACTTTTTCTACGACTGCGACTTTGTTTCATAAATGATCATTCGTATTATAAAATACAACGCAATGAGAGCGTATGCAATGTGCACTTTGCACACTTTGCGCAATTTTCGACACTATTTGTAAATGGACTATTTTCTACGAATGCTTAGAAAATGAACAAATGCGCACTACTAACTACCGTTGAAAATCGCATATTGCAAAAAGCGTGGGTAAAGTGCTCATTGCACACGCTCTCATACAAACGCGTGCGAAAAGTCCACTTTGCACACGCTTCTAAATGTTTTGCACACGCCTTGCATTGTATCTTATAAAACGAATGATCATTTATGAAGCAAAGTCGCAGTCGTAGAAAAAGTATAGTGTGCAAACGTACGAAAATCACGCTTCACACTCTTGTGACGTTGTATCACTCGCCTACCGCTCGTGTTCCAACCGTCACACTCGTGTGAAAAATGCAATTTTCGACACTATTTGCACAATGTACTATTTTCTACGAATGCCTCGAACATAAACAAATGCGCACTACTAACTACCGTTGAAAATCGCATATTGCAAACAGCGTGGGCAAAGTACACACTGCGCACGCTCTCATACAGAAGCGTGCGAAATGTCCACTTTGCACACGCTTCTGAATGTTTTGCACACGCCTTGCATTGTATCTTATAAAACGAATGATCATTTATGAAGCAAAGTCGCAGTCGTAGAAAAAGTATAGTGTGCAAACGTACGAAAATCACGCTTCACACTCTTGTGACGTTGTATCACTCGCCTACCGCTCGTGTTCAAACCGTCACACTCGTGTGAAAAATGCAATTTTCGACACTATTTGCACAATGTACTATTTTCTACGAATGCCTCGAACATAAACAAATGCGCACTACTAACTACCGTTGAAAATCGCATATTGCAAACAGCGTGGGCAAAGTACACACTGCGCACGCTCTCATACAGAAGCGTGCGAAATGTCCACTTTGCACACGCTTCTGAACGTTTTGCACACGCCTTGCATTGTATCTTATAAAACGAATGATTATTTATGAAGCAAAGTCGCAGTCGTAGAAAAAGTATAGTGTGCAAACGTACGAAAATCACTCTTCACGCTCTTGTGACGTTGTATCACACGTCTACGGCTCGTGTCCAAATCGTTACACTCGTGTGAAAAGTGCAATTTTCGACACTATTTGCACAATGTACTCTTTTCTACGAATGCCTCGAAAATGAACAAATGCGCACTACTAACTACCGTTGAAAATCGCATATTGCAAAAAGCGTGGGTAAAGTGCTCATTGCACACGCTCTCATACAAACGCGTGCGAAAAGTCCACTTTGCACACGCTTCTAAATGTTTTGCACACGCCTTGCATTGTGTCTTATAAAACGAATGATCATTTATGAAGCAAAGTCGCAGTCGTAGAAAAAGTATAGTGTACAAACGAACAAAAATCACGCTTCACACTCTTGTAACGTTGCATCACTCGCCTACGGCTCGTGTTCAAACCGTCACACTCGTGTGAAAAGTGCAATTTTCGACACTATTTGCACAATGTACTATTTTCTACGAATGCCTCGAACATAAACAAATGCGCACTACTAACTACCGTTGAAAATCGCATATTGCAAACAGCGTGGGCAAAGTACACACTGCGCACGCTCTCATACAGAAGCGTGCGAAATGTCCACTTTGCACACGCTTCTGAACGTTTTGCACACGCCTTGCATTGTATCTTATAAAACGAATGATCATTTATGAAGCAAAGTCGCAGTCGTAGAAAAAGTATAGTGTGCAAACGTACGAAAATCACTCTTCACGCTCTTGTGACGTTGTATCACACGTCTACGGCTTGTGTCCAAATCGTTACACTCGTGTGAAAAGTGCAATTTTCGACACTTTGCACAATGTACTCTTTTCTACGAATGCCTCGAAAATGAACAAATGCGCACTACTAACTACCGTTGAAAATCGCATATTGCAAAAAGCGTGGGTAAAGTGCTCATTGCACACGCTCTCATACAAACGCGTGCGAAAAGTCCACTTTGCACACGCTTCTAAATGTTTTGCACACGCCTTGCATTGTATCTTATAAAACGAATGATCATTTATGAAGCAAAGTCGCAGTCGTAGAAAAAGTATAGTGTACAAACGAACAAAAATCACGCTTCACACTCTTGTAACGTTGCATCACTCGCCTACGGCTCGTGTTCAAACCGTCACACTCGTGTGAAAAGTGCAATTTTCGACACTATTTGCACAATGTACTATTTTCTACGAATGCCTCGAACATAAACAAATGCGCACTACTAACTACCGTTGAAAATCGCATATTGCAAACAGCGTGGGCAAAGTACACACTGCGCACGCTCTCATACAGAAGCGTGCGAAATGTCCACTTTGCACACGCTTCTCAATGTTTTGCACACGCCTTGCATTGTATCTTATAAAACGAATGATCATATATGAAGCAAAGTCGCAGTCGTAGAAAAAGTATAGTGTACAAACGTACGAAAATCACGCTTCACACTCTTGTGACGTTGTATCACTCGCCTACCGCTCGTGTTCAAACCGTCACACTCGTGTAAAAAATGCAATTTTCGACACTATTTGCACAATGTACTATTTTCTACGAATGCCTCGAACATAAACAAATGCGCACTACTACCTACCGTTGAAAATCGCATATTGCAAACAGCGTGGGCAAAGTACACACTGCGCACGCTCTCATACAGAAGCGTGCGAAATGTCCACTTTGCACACGCTTCTCAATGTTTTGCACACGCCTTGCATTGTATCTTATAAAACGAATGATCATAGATGAAGCAAAGTCGCAGTCGTAGAAAAAGTATAGTGTACAAACGTACGAAAATCACGCTTCACACTCTTGTGACGTTGTATCACTCGCCTACCGCTCGTGTTCAAACCGTCACACTCGTGTGAAAAATGCAATTTTCGACACTATTTGCACAATGTACTATTTTCTACGAATGCCTCGAACATAAACAAATGCGCACTACTAACTACCGTTGAAAATCGCATATTGCAAACAGCGTGGGCAAAGTACACACTGCGCACGCTCTCATACAGAAGCGTGCGAAATGTCCACTTTGCACACGCTTCTGAATGTTTTGCACACGCCTTGCATTGTATCTTATAAAACGAATGATCATATATGAAGCAAAGTCGCAGTCGTAGAAAAAGTATAGTGTACAAACGTACGAAAATCACGCTTCACACTCTTGTGACGTTGTATCACTCGCCTGCCGCTCGTGTTCAAACCGTCACACTCGTGTGAAAAGTGCAATTTTCGACACTATTTGCACAATGTACTCTTTTCTACGAATGCCTCGAAAATGAACAAATGCGCACTACTAACTACCGTTGAAAATCGCATATTGCAAACAGCGTGCTCAAAGTGCTCATTGCGCACGCTCTCATACAGAAGCCTGCAAAATATCACGCGCTTCTGATTGTTTTGCACACGCCTTACATTGTATTTATAATACGAATGATCGTTTAAGAAGCAAAGTCGCAGTAGTAGAAAAAGTATAATGTGCAAACGTACGAAAATCACTCTTCACACTCTTGTGACGTTGTATACAATTAAGAACATGTTTTGTTTTCGAAAAATGTTATTGTTATTTAGAAAATTATTAGGCTTACTACAGGTCTTTGTAATGTCCAGTTGTACCTTAATTACACTCTAGGCTGTCAATAAAATCTTCAGAATGTTAGCATTCGTAGGAGATCAAAATCGTTCATTCCGTTCAAAAATAGCATGAAATAACTTCCAGAATTTTGGTGAATTTCGAAGAAAGAGTGAATCCTTTGTGGTAATTTTTCTCCTACTGACTGAATTCCCCTTGGTTTAACAGTTTTAGAGATACACCCCTTCAGTTGTCGATTTTTTGACGACAAAAAAACCACTTGAGACTATTTTACAGCAATATTTTCACTCATTGTAAATCAATTTCGTTCACAAGAGATTGAAATCATGTAATACCACCAAAAACAAAAATTAAAAATATTCAAGATTTTTCTTAATTACTCTGAAGAGAGTAGTATTCTCTCTTTTTGCTCAATTTTTTCGAAGTTTGATCGTTTAAGCTTAGAACGAATGGATCGATTGGAGTGAATCCAATTGTTTTTCCTTTCCTTGTGATGAGTTTTTCTCCTGTCATAGATGAAATTCCAACTGGTTCAACAGTTTTAAAGATAAATCCCTATTTAATTGTTCCATTTGTTAAAAAAAAAGTCACTTAAAGTTTAAAACGCGTTAGACTTATACTCTTAAAATGTGCCTTTTTGAGAGTATAAGTCTAACTTCACCCCTTATTAAATTTTTCTCGTTAGAAATAGATTAAAAACGACGCAATCGTAACAAAACTGCAAATGTAGGATTTTCATTAAACAGTCTTAAGGAGGCAGTGATTCCTCTTTTTTCTCAATTTGTAACTCTGAAAGTTTACAACTTTAGAACAAATGGACCGGATTTGAGTGAATCTGTTTTCTTTTTCTTGTGGTAATTTTTCTTTTACCGCAGACGGAGTTTCCATTGGTTCAACAGTTTTAGAGTAGACGCATTTGGTCGTCGATTTTTAAGAATTTTCAAAATGTGGCTTGTTGAAAAAAAAAACTCAGAGAAGGGCCAGTTTCTCAATATACTTTTTTTTTAATTGCTACTAAATTAGGCTAAGGACATAGGGGGTGTTTATTCCAATTTGCTATGAAATGCTAAAAAAAGGATGAAATTACAAAACTCAATTTACTTTATGTCATCCTTTTCTGTAAAAATTTCATAGCCTTCTAATGACGTTATTTAATAAACACTCAGTATATACATATCTTATTAAAAGAGAGATGTACAGCTTAAAAGGTTTTTTTTTTACAGGATGGGAGCGTGATTTTAGTTTTAGTTTCTCAATATTGTTTTTCTCTGTTTTTTTGACAACTGAGAATTCATAATATTTTATTAATTTTATTAATATTAGGATATTTTTAAAAATAAACTGGAATTACTTACGAAAAATTTAAATTTTTAGAAAATGAGAAGGAGGTTCTGGTTTTTCAATATTTTCTTTTGAAACGTGACTGACATTCTTTTAAAACTAGAAAGCATTTTAAGTCCTCTGAGTTACGTTTCTCATTGAACAACTTAAAGTTAGATGTTTTTTTACTAGCAGAGCGAAATTTTCGTTTGTTTCTCAATATTATTTTCTTAGTCTGTGTAACAACTGAAAATTCAATATTTATTCGCAAGTTTTTGAAAACAAATTGAAAATAATTAATACTCACCTATCAAAGATTGCAATTTCCAAAAAAATTGTAATACGTTGCAGTTCCTCAATATAGTAACCTATAAAGTAATTTAAACCTATAGAGTTCTAATCCAATTCAAAATAGAGCTTAGCACTGGTCGTTTTTCCTACAGGAAAAAAGCGAGATTTTGGTCTCAGTTTCTCAATATTGTGTCTCCTATTTTGTGCAATTGTTTAGAATTAAGAAATATTTAGCCAAAAAAATTTTATAAATAGATTGGAATTAATCAATATCTAAAAGATTTTTTTTTAAAAATGAGAAGAAGGTTTTAATTTCTCCATATCTCTTTTATGTAGTGCCTGATATACCAAAAAATTGATAACTATAAAGAAGTTTAAGATTACAGAAATACTAGAAATGTATAGCACAAAACTGGACACTTTGGTCTGAGTTTCTCAATATTGTTTTTCTTGGTTTGTCTGATAACTGAGCGGCAACATTTAGCAACAAATTAGAGATGTACATTATCAAACTGGTTGTTTTGTCTTTATATCAAAATGGCCTGAATTCTTCTACATTCTTTTCAGTGAATAAACGAAATAATAATAATAATAATAATAAATCATTTATTGCCATCAATATCACCCTGTGACAAGCAACGTCAAAAAGAACAGTTTTTAGATATCAAAAAACTAACTAAAAAAAAAAAATTAATTATCAATAAAGGTAAACGTATAAAAACACTTCTGGTGAAGCCATGCCTTGACTCTTTCTTTGAAGAGCCTATCTGACCCAATTTCTTTAATGTCATTTGGCATTGAATTAAAAGCTTTTTTTTTCAAGCGGACTAAAAGTACGTCATTTTTTTTTCTCGATTCGCACACCTAAAGTGGGCTTTCTACTCCTGAGACCAAAAAAGTAGCAAAAAAGTCCTAGGCAGTAAAAGTAAAGTCAAAAGTCACCGCTACTGTCATGGTGGCGCATATATAAACCATCTTATTGCCATCTTTACATTCTTGTTGAAAAAACAAAGGATAGGAATACTCTCAGAGCGTTCTAGAGCACCACCCGAAACCGTTTTTAGTCGAAATCGCATAAGTTCTCGAATTCTGTTAAATGTCGTTGGTTGTCATGCGGGTCATCATATTTATCTGTCAATGTGAAAATTGCAAAATTGAATCACTCTGAAATAGACTTTCCTGCATGCTTGAAAAAAAAAATAGTATATGTTACTCGGAGTAAAACGTCTTTTTGTGCTTCGCCCAGTTGCAGGCCTCAGCTTCGCTTCGGCCTTCAATCTCTGGGCTCAGCACGAAAAGACCCACTTTTACTCCTAGTGACATAATCTACTATTATAGCTCTGTAGTGGGGGCCTTTTGTAAAGAATGCGGTAGTGTGTGAAGGTATTGCGAGTGCCTGTCCATTCCGAGTTATTATGCACATATCATTTGCATACCTGCTGTTGTTAGTATCAAATTGGTTACTATTTCTTTTTACAAACATGACTAGTGATTGAAAATAAAGTGAAGGCAAGGTTAGCATACCCAACTGGCCAAACAGGGTGCTGCAGGAGGTTCTAGGATGTAGATGTAGAAGACATCGTATAATCCTTTTTTGCATTCGGAACACTCTTATTGCTTGGGTCGAAGAGCCCCAAAAAGTCAGTCCATAAGATAATATTGATTGCACTTTGGCAAAGTACAGCAATTTCAGGACATCAAAGGAGACAACATGTCTCAGTCTTCGGATAAGACAGCAAAGGTTACTCAGACGTCTCAGCAAATGCCCTATGTGCGTCTCAAAACTCAAAGTTTGGTCGAGCTGTACACCCAAGAAGTTTACTGCAGCTGCAGTTGGGATGGACCTTCCCCTGAGACGCACATAGAGAGAGTCACCAACCGTACCTACAGTACGGTTGAAGACAAGTAGACCGGTTTTACTCGCGTTTAGTGTCAGATTATTATCTGTGCACCATTGGTCCATCGTCTCCGCCACCCGCGAGGAACGCAATGAGACCTCTCCGAGACTATCGGATGCCACGACGACAGATGTGTCATCTGCGTACTGACATGTCATGTTTGAGCCAAAACCCTCATTTAGGTCATTGGCATAGAGAAGAAACAAGAGTGGACCCAGTATGGAGCCCTGAGGGACACCCCTTTCGATTGTATTAGGACTGGAGAAATAAAGTCTATTTTCTGTATTCTTAATGCGGACGCTCTGTTTTCTTTCATTTAAGTAGGATCGAATAAGGGCCAGCGCTGCACCTCTTATCCCATAATTAGGTAGTTTATTTAATAATATTTCATGGTCCACCATGTCAAAGGCCTTCGAAAGATCGAAATAGAGCCCGGCGACTAATTTTTTTTGGTCTAGCATTTGAGTAATATACTCCATAGCACTAAATATTGCCATGTCAGTGGATTTCTCCGGTCGAAACCCAAATTGACAATCCTTCAGAACCCGGAAACAGGTTAAATAATTCATAATTCTATTGTAGATGACTCTTTCAAAGACCTTTGAAAAAGATGACAGAAGAGATATTGGTCTGTAGCTTTCCTTATTCAGAGGATCCCCTTTTTTAAAAACAGGTACTAGCATAGCATCTTTGAGAGCTGATGGAAATATATGAGAGCTGAGACACTCATTTATTAAGGAGCTGAGGGGAGCAATCACGGGCTGAGCAATGGATTTGAGCACATATGTGGGAACTTCGTCTAGTCCAGCAGAGAATTTATTTGGAAGATTCATAATTATTCGAAAAACTTCATTGGGGTCGGTTGGCTCCAAGAAGTGTGTAGGGATATTCAGGTTGGCAATGGATGTTGCATTTGGAGGGATTTGAGGCTTTCCTAATGTGAAGAATTCTGCTAACATACTGGCTATTTTGGTAGTATCTGTGACTAGCTCACCATTAGTTTATAGGTTTGAGGTTTTTGACTTTATTAGATTCAGAATGTATTATGGACCACGATGTTTTAGTTTTGTTGCTGGATGAACTTTGAAGCCATGGTCCAATGGAATTTCTTCCTGACATTTCGTCTACAGCTGCGAGAGACATTATTAAAGGCGATGAGGCATGGATCTCCTGTGCTGGCCGACGTTGACTGATTCGACTGTGGTGAGCTCCGTGGTATTTATTCCCCCGCGGAAATTGAGGGTTTTGCAACTGTTGATTTGTTTTTGTAAAAAATTTAAAACAATTTTAATACTGATATTTGTCTTTGTTTCTGTGATGGTTTTCTATTGGTTTCCATCTTAGTTTTGAAATAGCATTAAGTTGTGAAGACTTTCACGGCATATGGAATTTCTTCCTGACGTTTGAGAGGCCATTGAGATCTTCAAACACAACAACAATTTCAACAGGAGGGTAGGAAATTACATTGCTAAATGCAGACTGCAAGCGACTTATACGACATACTTCAAGTACGCCGAAACTCTGCGCCATCACTATCCCCACCTCAGTCCCCCCACTGCAGCGCGTCGACGCGCGGCGGGGGAATAAATACCACGGAGCTCACCACAGTCGAATCAGTCAACCTCGGCCAGCACAGGAGATCCATGCCTCATCGCCTTTAATAATGTCTCTCGCAGCTGTAGACGAAACGTCAGGAAGAAATTCCATTGGACCATGGCTTCAAAGCCCGGAGAACACATTAGATAGCATTGAGTTGTTAGCAAAAGCGAATTTTGTCACTAATATCACATTAGTTTGTTTGTTTTGTTACGTCTGTCTATGAAATCTGTTAATATAAGTGAAGTTTGGCATGGTACGAAGAAGGTTTCAATGTTTAGGTATTTTTATGATGCTTCATTTCCTCCTGTGACGTCCCAAAATTTGGTGAACCGGTTTTTAATCAACAATTAGTATTAAATTTGGTTTTGACAACTAAATATTTTGAATATTTTAAATGTCCATGTTGCTAAGCAACGCGCTGGTCGCGTCTGTGCACTCAGCGTCACAGGCAACTATGCATGGCACGATCAGCAGCGTGCGTTTAGTTTCCCGTACGTAAAGTGCCCCTTACTAGCAAAGTGTGCTTTGCAATTAAGTTACATGTACTTTTCGTAAAATTAAATAAATATGTGCTCATGAGCTGCTACCAAAATGTGTAATTTTTTCACCAATATTGATATGGTTTCTTGTCGTTCAACTGTTTTATATAACACTTACCTTTGCAGTATGGCCTCAACATCCGACCTCCTTTTCCCCGGAAACACCCTCATCAGAATATTGACTGGTGACCGTTGAGGCGAGGGCGGAATTTGCAGGTGTTGCGTGAACCTCGCGTGATGACTCCCAATGAAACTGTCCGCACTCTGCGACATGGGTTCCGGACTGGGGTTATCCCGTTTCAGAGACAAATTTTCTGGAGTGTTTGCGTCATTTTCCTCGACGTTGAGGTCCACCTCGGGACTGGTGGCTGGCTCAGGGGAAGAGCAGGACACCACCGTCTGGGAAATCGACGGGGGCTGGCTGGAGACGCCGGATGGCCGTTTTGCTTCTTCCGGGTCGGAGTCGGATTCGTCAATGTTGATTTTGGCACGTTTAGAAGCTGAAATAGAAGCGCAGACTAAGAATGTTGCAAATTGAATATTAGATTGTAATGTAAAATAAATTGAAATCACTGGGTTCATTTGGTTCCTCAAATTACTAAAATTAGGTAGTTCAGGCACGTTGCCATAGAATTTTAGGTATTTACACAAAATTGCCGTTACAAAACGTCCCCATATGGGAGTGTTTTGTAAAATTTCTGTCAAAAAATAGCATTCATCAATATATTTGAAATCATTTCTTAACCATACAAACGGTTTATATGTGAGGCTCCATTGAGGAGATGGTCTTTCAAGAGGTGTTTCGAAGGCCAGTCCAGTTGAGTTGGAGCAAAATTGGGTACTCAGATAAAGGTTAATTTTATCTGAGTATTCAGATACATATGCAATGCTTATAGCATTCAATGCAGCAGTTAAGCCTCTTCCCACCAGGGTCATCCCTTTCTTTTGTGTTCCCGCAATGGCCCTTCGATCTATTGTGCATTTCCCCGTAAGTAACCCCCAGAATTTTCAGTCTTCATGTGTATTATTGACCTGAACTGAAAGGGCCTGTTTGATATTTTGTTTTTTATCTCTCAGGCGTTTTTTTAAGGGGAATAAAGGGCAGAAGTGCTTATTTGCATAACAGCCCATACTAATCGATATTATTATTGCGCTATAAAACTTTCCTGGATATAATATTCGAAAGAAAGAATTTAAAGTACCATAAATTTGATTGCTGCCAGTAACCATGCATCTTATGGTCGGAAACTTTTATCCAGAGAGGCAGGAACGAAGTCTCGTAAACTCTGACAATACCGGTTAATTTCTTTCCAAAGTTTAATGGTAGCCTAATCTAGACACTCAGGGAAACTTTCGGTTGATATTGGGCGTTTCTTGGACAGTTAGTTTCTATAATGAATAGGCGCGAATCGGGGGACAATTTCATTGGCCGCGCTCGAGGGCATTGTGTCTAAAGGAGGCGGGAGAAACAATTTGCAGGTTTCCATTCATTTAAAAATATACTCCTAGTAAGCGTGTGTAGATGATGGGGGAAAGTGGGAAAGAAATTGTGCCCTCGAACAATAATCGCCCGGAACAATCCACGGCAATTTAATTTTAATATCCGTCGACTGAAAACTAACAGTCTTTTCAAATCGCGTGTATGCGTATGTTCCCTAATGACTTGTGTATCCTTTTCGAGAGTCGTTAGGGTAAGACGAGGACTGGGGTTGATCAATTAAAGGGATTTTCAAGAGATTTTCTGGGTACTTTAGCGGTGGCACGCTACACTTGGGCGCGTTTTGCATTATTATTTCTCTCCGCAAGTCAACCAGTAAAACAAGAGTGGAGAAATGGTGCTGGCACAGTGGCGTGCATTACAAGCTACTTACTTCTGCTATGTTTAAACGACACATTTTGATGGTCAAGCTGCTTCCTAGTTTTTGTCTTCCTTTTATCTAGCTCCCTTTTGTCCGCTTTTGTTTTGTTCACCTCCAGACTAATAGTCTTGTTCAAGAGTCGTTGTTTGTTCTTACATGGTCAGCAAATGGGTTACGTGGGACAATTATTGCTTCGGGTTCTCGTGCTACCAAGGACAAATACCTTGAATTCGTGGGTTCAGGGAAACCGCTACCAACTTCAAAACAATGGTTTCTCGCCATTAAAGTTAACCACGAGTATATTTTGGTAATTACAACCAAAATTGCATTAATTGTACTACGAGAACAACAAGAAAAACGAATTTTACGTGACATGACGACCGGGAATATTGTGAATCGGGAGTGTAAACACTCCCGCTGTCCTTGGAATTGTCTCGAATCTCGCAGCGCCCTCACTTTGCAAGTGCCGAAATGAAGTATTGCTGGTTGCCGGCTACTCGGCGCAGAGTAACGAATTGTCTTTCCTTATACACACATCTTAAGCTCGGAGATTATAGTGAAATAGTTGTCTTCTAAGAAAATACATAAAGAATTATAGATAGTGTTACGATTCGCAGCAACGCCGCATGGGAGGCGGGGCAACGCATGGGAGCGTGTTGGTTGGTGGAGCTTCGCGACCTATCCGCGCTGCGTCATGGCTGACACGAGTGATTTATTACTCGTCTGGCTTAATCTAGAAGGCAGTTGTTTACAACCGTTTTTTTTATGTAAGATTATTCAAGAATTCTTATAGTCGTTTTCAGGAAGATATTCATCTAGCCACCCATGACATTGTAAACGCACCTTTTAAAAACAAATGAAAAGTTACCAGAAAAGTTACTAGATCGGAGATTGGTGCGAAGCGAGCTTAACGAACGCATTTGTCGGGTTTTAACCTCAAATTTTGTAATTTTTAAACATAACTACTTTATTTCTCAAATTTTGCTCAAATCCAATTATTATTCACCATTTGTAATGTAGGAAAAGTAAACTGGCTTAATAAACGACTAACTATCACCCAGAACTATTAACACAATTCATCGCATGACCCGGAAAAGTCATCTGCAACCTCCAACTTCTGCAAAATAAGATGCCAGAGTAGAGTTACAAATACAAAAATTGAGACATCAAAACCACATTCAAGCAGTTGTTAGTATTGATGATTGATTATTGCCAGCTAAAGCGAGCGTTAAATTAGTATATGCAGAGGGAAGAACTGAACTGGATCATCAACCATGAACAAGATTTCCAAAAGTTCCGAATATACTCGCCCAGAAATTACTTTAGTGTCCAGATGCCCTGGGAATAGACCATACATTTAACTATGCTTACGCCTTACATAATATTATATAGTCTACCACTTTCCAAGTTTAAAATTGAATGCAGATTGCAGTCAAGTAAAAATTGTTCCAAACAGCAAAAGCGTCTGAGAAAAGATGGTTTTCCACCAGACTGAATTTAAGTACTGCCATATGATTTGGATTGTGTGATGATCTGTGATGAGAGTCCCAGTGGACCTATATGCCATATGCCATCCATAATTATGATCACTTTGGATCTTGAGTTAATATTAGTGAAGATTACCCCCCATGATAAAGAAAAGAATATTTCGATGAATTTACTGTTATATCATTTCAGTTGTCATTTGGCTCCATTGTTGGATCAAAATTGACCCTATCATTCATTTGTAGGTATTTAGAGAAGTGTATTTTTGTTTTGTTAAATATATATGATTTTACATTATAAATTAATTATACTAAAAGAAGTCTTGCCTAATGGTGCATTTAGTTTCTTAAACTACCTAAATATCAAGAAACTAAAATGTTTGTGTGGTGGTTTATTAATTGTCTGATTTAATATTAGGTTTGTTCCAACATGCTAGAGAACCATTGCAGAACCTTTAAAAAATCATTTTGGCCAACTCACCAGCAAACATTTCAAATTGAAATGAGGAACCATCTTGACATGGTTGCAGAACCACTGTGGACAAGCACATTGTTTATTTCAATTTCGATATCATATTAGTGAGTTGTCAAGAATGATAGACCCTTCTGGAATGGTTTCTTGGTCGAATGGAACCAACTTATTTTCAACTAAAGAAAGCTACAGTTCTTTTAAACTAAATAGCGTAAGAAGGGGCCATTTCTTACAAACTCAGTTGAAAAAGTTTTGACTTATAATACTTACGTATAGACATAGAATTTGAAGTAACTTTTAGAAACAAGTAAAGGCTATTTATTAGTTTGAAATTAAGAACCCTTGTGCAAATAACTTACTATACCTGGAATAAAAATGCTATTGAAGTTACAAGAACTTTTTATTTTTTATACAAAGCAAAACAAGTATAATGTGTTTAATGGAAAAACTTATTAAGTTGGCTGAGAATTGTCAGGAGACAAGAATGCTGGAGTAATAAAGTACCGGCTACTTTCATTGTTCTATCCTATTCTATGAAAACTTCACAACCAACCTGTTCACATTTGGAAGATATTTAAAAAATTATAACTCAGACATTGATACTTTTCTGACATTTCTAACAACATGTTTTCGGAAGTGTATAGGGCAGGTCCAGGTCATCTTGTATACATTTTTTTTCTCAATGTGGGCTCTAGTACATACCTTGGCTTAAAAGATGCACTTGAGTGTTTGTGATACTTTCAAGCTAACTTGTATATTGTTTTGGAATTTTTAGTGAAATGCGTTATGAGAAAGAACCATGACATAACATAAAATAAAAGGTTTCTGCTTGGTTTCTGTTAAAATCTCAAGTATAATTAAAAATTATAATTGCAGAAGAAGATAATTACACACACATGCCATTAGCTTTCTTCTAAGAATGGAAGATCAACATCAAAGGCACACTAAGGGTTGTTGTGGTAATATATTATACAAAACACTTAAAATCTATGGTGGTTCAAATATTAGAACCCAGGATGTAAACTTCAGGAGGTTCCTTTTGAGGCCCAGTCCTTAGCAATCACATTAGCAAAAAATTAATATACCTTATATGATATACAGGAGTATGATAATATATAAACACTTAGTGTTATTTTGACAAATGTTATACTTATGCATCCTTCGGAGAGATTAACACTTACATAGTTAGCACTCTGTATAACTGAGTACACAACGGTCACCCTCAAATTGAACCCCACACAATCACTTAACAGAGCATTTAAATTTATAAACAGAAACACACACATATTTTGTTTAGGTTAGTCCATCCGTCCTTTCTTTGGCACATTCATGGATAATTGAGATGATCAAAAGATCATTCTTCATTTATCTTGGATATTGCAAAATCATTCAGTAGCACCTTGATGAACTTATGTGAAGTTAGCGCCCAGGGCGCCAGCGCTTCCTAGCGCTCCTTCAATTCCCCTCCCCCCCACCACCGTGTTTAAAACACATGACATTCGTTCAATGTTGCCAAGTTATTAGTTTGGAAGGTTTACCGCAGATTTGTGTTATATAGGTATTAAAATTTTATCAATATTAATAATAATAGTTATTGAAGGGCATAACTTTGATTTCAATAATACGGGTGTTCATTAGAGAAAGTCATCAAATTGGCTATGATTTTTTTGCAGAAAGGGTCTTTTGTCATTTTATGTTTTGCTTTCATATTTCACAGCCAACCTAATGACTATTTTTTATTAAAACTCATATAAAAACACAAAACATATTGTTGTTACCCACAATTCCTTATATACCTTTAGACAGTTTTCCACTGTTGATCTTGTGACATAACGAAAGTTTAGAGGTTAGATAGAAGAGGCGATTCCAAATACAGGAGTTTAATCAAAATTTTCAGAAAATATGGAGGGAGGCCCAAAACAACCCCAACCCTTAAAAACTATTTTTTACCACTGCGAGAAAACTAGATCTTGTGACACAACGAAAGTTTAGAGGTTAGATAGAAGAGGCGATTCCAAATACAGGAGTTCAATCAAAATTTTCAGAAAATATGGAGGGAGGCCCAAAACACCCCCAACCCTTAAAAAAAATATTTTTAACAATTGCGAGAAAACTAGATCTTGTGACACAACGAAAGTTTAGAGGTTAGATAGAAGAGGCGATTCCAAATACAGGAGTTCAATCAAAATTTTCAGAAAATATGGAGAGAGGCCCAAAACAACCCCAACCCTTAAAAACTATTTTTTACCACTGCAAGAACACTAGATCTTCTGACACAACGAAAGTTTAGAGGTTAGATAGAAGACGCGATTCCAAATACAGGAGTTCAATCAAAAGTTTCAGAAAATATGGAGGGAGGCCCAAAACAACCCCAAAACTTAAAAACTATTTTTTACCACTGGGAGGAAACTAGATCTTGTGACACAACGAAAGTTTAGAGGTTAAATAGAAGAGGTAACTCCAAATGCAAGAGTTCAATCGAAATTTATTTCACTTTTAACTTTGGATATCGTATAAGCCACTAATAACCTACGTTGTACTGCATTTGCCGAAAATTTTAAAGTAGAATAGTCGCAAGCTGACTTGATAAAAACTTCGTTAAAGGTCTGAAAAAAAAAGGAGTCGAATATTGTAATGAATTATTAAAATTGTGACACATCTATTAAAAATGTGGGTGGAGGGAACTGCTGTGAAGAAATAGATCTTAGTAAGAAATGACCATAGTTGACCATGCAGAAGTTAAGAAAAGTGGAGAAGTCTAAAAAATTATAAAAAATAAGTTCAAAAGAGGTATTTAGAGAAAAAATTTAAAGTATTGATTTAATTTAGGGTTAAAAATCGTCTAAAACTTAAAAATGTTTCCTGAAACAAGTTCCTTTTCAAACCAAAATTATTTCAATATAAATTGATTTTTCACTCGCTGGGAAAGTTTAATTTTGGTTCAAAAGCAAACAAAAACTTCAAAAATCAGAAATGATGAAAAAAGAGTTTTGCTTCAAAATTATCTCAATGAAAATCATTTTACATTTAATATAACTGCTCAACTTAAAATTCGCCACAAGCAATTTTTCGTGTCATTTTCAATCAGCTGTAGCTTTTTAAGCAATCAATTGTTTTAAATACAATTTGCACGATCTGAAACCTCATTTCCTCTATATTAAGGAAGCGGATAATTGTATTATAATATTTATTATATAGCGTGTGAAACAAAGTGATGCAAAAATTGCAAAATTTTGATGATCTGCCATTTCTCAATAAGTTTTTTTTCCTTATGGTTTTTAGGTAAGAAGTAAGTCAACATCCATATCTTCGGACCTTTCCGCCAGATTTTTGATTAAAGTACTCTGAATTTTTATACAGAGCGAAATGTAAAATGTGTGGAATTTTTGTTGCTGTTATTTGTAAATCGTCGTAGTTTGGAAGCCTGGTAAAGATTCTTAATGTGTTTTCCCTCATTTGTTGATATATTGTCTGTGGATTGTTCCAAATTCAAAGAATTTTAAAATAAGTGCAGTTTTTTGTGTCACAAGATCTAGTTTTCTCGCAATGGTAAAAAATAGTTTTTAAGGGTTGGGGGTGTTTTGGGTCTCCCTCCATATTTTCTGAAAATTTTGATTGAACTCCTGTATTTGGAATCGTCTCTTCTATCTAACCTCTAAACTTTCGTTATGTCACAAGAGCTAGTTTTCCCGCAGTGGTAAAAAATAGTTTTTAAGGGTTGGGGGTGTTTTGGGCCTCCCTCCATATTTCTTGAAAATTTTGATTGAACTCCTGTATTTGGAATCGCCTCTTCTATCTAACCTCTAAACTTTCGTTATGTCACAAGATCTAGTTTTCTCGGAGTGGTAAAAAATAGTTTTTAAGGGTTGGGGGTGTTTTGGGCCTCCCTCCATATTTTCTGAAATTTTTTATTGAACTCCTGTATTTGGAATCGCCTCTTCTATCTAACCTCTAAACTTTCGTTGTGTCACAAGATCTAGTTTTCTCGGAGTGGTAAAAAATAGTTTTTAAGGGTTGGGGGTGTTTTGGGCCTCCCTCCATATTTTCTGAAATTTTTTATTGAACTCCTTTATTTGGAATCGCCTCTTCTATCTAACCTCTAAACTTTCGTTGTGTCACAAGATCTAGTTTTCTCGCAGTGGTAAAAATAATTTTTAAGGGTTGGGGTTGTTTTGGGCCTCCCTCCATATTTTCTGAAAATTTTGATTGAACTCCTGTATTTGGAATCGCCTCTTCTATCTAACCTCTAAACTTTCGTTATGTCACAAGATCAACAGTGGAAAAGTGTCTAAAAGTATATAAGGAATTGTAGGTAACAACAATATGTTTTGTGTTTTTATATGAGTTTTAATAAAAAATAGTCATTAGGTTGGCTGTGAAATATGAAAGCAAAACATAAAATGACAAAAGACCCTTTCTGCAAAAAAATCATAGCCAACTGATGACTTTCTCTAATGAACACCCGTATTATTGAAATTAAAGTTATGCCCTTCAATAACTATTATTATTAATATTGATAAAATTTTAATACCTATATAACACAAATCTGCGGTAAACCTTCCAAACTAATAACTTGGCAACATTGAACGAATGTCATGTGTTTTAAACACGGTGGTGGGGGGGAGGGGAATTGAATGAGCGCTAGGAAGCGCTGGCGCCCTGGGCGCTAACTTCACACAAGTCCTTGATGATGTGACTTGAATACTGGACATTGGGCAATTCTTTTTATTATTGTCTGCAAGTGAATTTTCCAATTTGCAAGTATCAAGCACTTTGCTTACAGTCTTCATACAAAGTCAAAAACAAACAATGCATGCAGCTGCAGCTCTGCTACTGGAGTTAAGGGAATTGCGAGGAAAATTGTTAAAAAATAGCTTCATTCTCCAAGGGATCAAATCCGTGGTAGGTTCTAGGTTTATTTCACTTTCTGCTTTCACTATATGAGTTGTTGAGTAGAAAAGTAGTACTATAAACATAAAGGACTGGTTGATGATAATAGGCAGTGTAGTTATTTGATAATAACTCCCGAAAATTGGAATAAGAAAAAAAAATATGAGAAATACATTCACAATATTTACAAAGATGCTTCCAAAGAATTGTAATACGTAATATTATGCTCTCTTTCTCAAAATACGTGCAGAAAACAAGGATAGAACATAAGCGTCATGCCATTTCTTAAATTTTGACGGAATGTCTTAGATACCAACAGAAAATAAGAATTTTCCCAGATATCAGTTGAAAAATTTTTGGAAGAAGGGCTGCCACTACAAAACCGATATTTCCATGGCTGGCTAGATGAATATCTTCCTGAAAACGACTATATAAAGAACTTTCTAGGTTTTTCTGTAATTTTAGGATTGTATATAAAAAGCGCATAAAGCGCGCAGAGAAGTAGTAGTATTTTAATCGAGCTATAAGTATGCTAAAGTTACGAAGCGATAATAGAAGGCTATAAAGTGTTAAGTACTGAGTTATTTAGTAGTCGAGTATATTTGTGGAATAAATAAATAGTGTTTTCGTGTTAAATCGTTGCACTGGAATTTTTGAACCCTAGTTCGCAACAATAGTTTAAAGGAGCTAATAGTAACAGCTCATGTCTTCTTAAGGTACTTTATTTTTATCAGGGGCGGACTGGACGTCATAACTGGGCTTTCGGTCAAACGGCAAGAAAGGTAAGTACCGAAAAGCATTTTTGATTGTTCAAGAGAAAGATTGGACTAATGGAAGAAATCGATCGGTTATGAGGAGTTTGTTGCTATTTAGATAGTTTCAAGGCACAAGATTTGCTGGAGAATTAGCGCAATTTCGAGTCATTTGACTTAAGAATCAAATAACATCACTTCCTGCCGATTTGACCGCCATTTTTGTGTGACCCACTGCTAAAAAGAGTTCAGAACTGTTATATGTAATATAATAGCTTGTTAATACAGACCGATAAACTTGGATTTAATATTAAAGTTTTGATGTGATGATAAATCTGAATTGCGTCAGGTCATGCAGTGTCCAACAGAACACGTATACACATTTTATAAACACTCAAGACTTCGCTAAGAGATCTTACTCAACTCTACTCAGACGCCATAAAGTGTTTAAAGCACATTTTTTTTATCAAAAAAAAAATCGCAAAAATGGATATTTACGACGTTGAATTGAGTGAAAACATTATTGCACACCAACAAAACAACAACTTTGAAGGCATTGAATTGACAATTGAAGGCATTTTCCCAAAAATTGTCCCATCTTGGGTCATGGGTTTACCAACAGAGGAAGAATTAACTCGAGTCCTTTATTTACAAAATTTTTTCTGGCATCTTTCTAAAGGTTCAGTGCGATGTTGCCCGCTCTCAGGGTCGAACTACACAACCCATATGTTTATATGTTGTGTAGCCAAATGTAGCCGTACAGCACGATCAAAACATAGGTAGAAAATCTTCTTAATTGACGAATTGGCAACAGTGCTGTTAACGCAATGTGTGTGTCAACTGTCAACCTCATTGAACTGATGTCAACCACAAAACATCAAAACGTGTTTCCTTTGTGTTTGAAGTTGAGACAGTACTTGCGAACGTTTTGTGCAATTTTTTGGTGTTTTATTAAAAATTTTATTATTATGGTGAGATATTGTGGCATATGTAAGACTTCTAGTTATAAAAGTGGGACAGAAATCTTTCGTATCACAGGTAAGTGCATGTATCATGTTTTCAACGATTACCCGACTCGGGCATTTTTTCATATTATTATGCATGTTGGAAGTAAACAAACCTGACAATTTATGATTGAGGTCCTCACTGAGGTCCGGTATTTTGAATCCTGATCACGAACTTGATCAAGAAATCATGTTACCGTCCGATTAAGTATTTTGATCCGTTTTTGGGGGGTCTATATCGATATAGGGGTACTGGTCAGTATTAGGTATTACGGAATTTCGAGGTTTTTTGAAATTTACAAAAAAGAGGGCATCAAATTAAGTAGTTTTATGGAAAAAAATTTGCGGATGAACCATATTTGGAGGTCCTAAAAAAAATATAAAAAAATACCAATAAAATTGAAGGGTTTATTTACATTTTAATGTCCCACGGCGCATTCATAAGTAAGTTCAATTTATTTGCTTCGCGTCGCTGTCACCTATTAGAGCAGCTAGGTTGCCAGTTCCTCTCTAAATATTTAAGCCAGAAACTAGGCCTTTTCGGAAGAAGGGAGTTATGTATTGTATCGGATCGCGCAATGGCCCATACGTTCTGGCGGCGCGGCCCAAAGGCAAACTAAAACTCTAGTTCAGTTTTACTTACCCTTCGGTTTAGTTGGTTCAGTTAAAGGTCACCTTTGGACCTGTTGGTTAGGTTAGTTTAGTTTTACTTTGCCTTTGGTTAGTTCAGTTTTGTTTTGGTTAGGTTAGTTTAATTATGTTTTTCCTTTAGTTTGGTCTAGTTGTACTAGTCTTTTAAAGGGCCGCCTTTGCGACTTATCGCAGCAGCCCTCGAGGGCCGCCTTTGCTTCTTGTTGCAGCGGCCCTTCAGGGCAACTACAGAGCCTGTTGCATGCTACACATTAAGTGTGAGCTCTGTTGGTTAGGTTACTTTAGTTCTACTTTGCGTTTGGTTAGTTCAGGTTAGTTCAGTTCTGTTGGTTTGGTTACTTTAGTCATGTTTTTCTTTGATTTGGTTAGTCCAATCTTACTTGTCTTCTATGACTGTTGTTATTCAGATCAGTTCAGTTTCCTTTTTAGGTTAGTTTAGGTTAATTCAGTTTTGGTTTAGGTTAATTTTTGATTAGCTCTACTTGGTTCAGATTGGTTCTGGTTAATTCATGTTAGTTCTGATTAGTTCAGGTTAGTTTTCGGTGGTTCATGTTAGTTCAGTTTTGTTTAGGTTAGTCCAGGTACATTATTGCCTTTTTATCTTATTAACAAATCCAATCTGATTGAATTTCGTCATAACTGAAGTAAACTTATAGCTTGTGCCTCTGCAGGTTCGCCTATTTGATCAAATAGGGCTGTTTAGATTTGTGGAGTTGTTTCTTTATTTTTCTTTTATTTTACGTAACATTTGGCAATGCTGATTATTCGTTTCTTTGAGAAAACGTTTTTGCATTTCATAATTATCGCGAATTCGAAAATGGCGCGTTTTGCAACTTTCATTTAATTTTTTTGTTGTTGCAAGAACAACATCGGCACTTATTATGAAAGAGGTAAGTTTGATCTATAATATTGTTACGATCGCAGCAACGCCGCATGGGAGGCGGGGCAACGCATGGGAGCGTGTTGGTTGGTGGAGCTTCGCGACCTATCCGCGCTGCGTCATGGCTGACACGAGTGATTTATTGCTCGTCTGGCTTAATCTAGAAGGCAGTTGTTTACAACCGTTTTTTTTATATGAGATTATTCAAGAATTCTTATAAAGAACTTTCTAGGTTTTTCTGTAATTTTAGGATTGTATATAAAAGGCGCATAGAGCGCCCGAGTAGGATAGTCGTATTTTAATCGAGCTATAAGTAAGCTAAAGTTACGAAGCGATAATAGAAGGCTATAAAGTGTTAAGTACTGAGTTATTTAGTAGTCGAGTGTATTTGTGGAATAAATAAATAGTGTTTTCGTATTAAATCGTTACACTGGAATTATCGAATCCTAATTCGCAACAATTGGTGTCAGAAGTGCGATTCCAGTGGGAATTTGAGGACTAATATTACTGAACTGTAAGTGAGTGCTTCATTGCCGGACATTACGTGTTTATGCCAGTGACCAGAAGCCAGCATCAAGCGATGGAGGATCAACTTGCCGTTCTGCTGTCCCTTATGCAACAACAGAGGGAAGAACAGGAAAAACGTGATCAAGTACAGGAGCGGCGTTATCAAGAACAGGAAAAACGTGATCAAGTACAGGAAAGACGTTATCTAGAACAGAAGGAAGAGCTGGAAAAACGTGATCAATTACAGGAGCGACGTTATAACGAACAAAAAGAAGAACAAGAAAGACGTGATCAAGTACAGGAGCGACGTTATCAACAACAGAAGGAAGAGCTGGAAAAACGTGATCAAATACAGGAACGACGTTATCTAGAACAGAAAGAAGAGCAGGAAAAACGTTATTTAGAACAAAAAGAAGAACAGAAACGGTTTAAAGAAGAATTAGTGAGCCATTTCGCAGCTAGGGAGCAACAATTGGAAGAAAGAATAATGCAATCCGTTAACGAAGGACTCGAAGCTGTCAACCAGAAGGTTCTCGAGCTAGAAAAGAAATTCCGGGAACAACTTGAGGACGACAACGTGTCTACAGAGAGTTTTAGCACAGCCAACGCTAAAATTAAGCCTCCCGATTACGACGGTACTACTGCATGGGAAATTTATAAAACTCAGTTTGAGGCAGCTGCAAAAGCTAATGGTTGGTCCGAGCCCCAGAAAGCTACATCATTAGTGGTAGCACTTCGTGGAAAAGCGGCTGAGTTACTCCAATCTCTGTCGGCAGCGGATCAAAGTAAATATGCGGTTTTAGTACACACTCTGCAACTACGATTTGGAAATGAACACAAAGAAACCGTGTTCCAGGCCCAGCTGAGGATGAGACAGCAAAAGTCAGGTGAATCCTTACAAGAATTTGAGGCGGACATAGACAGACTCATTCACCTGGCATATCCATCGGCTCCTGAATCTTTTCAAATGCAATTTGCCGCCGAAAGGTTCATCGAGGGAGTTAGAGATAGTGACATGAGATACCACTTACGTCTAGTAAGGCCCAAGGATATCAGCGAGGCACTAGTTCGGGCCCTGGAATTCGAGGCGTCACGAGTGTCATCTAGTTCATCTCCACGTGTACGAATGGCAACTTGCGGTGAAGAGGAGAATACGTCTATGGCTGAATCCATGGCCAGTTTACATAAAGCGATGAAAGATATGGCAGTCAGTATGCAAGCCCTGTTAGAAAGAACTCCTCGATCAACAGACAATCGGGGCATAAAATGTTTTAACTGCGGCAGACTGGGTCACATCAAGAGTAACTGCCGTAATAGGGCAAGAAGTCCGTCGCCGTCGTTTAGAAGACCAAGCGGCGACCAAGACCGCCCTAGGTCCCAGGAAAACTAATTCCGGTCAATGCAAGGGGGCAATTGACCGGGCCCGTTAAGACCCCCAGGATCTTTAAAGTCAATAATTTGGGTGGAAAAAGTCTCACAGTGGCCGGACGCATTAAAGGACAGAAGATCCAGATTACCATCGATACAGGAGCAGATGTGACCATTGTAAGGCCAGATAAACTTTTCGGATATACCATACAACCATTGCCCAACCCTATTATGTTAAAATCAGTCACTGGAGAATCTTGCCCTATAGACGGAGAAGCCGATGTCACCATCATTATTGGAGAAAGACTTGAAGTTCGGCATAAAGTGTTGGTTGCCAGGATCAAAGACGAGTTTATTTTGGGAATGGATCTCATCAGGAAACATGGATTCTCCTATGATCACAAACAGAATATTCTCACGTTTGGAGATGAGGAGTTTGCATTAACCAATGGAAATGTGGAAACTAGTGTCCGTCTACTGGTGGTGGAAGATGTGAAAATTCCTCCAAATTCAGAACAAATTATCACAGTGACTTCTGAAAATGATCCTGGGTGGTCCATAGGACTTATAGAACCTAACCTGGATTTGACGACTGAAATCATGGTAGCCCGAACTTTGACCGACACGAAGAAGACTATGCCAGTACGAGTTGCCAATATTGGAGAAAGGACCATCAAGCTAAAAGAAGGAACAGTTCTTGCCAATTATGAGCCTGTACAATGGGTATGCAATTGTGTCGAAGCAGAGACATCCAAAATTACATCTTCTAACCAAGCTTCCCCAGAAGTTATTGATGCTTTTAAGCGACAGTGGAGTCACCTGTCAAAGGAACAACTTCAGTCTGCTATAAAATTTGCCATGGATGAATCTGATATGTTTAACTTCAAGAGCAACGACAGTCAAACCGATTTAGTTGTCCATAAGATCAACACAGGAGATGCCCAGCCAATACGACAACATCCACGAAGGGTCCCTCTGGCTAAACAACAGGAAGTTAACAGTTTGTTGAATGAAATGTTAAAGGAGGGCGTCATAGAAGAATCATCTAGTCCATGGTCGTCGCCTGTGGTTCTTGTTAAGAAGAAAGATGGTTCAACGCGGTTCTGTGTTGACTACAGGAAACTTAATGATGTAACCAAGAAAGACAGCTACCCATTGCCACGTATAGACGACACCTTAGCAACTTTATCGGGATCAAAGTGGTTTTCCACTCTAGATTTAAAAAGTGGGTACTGGCAAGTAAAGATTGCTCCCGAAGACAAAGAAAAGACTGCATTTTCTACTGGTTCTGGACTATACCAATTCACTGTTATGCCTTTTGGATTGTGCAATGCTCCATCAACTTTCGAGCGACTAATGGAACTTGTCTTGAGGGGGCTGACTTGGAAAACTTGCCTGGTATACTTAGATGACATAATTGTCATGGGACGTGATTTCGACGAGCACTTGAAGAATTTAAGAGAAATCTTCAACAAGTTACGGAATGCTCACCTGAAGTTAAACTACAAGAAATGCAGCCTGTTCCAGAAGCAAGTCGAGTACTTGGGGCATACTATCTCAGAACAAGGCATTAAAACTAGCCATAGTAAAATATCTGCCATTAAAGATTGGCCAGTTCCCCGAGACAAACACGAAGTAAGGAGCTTTTTGGGACTATGTACTTACTACAGGAGATTTGTAGAGGGATTTGCCGACATCGCAAAACCGCTGCACAAATTAACGGAAAAGAAAACACCGTTCTTGTGGAACCACGAATGCAGTCAGGCGTTTGCAAGGCTTAAAGCTGCCCTCTGTTCTAGTCCGATCTTGGCTTACCCTATAAAGGACGGACTCTTTATTTTGGACACGGATGCAAGTAACTGTGGTCTAGGTGCAGTACTCTCTCAAAGACAAAACGGGCAAGAGAAGGTCATTGAATACTACAGTAAGACTTTAAATAAGCCAGAAAGAAACTATTGCGTCACTAGAAAGGAGCTGTTGGCCATCGTTAAAGCAGTCGAACATTTCCATCGCTACTTATATGGAAAAAGGTTCCTAATTAGGACTGACCATGGAGCTTTGAAATGGTTATTACAGATGAAGAACTCTGAAGGTCAAATAGCCAGATGGATAGAGCGCCTGCAGCAGTACGATTTCCAAATTGAACATCGACCAGGAAGGTCTCACGGAAATGCCGATGCATTGTCTAGACGGCCTTGTAAAGAAGATTGTCGGCATTGTCAAAGAACTGAGCAGCGTGAGGGACTTCCTTTGGTAAGGAGAACGTCGGTAGAAATAAACGATGGCTGGACCACACAGACCCTTCGAGAAGAACAAATGAATGATCCAGATATTGGACTCATCCTCTCTGCAAAGACTGACGACAAGAGACCAGAATGGCAAGAAATTGCTGGTAAAAGTCCAAACCTGAAGGCGCTATGGGCCCAGTGGCACTCTCTTAAAATAGAAAATGGATTACTGAAGAGAGCGTGGGAGAGTCCGGATGGCAAGACCGTAGTCAGTCAGTTGGTTGTTCCTGGAAGCAGAAAATCGGACGTACTACAGGAAATGCACGACGGAACCAGTGGAGGTCATTTTGGGGTCAATAAAACCTTGGCCAAAATTAAAGAGCGGTTCTACTGGGTGAATTATCATGAAGACGTCGAATCTTGGTGCCGCAAGTGCGAAGTTTGTTGTGCCACAAAAGGACCTCGAACAAGATCACGCGGCCGAATGGTGCAGTACACTGTAGGTGCTCCATTCGAGAGGGTAGCAATTGATGTCGCGGGACCGTTTCCTCAGACTGAGTCGGGCAATAAATACATCTTGGTCGCCATGGATTACTTCACTAAATGGCCTGAAGCATACGCCCTGCCTAATCAAGAAGCAACGACTGTGGCAACGGTGCTAGTAAATGAAATGTTCTGCAGATTTGGAGTCCCTCTCGAACTTCATTCTGATCAGGGCCGAAATTTTGAATCGGCTGTTTTCCAGAAGGTCATGGAACTTCTCGGAATTCGCAAGACCAGGACAACTCCTTTGCATCCACAGTCGGATGGGATGGTAGAGAGATTTAATCGGACCATGGAACATTACCTGTCTAAAATGGTGGCAGATCATCAGCGTGATTGGGACCAACATCTACCTCTCATGTTGATGGCATATCGAGGCTCTACGCATGAAGCCACTGGTTATACTCCGGCGAAAGTGATGTTCGGGAGGGAATTGAGGCTTCCTGCGGATTTGATGTATGGAACACCAGAAAAAGAGTCGCTCAGCTCTGAGAATTTTGTGGAGGAGCTTAAGGAGAGGCTGAACAATGTTCATGAGCAAGTCAGGAATAAACTGCGGATATCCAGTGATCGAGCCAAAGCAAGATATGACTTACTAGCTAACTCCCGCGGCTTCCAGGATGGTGATTTGGTGTGGCTATACAATCCGAGGCGAAAGGTGGGGAAGTCGCCCAAACTTAGCCAAAATTGGGAAGGACCTTATACAATTATAAAGAAGATTAATGATGTGGTGTATAGGATCCAGCGGACCCCTAGGTCAAAGATGAAGGTCGTTCATTTGGATCGATTAGCACGATACCATGGAACTCTATCTGTTCGGGACGAACAGACTTAGGAGGAGGGCAATGTTACGATCGCAGCAACGCCGCATGGGAGGCGGGGCAACGCATGGGAGCGTGTTGGTTGGTGGAGCTTCGCGACCTATCCGCGCTGCGTCATGGCTGACACGAGTGATTTATTGCTCGTCTGGCTTAATCTAGAAGGCAGTTGTTTACAACCGTTTTTTTTATATGAGATTATTCAAGAATTCTTATAAAGAACTTTCTAGGTTTTTCTGTAATTTTAGGATTGTATATAAAAGGCGCATAGAGCGCCCGAGTAGGATAGTCGTATTTTAATCGAGCTATAAGTAAGCTAAAGTTACGAAGCGATAATAGAAGGCTATAAAGTGTTAAGTACTGAGTTATTTAGTAGTCGAGTGTATTTGTGGAATAAATAAATAGTGTTTTCGTATTAAATCGTTACACTGGAATTATCGAATCCTAATTCGCAACAATATGCACTTTTTTTTTAGAAGAAAAACGGTTACTTAAACCTTAACAAATTTGGTTCATCCGCAAATTTTTTTCAATAAAACTACTTAATTTGATGCCCTCTTTTGTGAATTTCAAAAAACATCGAAAATCCGTAATACATAATATTGAATAGACCCGATATAGGTACCACTGAATTTCGCAATATTTTCTTCTGTTATGAGTAGCAGGGTGTCTACTGATAGATCAAAAGAAAAAAAAATGTGGATGAACCATATTTAACATCAAAAAATTAATCACAAAACAGCCAATTTATCACACTTTACTATGCTAAAACTCTTCGGCCACTATCGTTCGCCATATACAGCGTTGCCGATCGTTGCGCAAAATTAAATTTTTAAAAGAATAAATACCATTACAAGCAAAATGTAACGTAAATAAGAGAATTAAGAAATAACATAACTAAACAAACCTGGTCTAACCTAAACTAATCTACACTAACCAGAATTAACCTGAACTAACCTGAACTAACCTAAACTAACCTGAACTAAACTAAACTAACCTAAAAGAACCTAAACTAATCAAATCTAACTTGAACGGATAATAGACTAGAAATAAGGTCTATATAGAACCGTTTTTGGAAATTAGTTGTTGGTTGTTTATTGCCGAATGCAAGTCCCTGAGTCCCGTTTTTTTACATCGCCCACATAAAAAAATGTCTGTTCCTGGAACCAACGAAAACAATAATATCAAATAACAAAATGTCAAAAAATGACATTAGCAAACGACGGTTAAATATTTAGCGGGTGAAAATTAAAATTAATCAACGTATAATGGTATTTGATACCTGTTTCAGGTTAATCAGTGCTCAAATAATTTAATCAGAATTCCAAATACGGGCCCTAAGTCTATCTAGGTTGAAAGTCGATGGGTTTACCAGTCAAAAAAAAAATAGTTATAAAAATTAATAAACCATTGACTTAAGAATCAAGTAATATCACTTCCTGCAGATTCGACCGCAATTTTTGTGTGACCCACTGCTAAAAACGGGTCAAAACTGTACAAGATGACGGTCCTTTCATATGTAATATATTAGATTCTTAATTGGGACAGATAAACTCGGATTTAATGCAAGTGAGAACATATTTTGAGAGAGATGAAATGGTTGAAGAGAAAGTTTTGGTATAATGAAAAATTTAAATTGCAAAAGGTCATATGCAATGTCCAACGGATCAAGATTTATAAACACTTAAGACTTTGATATAAATTTTAAAGCCTGTTTTATGATTTTGTCAGTCACTCAGAAATTAATAACAAAGGTCCAAAATCACAATATCTAACTCTGAGGCAAATGATGTCAATGATGATCACAGCAATATAGATTCAGAAGATACAATTGGTCCAGGCGCCGATTACGAATCATGCGTATAAGAAAAAGTGGTACAATGTGGATGTAAGACGCACATCATATGCTTGGAATGTGCTTTTCATATTTTGTATAAGATAAAATTCTGAAACATAAATGTATACTTCTTTGCGTATGGCAACAACGCCCTAATATTTTCGTGAACTGAAGTACGATATATTCACTAGAATTCGTCATCTAGCCACCTATGAAATTCATTTGATATTTTGAGGCATTTCGAGACTTATTTCTATAATGCCGTGCCCCCTCCTTCGATACTTTAGTTGTCACTTATGTCAAATGTCAGAAGCCCGTGGACAATATTGACGTCTCCAGAGCGCTTTGTTTGTAAGTATCCTCATCCTTTGTTTTCTTGATAGGAATGTAAGGATAGGATTAATCTCAGACCTGTCCAGTGCTGCCACCTGATAAAGCTTTGCAAAGATAAATAAACCAATAGTTGATGGCGGATCAAGTTTCGACGTGCCTTTATATCTCTCTACTTTTCTATCAGGGCACTTATTCCTCAGACTAAATATAATAAATAGACCCAATTATTTACTATTGAGGCTGGCCAAATATTGTCAAACCAATCGTACGCTGGCCGATTGTACAAGTAATTAAGTTGGACCGCTGTGTCGGCTTAGTTGTCAAACCTTTAACAACCAGCTTACTAAATCAATATAATTTACATATTTATAAGGAAAAAATATTAATAGACGTTTTCCTAGAAAATGTAAGAGTAATTCTAACACAGTTTCCAATTAATAATAGAAATAACAATGTTAATGTGGTTATTTAGATATTAATTTTGCTCAATCTGGAAACCCCGAATTCCAATTATACGAAAATCGCAAATACGTCACAAACAGGTAGTAGAATGAAATGGTGAGTACAGCTGATACTCTTGTGTGACAGAGAGAGATATAGTTCTAGTACAAGTTACAGTACAGCGGCGTTATCAAAATATTTACCTGCGTTTTTTTATTAAATTCAGACCGTTTATTGAACTTTATTCATAGTGTAGTGGTTTGTGTGGTTGTTCCCATATACCTATTATTTAAATATACGGCGAACGTCAATCCCTCACAGTAAATCGAAAATGAAGCTCCTCAGTTGGCTATGACAATCTCGCAGTTGATCGACGAGATTTTACTACGGATGTTTACTGCGCACCACGTGCTAGTTGAAAGATGAGTGACGTTTTGAATCTGACGTCGACAAATTTTTAGGTTATGCCAAATGTGACATGTTTATTGGCGGGAACGAAAGTCGACAAAAATTAATAAATAGCCAAATTTTCCATTGCACTGATTCGAAGGCTAGTTGCAAGATGTTTTAGATGTTTAGTCTTTGGAACAAAGAAAGCGTAAAAAAATTATTCACTTCACTTCAATTTATGTAGCTACAGAAGTTATTTCTTGATTCCGGCACGATTGACGACAACGAGTTTTGTTTTATTGCAGGGAGCAATATTTCATGTGTTCAAAGGACTGTATAAAGCCTTTAAAACGTAAAAGGAAGATAGGTATCTACATAATAACTAAGTAAGGGCTACATTGAAGGCTACAATTGAAGGAACAACACATTCTGTTTTAGAGAATTATTCCACTTTCAGTTTCCACAAAGAGAAGTAAAAAGCTTTAGGGTTGTTGTAAAGATCCCACTGAGAATTTAAGTGTCTTTCATGGACCTACATACCTAGTTATAGGTACTACATCTTTATTTAGTTTTCAAAAGACATGGAATATTTAATAGGATAAGTAAAGCCATATGGAATTTAACACACAAAGATTAGTTAAAGCAAATAAAGTATAAGTACTTACTGAAAGAAACTTCTGGTAGTTGTGGTATTTATAGGTCTTGGTATGGGTAAAATAATATGGAACTCCTATAGGAGCTCATTAGAGGAGGGCCTGGATACAGGCAAAACCCCTGAACATCTGTTTAATTGCGAAACAAACCTACATATTAGGTATACTAAACAAATCTCAGTCAGAAATAGGGACAATCCTGAATCTGCAGCAGTAAACACAGCACAAAAGACACCGCACCGGAATACCCAGCCAAGCAAAGTTGAATTAGATTAAACCAAACGGTATTTATGCAGACCGATTAATAATTTGAGCAAATTAAACTAAACAAACACTAAACTAAAAGTTTAAATTTAGCAAAGAACGAACAGGATCAACAAGATGAAAACTTGAAAGCGTCCCCAAAAAGTAGGGTTAAATGCAAGGTTGACAGATGTAGTTTCTATTCCCGTTTGTGAGTGTTAAAAAATTCAATTTATTGTTGTCACGAGGTTATCTCTTGAGTTCGCTTAACCCTGTCGAGGCTCATGTATGATGTCGGGGACACTGTTTGGCAGTAGTATCAAACTCACTCACAACGGTAGGCATAGTTTTATTTAAACAAAAGAAACAAAGAAAAGTATAGACATTGTGAATTATTATAAAACGTGGAAGAACGTGGTCATAAGGACTTGAGCAAGTGTACTCTTATTATACTACTAATGACAACTGACAGGTGCCATCTACTAGGAGAGATGTGTATACCATGCCAGGTGTGATCGGTAGGGAGGTGCTGATAGGATTTTGTTACAACTTCTCCCCCTTTTCCACACGTACCGTCCCGGAAGTGTGAGGAATAGTGGTAGTCTCTCTGCAGCAGGGGCAGGTAGGTTTCCTTATGGGCCGTCGGGTCTGGATACAGGCGGTTACGTCCTCGAGGTCAACGGTGCCCTCCTCTTCTTCTATATCGAGGCGGTCTTCTGCGTCAGCGGCATCTTCTTCAGGTTCTGGTAGGGGTGACTTGGCAGGTGGGCGACCTCGCTTTCTGATTGGGCGGACAGGTACAGGATTCTCTGAGTCGGTGGTCTTGAAGGGCGTCAAGGCAGATGCATGGTATTTACCCCCTGCTTGGCCAGGTTGGTCGGAAGATGCCAACTCAAATGTAGTAGGTGTGACGATTTTGGTAATGATGTAGGGACCGTCGCGCTTGGGTGTAAACTTTGAGGTGTAAGACTTCTTAGCGTTACTCAGACAATGGCTATTGACGAGCACTCTGTCTCCTATGACGTATTGAGGACAAGGTCGCAGTTTTCGGTCAGCGTACTTCTTTACACGATCTTGTTCCATTTCATGGCGGTCTCGGGCTTCACGCAGGGTAGTTGCAAGAGAGCGCAGATAGGGAGTAATCTGACTCACAAAGTTGTCATTCTCGACGATAGCTCGGAGGTCACGTCCGACGTCATCTGGGGTCCTAAGTTCACGTCCGAAGGTCAAATAGGCTGCACTGAAACCTGTAGACTGTGTTCGTGCAGTATTCATGGCAAACCTTATGGCTGGCAGTTTATCTTTCCAAGCGGTATGGTCCTTTTGGACGAAGATGGACAGCTGGGCCTTTAGATCACGGTTCTTACGCTCCACCGGGTTGGAGGCTGGATGATATGCTGGGATCAGAGATTGGGTGAAACCCAGGCAATGAGAGACCTGTTGCATGACGGCACTCACGAATTGCACACCGTTGTCACTGACAATGCGGCGAGGCACACCGTATCGCAATATCTCCTCGTCGATCAGGCATCTGGCACAGTTTTCCGCGCTGGCCAGTTGCAAAGGAAATTATTCAACCCAACGGCTAGCGTTATCCTCTACTATGAAAATCCATTTAAATCCATCAGGCGTTTCCGGCAAGGGTCCGAATAGATCAATGGACACTACCTCGAATCGTTGAGCCTGAACGGGGGTTTGGAGTTGTCCCGCCGGCTTAAGGTTCGATGCTTTATATCTCTGGCAATCTATGCATTTTCCAACGTAGTCTGCAATGGTGCGGCGCATTCCGGGCCAGAAGTACCGGGATGCTATGCGTTGATAGGTACGGTCAACACCGTAGTGGCCACTCAATGGGGAGTCATGATATTCTTTCAGAATTCGGGGAACTTGACTTGTTGAAGCAACCATTTGAGCTTGCTCCTCATCTATGTCAGGAGAGTATCTATAGAGGACGCCGTTGTCCATGACGTAGCCCCTCTCGGTCCACCGGTTAAAATCTACAGCGTCGTTGTCAGGACTTCCTGCGGGACTCTCGAAACACTTGATGATCTTTGCCACATCCGGATCGTCCAGTTGCTCCTGTCGTATCACATCAGCCTTCATCTTGGGCAAGTCCATCTCTACCAAGTTCACCTCTGAGTCCGAGATTGGTGGGCGAGACAGCATGTCGGCAATCATATTGGTTTTCCCCGGGTATAGTCAATATTGAGGTCGTAGGGCTGTAGGGCGAGAGCCCATCTCGCTAGTCTTCCAGTTGGTGATTTTAGGGTCATTAGCCACTTAAGCGGCTGGTGGTCACTTTTTACAGAGACTGTCGCTCCTTCTAAATAGCCTCTAAACTTGTTCGTTACAGCCCACACCACAGCCAGGGCTTCTCTCTCAGTAGTGGTGTAGTTCTTTTCGGCTGCGGTCAGCAAGCGGCTGGCATATTCCACAGGTCTCTCTGCGGCGCCCTCCCCCTGCAGTAAGCATGCGCCAATAGCATAGGCAGACGCGTCTGTTTTCAACACATAGGGAAGAGTTGAGTCGGCTTGCCGTAGTATTGGGTCAGAAGTGAGCAGTTCTTTGAGTTTCTCGAAAGCATCGTTTTGAGCTCGTCCCCAGGTCCAAGAAGCATTCTTTGTGGTCAGTTCAGTCAATGGGCGCGCCACGGAAGCAAAGTCATTGATGAAGCGCCGGTACCATGAGCAGCTTTGGATGAAAGACAACAACTCCTTGACGTTACGTGGTGAGCGTCGATTGCGGAGTGCCTCCGTTTTTTCCGGGCTAGGAGTTATGCCAACTGGTGTGATAACATGTCCCAGATAATTCACAGAGGAACATGAAAAGTTACATTTATTCCGGTTGAGTCTCAACTTGAAATGGCGAAGGTGATCAAACACCCTCTGCAGATGCTCTAGGTGTTCTGCAAATGAATTTGACAAGACTATCACGTCGTCCAGGTACGCCAAGATGTGGATATCTTGTAAACCAGATCGGAATCGGTCGATGAGTCTCTGGAAAGTAGCAGGCGCGTTTCGCAGGCCGAACGGCATTCGCGTGTAACGAAATGTGCCGAATGGACAGATGAATCCCGTCTTATCCCGGTCACACGGTCGAACTGCTACTTGATGGTATCCAGCCTTTAGATCCAAGGTCGTCATATACCTCGCTCTCTTAGCTGCATGAAGTGTATCATCGATACGTGGGAGGGAGTAGCGGTCAGGACAGGTTTTGGAATTCAGCTTTCGATAATCCACGGTAAGTCTGATGCTACCGTCTTTCTTAGGCACCAGTACTACAGGTGACGCGTATGGGGACTCGCACTCCTCTATTATGCCTTGAGCCAAAAGGTCATCAAGTTCTTGTCGGAGCTGTTCCTTTCGGGCTACTGAAAGACGATATGGTGGTACGGCAACTGGTAGGCTATCACTAAGCTCGATAATATGCTCAGCATATGGAGTGGCTTCCGTACTTGGCATAAAAAGGTCATGATTGTTCTGCAATAAGTCATCAAGGCGGCGTCTTTCAACTTCCGTCAGGTTCAAGGCCTCCTTGCCTCGTAACAGAGTCATTTGGTTTTGTTCCTTAACCTCGGGTTGGATTCCACAGAGCTTCACATCAGTCAACTCGACAAAGGAATGCTGTGTCTGCGGGTCATCTCCAAAATACCAGCAATTTTGTGGTACATCAATCACAATGTTGGCTTGCCGAATGAAATCCACACCTAGAAGAGTTCTGCTATCTTTATGGGCTGGAATCCAGTGGAAAATGGTGTTGTGCTTACGCCCCTTCAAGTCAATCGAGGCTGTGAAACACTTGGCCTCAACTGCTATAGTCTTTCCATCAGCAAGGGTCATGTACAGAGATTTAGATTCAAAGGGCACATTCTCATCCATCAGAATCTGACCTAACTTTGCTCCAGCTATGTTACACTGAGCACCTGAATCAAGGTATGTCAGTCCATAGTGCCCCTCTACCTTGGCGTATGTGAGGGTGCGCATGTTCACAGGTGTCTGGAATTGGGTAACTGATGTGCCGAAGAACTCAGTCAGCATTGTTGGGTTAATAGCATGGGCTGGTGTTTGCTCCCTTTTGTTGCATTTCGGGCAATTGCTCTTAATATAGCCTGGTGTTTGACAACCATAGCAGGATACAGGTTTTGTCGCACTGGTGTTACTGAAGTTTTCTTGACCGGATGGCGGGTGGCTTGCAGCTGGGGTTCCATTTTTACCACTTGCACCGGCTCGTTTTCTACAGACATCGATAGTGTGTCCATAATTCTTACAATAGCTGCATATTACATTACACTTTTGTTCAACGGCTGGTTTCTTTTGCTTCACAATACGGTCGGAGTAAGTTTGCTCTACTACTCTAGCTGCTTCAATGAGATCTTTGAAGGTACAGACACTTTCCCTAGGCACTTTATCCCTTATCTTGAAATTCAGTAGGCCATAAACCATATCCAACTGAATGTGTTCTGTCACAGCAGAGTCACCTTTCAAATGTGAAAGCAAAGCACGACATCGACTAACAAAGATATCGGTTTTGTCATTGTCCTGTTCCTTGGAAAACAAGTCTCGATAGATCTGATGTGGGAGTTTTGAAAATCCAAATGCATGTCGCAACGAGGAAATGGCTTCATCAAAACTAGTTATGGAGGTTTTTATACCTTGCCACCAAGCAGCAGCATTATCTGACAACAGCATAGATAAACCTTTTAATGCATGGGCGTCTGTTATTTGTAAGCAGTCTTTATACACTGATATGGAATCGATAAATGCTTCGACTTCATCACCAGGATTTCCACTAAACCGTGACTTGCAGCCACAAAAATTTGTAGGTGAGTTGATGTTTTGTGATGAGGAACTCGCCTGAAGTCCACTAACTGTAGCATTTTGTAAATTGGTCAACAATTGCTGCAACATTTCTGGAGACATCACAATTTGTTGCACAGGGGCAGCAGTTGCATTTTGCTGGGATGGCTCTTGCTTGGATGCGTCTTTTCCGCCTGCCATGGTACCAGAGCGTAATAGCATATATTTGGTACAGTACTATGATAAACTGTGGGATTTTACAAAATCAGAAACAATGTTTTGAATTAGCTGTGAAGTTCGTGCTGTTTTTGTAGCAGCTGATTCTGACAGCAATGACAGAAATGAATTTGACGGACGTGGCGCTTTCCTTGTCGCTCCCGGACGTTGCGGCGTTGCGTCGGCCAGTGTGGAACCAGGTTCGAAAAGAACTGACGGAGTCAACGTAGTGACGTGGTACGATGCACCGACAACACTGCGCGGGAAACGCAAAGAAGCGAAAGCGTGCTTTGGAAATTAACGATTGAGGTTATGTCAACCCGATGCACTATTACCGTTTTACACGAGAAAATGAGTCGTTACTGTACTACCCGCACTATGTTCGAGATAAACACGAAAACACATGCGATATGCGGTGGAGACATCACCAAAAACTCGGCTTAAGGTCCAACGTTGGGCGCCAATCTTGTCACGAGGTTATCTCTTGAGTTCGCTTAACCCTGTCGAGGCTCATGTATGATGTCGGGGACACTGTTTGGCAGTAGTATCAAACTCACTCACAACGGTAGGCATAGTTTTATTTAAACAAAAGAAACAAAGAAAAGTATAGACATTGTGAATTATTATAAAACGTGGAAGAACGTGGTCATAAGGACTTGAGCAAGTGTACTCTTATTATACTACTAATGACAACTGACAGGTGCCATCTACTAGGAGAGATGTGTATACCATGCCAGGTGTGATCGGTAGGGAGGTGCTGATAGGATTTTGTTACATTGTGAATTTTATCGGTTTTATAATATCATATGTTCTGTTATAATATAAATATGTATCCTGCATAAACTTAAAAATGCTAAAATGGTAATTATCGGTGCTTTTAGTAAGATTTTACTAATTTATCTAATCGCCTGACGTCAGAATCGTCGACAAGTTGGCAACGTAAAACTTTCAAATAATTATCAAATTTCGCGCATGCCCATTTCATTTCCGTCGAGTAAATGGGCATGGCGATCTTCAGCTGTTTTTGGCTTCTTTTTCAGGACTTACGTAATTTTTATAGAACTTCAAATTATTTGGTTGTTCCAAGGCATTATAATGATTCGACAATACCAAGTGTGTAAAAGCTTGATTATATGAACCCCAAATTATCATTCCACAAGTAAGTAAACATGCAAACCTGCGAATGATGCGGTATTGTCTTATAGCTATCACGCTAGTCTATCTTTCTTTATCACACTCATTGATGTTTATGTATAATAACTGACCGTGTTTACACAGGCATTTTATGATTGAAATGTTGAGTCTATTTATTATACGGGGTGTTCATTATAAAACTTCATCTAGCAGGTTATGAAATTTTGACAGAAAATGATGACATAATCAAAATAAATGGACTTTTGTTTCTCCATCCTTTCCTTTTGACATTTCACAGCAAACTAGATGAAGTTTTATTTTTATAATGAACACCCTGTATTTAGTCTGAGACTTATTCTATAGAAAGATGTGAAAGTGAAAATGAAAAACTCTGGCCAATGGAATTAGTCAATAGATTTTTTTGACCAATCAAGGATGTCAAGATTTTCATTCTCACTTTCACAACTTCCTACAGAATGAGGCTCCACTCCAGAAAATCGTTGTTTTTATATAACATAATAATCGTGCTACATGACGTTTAGTGATGATGAGTTTTATATGTATCTTGTAAACGATTATTTTCTCTACTTAAGTTAGTTAATAACATGTAAGATCACGTTACTCATTTGAGCAAGATTTACTGGAGTCACTTAAGTACCTTTAAATATAGAAAAAAGTCTGTAAATTATTTATAGGATTGTTTCAAGGGACTCAAAACAGTCAATAGTCTGTGCAAATCGTCTTAATCGGTTACTGCCCAGATTTCTGATGGATTGGTTCGATTCTCTATTGGAATCCATTGGAAAATTATTAACGATATTAGGTAAGTTGCAACAGACAACCAAACTAGGACCCTAAAATCCCCCTAGCTAAAACCCATCCCGAACCGCCAGAAATCTGCGTAGTAATCAGTTTTAGGACTCAGGTTTCGAACTCTTTTCTGACCTTTAGGGACTCATTTGACCTTCCTGAAATTTTTTGAATCTTGATAACATTGATTCGTTTCTCCATGGCATTACTTGTAAAATATAAGGTAAGAGAGAGTATAAACTTGAAGAGAGTATCTTTAAAAAGTGCTAAAATATATCGTAAAATATAAAATAAAACGAGAGCTAGTAAGAGCTTGACGCGGCTCCCTTTGTTTCTATTTTTATTTCGAAAACGGTTGGAGATATAAAGATTCTAACCAAATCATAGTGTGATACTAGAGAAGCAAATATCTTAAGAGAGCTAAAAGACATAAAGATTCTGCAACAACTTTCGCTTCATTGGAAAAGTGTTAGCGGACAACAGGTGCGAACTTGATGAGAAAGGTTAGAGATATCTAAATTCTGTCTTCGTTTTACTCCTAAAATGTTAGCTGAAGACCACTAAAACTTTATATATCTCGTTTTCCCCCACACGCGGTTAGAAATACGAAACATTACAACTTAACCATGATGTTATATGGTCAAAATTTCCACCATTTTTTTTTCAATTTTTAGCTGAAAATCAAAATAAATTGGAGAGAGCTCTGTTGTTGTATACTCTATTTCGAAAACGGAATTAGAAATAACAATATTTTGAGTTAAGTTGTTAGAAATAACAATTTTATGTGTTTTTTTGACAAAGATACTCTGAAAATGAACGCCCATTGACAAAATTCAACAGTAGTTGTTAATAAGCTGATGTGGTTGAGATCGTCTGCTCTCGTGATGCGTCGGTGATCTTCCTCGATTAACTCGGGCGCCACCCTTCGGATTAAAGTGGTGAAGGGCCCACTTGCTCCAGTGCAGCTTTTACACAGACGCAGACAAGAGTTCTACTTCCACTGGTGGTGTAAACGGAGCGGTTCGTTGGAAAATGTCTATTAGGCTTTTGACAGTTTAGACAGTTGACATTCAATCTTTTACCCAGAAACCACAAAAACAACAAGTTGTGAAACGGTGTTTATATTTATAAATACTAATACGTTATGACGATAATTACAAACTAAACCCTATTCCCAATGAACTATAAACTACTAGATACCTCGGAATAGGAAATGACGGGTAAGGATATTCGAATCAGTTTGGAGCCGGAAATATAAAGAGGGGTTTGGTCGTGATTCCTAGCTGTCTCTGTGTTATATGAGATGTAAACAAAAATTCCCACTGAAATACTCCAGCGAGTTGAAAAGGACAACTATGTTAATGAGAAGGAAAGAGACTACCGACCGAGTTATGTCTACCAGGCGAAATGCTCCACCCGATTTAGTTAACCTCAACTATATAATGTAAGTCGATTTGCCCCTTTAACCCGTAACTTTAAGGCCGAATTATAGTTCCGTAAGAGTAAGACGTAAGAAATAAGAGTAAGCAGTAAGAAAAATAAAACATTGGAATTCAACAGTTTCATTTAAAGTTTTTCCGTAAGATTTTAGCAGTAAGAAGTAAGAGAGTAAGACGTAAGAAATGGATTATTTCATTTCTTACGTTACTTTTTACGGCCTCGGGTCCGATCAAGAGCGATCGGTTGCCTCCGGCTGTCATTGTCATTTGTTTTGGTCAACAGTTGTTTGCGCTGTTGCCAAACAGCCAAACTCGGCTCAAATGATGTATCGAATATCGATCGATGCACGTGTTTATATTTCAGGTAGACAAAAGTAAAAAGGTGTGCGGTCCGTTCATTTTTCTTTGAAAAAAGGCGTAAATTTGACATGACTAAACAATTAAACAAACGCTGCTCAATCTGGCAACTTAGAAAAATTATGAAGCTGAACTGCGGTTGCGTACAATAGCCACAACGTTACTTCTTACGGAATCTATAAATGAATCGTTATCTAGTCTTACGACCTTACTTCTTGCGTCTTACTGATAAGGAACTATAAATCTAGCTTTAACCTGTAACTTACTCTTAATACTCTCAGGATCGGAATAGATCAGGTATCAGGTCTGGCTTCTTGGGAGGAGGCGTTGCTCCCTTGATGGCTTGCCACCCGCTAATGGGGTAAATGCGTATATTGATTTGGATAAACAACTCCTTGGATGCCTCATTTTCGTTTCGCACCGATTCTGTTTCTGGTTGACATAAAAATGACAGACAAGCTGATTTCCAATCAATCAGTTTTGGTGAAATTTACCTGGTCTGCCATTTTTATGTCAACCAGAACCAGAAACGCTGGGAAACAAAAATGACTCTGATGACATCTTAGCAACACTGTGTTAAGCCTAGGTTACATTTATTTGACATGTTTAGGTGAGTTCCCATTTATGTTTTTGCGCATAATAAAAAAACATTGTAACTTCGTTACAAGATAATAAAGCACAGATCTTAATGACGATTAGAGGCAGAGCTAAAGTTTAAACTTAAGCTCAGCGACACTTGGAAGAGAAACAAAAAAGTGAATAAAAATGTTAAAAGGTTTGCTTTGTGAATTATTGTAACGCTGTTGCATTGTATATACAAAATATCTCGAGGAAGGTTAGACATGTCCAAATTTTTAACTATTAGAATTAGTAACCATTAGAGAATTCTAAATTTCTAACTTAGATATAGTGACTGTTAAGTCGCAAAAGCTCGCAAATGTCGAAAAAGAGTTTTCAAATTATCTACTCAAAAGTTTATTTAAACCTTTACTGTGAATATAGTTTTACCTGACTTACAGTTTACTTACCCACAGTTAATTCGTCACAGTTAGATTAGTAAGATTTCAGTTATCATTATATCTGTTATACTATCTCACCTAAGCCGTACACATTTAGTGTACTATTATTCAATAATGATCACTTAATGAAACATCATCACCATATTCATTGGACCTGTTCCCCGCAACGATCGAATTAAGCTCGCAGTCACGCTTAAAGATAAAATTAATTATCAATCCACCAAACCATTATAAGTCGTAAAGAGATATTTAATTTTGCTTTTATGGCAATGCCCAACAGATACTCATATTTATACCGGCATATCACCCTCCTATTACATTCCTTCTTTATTGCGAATTCCCAAGTATCATTTACGGGTAATGAAGAGGCGACGACGGCCCTTTTAAAAGGCCCTTATTAACTCCGAGAGTTACTTGCTACATATCTTTGCTCTTCAATTTTAAACAGCCCTCCGGACCTGTTGATGTTCGTTGTAAATGTCAAAAAGGTGGCAAACAATTTGTTTCTCGTTAATTCTGGTTTCACGTTTCATCCTGCCTTATAGGTAAATATAAAAGAAGGTTAGTTAGTTTGGTGGTTTTGTTTCTTTGTCCAGTTTCTTAACAAATTTGTACTTGATATATGATTTGTAGAGCACAAATCTTGAATTTTCAGTTTGGGGTTGGCTTTAGCCGAAAGGTTTTCTGTTTCTCTTTTACGATGCCCATTTCTTTTCTTTTTATGGAGCATTTGGAATAAATGTACAGAAACGAAAAGAATTTGAAGAAGACGTGAATAATTTTTAGTTTTATTATTTATAGGTACTTTCTTTAGGATTTGACGTGCGTCCTTTTAATAATAATAATAATAATAATAATAATAATTTCCTTTATTGCCAACAAAATGATTCAGTGATCACAAAGCAACGTCAAGAAAAAAGAAATAGAACCTGTGGCACTTTTAACCGGCTGTCATACAGCCTCAGTGTAAAATACATATATAAAAAACAATAAACTAAGATAAAAATGAAAACGAATAAAAACATTTTTCTTTCAAATATAAAATAATCTCCCTGCGAAAATGAGATTCAGATGATATTTGCCCAATATACCGTGGTAGCAAATCATATGCTTTTATAGCTCTATAGGAAGGACTTCTTTCATAGAAAGTGGAGCCATGTGCAGGAACAAAAAGGTCATCCCTGCCTCTAGTTACTATGTTCATTTCCTCTGAGTAGTTATCAATATTTCGCTGAAATAAATTTGGATTTTTTCTAACAAGCATGACCAGCGATAGGAAATACAGCGATGGTGCCGTGAGAATATTTAATGCCCCAAAACACTGCCTGCAGCTATCCCTTGGTGACGTTCCCAAAATAGCCCTCAATACACGCTTCTGGGCTCTGAAGACCACAATTGCATTGGCAGATGAACCCCAGAATACTATCCCATAAGAAAAAATGGACTGCACACTGCTCAAATAAAAGAGCCTAAGCATGTCAAGAGATAGTACACTTCGAATTCTTCTTAGAAGTGCACACTTGCTATTAAGCTTAGATGTTATGCTCTGACAATGAACATCCCAGCTCAACCGGGAATCTAGATGAACGCCCAAGAACTTTACACTGGACGACATATGTATAGATCTTCCATTCGTGGATACATACAATGAAAAATTAGTTCTACCTTTATCAAACATTAAAAGACCTGTTTTCATAGTGTTTAATTTTAAGGAGTTATTCTGACACCAATCTTCGACCTCAATAACCTTTGCACTACATGATGCAGAGAGACCCTCGATAGATGTACTCGAAAGCACTACCGATGTATCATCAGCATATTGGCATATCAAGCCTCCCGGTATGCACCTTGAATAATCATTAACATATAGGAGAAACAACAGAGGGCCCAGCACTGATCCCTGTGGTACACCCCGCTCAACAGTGGACACCCCAGAAAAACTCGACACACCGTCACATGTGACACAAACTGTCTGCTTTCTTCCGTGCATGTAAGATTTTATTAGCAGCGAACAGACACCTCTTAGTCCATAGTACTCTAATTTTTCTATCAATAATCCATGATTAATTGTATCAAAAGCTCTTGATAAGTCGAAATATAAACCTGCAACCTTGGAATGTTGATCAACGCCATGGAAGATGTGCTGAACCATATCAATAATAGCCAGCTCAGTTGATTTGCCCGGGGTGAAGCCATACTGATGAGGAACCAATACATTATATCTACTCAGAAATCCCATTATTCTAATATAAATAACACGCTCAAATATTTTTGAAAATGCCGACAATATAGATACAGGTCTATAATTGCTTTTTATTAATGGGTCACCTTTTTTAAAAACGGGAACGATTTTAGCAATTTTACAGCTATCCGGAAACACTCCTTCTGTAAGACATTCATTTATAACATCTACGAGTGGCTTTGCAATTAATTCGGCAACATACTTAAGAATACGCACCGGAACCCCGTCAACACCTGCAGAAAACTTATTTGGCAGTTGCGATATCAACCCAATGACCTCAGATTCGTCAATTGGCAATAAAAAAATCGAAGGATAAGGTGACACATCTCCAACTGAGGTGAATATTGCTGTATCGTTGGATAAGTCAAACTGTTTTGCAAACATTTCTGAAATATCTTTAGGTTTTTCCAATATGACGTCATTATCATCTTTAACACGAATGTTAGATTGGGATTTAAATTTGTTAGATAACCTATGGAAAATATTCCAAGCTGTTTTGGACTTATTTTTTGAATTTGCAATTTGACCTTCATTTAGGGATTTCTGGTAGGATGTGATATAGTGCCTATATTTCTTGCGTTCTATCTTATATTCTCGATATGCCTCTTGACTTTTTGTTTGTTTAAACCAAACATACAAGTCCTTTACAAACTCGGAGTATCTTTTTACATCTTTATTTACCCAATTATGGGTTTTTTGTTTCAACTTGCTTATCTGCAGAGGAAACGACCTATCGAACCAGTAAAAAAATATTCTAAAAAAAGTTTCATATTTGGCATCTACTCCAATGGCACTAAACACATCTTCCCATGATTCATGCAGTAAAAAGTCGATAAACACTACAATGTTTTCATTCGTATAAAAGCGTTTCCTTGCAAAAACAGGTACAGGCATCGGCACGGCTGTGCGAACTGTCAAGAGCTGCCCATAATGATCAGACACATAAGAATGATATACACTACACGCAATATCACTGGTATGAAAGTTCGAAAAAATATTGTCAATTTGAGTTGAGGAGGCAGAGGTAACCCTAGTGTGATCACGAACATGTGCTGTTAGACCATATGAGTTCATTAGTTGCAAAACTGATAATACTGAGCCGCTTTGGACTTGAAAATCAATGTTAAAGTCCCCACAGACTACAAGCATTCTGTTGGGTGAATAAATGGTATGTAAAAGCATATTTAGCAAATTTAAAAATTCATCAAAATCCCCAGATGGAGACCGATACAAACAAACTAAAATACAATTACTATCAGACAATCTAAAATTAATATAACAAAATTCAAGTGTTTTTTCTATGGGTAAAATATCACAAGTGATTTGCTGTATTTGCACCTCAGGAAGAGCAAATATCGCCGTTCCCCCTCCCCGAAATTCTCTCCTTGATGAGTAGCTTATGATCTGGTAGCCTTCAATATAAAGGTGTTCAATATCATTGTTTTGAAGCCAGTGTTCAGAAACGCAAAAAATATTCGGCTTCATATCGGACAGAATCACTGCAATTTCCGCGATTTTATTGTTTATACTTTGGGTATTTAGGTGAAATACCTTGAGTTCCCTAAAGGTTTTTTCGATTTTATTCGCAGCTCTGTCTCGTTCAGAGGAGATTGTAGGCTTTTTAATATTGCAATTCATAAAAAATTCTTACCCCTGGAAAAGTTAAAACGCTCAAACGCAACTCCAGATGGCCAAAAGTCAGCTTCATAAACCTTGTCTTTCAATTCGGGATCAACACCAACCATAAAGCGTTTCCTTTTTGATTTCTGCTCTTTCGGGATACACAGCTTCACTTGAATATCCTCACTGTTTGCTTCCGTATGTTTTACGATATAAGTTTTAATTGTGTCTTCGGTAACAGTTTCACTGACCCTCGATATAAATAACCAGATTTTACGGTCGCTTTTTGCATGGAACATATCACAGTCGGTTGCATCCTTTCGAGTACCAATCACAAAGTTCTTAACACTCTTCCGAAATTTTTGATCGTGACGGCGTTGTTTTCGCGGCACTTCGAATCCATCATCGGATACGACATCATCACTCGACTGAATTTCAGGTGTTTTACTTCTCTCGTATACTTCACAGATTTTTTGCTCCAATAAAGGAGTGTGTTTATGTTTTGCACTTTGGAATGTGTTCACATTTTTATTTTCACGCGATGAATTGCCTGTGGTGGGTTTATCTATGATTTGGACGATTGGATTTTCAATGCGAACTTTTTCTGTCCCTGGTTTCGCGGTCTTTTTGATAGATTGGGATTTTTCGTCCTTTAGCTGTGTTGCCTTTTCCTTCCAGAGGCTGCATGTTTCTTGCAAGAGTAAGTGCTTACCCTCCAAGAGGGCGTATTTTTCTTCCATCTGCTTTATGATTTGGAGGAGATATGTTGTTTCATTCCCTATCTGCATTCTAACCTCTTCCGTATCCTCAGCCACATGCTTACATGTAGCGTTCTTCAGTTGAGATGCTTTTACCAAGCATGCTGGATGGAACAGATCAGTACATTTAACACATTTTACAGCTGTCACCACTGTTTTATTGCAATATTTGCACTGGTTATCACTAACACTTAGAGAGCGACCAAACGACGGGTCTTTACTCGGCGGCGCCATCTTGCAATATCGATGACGATTTCTTCACTTTTCAGTTTCGGGTTAAAAGTTGAGCCTCTTTTCGCCATATTTTCTATAAAACAACTCTGCACGGTGCCTATTTTATTGTCTTTTATGGGGCATTTGAGGCAAATATAAAGGGACAAAAATGAAGAATCTGAAGCAGACGTGAGTAGTTACTTAAACTATCTAATTCTCCTAAAAAAAAACTTTTCTTCTGTTTTTATTATTTAAGGAATACTGGAACTTCTCTTCGGGAAAAACGACTCTTTTTGTAGCTCTTGATCTTTATCCATTTTCTCACTTTTTCAGTTTGGGTTTAAATTTTTAACTGAAAAGCTCTATTTTCACTTTCAAAAGTCCCTACGCTGGCTTATTTCACTTCCTTTTAGGAAGCAATTTAGGCAAATTCAAAGGAATGATATTGAAAAATCTGGAGACCACAAATAGTTACCGTCAAGTTCTTCAAAGAACTTAAATTAGGGCTTAAATCATATTCTAAATTTTTACAAAAATTCCTATTCTATATTTTTACACGCCTTTCATAATTTTTCACCGATTTTTTGTCATGGTATAACTTCAATTTTTCAAAAAAACCCAAATTTTAACTTTAAGTGTTTCTTGATAATTTTTTTACTAAAAGCAACAATTTAGAAGATTTGAATCAGTTTTGCCTTATTTCTCCTAAGTTGAATTTTTCAAAAAATATTAAAATTCGCAATTGATAAGGTGGGTAACTTTTAACCGATTTTAGTTCCATTTCTTTGAATTTCTTAAAACTTACCTTGTATTTTTCCATAAAATCGAAATTTGCAGTTTCAAAGTCTGCGTCGTTTCTAACCAATTTTTGCAATAATCATTTTTTTCCAAAAACTCTACAGATTTGAAAAATTGCTCGTAGCATGTAAAAATAACATGCTGTGAGTCATTTTTTCAATGATTTTTAGTTTTACTCCTAACCTGATTTTATTGAAAAACGCACATTTTCATTCTGATGTTTTTCTAGTCAATTTTTTTGCCCTAAAAATTGTTTATTACCAAAGAAAAAAAAACATTTGAATCAATTTTGCCTACTTTCAAATTAAAATTAAATTACTACATATAAATACGTGGAAATTTGCATTTTTAGACAATGAAATCTGCATCTTTAGACGCTTTGTGGACATTTTAGACTACTTTGGCCCCAATCCTAACATTTTGCCACACGGGTGCTATACATTGGCTTTCTTAAACGCTTTGAGTAATTTCTCCAACAATTCTGTCTTCCAACAATTTGAGCCATATCTCTAATCCTCTAAAACTACAAAATTTGCATTTTTAAAATCTTTAAAACCCCAGGTAGTCTCTTTGAGGAGTTTTTAGTCAAGTTTCACTTATTTTGGTTCACGAATTAATTTTACCAAAAACAGTAATTCGGAAGATTTGAATTAGTTCCTTTAACCTTTAACCGATTTTGTCTCTAAGTCTCTGAATTTTCTCAAAATCCGCATTGAATCTTTCCATAAAATCCAAATGTGTATTTTTAAACTTTTCGTCATTTATAACCAATATTTGCTTCAATTATATTCCGAATTTTTCAAAAAATTTAAACTTTCTTCCAGATTTACAAAATGATCCGCAGCATGTAAAAATAACATGCTGTGAATCATTTTTCAAAGATTTTTATGTTAAGTCCTAACCCGGCTTTATCGAAAACACCACATTTACATTCTGAGGTACTTGTAGTTAAATTTCACTTATTTTGGTCCAAAAATTGGTTTAAAAACAAACTAGAGGATTTGAACCAGTCTTAAAAATAAATTTCTACAAAAACGTGAAAATTTGCATTTTTAGACATTGTGGATCTTAAGCATTTTTTAGCCTAAATTCTAATTTGAATATTTCTTCGAATCTGCATCTTTAGACTCTTTCTGGAAATTTTAAACTACTTTGGCCCTAATCCTAAGTTGCATTTTTGTCACAAGGGTACTCAAAATTGGCATTCTTAAACGCTTTACTGTACTGTCTAAACAATTTGGCCCATAATTCTAACCCGCATTACCCTAAAACTAAAAATTTTTATTTTTAGAATCTTTAAAACACCAGGTTGTCGCTTTGAGGAGTTTTTAGTCAAGTTTCACTTATTTTGGCCCACGGATTAATTTTACCAAAAACAGTAATTCTGAAGGTTTGAATTAGTGCTTCGGATTTTTCAGTTAAACTGAATTTATCAAAAACCATTAAAAGTTGCATTTTTAGAAAATTGGGGTAATTTTTAACCGATTAACCTGAATTTCTACCAAATTTTGACTTTTTGTGTTTCTTTGCTCACTTATTTTGGTCCAAAAATTATTTTTACTAAAAGCAGCTGCTTATTTAGAAGGTTTGAATCAGTTTTGCATTATTTTAAAGTTTTGCAATTTTTAAAGTGGAATTTTTTCAAAAACATCAATAGTTGCATTTTTTGACAATATGGGTAACTTTTAAACGATTTTAGCCGTCTTAGAATTCTCCCAAAATTCGCATTGATTCTTTCCATAAAATCCAAATTTGCATTTTTAACTCTTTTGGCCCAAATCATATTATGAATTATTCGAAATACTCAAAATTTTCTCCAAATTTAAAAAATGAGTCACAGCCATAATAGCATGCTGTAACAGATGCAGTGGTTTTGCAGGTATAGGACAAATAAAACTCCCTTGTCGTTTGAATAAAGGCCAACGTTTCGACGTTTAATTCACGTCTTCTTCAGGGCTATATTCGGCGACAAAGGATGGCGTCAATGAACAAAATTACATCCATGATGCACGTCACACATTACACGCGACAGCACTAATATCGTTCGGCACAAGGTGTGGTCGGTTTATTTGTCCTATACCTGCAAAACCATTACATCTGTAAATTGAGAGGACGCAATACATTATCATCAAGCATGCGTTAAGTAATTTTTCAACGATTTTTAGTTTTAGACTTAACCTGACTTTATCAAACTTCACCTATTTTGGTCCAAAAATTGATTTACCAATAAACTAGAATATTTGAAGCAGTTTAACCTACTATTTGCTTCAAAATTAAATTTCTACAAAAACATGAAAATATGCATTTTTAGATAATGTGGGTCCTAAACAATTTTAGGCTAAATTTTAAACTGAATATTTCTCTAAGTTCTTGGAGTCATGTTTAACCGTTTTTGGCACTAATTCTTAATTCTTAAGTACATGATTCTAAAACTCTCTCTCTCTAAAACTTAATTCTTAAGTACATGATTTTCCCCAAAAACTAATTAAATTTGCATTTTTTTAACGTGTTGAGATATTTTTAGCCGATTTTGGCTTTAATCGTAACCTGCTTTTCTCCAGGAATTACAATTATGCGTTCTTTAAGTCATTTCTAGCTGACTTTGCTCCTAATCCGTGACCGAACCTTTCAAAACCTTTTAAATCGCATATTTTATTATTTTCAGTTACTTTATTGTCGATTTTACGGCTTTTTTTCGACTCCTTTTAGATTTCTTTGGGATTTTTGTTTGACTGACTGATAAACACACAACTGAAAAGATTGTGGCGACTTTTGAAATCGACTTCCGAAGGGGTCTATATAAAAAAAATGCATCTACGGAACGGTGAGTGGGAAGGTGGGAGGTGAAAGAGGACATAAAGAAGAGGAAAGAACAGTTGGATTCACTCTGATCGGTCGAGGCGTTCTCAAGTTACAGGCGGTCAAAGTTGACAATTGAGAGAAAAGTTGCAGTCTCCCCCGCCCTTTTGGACATTTTCTAGAAACTTTTCAAAACGTTCCGGAAAATTTTCTTTGCTGATTTTGATTGGAATACCATGCTTGAAATTTTTTTTTAAGTTTATTTTAAAAGTGGTTAAAAATGCAATTCTAAAAGCGCCTAAAAATCGACCTCCGAAGGGGTCTATCTCCAAAATTATTGCACCTACGGAACTTCCAATGGTGGGAGGTGAAAGAAAACGTCAAGAAGAGAAAAAAACAGTTCAATTCACTCTGATCGGTCGAGGCGTTCTCAAGTTACAGGCGGTCAAAGTTGAGAATTGAGAACAAAATTGCAATACCCCCCCCCCCCCGCCCCTTTGGACATTTTCGAAAAAATTTCAGAAACACTTACTTGCTGTTTTTAGACGGAATGGCACGCTTGCAATCTCCTAAGAACGTAACAAATTCAATTCAAATTAATTTAACCCCTAAAGAGGTTTTTTTAATAATGGTCAAAAAACGCGGTTCTAATAGTGTTTAAAAATCCACCTCCAAAGGGGTCTATCTCCAAAAATAGTGCACCTACGGAACTTCCAATGGTGGGAGGTGAAAGAAAACGTCAAGAAGAGAAAAAAACAGTTCAATTCACTCTGATCGGTCGAGGCGTTCTCAAGTTACAGGCGGTCAAAGTTGAGAATTGAGAACAAAATTGCAATACCCCCCCCCCGCCCCTTTGGACATTTTCGAAAAAATTTCAGAAACACTTACTTGCTGTTTTTAGACGGAATGGCACGCTTGCAATCTCCTAAGAACGTAACAAATTCAATTCAAATTAATTTAACCCCTAAAGAGGTTTTTTTAATAATGGTCAAAAAACGCGGTTCTAATAGTGTTTAAAAATCCACCTCCAAAGGGGTCTATCTCCAAAAATAGTGCACCTACGGAACTTCCAATGGTGGGAGGTGAAAGAAAACGTCAAGAAGAGAAAAAAACAGTTCAATTCACTCTGATCGGTGGAGGCGTTCTCAAGTTACAGGCGGTCAAAGTTGAGAATTGAGATCAAAATTGCAATACCCCCCCGCCCCTTTGGACATTTTCGAAAAATTTTACAAAAACACTTACTTGCTGTTTTTAGACGGAATGGCACGCTTGCAATCTCCTAAGAACGTAACAAATTCAATTCAAATTAATTTAACCGCTAAAGAGGTTTTTTTAATAATGGTCAAAAAACGCGGTTCTAATAGTGTTTAAAAATCGACCTCCAAAGGGGTCTATCTCCAAAAATAGTGCACCTACGGAACTTCCAATGGTGGGAGGTGAACGAAAACGTCAAGAAGAGAAAAAAACAGTTCAATTCACTCTGATCGGTCGAGGCGTTCTCAAGTTACAGGCGGTCAAAGTTGAGAATTGAGAACAAAATTGCAATACCCCCCCGCCCCTTTGGACATTTTCGAAAAAAATTCAGAAACACTTACTTGCTGTTTTTAGACGGAATGGCACGCTTGCAATCTCCTAAGAACGTAACAAATTCAATTCAAATTAATTTAGCCGCTAAAGAGGTTTTTTTAATAATGGTCAAAAAACGCGGTTTTAAAAGTGTTTAAAAATCGAACTCCAAAGGGGTCTATCTCCAAAAATAGTGCACCTACGGAACTTCCAATGGTGGGAGGTGAAAGAAAACGTCAAGGAGAGAAAAAAACAGTTCAATTCACTCTGATCGGTTGAGGCGTTCTCAAGTTACAGGCGGTCAAAGTTGAGAATTGAGAACAAAATTGCAATACCCCCCCGCCCCTTAGGACATTTTCGAATAATTTTCGGAAACACTTATTTGCTGTTTTTAGACGGAATGGCACGCTTGCAATCTCCTAAGAACGTAACAAATTTAATTCAAATTAATTTAACCTCTAAAGAGGTTTTTTTAATAATGTTCAAAAAACGCGGTTCTAAAAGTGTTTAAAAATCGACCTCCAAAGGGGTCTATCTCCAAAAATAGTGCACCTACGGAACTTCCAATGGTGGGAGGTGAAAGAAAACGTCAAGAAGAGAAAAAAACAGTTCAATTCACTCTGATCGGTCGAGGCGTTCTCAAGTTACAGGCGGTCAAAGTTGAGAATTGAGAACAAAATTGCAATACCCCCCCCCGCCCTTTGGACATTTTCGAAAAAATTTCGGAAACACTTATTTGCTGTTTTTAGACGGAATGGCATGCTTGCAATCTCCTAAGAACGTAACAAATTCAATTCAAATTAATTTAACCTCTAAAGAGGTTTTTTTAATAATGGTCAAAAAAACGCGGTTTTAAAAGTGTTTAAAAATCGACCTCCAAAGGGGTCTATCTCCAAAAATATTGCACCTACGGAACTTCCAATGGTGAGAGGTGAAGGAAAACGTCAAGAAGAGAAAAAAACAGTTCAATTCACTCTGATCGGTCGAGGCGTTCTCAAGTTACAGGCGGTCAAAGTTGAGAATTGAGAACAAAATTGCAATACCCCCCCGCCCCTTTGGACATTTTCGAAAAAAATTCAGAAACACTTACTTGCTGTTTTTAGACGGAATGGCACGCTTGCAATCTCCTAAGAACGTAACAAATTCAATTCAAATTAATTTAGCCGCTAAAGAGGTTTTTTTAATAATGGTCAAAAAACGCGGTTTTAAAAGTGTTTAAAAATCGAACTCCAAAGGGGTCTATCTCCAAAAATAGTGCACCTACGGAACTTCCAATGGTGGGAGGTGAAAGAAAACGTCAAGGAGAGAAAAAAACAGTTCAATTCACTCTGATCGGTTGAGGCGTTCTCAAGTTACAGGCGGTCAAAGTTGAGAATTGAGAACAAAATTGCAATACCCCCCCGCCCCTTAGGACATTTTCGAATAATTTTCGGAAACACTTATTTGCTGTTTTTAGACGGAATGGCACGCTTGCAATCTCCTAAGAACGTAACAAATTTAATTCAAATTAATTTAACCTCTAAAGAGGTTTTTTTAATAATGTTCAAAAAACGCGGTTCTAAAAGTGTTTAAAAATCGACCTCCAAAGGGGTCTATCTCCAAAAATAGTGCACCTACGGAACTTCCAATGGTGGGAGGTGAAAGAAAACGTCAAGAAGAGAAAAAAACAGTTCAATTCACTCTGATCGGTCGAGGCGTTCTCAAGTTACAGGCGGTCAAAGTTGAGAATTGAGAACAAAATTGCAATACCCCCCCCCGCCCTTTGGACATTTTCGAAAAAATTTCGGAAACACTTATTTGCTGTTTTTAGACGGAATGGCATGCTTGCAATCTCCTAAGAACGTAACAAATTCAATTCAAATTAATTTAACCTCTAAAGAGGTTTTTTTAATAATGGTCAAAAAAACGCGGTTTTAAAAGTGTTTAAAAATCGACCTCCAAAGGGGTCTATCTCCAAAAATATTGCACCTACGGAACTTCCAATGGTGAGAGGTGAAGGAAAACGTCAAGAAGAGAAAAAAACAGTTCAATTCACTCTGATCGGTCGAGGCGTTCTCAAGTTACAGGCGGTCAAATTTGAGAATTGAGAACAAAATTGCAATACCCCCACGCCCCTTTGGACATTTTCGAAAAAATTTCGGAAACACTTATTTGCTGTTTTTAGACGGAATGGCACGCTTGCAATCTCCTAAGAACGTAACAAATTCAATTCAAATTAATTTAACCTCTAAAGAGGTTTTTTTTAATAACGGTCAAAAAACGCGGATCTAAAAGTGTTTAAAAATCGACCTTCAAAGGGGTCTATCTCCAAAAATATTGCACCTACGGAACTTCCAATGGTGAGAGGTGAAAGAAAACGTCAAGAAGAGAAAAAACAGTTCAATTCACTCTGATCGGTCGAGGCGTTCTCAAGTTACAGGCGGTCAAAGTTGAGAATTGAGAACAAAATTGCAATACCCACCCCCCGCCCTTTGGACATTTTCGAAAAAATTTCAGAAACACTTATTTGCTGTTTTTAGACGGAATGGCACGCTTGCAATCTCCTAAGAACGTAACAAATTTAATTCAAATTAATTTAACCTCTAAAGAGGTTTTTTTAATAATGTTCAAAAAACGCGGTTCTAAAAGTGTTTAAAAATCGACCTCCAAAGGGGTCTATCTCCAAAAATAGTGCACCTACGAAACTTCCAATGGTGGGAGGTGAAAGAAAACGTCAAGAAGAGAAAAAAACAGTTCAATTCACTCTGATCGGTCGAGGCGTTCTCAAGTTACAGGCGGTCAAAGTTGAGAATTGAGAACAAAATTGCAATACCCCCCCCCCGCCCTTTGGACATTTTCGAAAAAATTTCGGAAACACTTATTTGCTGTTTTTAGACGGAATGGCATGCTTGCAATCTCCTAAGAACGTAACAAATTCAATTCAAATTAATTTAACCTCTAAAGAGGTTTTTTTAATAATGGTCAAAAAAACGCGGTTTTAAAAGTGTTTAAAAATCGACCTCCAAAGGGGTCTATCTCCAAAAATATTGCACCTACGGAACTTCCAATGGTGAGAGGTGAAGGAAAACGTCAAGAAGAGAAAAAAACAGTTCAATTCACTCTGATCGGTCGAGGCGTTCTCAAGTTACAGGCGGTCAAATTTGAGAATTGAGAACAAAATTGCAATACCCCCACGCCCCTTTGGACATTTTCGAAAAAATTTCGGAAACACTTATTTGCTGTTTTTAGACGGAATGGCACGCTTGCAATCTCCTAAGAACGTAACAAATTCAATTCAAATTAATTTAACCTCTAAAGAGGTTTTTTTTAATAATGGTCAAAAAACGCGGATCTAAAAGTGTTTAAAAATCGACCTTCAAAGGGGTCTATCTCCAAAAATATTGCACCTACGGAACTTCCAATGGTGAGAGGTGAAAGAAAACGTCAAGAAGAGAAAAAACAGTTCAATTCACTCTGATCGGTCGAGGCGTTCTCAAGTTACAGGCGGTCAAAGTTGAGAATTGAGAACAAAATTGCAATACCCACCCCCCGCCCTTTGGACATTTTCGAAAAAATTTCAGAAACACTTATTTGCTGTTTTTAGACGGAATGGCACGCTTGCAATCTCCTAAGAACGTAACAAATTCAATTCAAATTAATTTAACCTCTAAAGAGGTTTTTTTTAATAATGGTCAAAAAACGCGGTTCTAAAAGTGTTTAAAAATCGACCTCCAAAGGGGTCTATCTCCAAAAATAGTGCACCTACGAAACTTCCAATGGTGAGAGGTGAAAGAAAACGTCAAGAAGAGAAAAAAACAGTTCAATTCACTCTGATCGGTCGAGGCGTTCTCAAGTTACAGGCGGTCAAAGTTGAGAATTGAGAACAAAATTGCAATACCCCCCCGCCCCTTTGGACATTTTCGAAAAAAATTCAGAAACACTTACTTGCTGTTTTTAGACGGAATGGCACGCTTGCAATCTCCTAAGAACGTAACAAATTCAATTCAAATTAATTTAGCCGCTAAAGAGGTTTTTTTAATAATGGTCAAAAAACGCGGTTTTAAAAGTGTTTAAAAATCGAACTCCAAAGGGGTCTATCTCCAAAAATAGTGCACCTACGGAACTTCCAATGGTGGGAGGTGAAAGAAAACGTCAAGGAGAGAAAAAAACAGTTCAATTCACTCTGATCGGTTGAGGCGTTCTCAAGTTACAGGCGGTCAAAGTTGAGAATTGAGAACAAAATTGCAATACCCCCCCGCCCCTTAGGACATTTTCGAATAATTTTCGGAAACACTTATTTGCTGTTTTTAGACGGAATGGCACGCTTGCAATCTCCTAAGAACGTAACAAATTTAATTCAAATTAATTTAACCTCTAAAGAGGTTTTTTTAATAATGTTCAAAAAACGCGGTTCTAAAAGTGTTTAAAAATCGACCTCCAAAGGGGTCTATCTCCAAAAATAGTGCACCTACGGAACTTCCAATGGTGGGAGGTGAAAGAAAACGTCAAGAAGAGAAAAAAACAGTTCAATTCACTCTGATCGGTCGAGGCGTTCTCAAGTTACAGGCGGTCAAAGTTGAGAATTGAGAACAAAATTGCAATACCCCCCCCCGCCCTTTGGACATTTTCGAAAAAATTTCGGAAACACTTATTTGCTGTTTTTAGACGGAATGGCATGCTTGCAATCTCCTAAGAACGTAACAAATTCAATTCAAATTAATTTAACCTCTAAAGAGGTTTTTTTAATAATGGTCAAAAAAACGCGGTTTTAAAAGTGTTTAAAAATCGACCTCCAAAGGGGTCTATCTCCAAAAATATTGCACCTACGGAACTTCCAATGGTGAGAGGTGAAGGAAAACGTCAAGAAGAGAAAAAAACAGTTCAATTCACTCTGATCGGTCGAGGCGTTCTCAAGTTACAGGCGGTCAAAGTTGAGAATTGAGAACAAAATTGCAATACCCCCCCGCCCCTTTGGACATTTTCGAAAAAAATTCAGAAACACTTACTTGCTGTTTTTAGACGGAATGGCACGCTTGCAATCTCCTAAGAACGTAACAAATTCAATTCAAATTAATTTAGCCGCTAAAGAGGTTTTTTTAATAATGGTCAAAAAACGCGGTTTTAAAAGTGTTTAAAAATCGAACTCCAAAGGGGTCTATCTCCAAAAATAGTGCACCTACGGAACTTCCAATGGTGGGAGGTGAAAGAAAACGTCAAGGAGAGAAAAAAACAGTTCAATTCACTCTGATCGGTTGAGGCGTTCTCAAGTTACAGGCGGTCAAAGTTGAGAATTGAGAACAAAATTGCAATACCCCCCCGCCCCTTAGGACATTTTCGAATAATTTTCGGAAACACTTATTTGCTGTTTTTAGACGGAATGGCACGCTTGCAATCTCCTAAGAACGTAACAAATTTAATTCAAATTAATTTAACCTCTAAAGAGGTTTTTTTAATAATGTTCAAAAAACGCGGTTCTAAAAGTGTTTAAAAATCGACCTCCAAAGGGGTCTATCTCCAAAAATAGTGCACCTACGGAACTTCCAATGGTGGGAGGTGAAAGAAAACGTCAAGAAGAGAAAAAAACAGTTCAATTCACTCTGATCGGTCGAGGCGTTCTCAAGTTACAGGCGGTCAAAGTTGAGAATTGAGAACAAAATTGCAATACCCCCCCCCGCCCTTTGGACATTTTCGAAAAAATTTCGGAAACACTTATTTGCTGTTTTTAGACGGAATGGCATGCTTGCAATCTCCTAAGAACGTAACAAATTCAATTCAAATTAATTTAACCTCTAAAGAGGTTTTTTTAATAATGGTCAAAAAAACGCGGTTTTAAAAGTGTTTAAAAATCGACCTCCAAAGGGGTCTATCTCCAAAAATATTGCACCTACGGAACTTCCAATGGTGAGAGGTGAAGGAAAACGTCAAGAAGAGAAAAAAACAGTTCAATTCACTCTGATCGGTCGAGGCGTTCTCAAGTTACAGGCGGTCAAATTTGAGAATTGAGAACAAAATTGCAATACCCCCACGCCCCTTTGGACATTTTCGAAAAAATTTCGGAAACACTTATTTGCTGTTTTTAGACGGAATGGCACGCTTGCAATCTCCTAAGAACGTAACAAATTCAATTCAAATTAATTTAACCTCTAAAGAGGTTTTTTTTAATAACGGTCAAAAAACGCGGATCTAAAAGTGTTTAAAAATCGACCTTCAAAGGGGTCTATCTCCAAAAATAGTGCACCTACGGAACTTCCAATGGTGGGAGGTGAAAGAAAACGTCAAGGAGAGAAAAAAACAGTTCAATTCACTCTGATCGGTTGAGGCGTTCTCAAGTTACAGGCGGTCAAAGTTGAGAATTGAGAACAAAATTGCAATACCCCCCCGCCCCTTAGGACATTTTCGAATAATTTTCGGAAACACTTATTTGCTGTTTTTAGACGGAATGGCACGCTTGCAATCTCCTAAGAACGTAACAAATTTAATTCAAATTAATTTAACCTCTAAAGAGGTTTTTTTAATAATGTTCAAAAAACGCGGTTCTAAAAGTGTTTAAAAATCGACCTCCAAAGGGGTCTATCTCCAAAAATAGTGCACCTACGGAACTTCCAATGGTGGGAGGTGAAAGAAAACGTCAAGAAGAGAAAAAAACAGTTCAATTCACTCTGATCGGTCGAGGCGTTCTCAAGTTACAGGCGGTCAAAGTTGAGAATTGAGAACAAAATTGCAATACCCCCCCCCGCCCTTTGGACATTTTCGAAAAAATTTCGGAAACACTTATTTGCTGTTTTTAGACGGAATGGCATGCTTGCAATCTCCTAAGAACGTAACAAATTCAATTCAAATTAATTTAACCTCTAAAGAGGTTTTTTTAATAATGGTCAAAAAAACGCGGTTTTAAAAGTGTTTAAAAATCGACCTCCAAAGGGGTCTATCTCCAAAAATATTGCACCTACGGAACTTCCAATGGTGAGAGGTGAAGGAAAACGTCAAGAAGAGAAAAAAACAGTTCAATTCACTCTGATCGGTCGAGGCGTTCTCAAGTTACAGGCGGTCAAAGTTGAGAATTGAGAACAAAATTGCAATACCCCCCCGCCCCTTTGGACATTTTCGAAAAAAATTCAGAAACACTTACTTGCTGTTTTTAGACGGAATGGCACGCTTGCAATCTCCTAAGAACGTAACAAATTCAATTCAAATTAATTTAGCCGCTAAAGAGGTTTTTTTAATAATGGTCAAAAAACGCGGTTTTAAAAGTGTTTAAAAATCGAACTCCAAAGGGGTCTATCTCCAAAAATAGTGCACCTACGGAACTTCCAATGGTGGGAGGTGAAAGAAAACGTCAAGGAGAGAAAAAAACAGTTCAATTCACTCTGATCGGTTGAGGCGTTCTCAAGTTACAGGCGGTCAAAGTTGAGAATTGAGAACAAAATTGCAATACCCCCCCGCCCCTTAGGACATTTTCGAATAATTTTCGGAAACACTTATTTGCTGTTTTTAGACGGAATGGCACGCTTGCAATCTCCTAAGAACGTAACAAATTTAATTCAAATTAATTTAACCTCTAAAGAGGTTTTTTTAATAATGTTCAAAAAACGCGGTTCTAAAAGTGTTTAAAAATCGACCTCCAAAGGGGTCTATCTCCAAAAATAGTGCACCTACGGAACTTCCAATGGTGGGAGGTGAAAGAAAACGTCAAGAAGAGAAAAAAACAGTTCAATTCACTCTGATCGGTCGAGGCGTTCTCAAGTTACAGGCGGTCAAAGTTGAGAATTGAGAACAAAATTGCAATACCCCCCCCCGCCCTTTGGACATTTTCGAAAAAATTTCGGAAACACTTATTTGCTGTTTTTAGACGGAATGGCATGCTTGCAATCTCCTAAGAACGTAACAAATTCAATTCAAATTAATTTAACCTCTAAAGAGGTTTTTTTAATAATGGTCAAAAAAACGCGGTTTTAAAAGTGTTTAAAAATCGACCTCCAAAGGGGTCTATCTCCAAAAATATTGCACCTACGGAACTTCCAATGGTGAGAGGTGAAGGAAAACGTCAAGAAGAGAAAAAAACAGTTCAATTCACTCTGATCGGTCGAGGCGTTCTCAAGTTACAGGCGGTCAAATTTGAGAATTGAGAACAAAATTGCAATACCCCCACGCCCCTTTGGACATTTTCGAAAAAATTTCGGAAACACTTATTTGCTGTTTTTAGACGGAATGGCACGCTTGCAATCTCCTAAGAACGTAACAAATTCAATTCAAATTAATTTAACCTCTAAAGAGGTTTTTTTTAATAACGGTCAAAAAACGCGGATCTAAAAGTGTTTAAAAATCGACCTTCAAAGGGGTCTATCTCCAAAAATATTGCACCTACGGAACTTCCAATGGTGAGAGGTGAAAGAAAACGTCAAGAAGAGAAAAAACAGTTCAATTCACTCTGATCGGTCGAGGCGTTCTCAAGTTACAGGCGGTCAAAGTTGAGAATTGAGAACAAAATTGCAATACCCACCCCCCGCCCTTTGGACATTTTCGAAAAAATTTCAGAAACACTTATTTGCTGTTTTTAGACGGAATGGCACGCTTGCAATCTCCTAAGAACGTAACAAATTTAATTCAAATTAATTTAACCTCTAAAGAGGTTTTTTTAATAATGTTCAAAAAACGCGGTTCTAAAAGTGTTTAAAAATCGACCTCCAAAGGGGTCTATCTCCAAAAATAGTGCACCTACGAAACTTCCAATGGTGGGAGGTGAAAGAAAACGTCAAGAAGAGAAAAAAACAGTTCAATTCACTCTGATCGGTCGAGGCGTTCTCAAGTTACAGGCGGTCAAAGTTGAGAATTGAGAACAAAATTGCAATACCCCCCCCCCCGCCCTTTGGACATTTTCGAAAAAATTTCGGAAACACTTATTTGCTGTTTTTAGACGGAATGGCATGCTTGCAATCTCCTAAGAACGTAACAAATTCAATTCAAATTAATTTAACCTCTAAAGAGGTTTTTTTAATAATGGTCAAAAAAACGCGGTTTTAAAAGTGTTTAAAAATCGACCTCCAAAGGGGTCTATCTCCAAAAATATTGCACCTACGGAACTTCCAATGGTGAGAGGTGAAGGAAAACGTCAAGAAGAGAAAAAAACAGTTCAATTCACTCTGATCGGTCGAGGCGTTCTCAAGTTACAGGCGGTCAAATTTGAGAATTGAGAACAAAATTGCAATACCCCCACGCCCCTTTGGACATTTTCGAAAAAATTTCGGAAACACTTATTTGCTGTTTTTAGACGGAATGGCACGCTTGCAATCTCCTAAGAACGTAACAAATTCAATTCAAATTAATTTAACCTCTAAAGAGGTTTTTTTTAATAATGGTCAAAAAACGCGGATCTAAAAGTGTTTAAAAATCGACCTTCAAAGGGGTCTATCTCCAAAAATATTGCACCTACGGAACTTCCAATGGTGAGAGGTGAAAGAAAACGTCAAGAAGAGAAAAAACAGTTCAATTCACTCTGATCGGTCGAGGCGTTCTCAAGTTACAGGCGGTCAAAGTTGAGAATTGAGAACAAAATTGCAATACCCACCCCCCGCCCTTTGGACATTTTCGAAAAAATTTCAGAAACACTTATTTGCTGTTTTTAGACGGAATGGCACGCTTGCAATCTCCTAAGAACGTAACAAATTTAATTCAAATTAATTTAACCTCTAAAGAGGTTTTTTTAATAATGTTCAAAAAACGCGGTTCTAAAAGTGTTTAAAAATCGACCTCCAAAGGGGTCTATCTCCAAAAATAGTGCACCTACGAAACTTCCAATGGTGGGAGGTGAAAGAAAACGTCAAGAAGAGAAAAAAACAGTTCAATTCACTCTGATCGGTCGAGGCGTTCTCAAGTTACAGGCGGTCAAAGTTGAGAATTGAGAACAAAATTGCAATACCCCCCCGCCCCTTTGGACATTTTCGAAAAAATTTCAGAAACACTTATTTGCTGTTTTTAGACGGAATGGCATGCTAGCAATCTCCTAAGAACGTAACAAATTCAATTCAAATTAATTTAACCTCTAAAGAGGTTTTTTTAATAATGGTCAAAAAACGCGGTTTTAAAAGTGTTTAAAAATCGACCTCCAAAGGGGTCTATCTCCAAAAATATTGCACCTACGGAACTTCCAATGGTGAGAGGTGAAGGAAAACGTCAAGAAGAGAAAAAAAAAGTTCAATTCACTCTGATCGGTGGAGGCGTTCTCAAGTTACAGGCGGTCAAAGTTGAGAATTGAGAACAAAATTGCAATGCCCCCCCGCCCCTTTGGACATTTTCGAAAAAATTTCAGAAACACTTATTTGCTGTTTTTAGACGGAATGGCACGCTTGCAATCTCCTAAGAACGTAACAAATTCAATTCAAATTAATTTAACGTCTAAAGAGGTTTTTTTAATAATGGTCAAAAAACGCGGTTCTAATAGTGTTTAAAAATCGACCTCCAAAGGGGTCTATCTCCAAAAATAGTGCACCTACGGAACTTCCAATGGTGGGAGGTGAAAGAAAACGTCAAGAAGAGAAAAAAACAGTTCAATTCACTCTGATCGGTCGAGGCGTTCTCAAGTTACAGGCGGTCAAAGTTGAGAATTGAGAACAAAATTGCAATACCCCCCCGCCCCTTTGGACATTTTCGAAAAAATTTCAGAAACACTTACTTGCTGTTTTTAGACGGAATGGCACGCTTGCAATCTCCTAAGAACGTAGCAAATTCAATTCAAATTAATTTAACCGCTAAAGAGGTTTTTTTAATAATGGTCAAAAAACGCGGTTTTAAAAGTGTTTAAAAATCGACCTCCAAAGGGGTCTATCTCCAAAAATAGTGCACCTACGGAACTTCCAATGGTGGGAGGTGAAAGAAAACGTCAAGAAGAGAAAAAAACAGTTCAATTCACTCTGATCGGTCGAGGCGTTCTCAAGTTACAGGCGGTCAAAGTTGAGAATTGAGAACAAAATTGCAATACCCCCCGCCCCTTTGGACATTTTCGAAAAAATTTCGGAAACACTTATTTGCTGTTTTTAGACGGAATGGCACGCTTGCAATCTCCTAAGAACGTAACAAATTCAATTCAAATTAATTTAACCGCTAAAGAGGTTTTTTTAATAATGGTCAAAAAACGCGGTTTTAAAAGTGTTTAAAAATCGACCTCCAAAGGGGTCTATCTCCAAAAATAGTGCACCTACGGAACTTCCAATGGTGGGAGGTGAAAGAAAACGTCAAGAAGAGAAAAAAACAGTTCAATTCACTCTGATCGGTCGAGGCGTTCTCAAGTTACAGGCGGTCAAAGTTGAGAATTGAGAACAAAATTGCAATATCCCCCGCCCCTTTGGACATTTTCGAAAAAATTTCAGAAACACTTATTTGCTGTTTTTAGACGGAACGGCACGCTTGCAATCTCCTAAGAACGTAAAAAATTCAATTCAAATTAATTTAACCTCTAAAGAGGTTTGTTTAATAATGGTCAAAAAACGCGGTTCTAATAGTGTTTAAAAATCGACCTCCAAAGGGGTCTATCTTCAAAAATAGTGCACCTACGGAACTTCCAATGGTGGGAGGTGAAAGAAAACGTCAAGAAGAGAAAAAAACAGTTCAATTCACTCTGATCGGTCGAGGCGTTCTCAAGTTACAGGCGGTCAAAGTTGAGAATTGAGAACAAAATTGCAATACACCCCCGCCCCTTTGGACATTTTCGAAAAAATTTCGGAAACACTTATTTGCTGTTTTTAGACGGAATGGCACGCTTGCAATCTCCTAAGAACGTAACAAATTCAATTCAAATTAATTTAACCTCTAAAGAGGTTTTTTTTTAATAATGGTCAAAAAAAGCGGTTCTAAAAGTGTTTAAAAATCGACCTCCAAAGGGGTCTATCTCCAAAAATATTGCACCTACGGAACTTCCAATGGTGAGAGGTGAAAGAAAACGTCAAGAAGAGAAAAAAACAGTTCAATTCACTCTGATCGGTCGAGGCGTTCTCAAGTTACAGGCGGTCAAAGTTGAGAATTGAGAACAAAATTGCAATACGCCCCTTTGGATATTTTCGAAAAAATTTCAGAAACACTCACACAAGAAGAGAAAAAAACAGTTGGATTCACTTCGATCGGTCGAGGCGATCTCAAGTTACAGGCAGCAATGAAGTTGTTACTGACCTAGTCAGTCAAAATGATTAGCGTGCGCAAAGTTCACAATGCGCACGCTCTCATATAGAAGCGTGTGCAAAGTGCGTTTAACACGTTTCTGATTGCTTTGCACACGCCTTGCATATATTTTATAATACGAACGATCATTTAAGAAGCAATATCGCAGTCGTAGAAAAATAACAATTTTTTCACGTTTTCCATGGCAACTACATAGTTACTTTTTTGCACGCTTCCATGGACGACGTAAAAAAGGTGAACATGGAAATATGTGTCAGTTTGCATACCGACAATACTGCGCAAACCTTGTTATATTTTGACGGTTGTAGAAAAATGCAATTTTCGACACTAGTTGCACACTATATCCTATTACCGAACGCGATTTCAGCTGAACGAACCTCATGCAGCGGAATTCCGTCAGCAATCAAGTGCAGGATAGGCACGTCCGCACGCAAAATTTTTCCTACGAGCGCATGTCTCATTAACTTTGTGATCTTCTGTGAGTTAAATTACATATTAGCGTGTGGTAAGAATCTTTAAACGCACAGGTGTGGTAAAAATATTGCACACGCATATCAATTGTGACATTTTTAGCGCACTAATGCGTGTAAACAAATTTCATACAAGTGACAATTTCACAAAAAATTTCACATCAAGCGAAATCAGTTTACTAGGGATAAATGACAATTAATGGTAAGTCATGTAAGAGCTTGGTGTTATGCAGCGATTTTATGGGTGACCAGTATCCACTCAATCTATTGCGTCCATTGTGCAAAATGCTAAATAATGAATAATATAAATAAGACCTGAAAAGAATCACATATATTAGTATTTGGTTCATTCAACAAATGTTATAAGAAAACTTTAAACAATGATTTCCATGATGTAAGCAACATGAAATTAGCAAAAATTGACATTGACAGTGTCTCTATTTGAAACATTTTGGGAAATGCACGTTTTGAAACTCTCCCATCAGCACAGCCTATTAAAAGCCAACCTATTATACTATAAAGGTCTCCCATCCACTATTTGCATTCGGTCTGTCAATACAAGTTATCCTTAATATAAAAGAGTTGTTTAATTTTAATTATATTTGTCGTTGTGAAACTGTTACTTAGAATAAGTAACATTTGCTAAGATAATGGTTAGGCAAATACGAATCACTTAAGATCCTTGTTTGAGGTACTAATACTACCGCGACGCAATAGACATCTATCGTCTAGCTTCAGAACACGACCCCCTGCAACCTTATGCGTTTCTGTACCTAAAATTTTCCATAATTTATTAATTATGGGTTTTTATGCACCTCTCTTCAGGCTTTCGCCATATATAGAATAGAATTTGCCATTGTCACGCGATATAAAACATCATCGCCAACCTCATGTGTTTCTGTACCTAAAATATTCCATAATTTATTAATAATTATGTTTTCATGCATCTCTCTTCAGGTTTTCGCCATATTTAGAGTGCAATATGTCATTGTCACGCGATATAAACCATCATCATCGCCAACCTCGGGTACTTAACTGTATTTTGTCTTTGTTTTGTTCGATCTTCTCGTTCAAGAGCTCTCTAATGTTAGCCAGTTTGAGAAACAAGTAAGTAAGTCGTTAATATTTTAAGGAATTGTATTTGGTAAACAAAAGATTTAATGTTTGAATAATACAGCCTACTAATGGTGTTTTTATAAGGAGATATTGTTGACTTTGTCCTTTCTTCTGCCGTTAGAGCCAAGCATGCTTGTTTTAAACTAATTTACCAATTCGTTTTCAATTATGTGGCAAATAATGGAAATACTCGTTTTATACTTTTCTCGAGGACCCTCAGCTATAATATATGTCTGCGTAGTGTAATGGTCACTCAGTGTTTTAATGTTATTGTGTAACATCTAAATTGAGGATGGACCTCTTCAATTAAGATCTTTATTGCTTTTTTTTCTTGGTGGGGCCTAACCTGAACTAACCTGATTTTCAGCACCGCTTATATCTTTAGTTCCTCAAATCTCTTGTCTTATAAATGTTGAACCGCTGTTTCAGTTTAATTTGTTTTTGTTATAGAGACATTTTGGCTTTATCCATTTCATGTTTAAAGATACATTCATGGGAATATGAAGCTAAAAGTTGGACGCCCTAGCTTTTGTAGCCGCAAATTATTTCACCGACACGTCGTTTCGACATGTCGTTTTTTTTTTAATTAAAGTTAAATTCAGTTTTTCCGGCTTCATTTTAATTACATTTTTAACCATCTACTCTGACAATAAGTTAAACAAATGCTGCGTAAGCTATTGGACTAATCCTACAGATAAAGTGAATTTTGCAACCAAGTTTCAAAAATTGTGACACTTACAATCACAAACAAATATTTTCTGTAGTCTTTCATGACCTGAGTTACTACTTCTTGTCTTCTTCTTTCAAAGACAGTATTTGCATACTTTCAAAAGTGCAAAAGCTGTGAATTATAATGAGATTAGTGATACCACAAGACAGGGCAAGTCAATACGCCTTCTTGTCTTTAGTTTATCTTGTGTTGCCTTGTTGGCTTTTTAACATAAACCGCTAACAAAAAAGATCGATACGGCAAAATTTTTCGTCATGTTTAGGGATCTGTATCTCGGAAATGCCTTAGCCGAAATTCATAACTTAAAGAGACTTTGGAAGACCGTTTCTTCTAGAATCAGGGAGGGAGGCTAGTTTTAAACCAAAGTGATTTTCTAAATGATATACAGGGTAAAGAAAAAAGCACTGCAAAATGGTTGCATTTCAACCCACTGCATTTAGTAGCTAGAGTATCTTAAGAACATTGGTTCCTATGAGATTTGAGGACCTTGACTAATATCTCGGGACATGTTCGGCGGTTTTTAGTTTTATGGCCCACAAGAGAATTACGGGGGTTTATCAAAATGTGTGCGTTTTCTTATAAGTTGCCCTGTATCGCGAGAATGCCGCTGCCGATTTTAATGACGTAAATTATCTCCAAAAGACAAATTATTGTAAAATCAGCGGCGTACACTCAAGTTTAACAAAACCTTTCTATTCCACGTTGTACAAAAATTGCAAAAAAATTGACTTTGAAAAACTGATCAATATTTTGTTAATAAGGACGTCCTGGCGGGTGTTCTAACTTTAAGGCAATTATTGTAATTACATTTAAGAGCCATGGTCGATATCTCGGGACGTTTTTGGCAGTTTTTTGTTTTTTTGACCTACAAAAAAAATTAAGGGGGTTTTTCAAAAAGTTTGCGTTTCCTTATAAGTAGCCCTGTATCGCGAGAATGCCGCTGCCGATTTTAATAAAATAAATTATCTCTAAAAGATAAATGATTGTAAAATTAGTGATGTCCACTCAAGTTTAATAAACCTTTTCTTCCATGTTTTACAGAATGGCAGGAAATTTACTGAGAAACTAATGAATATTTTGTCAATAAAGCCGTCATGGAGGGTGTCCTAACTTTAAGGCTCTTCTTTTAATTTCATTTAATAGCCGTGGTCGATATCTCGAGAAATTCGGCAGTTTTTGGTATTTTGGCCTACAAAAATTATTACGGGGGGTTTTCAAAAAGTTTGCGTTTTCTTATCAGTTGCCCTGTATCGCGATAATGCCGCTGCCGATGTTAATGAGATACATTATTTTTAGAATATAAATGAATTACAAATCTGTGGCATAGACTCATTGTACAAGAATTCCAAAAAATTTAATGAGAAACTGATCAATATTTTGTTAATAACGACACCATGGCGTGCCCTACTTTAAGGCTGTTATTGTCATTACATTGAAGATCCAAGCTTGATATGTCGGAACGTTTTTGGTGCTTTTTTGTTTTTTGGCCTACGAGAAGAATTACGGGGCGTTTACAAAAAGTTTGCACATTCTTCTAAGTTACAGTGTTTTGCGGGAATAAAATTGCCCTCAAATCTCAGAGGAACGAATGTTCTGAAATTACTCTAGCTACCAAATGCAGTGGGTTGAAATGCAACCATTTTACAGTGTTTTTTTCTTTACCCTGTATATCCTTTAGAAAATCACTTTTTTTTTACCTCGTTTAACTTTTAACGTTTAGAATTAACCTCCCTCCCTGATTCTACAAGAAACGATCTTCCAAAGTCTCTTTGAGTTACGAATTTTGCCTGTGGCATTTCCGAGATACAGGTCCCTAAACATGACGACAAATTTTGCCGTATCGATCTTTTTTGTTAGCATTTTATTTCTCAGCTCAGTTGCTGCGACTTCAGAATTTTAAGTGAAGTGACATTTCATAAGTTTGATAAATATCTGGTAACGGTTTTGGGGATTTTTGTTTTTTTGATTCCGAATAAAATGTACGAGTACCATTACCATTACCATACCTACCATTCAAAAATTTTATAAGGTAAACTAAAATCTACAAAATTATGTACTTAATTGTTTTTATTGTGTCGGTAGATTTGCATTTTAAATTTAAATGGATAAATTTTTTTTATTTAAATGGATAAATAAGAATTAGGGATATTAGTTTAACATGAAGACCGAAGACGCTAATAATGTGTGAGCCCACACAAATGTATCTATAATAATTACCATGGAAACGAAGTAAACAAAGTATGACATGTCAGAGACATAAATTTAAATTATCTGTCACATATTAATTTTTTTGGTTTCTTAATTTAAAAAATGTCGTTACTAAGTGAGAGAGAATTAGAAAATATTGTGAGGCAAGTTTTAGAGGTCTTCTAGCAATGTAGAATAAGAGCGAGAGAGAGAGAGCAAGAATTTCAAAATGTGGATGAATTGGTAGTAGCAGTGAGGGAAGAATGGGAAGCTATTCCCCAGGAGTTTATAAGACATTTGGTGGAGAGTATGCCGAGAAGGGTGGCTGAAGTAATGCGAGTTTTAGGTGGGCCTACACATTATTAGCGTCTCCAGACTCCATGTTTAACTACGGAAATGAAATGCCTATCAACCTTCATAGAGATATCTCTGGCGGTTTTACAGAAATGAATAACTTTTTAAAATAAAACTAACACACTATAACTTTTAAACGAAAAATTGTAGACAACTCATTTTTATGACAGACTCTCCCCTTAAAATTGACCAGATTGTTTAAGGTATTAATTTTTTTCCATTTAATTTTTTGTTGTTGTATAAAATTAAACTGAGGTGTTTTACTATCTATCAATCTGCCTCGATTATTTTAAAATTAATGAACTTTTAAAGTTTTTTAGTTTATTGACGTGAGTATTCCCGCAAAACACTGTAACTTAAAAGAAAGTGCAAACTTTTTGTAAACGCCCCGTAACTCTTCCCGTAAGAGTCTTAAAGTTAGGACACCTACCGTGGCGTGGCGTCTTTATTAACAAAATATTGATCAATTTCTAATTAAATTTTTTGCCATTCTTGTGCAACATGGAATAGAAATGTTTTATTAACCTTGAGGGTACCTCACTGATTCGTGAATGATTAATCTTTTAAAAATAATTTATCTCATTAAAATCGGCCGCGACAATACCGCGATGCAGGACAACTTATAAGAAAATGCAAACTTTTTGTAAAACCTCTGTAATTTTTTTTGTAGGCCAAAAAACAAAAATCACAAATCAAATTGTAATCACAATAAGATTCCTAAATTTAGGGCATCTGCCAAGGCGTCGTTTTTAACAAAATATTAATCAGTTTCTCATTACATTTTTTGCAATTCTTGTACCACGGAATAGAAATGTTTTACTAACCCACGGTACGCCACAGATTCGCGAATCATTTGTCTTTAAAAGATGATTTATTTCATTAAAATCGGCAGCGGCATTCTTGCGATACAGGGCAACTTATAAGAAAACGCAAACTTTTTGAAAAACCCCCGTATTTTTTTTTGTAGGCCAAAAAACAAAAAACTGACAAAAACATCCCGAGATATCGACCATGGTTCTTAAATGTAATTACAATAAGAGCCTTAAAGTTAGAACACCCGCCATGACGTCCTTATTAACAAAATATTGATCAGTTTCTCAGTAAATTTTTTGCCATTTTTGTACAACGTGGAATAGAAAGATTTTGTTAAACTTGAGTGTACGTCGCTGATTTTACAATTATTTGTCTTTTGGAGATAATTTACGTCATTAAAATCGGCAGCGGCATTCTCGCGATACAGGGCCACTTATTAGAAAACGCACACATTTTGATAAACCCCCGTAATTTCTCTTGTGGGCCATAAAACTAAAAACCGCCGAACATGTCCCGAGATATTAGTCAAGGTCTTCAAATCTCATAGGAACGAATGTTCTGAAGATACTCTAGCTACCAAATGCAGTGGGTTGAAATGCAACCATTTTGCAGTGCTTTTTTCTTTACCCTGTATATCATTTAGAAAATCACTTTGGTTTAAAACTAGCCTCCTTCCCTGATTCTAGAAGAAACGATCTTCCAAAGTCTCTTTAAGTTATGAATTTCGGCTAAGGCTTTTCCGAGATACAGATCCCTAAATATGACGAAAAATTTTGCCGTATCGATCTTTTTTGTTAGCAGTTTATTTGTCTTATCAAAATGACGACATGATTCAAGGCCAAACATGTCTTGAGTTGTCTTGACAAAGAAATTAAGTTGCAGCAGATGTAGGACAAATAGCCGCTTCCCATTCTCTCACAGGGCTTTTTCAGTGAAGTGAAGAGTTTTACGAAGGCGTAGAAGGGCCAACAAGATTTTTTTTCTTAAATTCTGAGTTTAAAGTCGGAATTTAGTTAAATTCCGAGTTTAAAGTCGGAATTTAGTTAAATTCCGAGTTCAAAGTCGGAATTTAGTTAAATTCCGAGTTTAAAGTCGGAATTTAGTTAAAGTCCGAGTTTAAAGTCGGAATTTAGTTAAATTCCGAGTTCAAAGTCGGAATTTAGTTAAATTCCGAGTTTAAAGTCGGAATTTAGCTAAATTCCGAGTTTAAAGTCGGAATTTAGCTAAATTCCGAGTTTAAAGTCGGAATTTAGTTAAATTCCGAGTTCAAAGTCGGAATTTAGTTAAAGTCGGAATTTAGTCAAATTCTGAGTATATGATTGACAAATCAGTGGCGTAGACGCAAGGTTAATAAAACGTTTCTATTCCATGTTGTACAAGAACGACAAAATATTCTTTGTGAAATGGATCAATATTTTGTTAACTACGACATCCTCTTTAAGACTCCTATTGTGATTACTTTTAAGAGCTATGATCGATATCTCGGAACCGTTTTTGCGGGAATACCCGCGCCAATAAAACACATAGGCTTTAAAAGTTAATTGATTTTAAAATCATTGGCGTATATTGATAGTTAATAATGAAAAAAAAATTGTAGAGATAATAAAATAAAAGAGAAAACTGCTAACATAAAAGTCGATACGACATAATTTTTCGTAATTTTGAAAGCGTTTTATCTCAGAAACCACTTATGATAAATTCATAGTTTAAAAAAGCTCTGAAGGAACGTTTCTTCTAGAACTAACTACCTTGGGCAATCTTTAATTAAACCAGTTTTATCAATGTAATACGGTATAAAGCTTTAAAGTTGAACTCACTCCATTTGATTGGCGTTGGGTAGAAGAACATTTGCACTGGGGAATGGCAGAGTGGAACAATAATTGCATTTTTACAAATGAATGTAGATTTTTGTTGTATGCATCAAATGGACGTATTTTAGTGTTGAGAGGCCAGAATGAACGAAACCTGCAAGAAGATATAGAACCCAGAGTGCCATTTGGGGGTGAAAGTGTCAGCGTATGGGGAGGCGTAATGGGAAATGGAAAGACTGACTTAGTGGTTTTGATTGGTTTTAATTTTAACCTGAACTAACCTGAACGCAGTTAGATATCGATAATTGTGTATGAATGAAATTGTTATTCCCTTCGCTCAGAACTTTGGAGATGGTTTTATCTTAGTTGACGATAATGCATGGTCACACCGGGCTCAAATTGTTAATGAAGTTCTGAGAGAGAATAGCATCGAGGGCATGAATTGGCCTGCTAGGTCGCCCGATATGAATGTTATAAAGTGATGAGCAGAATGAAACTAAAACTGAAAGAAAGAGAGCAAGAATTTCAAAACTTGGATGAATTCGTAGTGGCACTTAGGGAGGAATGGGAAGCCATTCCCCAGGAGTTTATCAGAAATTTGGTGGAGACCATGCCAAGAAGGGCGGCTGAGGTAATGCGAGTTTTCGGTGGGCCCACACATTATTAAGTACATAAATTCGTAGATTTAGTTTACCTCATAAAATTTTTGAATTGCACTCGTATCTTATTCGAGACGACAAAACAAACATCCCCAAAACCGTTCCGATATTTAGCAAACCTATTAAGTAACACTTCACTTAAGTTAATAGTACATTTTTGAAGTTACAGCAAAGGAGCTGGGAAATCATTAATAGTAATGATGTCACAGAAGTAATATTAAAGTTTTGCGAAAACATCCGAAGCAATCTTTATGAACTAGAGTTCAACGTCACTAATTTTGTACTTAATGAGCTTTTAAATTTAGTTTATATCATTAAAATCGGGTGACCTACACTGCCATACCGAACAAAAAATAAAAATACTTCAAACTTTTTCAAAATACCCTGTAACTTTATCTCGAGCATAAAAACAAAAACCGCCGAACATGACCCGAGATATCTACCAAGCCTATAAAATGACATGACAAAGTTGAAAAGTTAAGATTTACCGTAGATATCAAATAATGCAATCAGTTCAAATTTTACATTTTTGCGCCGTATCACAATGATAAAACTGGTTTAGTTAAAGATTGGTTCAGATAGTTAGTTCTAGAAGAAAAGTTCTTTCAGAGCCTTTTTAAACTATGAATTTATCATAAATGATTTCTGAGATAAAACGCCTTGAAAATTGCCAAAAATTAGGTCGTATCGATCTTTTTTGTTAGCAGTTTACTTTTTTATTTTATTATCTCTACACTTTTATTTGTTTGTCATTATTAACTGTCAACATTCGCCAATGATTTTCAAATCAATGAACTTTTAAAGTCTATAATTTTATTGGCGCGGGTATTCCCGCAAAACACTGTAATTTATAGAAAGGTGCAAAACTTTTTGTAAACGTCCCGTAACTCTTCTTGTCGACAAAAAAAAAACAAAAAACCGCAAAAAACGTCCCGAGATATCGATCACAGCTCTTAAATGTAATCACTAGAGGAGTCTTAAAGTTAGGACACCCACCATAAAGTCGTAGTTAACAAAATAGTGATCCGTCTTTTAAACATTTTTTTGCCGTTCTTGTACAACATTGTTCTTGCGTCTACGCCACTGATTTGTGAATAATGTGTAACTAAATTCCGACTTTAAACTCGGAATTTAACTAAATTCCGACTTTAAACTCGGAATTTAACTAAATTCCGACTTTAAACTCGGAATTTAGCTAAATTCCGACTTTAAACTCGGAATTTAACTAAATTCCGACTTTGAACTCGGAATTTAACTAAATTCCGACTTTAAACTCGGAATTTAACTAAATTCCGACTTTAAACTCGAAATTTAACTAAATTCCGACTTTGAACTCGGAATTTAAGAAAAAAAATCGTGTTGGCTCTTCTACGCCTTCGTAAAGTTTCACTAAAACGCTTAGACAAAAAATGCATCAGATCGAAAAGCGACGTCAAGAAAACGTAAAACTTTCCATTAGACACGTGGGTCAACATTTAACCTATTTTGTACACGGCTGTACAATAATACGGTCATCATTTGTCAAGTTGTATAAGCACATAATATGGTGGGTCATATCCTTTGGATTGGAACATCGTGTATAATATTCATTATTCAGCCTTGGTCTTTTGTTTTTTCATTATACACTCCATAAGAATTGCATGTACACACCGCCGTGTTGGAAATTGCAAACAAAACAAATGACGGCTCCAACTATTATGGCCCACCTGATGCGGCCGCCATAATGGTTTTAGAGTCACTTCGACTTTGACAATCAAAACAACGCGTGTTGACGACTGAGTTATCTAATTAATTATTATGTAAAAATTGTAAATTAAGCCGTGTACAAAGTATAGTATCCAACTTGCATATATGTATATATAATAGGCATCATTATCTCAGGTTGATTGCGCCACTCGCTACGTTCGTCGGCTCAAACGACACCTTCGTTAATGATGGCCTACATTATATCTATGCTTTTTGGACAATTACTTTAAATCTTTAAATTAAATAAATTTTTTAAAAAATTACCTGAAACACGTGAAAATACAATACACGTTATAATTAGGTGTTGGTGAAGTTAGCGGGATTAGGACAAATAATGCACCTCTTCTTTATTTGAAAATGGCCGACGTTTTGACTATTTATTTAGGGTTCATCAGGGCTATTCTCACTTAGAGAGGGTAGTCAGTAAAAGTACGATTTAAGATAGTTACGGTAGCAAACTCCATTCGATTGTTCGGTGACCCTGGTATCCTAGGCTCGACAAAACACACATCCGCTGCCCAAGGTACCTAATTTGCGAATAACGTAATCAATAATTATAATTACGGTCAGATTCGGTGTTAAAAATTACTGAAAGCATTTAAAAAGGAAAATTATGAGTTTTTGGCAAAATTCATCATTTTTGCTTTTAAATTTAAATGTTAGAAGTTAGAATGTGGGCAAAATCAGTTGAAAATGTTTCGGTTAGGATCAGGACCAAAATTCGTTAGAAAATGACACGAAGACTTTAAAATTCAAATGAGGAGTCTTTAGAAAATCCCAGGTTAGAATTAGAGTGCGCAAAGTAGCACTTTAGCACAGTTTCCCAGTTTCGGTTGTATATGGACAACTAGAACGCGTGAAGAGACAAAAAAATCAATTGAGCTAAACCAAAACTAAGGTTTAGCTCTTATTCGGCGATCTATAAAAGTTTTTATGTGCCACATGTTTTATCAATTTGAGTGTACTTTTCTCACATTTCACCGTGTAGACTTCACATTTATGCAGCAAAAAATCTGAAAAAAATTCAGTGAGGTAGTACACACATATGGGCTCCGGAACTAGCCAAAAATCAAAGGCTTGAATTTGAAATTTTGACGAATATCTAAATTTTGAATTTGAAATTGCCACTTTGCGGTCGATTTGTGCGGAGGCAGTGCATCCAATCGAATGACTGACTTTCTAACCCATGTATCTAAGGGGTACCTTGGAATGTTTCTTTTCCAACCACTTTTTCGCTGGGACGTCGCAAAATGGACTTAAATGAATTTCGAAACGAAAGATGCAGATTTTTTCAAATTTTGGGCGAAAATCCCGAATGGTTCCGAAGGTCGCATTAACTAAGGTATCGGAATCATTCGGAACTTTGGCTCCTCCCACTGAACCTCAACTGACAGCTGAGATTTTCCGAAATGTCCGGAACCTTGCCGCGGGTACCAAAGGTTTTACTTTGGAATTTTTTCAAGTGTTTATCCACAACGAAAAGACTGTTGCAATTGGATGCCGAAACTAGGTTTATCCGACGTTTCGGCTTTTCGTTTACCATACGCCATCATCAAGGTATTCTCGTTTGTTGTAATTATCAGTGTATTATTAATTGTTTAAAATAAAAATTAAAAAAAATATGTTCTATTCTCTCAGGAATCTGAAATAAAAGAACGCCGGACGTTGAGTTATTGTAATAAGCGAAGAGGCCCACCAGAGACATGCAGGAAAAATCATATTTAGGGACACGCGGGTACGATTTTCGCATATTATGAAAGGCAATGGTCTCATGTATTTCTAAATGTGAGGAATATAAAAAAGGTTATATCTAGGGTACTATTGATGGTGTATGGTTCAAATTTGGATGGTACCGTAAACCAACTCAAGATTTCTGCTAAAGAATGACACAAGCAAAGTAAACGGTCTTTCGTTCCTTCATCCTAACTTTTTTGACATTTCACAGCCAACTTGATGTCGTTTTTAAATGAAAACCTCCCATGTAAAATATTAAGAAGTGGGTTAGTAGTGAGTGGTAGAAAATGGCTTATTATTGACATAATAGTTTTACGCGACTTTCAATGGCTTATGGAAAACTCTGGATAATTCGCTTCGGGTTACTCGAGTTTGGCACTGATAATAAATCTAAATGTTTGTTTTTATTTGAAACGTTTTTACTTAAAAATATAAAAAGTTGATGAAATATATTTTCCAACAACGGAAGTTTGACAAAATATTTAAAACAGTAGAACAGTAGCTAGGTGGTGAAAATAGTAGATGAAGTGTCATAAAATATTCCGATTTTCATTTTTTTATGAACCGACAAGAGTTTTAATTCCATGGCGAGGTTTTTTTATGAACACTCTTTACTCCCATATGCAAAAAATGGAATTTGCCCATTTTGAAGCCATCTCCTGCTGATGAACTAAGCTTGTTAGATTTACATTTGATTTAAGACCACCAAATTCGTATTTCTGACGAAAAACCTAATTTCAAAAAAAGTCTTGGATTAATTGTTAATGAGATGTTAAACTATAAATAACTAGTTTTCAGTCACAATTTCATTTGTGCATGGTACACTTATAAAATGATATTCATTTTGCCTTAATTTCTTTCAAGTATCGTCATTTGGCGCTATTCCGCGCCAATACGCTGAGTTAATAGTGTTTTACCTTTCGTTTTATGATGGATATACATTACGAAAAAAAAAACAAACTCAAAGCTAATAGCAAAACGCTTTTGTTTGGTCATAAAAGGCCCTTTATCCAGTTGGAACAGCGTTCAAAAATGTTTCAATGGGACTGGAACTGGTCAGCCGATTAAACGAGTTTAAAACTGTAAAAATGCGTTTTTCTCTCCGGAACAACTGGAGTGGTGGCCATTAAATCGGAAAAGAGAGAAACACAGTTTTCATTCGTCCTGCCTAACCGACGTTTTCAAAAGAATTAAGGTTTTAATTAAGTACTCGAGTGCGGCAAGCACGTTTTCCTTTTAAAGTGGACCTGGGGCTTTTATAGCGTATTTATAGCAAACCGCATGTACGTACCACCATATAGTTATGTGGAAAAAAATATAATTATTGACCTCGTGGCTGGCATTGTCTTCTCCGTCATCTTCCGCCTCCCTTATTTCGCACTTTTAATAATATAAAGCCGCTATGTCACAATTCCAACATCGGGGAAATAAAGAATTTCGTGGGATGGGAAGCACTTGTGTTTCCTTCCCCTTTTCCTTTATACATACCATTCGGTTCGCATAGCCCCTCGTTTAACGAGTTTGCGTTTATGTGACTTTGTTCGGATAAACTGGATTCAAAGGTCTGGAAGTGTCACCATCAGCGCATCAAATTATTGGTTAAAAATTGGATCGCTCCGATGGTTGTAAAACTGTTTTACGCGGATTTTTTGTAAAGTATGATTTGAGCCGGAGATACTCTTTTATTGTATATGAATGTATATTTAATATAGTGTAAAAAATCAAATTACTAAACGAAATTCATGATTATTGTCTAGTAGTGTGAAGGCTTTCACGGCCGGTCAAAATGCAATCTAAAGTGTTTTCCGGGCTTTGAAGCTGTGGTCCAATGGAATTTCTTCCTGACGCTTCGTTTACAACTGCGGCAGACATTATCAAAGGCGACGAGGCAATGGGCGAAGTGATCTGCCGTGCTTTCTGATGTTGACTGATTCGAATGTGGTGAGCTGCGTGGTATTTATTCGCGCTGCGGTGGAGGGACTGGGGTGGGAGTAGTGGAGGCGTGGGGTTTCGGCGCACTTGAAGTATGTCTAGAAGTGGCTTCCAGTCGCATTTAAAAACGTAATTTCCTACTTCCTGTTGCAACTGTTGTCGTGTTTAAAGATCTCAATGGCCTTTCTCGTTAGTCGCGGATAGAAACGCTGCGATTGATATCCTCGTTGAAAAGGATGTCGTGACCTTCGAAGAGAGTGTGCTCTGCTAGTGCTGACTTTTGTGTTTGTCCCAGCCTGCAAACTCCTCTTGTTTTCCGTAATCCTCGTGTTGACACTGCGTTTTGTGATGCCAATATATACCAAGCCACAGCTGCATGGATCTCCGTAAACTCCGGGTTCCGATAGGAGATCTCTGCGGTCTTTGGCCGACTCAAGTTCTGTTGTATTGTTTAAATACAGGTTTAAAGACAGTTTTAACATTGTGCTTTTCCAGTAGCCTGCCTATCCTGTCCGTTACTTGTATGGTATGATGTATGGATGTATGGTATACTAGTCCATCCGTGCTTTTCTTCATCTTCCACCGTTGTTCCTTCCTGGCGCTCTGGTTCCTTGGAGAGACGACCCTATCGAACTCGTGCTTGCTGTATCCATTCCAACCAAAAGCTCTTTCCAGGTGCTTCATTTTCCGTTCCATTTCAGCCTGCTCACACAGAGTCTCACACAAACTCTCTTGGCTCTCACAGAGTCTTTATGACTCCCCTTTTCTGTCTGAGATGATGATTTGATCCGTCACTGAGGTATTGGTCAGTGTGTGTTGGTTTTTCTATAAACGGTGTGCGCAAGTTTCCCATTCGGCCTCCTTGATACCAAAACATCCAAAAGCGGTGGGCGTATTTCCTTTTCTATCTTCACAGCGAATTGAATTTTTGGGTTGATAGAATTAAGGTGTAAGAGGAAGTTTTGAAGATCGCCCTCGCCATGGTTCCAAATAACAAAGGTGTCGTTCACGTATCGGAACCAGCACTTTGGACTCTTATTTGCCGTTGCCAACGCCTTGGCCTCGAAAATTTTTATAAAATAATTCGTATTACTGGTTTAAGGGGGCTACACCATCAGTTTCTTCGTAGAAATCTTCCATTGAAAATATGTAGTGGTTAGGCAGTATTGGAACACCTTGACAATATCGTGGGGAAATTTCTGGTTGATATGTTCCATGACTTCCTTAATAGATACCATCGTGAAGAGAGAAACAACATCGAAGCGAACGAGAATTTCTCCTGGAGAAAGAGTCAAAGAATGCAGATTTTCGACGAGAAATGAGTAGCACTAGCAGAACACAGAAAAGTCAGCGGTGGTAGAGCACACTCTCTCCGAAGGTCACGACATCCTTTTCAACGAGGTGAAACCTAACCTGTACTAACCTGAACTAACCTATATTATATCAATCGCAGCATTTCTATCCGAGAGTAACGAGAGAGGCGATTGAGATCTTTAAACAAGACAACAATTTCAATAGGAAGGAAGAAATTACGTTTTTAATTTCAGGATGGAAGCGACTTCTATGACATTATGAGCTCAGCACAATCGAATCAGTTAACGTCGGGAAGCACGGAAGATCACTTCGCCCATTGCCTCATCGCCTTTGAAAATGTTTGTCGCAGCTGTGGACGAAACGTCAGGAAGAAACTCCATTGGACCACGGCTTCAAAGCCCGGAAAACACTTTAGGTTGTATAGTCTAGTAGGCTCATCAATCAAGAGGATTATTTATGCCGTGAGCACTGTATCCCATAGGTGCACAAGAAAAAAAACTTATAAGCCCTCCAAAATTTTAATATCTTTTTAGGCCGACCGGTTTCAGGGTAAAGCCAAATTTGAGTCGAGTACGTAAATAATTGATGTGTTCAGCTTAAAATTAGAGTGCAACAAACTTATACTTGTCAAAAGAGCGCTAAAAAACAGGGTCTATAGGTCCAACGTGGCACGATATGTTAAAATTAGTCAAAACCTTTAAAATTGGCTGAAACTAGAGCATCAGGAGATCACCAGATCTCTCGATCTCGTACCGGTGATAAACAAAAATAAATTTTGAATTTGCCATCCCAAAATGAAAAACAATGATATTAAATTTGTAATTTTTTATAATCTGCGAAACGTCAAAGGTAAATTGTAAATAGATCTTGTTCACTATTCCGTGGTTTTTGAAAGTCTTAACCTCACTTCAAATAATTCCCTGAATTTGTGCCACCGCATGAAGCCTTTAATTTCAGTGCAGAAATGTCAGAAAAATAAAAATAAAAACAGCAATAAAATTAAACATTTAAGTCTCTACTGTCCCTGAAAGTACCTGTAAGAATCAAAGATACATCCTCAATGATCTACTTTCTTTTTCTCTCCTTCGTTATTAATGTCTTCGATAGCACTATCTCCAAAACGGTAGTTGCCCTTCGTTGAGCTTGTTTAAGAGTCTACTTCGAGGTTGCCACATATGCAATGGTTTCCGAGTTATTCGGAAAAACGTGAACATTTCTCAAAACTTCATTCTCCGATATTTCATGAACTCTTCGTAATAGAGAAAAAATTTAATTAGAAAGTGTAGTAACTTTTTAATCTCTACAAAATGGCATATGGCAGGTCATTATCTGTCTTTTAATAACTAAGTTATCGTTAACAACTAAATTTTTTTTTAAATACGGACCTGGAAGTTTTATTCCACAATTTTTTGTTAATACGGACCTGAAAATTTTATTCTCTTTTTCGAAAGCTCTCGTCATTCCTGAAGGATCAATGTATTATTTAAATACATTTATGGTCCTATTTAACTAGAAAATCCATCATCAAGGTTTCTTTAGAAAATTCATTAGAAAAAGTCATCTAGAAGGCTATGAATTTTTGACAGAAAAGGACGACATAATTAAAGTTATGGTGTCCAGAATGAGTGCCATAAATGGGAAATGTATTCCCAGAAAAGATATTTGTTATTCAGGGAAACACCACTGGGGCGATCTGAGATCGTTATAGCCTATATACGTGGTGTTGGCGTTTCGTCTAGGGGTCTACCTTGGACTCGTCAGTAAGGTGTGGTAGACCCCTGCGTTATAAGCCGGGGTGAGAGAATTGTATTTGAAAACAAATTCGGCGCATCAAAGGCAGTGTGATGTTATGAAGAATTTCGACTAATGCTGCCACCTGTGAGTCGGTGGATGAAGCTCCGCCACAAAGTAAATGGACTGACGAAAGGGGTATACCTTAACGTTTCGGGTTTATCTAATTCTGTCCCAAATAGACAGCTCACCGATTTTGGTTGTAGGTATTTTGTTATTATTTCTTGACGTTAAAATACTTTTTTATTATTAAAGATAAAAATAAAAGAGGACAAGCGGTTGGTGCGCAATTAAATGGGCTTCACGGGGATATACCTGAAATTAAAATAGGTCGGGGGGGGGGGGGGGGGGGGGTCACAAAAATAAAAATTCTTCGTATGTAATTCCAATTTTTGAGCCCCAATCATCTCAGATAGTTAAAACTTTCAGGGTGGGTATATAGAGTTTTAGCATAAAACCTCGGGAATATTTGCGCGAAATTGTAGAAAAAAATATAAAAATCGCCACAATTAAAAAAAAATCAGTGTAAGGGTGGTTTTTACGGGGCGCTAGCCCCCTTAGATGAAGGCCCTTAAAAGGACATCCACCTCTCATTTAGTTGAAGATTAAATGAGATTTTTTGTAAAATAACGGATTTAGGACAGGCAGTACTTACTGATTCAAGTTTTCCAGTTTTTTTATTTTTGGTAAAATTACATTTTTCTAGAAACAATATGACTAAAAGTTGCCTCCTAATTCCTTAAACTTTGAAGCTTGTTGAAAAATGCAGGTCAGTATTAGAGCCAAAGCCGGTTGAAAATCACACAAAGCTTCTAAAAATAAAAATATTTAATGTATCAAGAAATTTATTGGCTATAAATTAGGAAAACAATTGGTTGAAAATGACTCAAAATGTTTAAAAATGTAACCTTGGGCTCTTTGGAGAAATATAGGACCAAAATTGGTTAAAAAGTATTCACGTGTCCAAAAATGTACTTTCTACACTTAAAAGGTACACCCATTTTGACCAGTGTCATACCCCTTGGTCCAAGCCGAAAGTACAAAAAAAAAATACAGTTTTAGGCGAGAATATTATAAAAAATAATTGGTTATAGAAAATTATTTAACATTGTCAAATGCCTTTGACCAGTCACACAAAAGTCTCTTCTAGATTTACAAGGTCCTCAGTGGAATATGTTTGAAAAAAATTACGAAAAAACGTGAAAAATTCCAGTCAGTTTTTATTAATTATTTTGGAAAGTTGAAGATTGCCGGGATTCCTTTAACTTTATTTTGTAGATCCAGTGACGAGAAGAAAAACGCGATATCCACTTTGGGCGTGGCTCCTTATACTGGGTGAGCTAGAATTGTTCAAGTGTTTCAAAATTCTCGACGATTTGGGTGTTCTTTACTCACGTTTCACCCTGTCATACATTTGTAGAGGAAAAAATACGAAATATTTCAAGGAGATAGTGGATTTCAAGAAGATATATCGTTTTGTCGTGATCCTAAAAGGTTTAAATTGCTAATCTGAGGCGAGCGATGTATTACTTTGTTTGGTGTCCTATAAAACTTTTATCTATGACGATACTACAATAATCACATTATTCCTGTACTTTCGCAAGATTAATGGTAATCTTCATTCACTTGTGAATAATGAACATTATTCACAAGTGAATAATGAGTTGTCATGGAAACGAAGCATGTCGTAGGCAACTGGCAACTCAAAAGGTAACCCGCCCTACATATGAAATCGGTAGTTACCACTGGTTCATTCAAATAATTATCCTTCTATTTGGATGTATTGCGACAAAGAAGGTTACAGTCTCTCTTTCACTAAAAAATGTACTTTCACAAGAAATGCTTAAAATAGGCCATAAAATGAAGTAATTTACCGTCTACCCTCGTAGCATTGAACTGAAAATGCACGGTCGACTATGGACCATCATCTATCTGACACATCAATCGTCGCGCCGTCGGCGTCGATTAGCGAAACCAGTCGTGATTTTAAAATCGTTAATTATCTTTGTGACACCTATAACCTACAATATTTGAGAAAACTCGGATTCTTGGTCGTGGATAAAGTATAGTACTCAACTCGCATTTAATGAGTGTTATTCTCTCGGGCAACTTGTGCCACTCGCTTCGCTCGTGAGCTCAAACGTTACCTTCGAGGATAACGACTCTCATTAAATGCCTGTTGTATAATATACTATTATCTACGACGACACTATAATAATCACATTATTCCTGTACTTTCGCAAGAATAATCGTATTCTTCATTCACTTGTGAATAATGAACATTATTCATTAGTGAAAAATAAGTTGTCATGGAAACGAAGCATGTCATAGGCAACTGGCAACTCAAAAGGTAACCCGCCCTACATATGAAATCGGTAGTTACCACTGGTTCATTCAAATAATTATCCTTCAATTTGGATGTATTGCGACAAAGTAGGTTACAGTATCTCTCTTTCACTAAAAAATGTACTTTTCACTAAGAAATGCTTAATATAGGCCATAAAATGAAGTCATTTACCGTCCACCCCCGTAGCATTGAACTGGATATGCACGGTCGACTAGACCGACACCTATCTGACGCATCAAATGTCGCGCCGTCGATTAGCGAAACCAGTGGTGGTCGTGATTTTGATTTTAAAATTGGGAATTATCTTTGTGGCACCTATAACCTACAATATTTGAGAAAACCCGGATCGTGGATAAAGTATAGTATTCAACTCGCATTTAATGAGCGTTATTCTCTCGGGCAACTTGTGCCACTCGCTTCGCTCATGAGCTCAAAAGTTACCCTCGAGAATAACGACTCTCATTAAATGCCTGTTGTATAATATACTATTATCCACGACGACACTATAATAATCACATTATTCCTGTACTTTCGCAAGAATAATCGTATTCTTCATTCACTTGTGAATAATGAACATTATTCACAAGTGAATCATAAGTTGTCATGGAAACGAAGCATGTCGTATGCAACTGGCAACTCAAAAGGTAACCCGCCCTACATATGAAATCGGTAGTTACCACTGGTTCATTCAAATAATTATCCTTCTATTTGGATGTATTGCGACAAAGTAGGTTACAGTGTCTCTCTTTCACTAAAAAATGTACTTTTCACTAAGAAATGCTTAAAATAGGCAATAAAATGAAGTAATTTACCGTCCACTCTCATAGCATTGAACTAAATATGCATGGGTGACTAGACCGTCACTTATCTGACGCAACAAACGTCGCGCCGTCAATTAGCGAAACCAGTGGTGGTCATTATTTTTAAATTGTGAATTAGCTGAGAAAACCCGGATTCTTGGTCGTGGATAAAGTGTATTCAACTCGCATTTAATGAGCATTATTCTCTCGGGCAACTTGTGCCACTCGCTTCGCTCGTGAGCTCAAACGTTACCCTCGAAAATAACGACTCTCGTTTAATGCTTGTTGCATAATATACTATAGAATGTTTTCCATCACCGACCTCTTAAGCATTATTTCGCTTAGAGCACGCTAAATGGTCCAAACTAAATTTCAAAGTGAAAACTGAACATTTTTCATTTTTGCAAAACTTTTGGCCAAAATCCCGAACGGTTCCGAAGGGGTCTTCGGAACATTTCACAGCGCAATTAATATATAAAAATCCAAATTATAAGAAATCCAAGAAGGCCGCCTAGAAAAAGTGGTTAAACGGCGGTATCTCGGGAACAGTTAGAGCTAAGATGCTGAAATTTGGTAGGTATGTGGTGTGCGCTTACGGTGTGGGCTGTAAGTCGAGATATGCAGGTGCCCTTGAGGTGGTACTACTTTCAAAACTTTTCTCAGAACTTTTTTTACTTTTTTGAATCAACTCAAAGGCTGTTGCACCTTTTTAAAACCTAACTTGGATAGTAATAATGGTCCAATATTGTGGCCACCTCTTTGTCCCGATATCACGCCTGTGGACTTTTAATTTGGGGAATTATTAAAGACAAGGAGGGCGTATTAAAGTATAAAATTAGATTTTTCAGTACCTACCCGGTTTTGAAGGTTCTCTCCCGTACCTCCAGGGCTAGATGAGTCCTGGAGCTCTCTGCGTCGATTACGCCATATGTCTGTATGACTTTGAAGTTTTGAATTGTAATTTCGAAAAATTAATTAGGAAACGCTACAAAAATTGGCACAATTTTTGAGTTTTTTTTTGTGATGGTCCAGTTTTTGTCTTCCGAGACGCCCTTAATTAGACTATGTACCACCGACAGTAGCATCAACAAAAAAAGGGCATATCCTTGACCACTTTTTATTTTATTCCCCAACAAATTTTGCTTTTGTATATACGGAAAGTAAAAAATGTATGAAAAAAATGTATAATGTTTTTCTTACTATTATATGCAAAAAACAAAAATTCTCCCAGAGTTGGGTTGTAGACATGTAATTAGGGAACGTAGGGAGATTAAAAACATAGTTATTAGTTTTGGTATATATCTTATACCGGGTGTGCCACAAGGTTTTTAGATTTCGCATTTTTTGCCAATTGGGGTGTACTTTTTCCACATTTCACCCTGTAGATTCCACATTTTTACAACGAAAATTCTAAAATAATTAAAAAAATGTCAAAAAAAAATTAGTTAAAAATTTGAATATTTATTAGGTTTTCTCCGATACGAAATGGCGACTGAATTGTCATTTTTCCACTCTTTTCTCTTATTGACGTTATTGACTAACAATAGTCAATAAACCAAGTTTAAATGATGATTAAATCAAAACATTATAAAATTAAAATTAAATCCACCTGTCGGTTTGTAATTGATCAAGTATGGAATTGACTAGTGGTTGCCGCCGTTCAAGTCAGTTGAAGTTTTTTTTGAATTTAGGGTGCTTTTAGGTGCATAAATGTTTTATTTTAGATTTCAATAAATTAACTATAAGTTATTCCATGTGTTAATACTAGAAAGGTTGCAAATAATTAAAAAATAACTTTTGTCGTTCTATGAATAAAGTACATCATTTGATTGAAGCGTCAAACTACGAGTTTCGAGGTACGTCAGCTGTCTTTGACATTTTTATTAGCGTTTTCTGGTGGCCACTCTACAGCACTCTAAAACTGAGAGTATTCTCATCTTTAAGAATTTATTGAGAAGATAAAAGATGGAAATACTCTCAAAGCGGCTGCAAGGAACAACTATTATGGCGGCCATTAGGACGACTATAAAAGCGGGAACCTTCAATTATTTTGTTTGTAATTTCCAATAGAGCGGTATCTGCATGCAATTCTTATGGAGTGCACAATGAAAAAACAAAAAACGCAGCGTGAATAATGAAAATTATTCACGCTGTCTCAGTCCAAAGGTTTAATGATGACCATATTTACAGTCTTTCAAATTAAATCAAAATTGTCTATAGTCAGTGAAACTATGTTTCCACGTACATAAACAGGAGGTGTTGCTGTAGCTGTATGGAGTACCTAAATGGACTTTTACAATCTAAAGTGATTTCCGGGGTTTGAAGCCATGGTCCAATGGAATTTGCTCCTGACTTTTCGAATACAGCTGCGGCAGACTTTATCAAATTCAATGAGGCCATGGGCGAAGTGATTTCCCGTGCTTCCTCATGTTGATTGATTCGGCTGTGGTGAGCCCCGTAGTATTTATTCTCCCGCCGTCGCGCTGCAGTGTAGGGACTGGGGTGGGGTTAGTGGTGGCGCGGGGTTTCGGCGCACTTGAAGTATGACGTAGAACTCGCTTCCAGTCTGCATGTAGCGAGTTGTATTTTGACCGGCCCTAAAAGCCCACGCAGTCTTATAAATGGACGTTTGTTCCTTCATCCTTATCTTTTAACACTCCACAGTCAACTCGATGACTCCTGTTTATGCGACGTGTTTTCAAGAAAAATATATTTACTTAAAAAAATCACATTCAATGAATTATTGTCAACTAGTAATAACCATCCATTATGAAGATATTGTTATGCCCGACCGACGGCCCACAGAGATTCGGCCCGAGGCGGCAACGCCGGGCGTCGACCGCGACCTCGGGAACCCATCTAGACTAAACGAGAACTGAGAACAGTCGCGTCCGTTCTCGAAAGTACGATAGTGTGTTCAGGCCGGGTTTATAAACCAGCGAGCCGCGAGAAATTTTAGCGAACAGATAGTGCAGTGTAGTAAACAAGCGAACAGTGCGAATTGTTAGTAGGGAGTAACTGTGTTTTAATCGTGTTGTAATTGTTAAAAGTAAATAAAAGTGTGTAATTAATTGCCGATAAATTATTGGGACCCGTATGTCGTAACAGTTACGGTTCTTTATGAGGAAATAAGACTTATCTGCCGGCGACTGGTTGTTTAATCACATTTGTAGAAAAATGTTATTTTGTTCTGTCAAAACAAATAACTTACTTGGACTAGAAGGATTGGACGTATCGGAGACACCAAACGTCTGCTTTTGATGGTGGATAAACGTGGTGGTGGCTCCGCCAATTTCCAATGAGGCAGCCGTTGTTTCCGGTGGCGTAAGGGGCGGCAAAGTTGTCTCGTTAATGGTGGCCGGCGTAGGGAAGATGATGCCCAGCTCGCGAGCTTCGTTTTCTTCTTGGGCTTGCTGTCTTCTTAGAGCGACTTGAGCTGCCATCACCCTCTGTCTTTCGGCGATCAGCGTGCATTTGGCACAGTTGCAGTCTCTCCATCTGCAATATCTAAAACGTAAAGAAAAAAAGGTTGATTATACGTGCTTTTTTGCCTAGAAACCGAAAAGGAAATTAGGCGCCTGAGAAACTTCGAGCCAACATCTTGTCAGGTTTGTTTGTATCCAGTGTCTAGGGTCTCTTAAAGACAAAGTTTTCAATTCAGTCTAGCTCTAGGCTACGTAATAAATTAGACCCAGCTCTCGGAAGCTGTGTGGCTGACGTCTTTTGGAAACGATCGCTACACTCTAGAAGGGGTTCAGCTGTGACAATAAAACAGCTTTTTTTTTAACTGAAACGTTAATTAATTATGTGTATATAAAGTGAAAAAAGGTTACACCCTTGTTGTGAAATTTTCCCCTTTGAAACATGTTTTCCTTTATTGTGCAAGCTGCCTTTTTAACCCTGTGGTAAATAGCGCCATGGTCCTTAACTTGTTTGTTTTCGCAAGAAATTTACAACAAGGTTCTTTTTTTAAATTCTCATTACAAACTGAATTTGCTTGTGCAATTTTCATTACATGCCTCAGTTTGTTTCTAAATTTCTTCATAATTTTACTTACGGAATTACTGATAATGGTTAAAAGGTCGACACGCTACCCCCATAATGTTGGCACAGAATTTCGCGCCCTCACTAGATAGCAATATTATCAGATTTACCTGGAAACCTAATTGAATCTGACACACATGTGATGTCAACCATGAGTTTTGTTTCTGGAGAATCAGGAGCCGTCTGTTTGGTTTAAATAAAGGGTGTTGATTTGAAAACGTGATCTAGTAGGGTATGAAATGTAAAAAGAACAAAAGTCAATTTACTTTGATTATGTTATCCTTTTCTGTCAAAAATGCATAGCCTTCTAGATGATGTTTTCTAATGAATATTATTGTACCAAAATTTTGTTTTACTTCTGTAATAATTCATAACTTTCTTACCTTTTTTCCAAAATCTCATTTAATGTAGAATATACAACAAATCGATTCACAAAAGTTTAACATCTCGTAGCTTTGAAGTTTTAATTTTGACGTTGGTTACCAGTATTCTAGATGTATGAGCAAAATGAAAATTAATAGAGAAAAATAGAACATTCCATGGCTGATGGAGATGCCAAAAAACCCTAAACAGGATAAAGATTGGGGACTGCACTGCCTGTCATTCAAATGCTTACTTTTTTACTGTTTTGACCATTGTTATTTAGTTGTCTCTCTATAGACTTTCTGAGAAACAAAAAATTTGATCTTACCTAGCTTATACCACACTGCCGAAAATCTAGGAAAGCTCAGTCGGAAGTTTCGAAAAAACAAGTTTGTTCGTCTTTAATTATCACCAACATTCCTCGAGAAATTTCATATTTCCTCTCAGGCCTGTTTCCTGATAAAGGAACACTATTTCTCAACTTTGGCCTAGCAATTGTTAAAAATATGAATTATAAGAAAATGAGTTATAAGACATTAATTTTAAACTCTTTATTAAAATTCAGAACAGTTCAGTAGGGAATTCAAGGGAGGGGCCAATCGCCTTTCCGCCTTTTTTTTTTAACTCTTTTTAGATTTCTTTGAGATTTTTGTTTGACTGACTGATAAACGCAAACGCACAACTGAAAAGTTTCATTCTGTCGACTTGCAATCCATCTGTAAAGGGGTCTATCTGAAATAATGGACCTACGGAACTTGCGATGTGGTGGGAGGTGGGAGGTGGGGGGGGTGGGAGGTGGTGGGAGGTGAAAGAAAACATCAACAAGAGCAAAAAGCAGTTGGATTCACTCCGATCGACCGAGGCGTTCTCAAGTTACAGGCCGACAAAGTTGAGAAGTTGAGAATTGAGAAAAGAGTGGAAAAAAGCCCTTTGGACATTTTCTGAATTTTTTTTTTGCTGTTTTTGATCGGAATGGCACACTTGCAATCCCCTAAGAACGTAACACACCCGTAACAAACTCAATTCAAATTAATTTAACCTCTAAGGAGGTTTTTTAAAAATGGTCAAAAACTCCATACTAAAAGTGCCTAAAAATCGACCTTCGAAGGGGGTATCTCTTAGAATATTACAGCTACGGAACTTCTAATGGTGGGAGGAAAAAGAGGACATCAAAAGGAGGGGAAAACAGTTGGATTCACTCCGAACCCCCCCCCCCCTCCCCCCTTGGGACATTTTCGGAAAAATTTATATGTTTTTGATCGGAATGGCATACTTGCAATTCCCTAAGAACGTAACAAACTCAATTCGAATGAATTTAACATCTAAAGAGGTTTTTTGAAAAATGGTCAAAAACCTCGTTTTAAAATTGCTTAAAAATGTATTTTCGATGGGGTCTATCTCCGAAAATATTGCACCTACACAACTTCCGGTGGTGGGAGGTGAAAGAGGACATCAAGAAGACGAAAAAACTATTGGATTCACTTAGATCGCTCGAGGCGTTCTCAAGTTACAGGCGGCCAACGATGAGAATTGAGAAAAAAATCATAATATCCCCCACTTTGGACATTTTCGAAAAAAGTTCGGAAACATGTTTTTGCTGAATCGAAGAACGCAAACTCAATTGGAATGAATTTCAGATCTAAAGAGAGTTTTTAAAAAATGGTCAAAAAACGCGATTCTAAAGTGCTTAAAAATCGACCTTCGAAGGTCGATTTCGGAAAGTATTGCACCTACAGAACTTTCGATGGTGGAAGGGACATCAAGAGGAGGAAAAAACAGTTCGATTCACCCCGATCGGTCGTGGCGTTCTTAAGTTACAGGCGGTCAAAATTGAGAATTGAGAAAAAAGTCGTGATACCCTCCCTTCTTTGGACATTTTGAAAAAAATTCGAAACATTTTTTTTCTGTTTCTGATCGGAGTGGCACGTTTGCAATCCCCTAAGAACGTAACAAACTCAATTCGAATGAAATCAGCCTTATAAGTGACTTCCGTTTGCTGGAGATGAAAGAAAATATCAAGAGTAGCAAAAATCTGTTGGATTCCACCAATCGGACCTCGTTCCAAAGTTATAAGCGGTCAAAGTTCGAAATTGCAAAAAAGACATAATTCCCCCCTAATTAATTTTAGATAAGGAATGCAAAATTCAATTTATTAATAAAATTTGTCTTTTATTAGCGTCGAAGAGTCATTTTTTTCCCTGACTTTACATCAATTTTAGTTTATTTTTTTTTTTTAGAAAATTTTGCCCATTTTTAGTTTTTGATACAGTTACGCAAACTCGGTTGACACACATAAAAATGGCTGAAAATGAGGTGTCGTCTCGCCTATCTGGATCGAAAAATTAAAAAATATTTTTGGCTAATTTAAGATATGAAATGCAAAATTCAAATTTTTTATTGCACCTGGTCTTTGAGGATACTATTTGCATCTTTTTAGTTTCATAGGGCCTTGTTTCGTCTGATTTTTCTCCTATTTCAGTTCATCTTTTAGCAAAATTTATCCATTTTAGGTTATAGATACATTTACGCAAATTATGTTGACACCATTAAATTCCTGGGTTAAAAATGGCTGAAAATAAGGTGTCATCTCGCCTATCTGGCTAGAAAAATTAAAAAATATTTTTGGCTAATTTCAGGTATAAAATGCAAAATTCAAATTTTTTATTGCAATTTGTTTTTGAGGATATTATTCGCATCTTTTTAGTGTCAAAGAGCAATTTTTTACCTAATTTTTCTCCCGTTTCAGTTCTCTTTTAGCAAAATTTATCCATTTTAGCTTATAAATATATTTACGCAAATTCTGTTGACACCATTAAATTCCTGGGTTAAAAATGGCTGAAAATGACGTGTTAGCCCGCCTATTTGGCTCGAAAAATTAAAAAATGTTTTGGCTACATTAAGGTAAAACTCACTTCTTTTATTGCAGTTTGTGAGGATATAATTCGCATCTTTTTAATGTCAAAGAGTGATATTTTATTTGATTTTTCCTCCATTTTAGTTAATTTTTTTTTAGCAAAATTGGCCCATTTTTACCTACGGGAGGTGAAAGAGGACATCAATAATAGCAATCCACTTCCATCGGTTGAAAATTGCGAGAAAAGACGAAATACCCCCCCCCCCCTTTTTAGTCAATTTGAAAAACATATTGAGATATTTTTTGCTGTTTTGATTGGAATGGGAGGGTTGGAATCCAATAAGAACGTATCAAACTTAAGTCGAATGAAATCAGCCCCTCAAGTGAGTTTTTTAGAAATTACAAAAATCGCGATTCTAAAAGTGCCTCAAAATAGACCGCTGATTTGTCTCTTTTGACCAATTTGAAAAAAATTTTGGATTTTTTTTTTTTTTGCTAGTTTTGATTGGAATGGGACGACTGCGATCTCCTAAGGACGTAAAAAACGTATTCAGAGTGAAATCAGCCCCATAAGCGATTTTTTTAAAAATGGCTAAAAAGTCGATTCGAAAGGTGCCTCAAAATCGACCGCTGAAAGGGTCTATAGCTCCGAATTTATTGAACCTACGGGACTTCTGTTTGGGAGAAGAAAAAGGAGACATCAAGAATAGCAAACTTGAATTTGTACCGATCAGCCTTTTCGTTCCAACTTTACAGGGGATCAGAGTTAGAAATTGCAAATAAACACGTTATACTCCCTTTGAATATAATTAAAAAAAAAAATTGATTTTTTTTCCTGTTTTTGATCAGAATGAAACGTTTGCGATGCATTAAGAATGAAACCAGCGTAATTCGAATGAAATCAACTCCGTAAGTGATTTTTTTTTAAAATGCAAAAGAGCTCGATTCTAAAAGTGCCTCAGAATTGAGCACTGAAAGGGACTATCTCCGAAACTATTGAACTTATCAACTTCCTTTTGCGGAAGTTAAAAAAAGACATCGAGAATAGCAAATAACAGTTGAATTAACTCCGATCGGTCCTTTCGTTCCAAAGTTACAACCGGTAAAATTTGGAAATTGCGGAAAAAGGCGTGATATTGACCCCTTGGTCAATTTGAAAACAAAATTGGGAACTTTGTTGCTGTTTTTAATCGGAATGGGAAGGTTGCAATCCTCTAAGAACGCAACAAACGTATTTCGAATGACATCACCCCATAAGTGAGTTTTTTAAAAATGGCAATAAAGTCGATTCTAAAAGTGCCTTAAATTTGACCATTGAAGGGGTTTTTCTCTGAAACTGTTGAACCTATAGACTTTCTTTTACGGAAAGTGAAAGAACAAATCAAGAATAGCAAAAAGCCGTTGGAAATAATTTGTTGGGACCTTTCGTTCCACAGCTATAAGCGGCCAAATTTGAAAATTTCGTAAAAAGACATAATTATCCCCCTTCTTTTGATCAATTTGCTTTGCAATTTGCTAGATTTTTTAAAATTCTGGGAATTTTCTTTTTGCTGTTTTTGATCGAAATGGTATGTTTGCAATCCTCTAAGATCATAACAAACGTAACTCGAATGACATCAGCCGCATAAAGCGTTTTTTAAAAATAGAAAAGTCCATTCTAAAACTCGCTCAAAATCGACCACTGAAGGGGTCTACTTCGGAAACTATTGAACCTATGGAAATTCCCTTTCTGGGGAAATGAAACCGAACATCAAAAAATAGCAGAAAACAGTTGTATTCTCTCCTGTTGGTGCTTTGTTTTCAAAGTAATAGGCGGCCATAGTTGTAAATTAAGAAAAAGACATAATTCCCCCCCCCCCTTATACACTCCTACACTTCTCTAAAACTTCTAAATTTGTATTTTTAGATTCTCTCTTTAACCCATTTTTTACCTAATCATAACCTGTGCTTTTCCATTTGCATTTTTAAATGCTTTGAGTCATTCTTAAATTATTTCCGTCAAAATTTTAACCTAAATTTCTCCAGACACTCTAAATTTGTATTTGTACATACTTTGGGTAATTTTTCCTAGATTAATCCAACTTTCACGAAAAACTCCAATTTTTTCCATTCAATTGAATTAGGTTTGCTTCGCTTACCCTAAAATCCTAAAGCCCTAACCTGCATTTTTCCAAAAACTTTTAATTTGCATTTTTAAATACTTCGAGTTATTTTTGAACAAAATTCTAACTTAAATTTCTCCAGTCAATAGTCATTTTTTATCGATTATCCTTACCTCAGTACATGAGAAACACCAGATTTGTGCTATGAGGTAAATTTCACTTATTTTGGCAGAAAAATTAATTTTATCAAAAACAACAAATTAGAAGATTTGAATCAGTTCTCCCTGATTATGTTCTTAAGTTGAATTTCTCGAAAAAAAAACATCAAAATTTGCATTTTTAGACAATGTCACTTTCACATTTTGTACTAACGCACATTTTAGCTCCATTTCTAGTCAGGAAAGCCGCGAATTGACTACATTAAAGTAGGCATTTTAACCATTAAACATTCGGCAAATTTTAGCTAAGCAAGTAAATGTAATGTTTATCACAATTTTAGCGAAAATAGTTTAAACATAAAATAGCCAAGTAGTCCTGAAATTTGGCTGTACATTTTGGATCAATTATTGATATAAAAAAATGCTAACTTATGACCAAATCTTGGCATTAAATGCCAGACATAAATTAGTAAAAATAACCAAATTCTGGCTATTTTTACTAATTATTGTCTAACTGTTTGCCTTTAATGGTATTTGTCCATTTAGTTGCTTAGGTACACAGTACCAAATATATAGTGCTATAATTGAATTTTATTATATATTTTTGTTAATAAAGAAATGTAAGAATAATAAAGAAATATTAAAGCTTTCGAATAAGTTTTTGTGTGTTAAGATATTGTATTGTATATTGCGCAACTAGTGTCGAAAATTAAACCTTTTCACACGAGTGTAAAGGTTTGGACACGAACCCTAGGCGAGTGATACAGCGTCTCAAGATTGTGAAGAGTAATTTTCGTACTTGTTGCACACTATACTTTTTCAGCGACTGCGATTTTGCTTCCTAAATGATTATTCGTATTATAAAATATATGCGAGGCAAGTGCAAAACGATTTTTAACGCATATTGCAAACAGCGTGCGCAAAGTGCACATTTCGGACGCTCCGCTACAGAAGCGTAAAAAGTTATTAGTAAAGAGAAACGTCCTCCATAAAGTGAACGATTGAACACAAATGGTAGAAAACATAACAGTCTCTAAAAAAATGTCAGAAACCTTCGGTGAGTAATTATCAAAACAATCAGAAGCGTGTGCAAAATGGACTTCACATTGCACACGCTTCTGTTATGGGAACGTGCCCAATGTGCACTTTGCGCACGCGCCCCTATTGAAGCGTGTGCAAAGTGGACTATGCGTCTGATTGTTTTGCACACGCATTGCATATATTTTATAATACGAATGATCATTTATGAAGCAAAATTGCAGTCGTAGAAAAACTATAGTGTGCAACACGTACGAAAATTACTCTTCACACTCGTGTGACTCTTTGTGACAAACCGTCATACTCGTATGAAAAGTGCAATTTTCGACACTAGTTACACAATAGTATATTGTATTGTATATTGTGCCACTAGTGTCGAAAACTGCACTTTTCACACGAGTGTGACTGTTTGGACACGAGCCGTAGGCGACTGGTACAACGTCATAAGGGTGTGAAGAGTGATTTTCGTACTTGTTGCACACTATACTTTTCCTATGTCTGCGATTTTGCTTCATAAATGATCATTTGTATTACAAAATATATGCAAGTGCAAAACGATTTTCAACGCATATTGCAAACAGCGTGCGCAAAGTGCACATTTCGCACGCTCTACTACAGAAGCGTAAAAAGTTATTAATAAAGAGAAACGTCCTCCATAAAGTGAACGATTGAACACAAATGGTAGAAAACATAACAGTCTCTAAAAAAAATGTCAGAAACCTTCGGTGAATTAAGCAAACTAATAAAACAAAAAGAAAGGTTGAAACAACAAAATTCACAATTATTTAAAACTGAAAACAGACACGAAGAAATGTCAATTGACGTTGGCCCAAAAATGTTGTGAAAGATAAGTAAAAAGTCAAAACGATAGTGATGGACAAAATGCAAAAATTTGATAGCAAATTTTGAGCGATGAGAATTCGAAAAAAAAGTGATAAACAAAAAAGAATCATAAAACATGAAAACAACAAATGTAAGAAAAAGAAATAAAGGAGAAAAACTGATGGAAACAAATAGGTAACTGTTGAAAGGTAATGACGAGGAAAGCTGCCTTATATAATCCCTTAAAAGGACAAAAAGTGAAAAATGATAGACTGAAATTTATGCTAAAACCCCAACTATTTTCCTTTGGGGGGGGGGGGGGGGGGGAAGGAGTCAAAAACGCATAATATTATATTTCATTACAAAGTCTTTAAGAATAAAAAATCACAGAACCGTTAATGCACGATAAAAAGCAGTTAGTAAAAGACAAAAATTTGGGGGGTTCATTATAAAACTTCATCTAGTTGGCTGTGAAATGTCAAAAGAAAAGGAGAAATAAAAGTCCATTTATTTTGATTATGTCATCCTTTTCTGTCAAAATTTCATAGCCTGCTAGATTAAGTTTTATAATAAACACCCCGTATAAAGAACAATAGCAAAACAAAAAGTCTTGCTACGATTCATGTCTTCTAACACTTTGTTGAATTAATCTTATATTAGCATTTGTACTGTTTTAGGTTTAGTTTAGGGCCACATAAAAAAGTAAAATTGGTGATGGTCTCTCGGTGTCGAAACGTTGGAAGATAATTAATAAACGCTCTCTTCTAGAGCTTTAAAAAGTGCAATGTATAAGTTTATTTGTTTTTGGTAATTTTGTGTGAAATTACTTAAAAAAATAAATAAAAATCCATATTCTATAAAATCACTTGTTACGGATTTTGGTTTTGCAACAAGGAACTCTTTTTGAGAAAATTAAGCGCCCTCGTATCTCTTACCGTTTTAGAGATCCTTATGCAGTGCAATGTGTCCTTATCTTGGACACACTGTATTTTGTTAAATGTTTTTAGGTATCAAGTTTTTTTTCGCAATAAACAATAATATACAAAAACATACCTTTTATGGCCTTTTAAAGCTGACACGACACCGTGATTTCGACACCGAGCGCACTTAGGAGTCCTTTGGTACCTTTCCGAGGTGCGGAAAAATAGAGCCGGCGGGATCGCGCCCAAAACGGGATGTTGCGACATGATCGTCGACATGTCCATCCCGCTATTCGGCAAACTCATGTTTTGTCACAATACAAATCCTCTAAATATGCAGCATAAACATAGAGCGCCAGGCAACGGCCCGGAGCAATTTTCAAAACTTCCGTCTTAGAATTACCAGTTTCAGCAACTGACACTCCTCAATCCTTAAAGTTAATAGGTATCCGGTGGTCGTTACAGTGGTGAAACTGTTGGCTGTCACCGCTTGGTTACAACAGCCAATGGCGAGGCGCGTTGCCTCCGTTACCGCCCCTATTTCGTGACGTTGCGTGGCGGGGCCACGCCTACCACCCCGCAATCTGGTGTTTACTGTATTATGTGCCGTTGCACAATGAGTGGCTGAATAGGAATACAAACTAGTTTTCAATGGCAAATATATTATATTCTGATAGCATAATGGGGCCCTCAAGAACAGGGAGAAATATAAATGTATTGAAGTTGCGGCGATATGGTGTTGTTGAGATTGTGAAGTAGACTTGTGGAAATTGGGGGAGTTCGCATTATACTAAACATATTAATATCACTGCTCACTGAGATATATATACCGGGCCGTTGCGAGGTCAAGCGTTAAAAATTTGTATGGATGTACAAAAGGAATAAAAGGTTTTAATGGGTATATATACGCGGGATGTATTTTTTTTGCGGACGGCGGGAACTTTTTTACTGTTTGTTTGGGAACATAAACGATAGAGATCGTAATTGCCCAGGATACTGTGAATTATTGTATGCATCTTGATTTTGGAAGGGCTGATAGAGAAGGGCCTTTATTAAGCCTATCTTTATCAGTTTTGAAACGTTGCTTGGCTTCCATTCGAATTAAGTTTTCTATTATTTTGTGTTTGAGAATGAAAGATCCCATCTAACACAACTAGGGAAATATTTGCATATGGCATTAGGCTGCAGTTAAGCATTAATAGAATTAGAATGTTATTCTAAGGTGGGCGGGTTGCTCGCTTATGCGCCAAGTTGTATCTTTTTTTTGTCTTATTAAAACGTAACCGTAGAAGTTTTGACTATGCAACTTGGACTATTTGTTGGTCCGAGTGGCTGCAATAGGTAGACTGAGTAAGAATTTTGAAAAAGTGTATCTGCTCTATGCAAAGCGCACGCAAATTAACTCATGTTACTACGAATTTTATTCTAAGGTGGGCGATTCATTAGGCGGGTTGCTCGCTTATGCGCCAAGTTGTATCTTTTCTTTTGTGTCTTATTAAAACGTAACCGTAAAAGTTTTGACTATGCAACTTGGACTATTTGTTGGTCCGAGTGGCTGCAATAGGTAGACTGAGTAAGAATTTTGAAAAAGTGTATCTGCTCTATGCAAAGCGCACGCAAATTAACTCATGTTACTACGAATTTTATTCTAAGGTGGGCGATTCATTAGGCGGGTTGCTCGCTTATGCGCCAAGTTGTATCTTTTCTTTTGTGTCTTATTAAAACGTAACCGTAAAAGTTTTGACTATGCAACTTGGACTATTTGTTGGTCCGAGTGGCTGCAATAGGTAGACTGAGTAAGAATTTTGAAAAAGTGTATCTGCTCTATGCAAAGCGCACCCAAAATAACTCATGTTACTACGAATTTTATTCTAAGGTGGGAGATTCATTAGGCGGGTTGCTCGCTTATGCGCCAAGTTGTATCTTTTCTTTTGTGTCTTATTAAAACGTAACCGTAAAAGTTTTGACTATGCAACTTGGACTATTTGTTGGTCCGAGTGGCTGCAATAGGTAGACTGAGTAAGAATTTTGAAAAAGTGTATCTGCTCTATGCAAAGCGCACGCAAATTAACTCATGTTACTACGAATTTTATTCTAAGGTGGGCGATTCATTAGGCGGGTTGCTCGCTTATGCGCCAAGTTGTATCTTTTCTTTTGTGTCTTATTAAAACGTAACCGTAAAAGTTTTGGCTTTACGTTGACTACGTTTTGACAGTTACGTTGACTATTTGTTGGTTCGAGTGGCTGTAATAGGTAGACTGGGTAAGAATTTTGAAAAAGTGTATCTGCTCTATGCAAAGCGCACCCAAAATAACTCATGTTACTACGAATTTTATTCTAAGGTGAGCGATTCATTAGGCGGGTTGCTCGCTTATGCGCCAAGTTGTATCTTTTCTTTTGTGTCTTATTAAAACGTAACCGTATAAGTTTTGACTATGCAACTTAGACTATTTGTTGGTCCGAGTGGCTGCAATAGGTCGACTGGGTAAAAATTTTGAAAAAGTGTATTTGCTCTATGCAAAGCGCACCCAAAATAACTCATGTTACTACGAATTTTATTCTAAGTTGGGCGATTCATTAGGCGGGTTGCTCCCTTATGTGCCAACTTGTATCTTTTCTTTTTTGTCTTATTAAGACATAACGGTAAAAGTTTTGGCTTTACGTTGACTACGTTTTGACCGTTACGTTGACTATTTGTTGGTTCGAGTGGCTGTAATAGGTAGACTGGGTAAGAATTTTGAAAAAGTGTATCTGCTCTATGCAAAGCGCACCCAAAATAACTCATGTTACTACGAATTTTATTCTAAGTTGGGCGATTCATTAGGCGGGTTGCTCCCTTATGTGCCAACTTGTATCTTTTCTTTTTTGCCTTATTAAGACATAACGGTAAAAGTTTTGGCTTTACGTTGACTACGTTTTGACCGTTACGTTGACTATTTGTTGGTTCGAGTGGCTGTAATAGGTAGACTGGGTAAGAATTTTGAAAAAGTGTATCTGCTCTATGCAAAGCGCACCCAAAATAACTCATGTTACTGCGAATTTTATTCTAAGGTGGGCGATTCATTAGGCGGGTTGCTCCCTTATGCGCCAAGTTGTATCTTTTTTTTTTGTCTTATTAAAACGTAACCGTAAAAGTTTTGACTACGTAACTTGGACTATTTGTTGGTCCGAGTGGCTGCAATAGGTGGACTGGGTAACAATTTTGAAAAAGTGTATCTGCTCTATGCAAAGCGCACCCAAAATAACTCATGTTACTACGAATTTTATTCTAAGGTGGGCGATTCATTAGGCGGGTTGCTCCCTTATGCGCCAAGTTGTATCTTTTTTTTTTGTCTTATTAAAACGTAACCGTAAAAGTTTTGACAACGTAACTTGGACTATTTGTTGGTCCGAGTGGCTGCAATAGGTGGACTGGGTAAGAATTTTGAAAAAGTGTATCTGCTCTATGCAAAGCGCACCCAAAACAACTCATGTTACTACGAATTTTATTCTAAGGTGGGCGATTCATTAGGCGGGTTGCTCGCTTATGCGCCAAGTTGTATCTTTTTTTTTTGTCTTATTAAGACATAACGGTAAAAGTTTTGGCTATGCAACTTAGACTATTTGTTGGTCCGAGTGGCTGCAATAGGGGGACTGGGTAAGAATTTTGAAAAAGTGTATCTGCTCTATGCAAAGCGCACCCAAAACAACTCATGTTACTACGAATTTTATTCTAAGGTGGGCGATTCATTAGGCGGGCTGCTCGCTTATGCGCCAAGTTGTATCTTTTCTTTTGTGTCTTATTAAAACGTAACCGTAAAAGTTTTGACTATGCAACTTGGATTATTTGTTGGTCCGAGTGGCTGCAATAGGTGGACTGAGTAAGAATTTTGAAAAAGTGTATTTGCTCTATGCAAAGCGCACCCAAAATAACTCATGTTACTACGAATTTTATTCTAAGGTGGGCGATTCATTAGGCGGGTTGCTCGCTTATGCGCCAAGTTGTATCTTTTTTTTTGTCTTATTAAGACGTAACGGTTAAAGTTTTGGCTATGCAACTTAGACTATTTGTTGGTCCTAGTGGCTGCAATAGGTGGACTGAGTAAGAATTTTGAAAAAGTGTATTTGCTCTATGCAAAGCGCACCCAAAATAACTCATGTTACTACGAATTTTATTCTAAGGTGGGCGATTCATTAGGCGGGTTGCTCGCTTATGCGCCAAGTTGTATCTTTTTTTTTGTCTTATTAAGACGTAACGGTTAAAGTTTTGGCTATGCAACTTAGACTATTTGTTGGTCCTAGTGGCTGCAATAGGTGGACTGAGTAAGAATTTTGAAAAAGTGTATTTGCTCTATGCAAAGCGCACCCAAAATAACTCATGTTACTACGAATTTTATTCTAAGGTGGGCGATTCATTAGGCGGGTTGCTCGCTTATGCGCCAAGTTGTATCTTTTTTTTTGTCTTATTAAGACGTAACGGTTAAAGTTTTGGCTATGCAACTTAGACTATTTGTTGGTCCTAGTGGCTGCAATAGGGGGACTGGGTAAGAATTTTGAAAAAGTGTATCTGCTCTATGCAAAGCGCACCCAAAATAACTCATGTTACTACGAATTTTATTCTAAGGTGGGCGATTCATTAGGCGGGTTGCTCGCTTATGCGCCAAGTTGTATCTTTTTTTTTGTCTTATTAAGACATAACGGTAAAAGTTTTGGCTATGCAACTTAGACTATTTGTTGGTCCGAGTGGCTGCAATAGGGGGACTGGGTAAGAATTTTGAAAAAGTGTATCTGCTCTATGCAAAGCGCACCCAAAACAACTCATGTTACTACGAATTTTATTCTAAGGTGGGCAATTCATTAGGCGGGCTGCTCGCTTATGCGCCAAGTTGTATCTTTTCTTTTGTGTCTTATTAAAACGTAACCGTAAAAGTTTTGACTATGCAACTTGGATTATTTGTTGGTCCGAGTGGCTGCAATAGGTGGACTGAGTAAGAATTTTGAAAAAGTGTATTTGCTCTATGCAAAGCGCACCCAAAATAACTCATGTTACTACGAATTTTATTCTAAGGTGGGCGATTCATTAGGCGGGTTGCTCGCTTATGCGCCAAGTTGTATCTTTTTTTTTGTCTTATTAAGACGTAACGGTTAAAGTTTTGGCTATGCAACTTAGACTATTTGTTGGTCCTAGTGGCTGCAATAGGTGGACTGAGTAAGAATTTTGAAAAAGTGTATTTGCTCTATGCAAAGCGCACCCAAAATAACTCATGTTACTACGAATTTTATTCTAAGGTGGGCGATTCATTAGGCGGGTTGCTCGCTTATGCGCCAAGTTGTATCTTTTTTTTTGTCTTATTAAGACGTAACGGTTAAAGTTTTGGCTATGCAACTTAGACTATTTGTTGGTCCTAGTGGCTGCAATAGGGGGACTGGGTAAGAATTTTGAAAAAGTGTATCTGCTCTATGCAAAGCGCACCCAAAATAACTCATGTTACTACGAATTTTATTCTAAGGTGGGCGATTCATTAGGCGGGTTGCTCGCTTATGCGCCAAGTTGTATCTTTTTTTTTGTCTTATTAAGACATAACGGTAAAAGTTTTGGCTATGCAACTTAGACTATTTGTTGGTCCGAGTGGCTGCAATAGGGGGACTGGGTAAGAATTTTGAAAAAGTGTATCTGCTCTATGCAAAGCGCACCCAAAACAACTCATGTTACTACGAATTTTATTCTAAGGTGGGCAATTCATTAGGCGGGCTGCTCGCTTATGCGCCAAGTTGTATCTTTTCTTTTGTGTCTTATTAAAACGTAACCGTAAAAGTTTTGACTATGCAACTTGGATTATTTGTTGGTCCGAGTGGCTGCAATAGGTGGACTGAGTAAGAATTTTGAAAAAGTGTATTTGCTCTATGCAAAGCGCACCCAAAATAACTCATGTTACTACGAATTTTATTCTAAGTTGGGCGATTCATTAGGCGGGTTGCTCGCTTATGCGCCAAGTTGTATCTTCTCTTTTGTGTCTTATTAAAACGTAACCGTAAAAGTTTTGACTATGCAACTTGGACTATTTGTTGGTCCTAGTGGCTGCAATAGGTAGACTGGGTAAGAATTTTGAAAAAGTGTATCTGCTCTATGCGAAGCGCACCCAAAACAACTCATGTTACTACGAATTTTATTCTAAGGTGGGCGATTCATTAGGCGTGTTGCTCCCTTATGCGCCAAGTTGTATCTTTTTTTTTATATTATTAAGACATAACGGTAAAAGTTTTGGCTATGCAACTTAGACTATTTGTTGGTCCGAGTGGCTGCAATAGGTGGACTGAGTAAGAATTTTGAAAAAGTGTATTTGCTCTATGCAAAGCGCACCCAAAATAACTCATGTTACTACGAATTTTATTCTAAGTTGGGCGATTCATTAGGCGGGTTGCTCGCTTATGCGCCAAGTTGTATCTTTTCTTTTGTGTCTTATTAAAACCTAACCGTAAAAGTTTTGACTATGCAACTTGGACTATTTGTTGGTCCGAGTGGCTGCAATAGGTGGACTGAGTAAGAATTTTTAAAAAGTGTATCTGCTCTATGCAAAGCGCACCCAAAATAACTCATGTTACTACGAATTTTATTCTAAGGTGGGCGATTCATTAGGCGGGTTGCTCGCTTATGCGCCAAGTTGTATCTTTTTTTTTGTCTTATTAAGACATAACGGTAAAAGTTTTGGCTATGCAACTTAGACTATTTGTTGGTCCGAGTGGCTGCAATAGGGGGACTGGGTAAGAATTTTGAAAAAGTGTATCTGCTCTATGCAAAGCGCACCCAAAATAACTCATGTTACTACGAATTTTACTCTAAGGTGGGCGATTCATTAGGCGGGCTGCTCGCTTATGCGCCAAGTTGTATCTGTTCTTTTGTGTCTTATTAAAACGTAACCGTAAAAGTTTTGACTATGCAACTTGGACTATTTGTTGGTCCGAGTGGCTGCAATAGGTGGACTGAGTAAGAATTTTGAAAAAGTGTATCTGCTCTATGCAATGCGCACCCAAAATAACTCAAGTTACTACGAATTTAATTCTAAGTTGGGCGATTTATTAGGTGGGTTGCTCCCTTATGCGCCAAGTTGTACCTTTTCTTTTTTGTCTTATCAAGACGTAACGGCAAAAATTTTGACTATGCAACTTAGACTATTTGTTGGTCCGAGTGGCTGCAATTTTAGACTGAGTAAGAATTTTGAAAAAGAGTATCTGCTCTATGCAAAGCGCACCCAAAATAAGCAACTGTCTTTGGTAAAATTGCTTCGCAGTTATACTGGGTGCTACTTAAAGGGTAAGGTTAAAAACAATTGAACTCTCAGTCAACAGTCTCAAATAATTTATATTTAATTTTTCAGGACTACATGTTTTGCCTAAAAAAGAATCATCAGGCCGCAACAATATACATGCTAAAATTTCTTGAGATATACTGCTGGCCAAGTGCTTTGCAACACTCGATTTTTGCACCAAGTTTGGGAAAGCATAACTCGAAAATGGATTTCTTCGATCGAAGCGATTTCATTAGATTTGATTAGACCCCATTCTTTTACTAATTTAGGTACGGGTATGTTCAAAGAAAGTAAGTTATTTATGTGAAATTATACAGTGTTATATATAAAGAGATGTAATTTTGCGTACAATTCTCGTTTGCCCAACTTTTAGAAAAAAAATCCAAACTGATTTTGATATCGAACTATCGATCTATTGCTTTGCATTGCTCATCTAACTGATTGCATATTTTAACATGCATTGGACAATTTGTTTTATTTGCCTGGGTATTCCCGCAATATACAAGGTGTCCCAAGCATTTTCCGCTTCATGTTTTTATTCAATGCTCCTTTCATGGTCGATGCAGTAAGATCACAGGAACTTATTCATGCGTTAAAAATGGGTTCCCAATCCGTTAAATATACCAGGGGTAAGAAAAATGTTCTTAAACTTTCGCCACATTTTCTAATCTGATAAAATATACACAGATGATCGATATTATTTGTAAGGAATGTTATCGAAATTTGTGAATGAAAATCTTTTCTTGAGACCTATTTTTGTTTTCACCGATATCTTGTCATGTTGTGTTGATACCTAAGAAGTGTAACGACTTCTTTAAATAAGTCGATTTTTTTGAATTGCTCAGAATTGTTACAAAACAATTTAAAAAGCAATAAAAATCTTCATGATAACGATCACGGCTGTTGATTTTAGCAGATTAAAAATTATGGTACAATTTTAACATTTTTCTTTTCACTGGTGTATACCTACCGGATGTATAAGTCATTTTTAGAGCACGAATAAGTTTCCTGTGATCTTACTTCATCGATTCCATGGTGCATTGAAAAAAAAGTCTACTGTACTTTTGAGACTTTTTTCAAAATATGGTGTATTTATCGAACTAAGCAATATATTTCCTGTTTACTTTCTATTTATGGTCCTGTAGCAAAAAAATTATTTTTGATTTTTTTTCTGGAAGTTGTGCAAACGAAAAGTATAAGCAAAAATTTCAAGACCTTATTTTCCACCCTGTATAACTTTACCCGAATAACTTACCTTGTTTAAGCATACTAGGTACGTAAAAGAGTCCAATGACAGGTCTACTCAAATTCGCTTTGTTCGAAGTTGTTGGTCCATTTCAGAGTTATGCTCCCTCAAACTTGGCGCAAAAACCGAGTGTTGCAAAGCAATTGACCAGAAGTTTAGTTGAAAACTTTTTTGAAATTTTGAGCCAATTTTCGGTAGTACTCGAAATTGACGCCACCGTCTTGTGCGCTGCGATCGCATTTTTAAACTCCGAAAATTTCTCATTTGACAGGTCAAACTTTAAACACTTAGACCTAGGAAAAGAGGCGGAAAAGCGTGGAAAAAAGTATGGCAGGGGAAAATTTGATCATTTCTATGAAGACTGTTGGTAAAATGGCCGATCATCGTGCCCGATTTACAAAGCCTGGACTATTTTAAAATTTCGTGTCAGGCGAGACGCCTTTTCGTAATTCATTGAGTTCCTGTCCTGGGACGTCAGCCCGCGGGGGCGCCACTCTCGCTTTTTGCTTTCATCTGACAGCTCAACATAAATTTTCGCTTTAAAGGCTTACACGAAGGCAAATAGGCGGAAAAGCGTGGAAAAAATTATGGCAGGTGAAATTTTGAACATTTCTAGAAATATTATTGGCAAAATTCTCGGTCTTCGAAAACTTTTTCGCAAATACTGGTCGATTTTAAAATTTCGTATCGGGATTCATGACGGCTGATGACGTCGAGGCCCGACCACGTGGTTTATAGGTTTTAGTTCCGAAAATTGGCGCAACCGTCTTCGGATAAACTGTGCGCTGCGATCGCATTTTTCGACCCCGGAAATTTCTCTCTAGCAGGTGAAAATTTGAAAATTTCTAGGAAGATTATTGGTAAAATGCCCGGTCGTCAGAACTTTTTCGTAAAGACTGGTCGATTTGAAAATTTCGTGTCGGGATTCATGACGGCTGATGACGTCGAGACCCAACCACGTGGTTTATAGTTTGTTCGCGATACAGTAAATTATAAAAATCCAAAATTCCCATAAGAAACTCATTACCCAGTACTTTTTATATGGGACAACATTGATTTCTTCATAAAAAAGATGGATTCAAATAAAAAAGGCCGCCGTAGACAGAATGATTAAAAAATATCTATGAAACGAATAAAATTACGGAGCTGACTCTTGAAATAGTCAATAATTTCAAATTTTGAATTAAAATTACTATTGATTTAAGACCTGCATTAAAACGGTGTTACTTCAAAATGGTGAACCCATGAAAACTGTTTTGTTCAGGGCAGAATGAATAGTTTTTGTGTTGCAAAAACCAGTCGTCTACCACTTTTTTCTTTAAAAATATTAATTGACATGGTGTAACGCGTGCCACTGGTGGAGAGAAAATATTGTTTTCATTGCAAAACATTCGCCTCGTATAGAAGTCAAGGACTGCAAATTTTCATTGAGATATCTCTGGCAGTTTTCAAGAAAACAACAAACTTTCATTTTTTTAATACAACTTTATTATCCTGTATCGTTTAAACAAATAATTGTAAACAACAAATTGCAGAAAACATGTTTATAGGAGGGATCCCGTTTAAAATTGACAAGAGAATTTGAGGTTTAATTTTCATCCATCTGGAATAAGTCATTCCATTGTCCAGCAGTTTAGTTGGCAAGTGTTTTGAAGTTTTGAGCCAATTTTCGGTAGTTTTCGAAACTGCCGCAAGCGTCTTCGGGTAAACTGTGCGCTGCGATCGCTTTTTTCAACTCCGAAAATTTCTAATTTAGAGGTCAAACTTTAAACACTTAGACCTAGGAAAAGAGGCGGAAAGCGTGGAAAAAAGTATGGCAGGTGAAAATATGAACATTTCTATCAAGACTGTTGATAAAATGGCCGATTTTTGTGCCCTCTTCACAAAGCCTGGACTATTTTAAAATATCGTGTCAGGCGAGACGCCATTTCGTAAATTTTTCGTAATTCATTGATTTCCCGTCCTGGGACGCAAGCCCCGCGGGGGCGCTATTGTCGCTTTTTGTTTTCATCTGACAGCTCAACATAAACTTTAACTTTGAAGGCTTACACGAAGGAAAATAACTCGAAAAGCGTGGAAAAAAGTGTGGCAGGTGAAAATTTGAAACATTTCTAAAAAGATTTTTGGCAAAATTCTCGGTCTTCGAAGAGCAAAGACGGTCGATTTGAAAATTTTGTGTCGGGATTTATGACGGCAGGACGCTTATTCTATAGGAAAGAGTGACAGTGAGAATTTTGACAACCTTGATTGGTCAGAAAATTCTGTTGTCGAATTCCATTGGCCAACAATTCTCACTTTCACTCTTCCCTATAGAATAAGCGTCTTGATGATGTCGAGACCCGACCACGCGGTTTATAGGTTGTAGTTCCGAAAATTGACGCAACCGTCTTCGGATAAACTGTGCGCTGCGATCGCATTTTTCGACCCCGGAAATTTCTCACTTGACAGATCAAACTTTAAACGCTTAGATCAAGGAAAATGGACGGAAAAGGATAGAAAAAAGTGTAGCAGGTGAAAATTTAAGCATTTCTAGGAAGATTATTGGCAAAATTCTCGGTCTTCGAAAACTTTTTTGTAAAGACTGATCGATTTGAAAATTTCGTGTCGGGACTCATGACGGCTGATGACGTCGAAGCCCGACCACGCGGTTTATAGTTTATTCGCGATACAGTACATTATAACAATCTACAAATTCCCATAACAAATTGCTCTTTGCTGAGTGCTTTTTAAATTGCTCATTGCTCAGTGCTCATGAATCATGCTCAGTGTTCATGCACCATTACTCAGTGCTTTTGAAATGGGACAACATTGATTTCGTCATAAAAAAAAGATGGATTAAAAAATAGCCGCCGTATACAGGGGGATTAAAAAATAGCGATATTTCTAAAACGAATATAGTTACGAAGCTGTCTCTTGAAATAGTCAATAATTTCAAATTTTGATGTAAAATTACCATTGATTTAAGACGTGCATTAAGACGGTTATTTACTTTTTACTTCAAAATTTTTTGTTCAGTGCAGAATGAATAATTGACGCAAACTTTTTGGTTGTAAAAAATCAGTGGTCTACCTGCCCGTTTTCTTTAAAAATATGAATTGAAAAATGATGTGACGCGTGCCACTGGTGGAGAGAAAATATTGTTTTCGTTGCAAAACATTCGCCTTGTATAGCAGTCAAGGACTGCAAATTTTCATTGAGATATCTCTGGCAGTTTTCGAGAAAACAACAAATTTTAATTTTTTTAATAAAACTTTATTGCTCTGTATGTTTTAAATAAAAAAATGTAAACAACAAAAATTGTAGACAACACGTTTATAGCAAAGATCCCTCTTAAAACTGACAAGAGAATTTGAGGTTTAATTTTCTAACATGTGGAATAAGTCATTCCTCCCCTCAAACTTGGTGGAAAAATCGAGTGTTGCAAAGCAATTGGCCAGCAGTATAGTTTTTTTTTAATTTCGTGCTAATTTTCGGTAGTTCTCGAAACCGACGCAATCGTCTTCGGGTAAATTGGGCGCTGAGATCGCTCTTTTCAACTCCGAAGATTTCTCGTTTGACAGATCAAACTTTAAACACTAACACCTAGGAAAAGAAACGGAAAAGCGTGGAAAAAAGTATGGCTGGTGAAAATTTGAACATTTCTATCAAGACTGTTAATAAAAAGGCCTACTCTCGTGCTCGATTTACAAAGCCTGGACTATTTTAAAATAAAAAAAAAAGTGTGGCAAGTGAAAATTTGAACATTTCTGTAAAAATTATTGGCAAAATGCTCGGTTTTCGAAAACTTTTTCGCAAAGACTGGTCGATTTGAAAATTTCGTGTCGGGATTCATGACGGCTGATGACGTCGAGGCCCGACCACGCGGTTTATAGGTTTTAGTTCCGAAAATTGACGCAACCGTCTTCGGATAAACTGTGCGCTGCGATCGCATTTTTCAACCCCGGAAATTTCTCACTTGACAGATCAAACTTTAAACACTTTGAGCAAGGAAAATAGACGGAAAAAGGTAGAAAAAAGTATAGCAGGTGAAAGTTTGAAAATTTCTAGGAAAATTATTGGCGAAATGCACGGTCCTCAGAACTTTTTCGCAAAAATTGGACGATTTGAAAATTTCGTGTCGGGATTCATGACGGCTGATGACGTCGAGGCCCGACCACGCGGTTTATAGGTTTTACTTCCGAAAATTGACGCAACCATTTTCGGATAAACTGTGCGCTGCGATCGCATTTTTCAACCCCGGAAATTTCTCACTTGACAGATCAAACTTTAAACACTTAGAGCAAGGAAGATATATGGAAAATCGTGGCAAAAAGTATGGCAGGTTGGTAAATAACGTTAAAGGCTTACACGAAGGAAAACAGGTGGAAAAGCGTGGAAAAAAGCATGGCAAGTGTAAATTTGGACATTTCTAGAAAGATTATTGGCAAAACCTTCGGTCTTCGAAAACTTTTTCACAAAGACTGGTCGATTTGAAAATTTCGTGTCGGGATTCATGACGGCTGATGACGTCGAGGCCCGACGACGCGGTTTATAGGTTTTAGTTCCGAAAATTGACGCAACCGTCTTCGGATAAACTGTGCGCTGCGATCGCATTTTTCGACCCCGGAAATTTCTCACTTGATAGATCAAGCTTTAAACACTTTGAGCAAGGAAAATAGACGGAAAAGGGTAGAAAAAAGTATAGAAGATGAAAATTTGAACATTTCTAGAAAGATTATTGGCAAAATGCTTGATCTTCGATAACTTTTTCGCAAAAACTGGTCAATTTGAAAATTTCGTGTCGGAGCTCATGACGGCTGATTACGCCAAAGAGAGAGTCATCTAGTAAGCTGAGAAATTGACATATAAATGACACATTTACATGGAAGGAATAGGACGAATCTGTCAAGTCCTCAGGCTGCTAGATGAATATCTCTTTGAAATGGACCATAACAATCGACAAAATCCCATAGATTGTAAACAACAAATTGTAGGCAACCCGTTCATTGGATAGATCCCCCTTAATTTGAGGTTTAATTTTCAACCATTTGGAATGATTTGTCCGGTACTGAAAAGATTCCTATTTAATTTCTTGACTTTCCTGTACAACCTAGAAATATTTCATTAACCATTTATTTTGCGTCAATGGTTTTAAATTTAATGAACTTTTAAGGTCAGTTTATTTTATTCGCCTGAGTATTCCCGCAATATATTGTAACTTAACAGAAAATGCAAAAATACAAAAACCTCCAAAACCGTCCCCAGATATCGACAATAGTTTTTAAATGGCATTACAATAAGAATCTTAAAATTAAGGCACCAGCCATGATGCCGTAGTTAACAAAATTTTAATTAGTACCTTGTTAGATTGCCGTCCTTGTAGAAAATGGAACAGAAACCTTTTATTAACCTTAAAGCTACGTAACAGATTTTGATATAAATTATCTTTTAGAGATTAGTTGGAAATTGTATTAGAAGCCAAATTCGGCGAAGGAAAGGTGGTGTGACGTTAGGAAGGATTTCGACTAATGCTGGCACCTGTGAGTCGGTGGATGAAGTTCCGCCACAATACTCCCCTCTCAGTGACAACGAGAACGGAAGATATATGATGGGAGAGAAGCCAGACTCTTTTTGCGAACTGAGGGGACGAAATTGTGTTGCTGTTGCTTGAGCGAGGTGAGTGATGAAGGATGTGCCAGTTTGCACGTTGTCAACGTTGCCAACGTTTCGACCTTCATCAGTTAGTAAAGAATGTCACCAAAGTATACCGGGTGTCCAGCACAACCCTGGACATAGGAGATTAACATGGGAAATCGGTTTTTATTTTTTTTGCGCCTGTACGGTTGAATTGATTGAAAAACTTTTAAGAGTAAAGTTGTAGAGCGTATGGTCAGCTATCATCCTGTAATTTTTTGAATACCCCAGTTTTGGCCGTTTTTTTGGAAAAAAGCCTCGAAAAGTGCAAAAATTTGAATTTGGCGCGTCACCCCAGCCATGATTTAAGAACATTATCGTCAGGTTTTTGGTAATTTTTCACTGCAAAACTGAGGTATTGAAAAAATTACAGGATGATAGCTGACCATAAGCTCTACAACTTTACTTTTAAAAGTTTTTCAATCAATTCAACCGTACAGGCGCAAAAAAATAAAAACGATTTCCCCTTGTTAATTTCCTATGTCCAGGGTACAGAAACTATGTCCACGGTACACAAACGTAACAGAAAAAAATGGCGCGTGTGCTATTGTTACGTGCTTCTTGCTCCTTCTGGATGTTTATTTTCGAGTTTATGTTCCACCATGATGGTCTGCATGATTTGGTGACGTTTTTCACTGACTGAAAAAGCCTTGAGGAAGGTCGCAACAAAAGTCGAAACGTTAGCGATTTCGAGAAAGTGAAGTGGCTGTTTGACTTACAACTGCTATCAGAGAAAGGTGTCACAAGAGAAATAACTTTATATGGAATAGAGCCAACAGTATTTTTGCAACGTATAGCCATGTTTGCGTTTAGAAAAACAAGGTTTCTGCATTATCCTAACCACTTCCGCTGTATTTGAAGACAAATTCGGCGCAGGAAAGGCGGTGTGACGTTATGAAGGATTTCGACTAATGCTGCCACCTGTGAGTCGGTGGGTGAAGTTTCGGCGCTGCCACCTGTGAGTCGGTGGATGAAGTTCCGCCACAGACCAAAAAAAATTGAAAAGCCCAACATGTTCCGAGATACATTAAATGTCATAACAATAAATATTCTGAAATTATGCTGGTTCTCAAATGCAGTGGGTTGAATTGCGACCAATTTATTTAGAATCAACCTCCCAGCCTGAATTCAGAAGAAGCGACTTTTCAAAATTGCAAATTGCTTTGTCATGTTAACATAATTCTGGTATATAGACTAGCGTGTAATCATATTAGTTTATTGATTAATAAACATTTTAACACTACAAGCAGCTCATTACAAGGTATACGGCAACGTGTGTTTTTTAACTATCTGCAAAGTGCAAAGTGCAAAGTGGGTTATGTTCTGATCTAGGCGTTGACAGTGTTGACACATGACTCTGGCAAAGTTGCGAACTTATGATTAATAATCCAATGCGCTCTAACTATACACTACACTGCAGGATACGTTCTAGGCCATACAGGGTGATTCACGTTATTCGACACGGAAGATTTTTTATAATCTGAAAGTTTAGCCATAGTCTTCCGTGTCGAGTAACGTGAATCACCCTGTATATTACAATCTTTTCCGTTAGCAGTTTATTTCTTGTTAACATCACAGGACATACTATTTTGTTTAAATTTTCAGTTTTGATCGTCTGTATTTTTTAACTATTTGCAAAGTGGGTTATGTTCTGACCTAGACGTTGACAGTGTTGACACATGACACTGGCAGAGTTGCCAACTTATGATTAATAATCCAACGCGCTCTAACTACACTACACTGCAGGATGTGTTCTAGACCATACAGGGTGATTCACTTATTCGACACGGAAGATTTTTTTAAATCTAAAAGTTTAGCCATAATCCTCCGTGTCGAGTAACGTGATTCACCTTGTATATTACGTTCTTTTCCGTTAACAGGTCATTTCTTGTTAACACCACTGGATATTTTATTTTATTTCAATTTTTATTTTTGAGCGCCTGTGTTTTTTTACTATCTACAAAGGGGGCTATGTTCTGATCTAGACGTTGACAATGTTGACACATGACACTGGCAGAATTGCCTACTTATGATTAATAATAAAATGCGCTCTAACTACACTACGCTGCAGGATATGTTCTAGACCATACAGGGTGATTCACTTATTCGACACGGAAGATTTTTAAAATCTAAAAGTTTAGCAATAATCTTCCATGTCGAGTAACGTGAATCACACTGTATATTACGTTCTTTTGCGTTAACAGGTTATTTCTTGTTAACTCCACTGGATATTTTATTTTGTTTCAATTTTCATTTTGAGCGTCTGTGTTTTTTAACTATCTGCAAAGTGGGTTATGTTCTGATCTAGACGCTGACAGTGTCGACACATGACCCTGGCAGAATTGCCAACTTATGATTAATAATAAAATGCGCTCTAACTACACTACACTGTAGGATATATTCTAGACCATACAGAGTGATTCACTTATTCGACACGGAAGATTTTTTTAAATCTAAAAGTTTAGCCTTAATCTTCCATGTCGAGTAACGTGAATCACACTGTATATTACAGTCTTTTCCATTAGCAGGTTATTTCTTGTTAACACCACGGGATATATTATTTTGTTTCAATTTTCAGTTTTGAGCGTCTGTGTGTTTTAACTAACTGCAAAGGGGGCTATGTTCTGATCTAGCCGTTGACAGTGTTGACACATGACACTGGCAGAGTTGCGAACTTATGATTAATAATCCAATGCGCTCTAACTATACACTACACTGCAGGATACGTTCTAGGCCATACATGGTGATTCACGTTATTCGACACGGAAGATTTTTTATAATCTGAAAGTTTAGCCATAGTCTTCCGTGTCGAGTAACGTGAATCACCCTGTATATTACAATCTTTTCCGTTAGCAGTTTATTTCTTGTTAACATCACAGGACATACTATTTTGTTTAAATTTTCAGTTTTGATCGTCTGTATTTTTTAACTATTTGCAAAGTGGGTTATGTTCTGACCTAGACGTTGACAGTGTTGACACATGACACTGGCAGAGTTGCCAACTTATGATTAATAATCCAACGCGCTCTAACTACACTACACTGCAGGATGTGTTCTAGACCATACAGGGTGATTCACTTATTCGACACGGAAGATTTTTTTAAATCTAAAAGTTTAGCCATAATCCTCCGTGTCGAGTAACGTGATTCACCTTGTATATTACGTTCTTTTCCGTTAACAGGTCATTTCTTGTTAACACCACTGGATATTTTATTTTATTTCAATTTTCATTTTTGAGCGCCTGTGTTTTTTTACTATCTACAAAGGGGGCTATGTTCTGATCTAGACGTTGACAATGTTGACACATGACACTGGCAGAATTGCCTACTTATGATTAATAATAAAATGCGCTCTAACTACACTACGCTGCAGGATATGTTCTAGACCATACAGGGTGATTCACTTATTCGACACGGAAGATTTTTAAAATCTAAAAGTTTAGCAATAATCTTCCATGTCGAGTAACGTGAATCACACTGTATATTACGTTCTTTTGCGTTAACAGGTTATTTCTTGTTAACTCCACTGGATATTTTATTTTGTTTCAATTTTCATTTTGAGCGTCTGTGTTTTTTAACTATCTGCAAAGTGGGTTATGTTCTGATCTAGACGCTGACAGTGTCGACACATGACCCTGGCAGAATTGCCAACTTATGATTAATAATAAAATGCGCTCTAACTACACTACACTGTAGGATATATTCTAGACCATACAGAGTGATTCACTTATTCGACACGGAAGATTTTTTTAAATCTAAAAGTTTAGCCTTAATCTTCCATGTCGAGTAACGTGAATCACACTGTATATTACAGTCTTTTCCATTAGCAGGTTATTTCTTGTTAACATTACGGGATATATTATTTTGTTTCAATTTGCAGTTTTGAGCGTCTGAGTGTTTTAACTAACTGCAAAGGGGGCTATGTTCTGATCTAGCCGTTGACAGTGTTGACACATGACACTGGCAGAGTTGCGAACTTATGATTAATAATCCAATGCGCTCTAACTATACACTACACTGCAGGATACGTTCTAGGCCATACAGGGTGATTCACGTTATTCGACACGGAAGATTTTTTATAATCTGAAAGTTTAGCCATAGTCTTCCGTGTCGAGTAACGTGAATCACCCTGTATATTACAATCTTTTCCGTTAGCAGTTTATTTCTTGTTAACATCACAGGACATACTATTTTGTTTAAATTTTCAGTTTTGATCGTCTGTGTTTTTTAACTATCTGCAAAGTGGGTTATGTTCTGATCTAGACGCTGACAGTGTTGACACATGACACTGGCAGAGTTGCCAACTTATGATTAATAATCCCACGCGCTCTAACTACACTACACTGCAGGATGTGTTCTAGACCATACAGGGTGATTCACTTATTCGACACGGAAGATTTTTTTAAATCTAAAAGTTTAGCCATAATCCTCCGTGTCGAGTAACGTGATTCACCTTGTATATTACGTTCTTTTCCGTTAACAGGTCATTTCTTGTTAACACCACTGGATATTTTATTTTGTTTCAATTTTCATTTTTGAGCGCCTGTGTTTTTTTACTATCTACAAAGGGGGCTATGTTCTGATCTAGACGTTGACAATGTTGACACATGACACTGGCAGAATTGCCTACTTATGATTAATAATAAAATGCGCTCTAACTACACTACGCTGCAGGATATATTCTAGACCATACAGAGTGATTCACTTATTCGACACGGAAGATTTTTTTAAATCTAAAAGTTTAGCCTTAATCTTCCATGTCGAGTAACGTGAATCACACTGTATATTACAGTCTTTTCCATTAGCAGGTTATTTCTTGTTAACACCACGGGATATATTATTTTGTTTCAATTTTCAGTTTTGAGCGTCTGTGTTTTTTAACTATCTGCAAAGTGGATTATGTTCTGACCTAGACGTTGACACTGCTGACACATGACACTGGCAGAGTTGCGAACTTATGATTAATAATCCAATGCGCTCTAACTATACACTACACTGCAGGATACGTTCTAGGCCATACAGGGTGATTCACGTTATTCGACACGGAAGATTTTTTATAATCTGAAAGTTTAGCCATAGTCTTCCGTGTCGAGTAACGTGAATCACCCTGTATATTACAATCTTTTCCGTTAGCAGTTTATTTCTTGTTAACATCACAGGACATACTATTTTGTTTAAATTTTCAGTTTTGATCGTCTGTATTTTTTAACTATTTGCAAAGTGGGTTATGTTCTGACCTAGACGTTGACAGTGTTGACACATGACACTGGCAGAGTTGCCAACTTATGATTAATAATCCAACGCGCTCTAACTACACTACACTGCAGGATGTGTTCTAGACCATACAGGGTGATTCACTTATTCGACATGGAAGATTTTTTTAAATCTAAAAGTTTAGCCCTAATCCTCCGTGTCGAGTAACGTGAATCACCTTGTATATTACGTTCTTTTCCGTTAACAGGTCATTTCTTGTTAACACCACTGGATATTTAATTTTGTTTCAATTTTCATTTTTGAGCGTCTGTGTTTTTTAACTATCTGCAAAGTGGGTTATGTTCTGATCTAGACGCTGACAGTGTTGACACATGACACTGGCAGAGTTGCCAACTTATGATTAATAATAAAATGCGCTCTAACTACACTACACTGCAGGATATGTTCTAGACCATAACAGGGTGATTCACTTATTCGACACGGAAGATTTTTAAAATCTAAAAGTTTAGCAATAATCTTCCATGTCGAGTAACGTGAATCACACTGTATATTACAGTCTTTTCCATTAGCAGGTTATTTCTTGTTAACACCACGGGATATATTATTTTGTTTCAATTTTCAGTTTTGAGCGTCTGTGTTTTTTAACTATCTGCAAAGTGGATTATGCTCTGACCTAGACGTTGACAGTGCTGACACATGACACTGGCAGAGTTGCCAACTAATGATTCATAATCCAGCTCTAACTACACTACACTGCAGGATATATTCTAGACCATAGAGAGTGATTCACTTATTCGACACGGGAAATTTTTTTAAATCTAAAAGTTTGGTTATAATCTTCCGTGTAGAGTGTGAATCACCCTGTATATTACAACCTTTTCCGTTAGCAGGTTATTTCTTGTTAACACCACGGGATATATTATTTTGTTTCAATTTTCAGTTTTGAGCGTCTGTGTTTTTTAACTATTTGCAAAGTGGGTTATATTCTGATCTAGACGTTGACAGTGTCGACACATAACACTGGCAGAGTTACCATCTTATGATTAATAATCCAATGCGCTCTAACTACACTACACTGCAGGATGTGTTCTAGACCATACAGAGTGATTCACTTATTCGACACGAAAGATTTTTTTAAATCTAAAAGTTTAGCCTTAATCCTCCGTGTCGAGTAACGTGAATCACCTTGTATATTACGTTCTTTTCCGTTAACAGGTCATTTCTTGTTAACACCACTGGATATTTAATTTTGTTTCAAGTTTCATTTTTGAGCGCCTGTGTTTTTTAACTATCTGCAAAGGGGGCTATGTTCTGATCTAGACGTTGACAATGTTGACACATGACACTGGCAGAATTGCCAACTTATGATTAGAATAAAATGCGCTCTAACTACACTACACTGCAGGATGTGTTCTAGACCATACAGGGTGATTCACTTATTCGACACGGAAGATTTTTTTTAATCTAAAAGTTTAGCCATAATCTTCCGTGTCGAGTAACGTGAATCACCGTGTATATTACAATCTTTTCCGTTAGCGGGTTATTTCTTGTTAACACTACGGGATATTTTATTTTGTTTCAATTTTCAGTTTTGAGCGTTTGTGTTCTTTAACTATCTGCAAAGTGGGTTATGTTCTGATCTAAATGTTGACAGTGTTGACACATGACACTGGCAGAGTTGTCAACCGAATACTGTTGAGATTTATATGAAGAGTCGCCTTTGGTTCCAATGTTCAAAATGTGAACGTTCGAGTAGGCGTTGGAATCCCGACATCAGCCCGGTTGGTCTTAACTGCGCATGCGCAAAATTTATTAAAAGGATTGTGGGTTACTGAGTTCTTTTGTTTGCGGTTCCGGCCATTTTGACAATCAAAAATTACGTTTTGCAAATAATTTACAGTAATTCTTAATTTCAGCAAAGTTGGTGTAACAGAATTGCTGTTTTCAATTAGTAAAAGGTATCTTTGTTTAGCAAGAATTGCGCGAGATTCGTTAACGCAACGTGTCAAGTGACGGATTTATTGGATTCTCGTATTTCGAGAAAGCTTCATGCAGGTACACCAGCCGGCACCCAGTTTTCCTGTTTCTGCTCTACTCATTTCTCAATAATATCAATTTTTCTTATTATCAAATGATCTACACACACTTTTCAGTGCAGTCTTATGCTTGTGTAGTACCTAAAGATGTAAGTATCCAGTATCTAGGTGTGTAATAATTTGGTATGGTGTTGGTGTGAAAGAATGAAAGGTAGGGGCAGCATGAGTTTGAGGTAGTTTTTGAAATAGCCCCTACAAAGGAACATTGTGTTCACAGCTGTTGACAACCCTGGCCTTGTTGTAAAGACTGTAAAGCATACATGAGTCCACAGTAAGGTTAGGGCTCATGTATGCTTTACAACTTTTCTTTTATTCAACAGCTCATAAGTATGGCACTCTCCTTTCATTTTGTTCATCACTTATGCCATTTGCATTTGCTAGTATGATTAAGTAGGGCTATCGGCTATCCTTACCCCTAATTTGAAATGATAAACACTGGTTGTGGTAGGCTGAAGTTAAAAATTCTCGTTTTTTAGGAAGGGTTTAGTAAGTCCTACACACTGGAGAGTATATAAAAACTTTGTTTAAAAGAGAAAAAGGATATATTTTAATCAAGTTCCAGCAGATGCTCTATTAGGCCAGTGATCCACTATCCCAGTTAATAATCTATTTATATCCTATTCATATGGAAGCAAAGTGACTCTCGTCTTGCTAGGCAATTACGCTATGGGTACATCCACAGTGTAGTTAAGGTTTGTATAAAGATTTTGATACTTACATTAAAACTACTAGGACCTATAGATTATGCCTATGCCATTTTCAATGTGTGCACAATAAGCTCTCCTCTCATTTTTGACTCAAAAGCAAGTAGCTAGTTTGGCAATTTATGCTGCATTAGCTTTTCTGCATACTTATGTCTATGTCAGCTACCTTACTAGAAATGTATTTATGAAGGTTTACAGGTGCACTATTTACTAAGAAGATATATTACATAATTACATATTAGAAGGCATACTTTTGTACCAAAAAAACTAACAATATAAGGATGCATCTTAGCACGTAAGTTAAATTATTACTTTCCTTTTGCAATGACTAAAGTTGAGAAGCCTGTTACTGTTAAGGTACCAAATTAATTTTTTTTAGTGAGATATGAGGGTAAATAATTACATATTGTGTAAACCCTGTTTTTTATCTCTTTTTTTACTTACCCCTTATCTTGTTTTAGGATTTCAGAATAGTCTTGAGAAGAGGTTTTTTTTGTGGAAATGAGATGTGGCAGAGTTTTTTTCCTTATGTAGTACCAACCTAGGATTCAATCATGGAAAGGCGACTTATAAATAGATAATAAAGGAAAAGATTTGTGTGTTTCAAAGAAATTCCAGGGTGCCACTAAGGTTTCAACAATGTAAGTTAGCATCAAATTTCATGCTTGATTAAACCCTTCTTTTAATCTAAACTAAGAATCAATTGAAATGATACACCTTAAATTTTGAATGAACTTTAAAACTGTCCTCTAAAGCTCTAAAGCCACTCAACCGATTTTCATTGGAGATGCCATTTTGGTAAGATCCGTGTATAAACTGCTTTAAGTGATTATGTACTCGCTTATATATTTTGCAGGTTACATAATACAGGGTTCAACAAAACTTGATGCAGTTTTGTAAAACCTTTTTGAGCAGATAATTTTGCGGAAAAAAAATTCAGAACGTGTTTTGCTACGGGAGTATGTGGAGACGCGTCATACCTTGGGACATATTTGGTGTTTTTTGGATATTTTGCCTGGTTCCATAGATATTTAGTTTTTTCTATAAACGAGGTATTATTTAACACTGGAGCTCCAATTTGCCCCATAATACAAATATTGATAAAAATTTTATATGGAATATAAAGACTATGCATGACGCAATGACGCAAGCTGGATCTTACCAAAATGGCATTTACAACGAAAATCGGTTGAGTGGCTTTAGAGAGAAACAGTTTTAAATTTCATTCAAAATTTGGGGTGTATCGTTTCAATTGATTCTTAGTTTAGTTTATAGATTGCTCACATTGTTAACACTTAACACACTCAATAATTTTCGCTCAGTTGATTCCTGAATGTAGTTCCTATTTTTTTGTCTCTTCGTCAAGTCTAGCCAATGAAATGTGTTGCCAGTTTAACAAAAGTCCTTTTTCCACTTGAAGGATCCTTTTTTTTCGATTGTCTTACTATATGCACATATTCTGCTCAAAAACTCATTTTTTTCTGTGTAATAATAATCCTGAAAATTGTGATCAAATACTTATTGGTCAATTATGGATTTGCAATACGCTTCATTAATAAAAAATGACGGTTTTGTATTTCACATATTTTATACTTTATTTTCAGTATGATGAAAAATCATGAAAAAAAGTAAAATATTTAAGTAAAAAGATAACGTGCAGGTGAAGAAGTTAGTAATTCCTTTCTATTATATATGCCTTCTACTAATTACTCCTGCTGGAAAGTAAGCAGAGGATCGAAAAATTAATAGGGAGCATATGACTTAATCAATTAATAGGCATTCAGTGATCACATTATTACATTAATTATGATTAAGCTGTCTTTTGATCAAATGTGCTCAAAACAATTAATTTTTATATTAAATTGAGAATTTTATTCGCCAATTCAATTGTTACATATTCAACATTAGAAAAATGTATCGGTGTTTTTATTTGTTACAGGGTTGATAAACATTGGTCTAAGTGAAGGACAAAGAAAGTCTGTCATACTGGCTTCCAATTTCCTGGGAAGGAAAACGGAAGTAGTTCGGATATGGAGTTTCCATCCTGCATTGAAACCCACAGTTTAAATTTGAAGATGAATGAAGACAAGCGCGTAAAAAAGGTCGCGCCACTTCTGCATGCTGAAGAACTGTACTGCTATGACGTCTATAAAACTCTTGGGTACCACTAGCCTATAAAAAGATATCTTCAATTGAGTAATGGTCAATGAAACAATACAACTATTTTACGGTAATCTGAAAAACAAAAAATGTGGATTTCTTCATTCAGGGGTTTAGGAAACATATGTTGAAGATATGTGATATTAAGGTTTGAAATGTTAGGTAAATTAAAAACACATATTTTATATATGCCATGTTTATTTGTGCACCAAAATCAAAATATATGACATTGATTTTTTACTTATTTTACTTAAAAAAACGTATAAGTTATGTATTCAACGTATAGGTTATTGTAGTGTTATTTACAGTGTATTTCAGAAAGCAATTTTCAATAATTCCAAAGTATCCTTCGATTAAGTTTTATTTCTTTGTAAAGCTATTAAAGTCAAATAAGACGATGTAAGGTTAATTTGTTATTATTATTTTTTTTTGTGTCAGTTATTACAAGTCTTGATAAATAAGAATTATAAAAACTATACCTAAATAAAAATAAATTAAAAACTAAAGAGCAAAATAATTTTTTAACATCCTGTATTCAATAACTGATTTTGAGATTTTTTTTTTAAATTATCTATGTTTTAACAATCTGTGCTTTGAAGATGAGCTAACTTGATAATTATTATAAATTATTATTGTCATATTATATAATAAAACAATCTTTCCAGTAGATGATCTATGGATTCATTAGATAGAAGTTCCTTTTTCCTGAGAACTATTAGAAGAGATCTCATAGATTTTAGTCGGGTCTTGGACCCTCTTAATTGTTTTGCCTTTGAAAATAATGTGACGCTCTTGCGACGAACATATTTTGCCTTCTGCGGTTCCTCCATGTCAATGGTTGTACACTCATCAAACTTGAATTTTGGACCTAGAGATTGACAGGAAATAAATATATTAACGGTCATACATTCCGCCAAAGCGATAAGGGCGGTCGGTTAATGAAAACAACTATTAAGACTTAGTGACTATTAACTGTGAAAATGAAACTTAACTATGAAAATAACTATTAAGACTTATCCATGCTGGAGCAAAAATATGACAGATATATATTATATAGTTTTAAATAGAACATAAATAACTTCACTCCCTCATCTGACTGTATTGTCTGTATAAGTACCATATTTTAATTAGAAAGAGCAATGCCTTGTTAAGGCACTTGCTCTTTCTAATTAAATTTAAAAATTAATTATTAATTGTTGCATATTAATTATTGCAGAGTTACAGGGAGATTCAGAATCTGATATAAAAAATACAGGACTGTATCTAAAAAAAATTGAAGCAATATTGTTTGCATGAAAATGAAACGCCGGATTTTAAATTTGAAAATACCGCGTTGAATAAAGCAAAAAGTGGCTATGAAGAAGTGTTAAATTGTTTTTAATTAACTCATTAAATTAGGGCTAGAAAAAATAAAAACGTTTTGTGAATATTTCCAAAACCAGCCGAAGTTTTCAAAATTTGAAAACAACTTTTATAGACTTCTAAATGCGCAACTTTGCCCTAATTTAACCTTCGTTGTATCTCTTCAAATAACCAAGATCCCCATGGTTAAACTCCAAACGATCACCCTGTATTTCTTCCTTTAATGTTACAAAAGTTCATACCAGGTTATAGGAAATTATATACAGGGTCAGAGTCTGGCAATAGGGACTGATAGTTTCCAAAGTCTTATGATAAGGATACCACTCAGAATGTCATCAAAGGTTGTGGAAAAAAGTTACACAGTTTAGAAAAGAAAGCCCATGCTGCAATGTATCTTTTGCTTCACATTATTTTTCCAAAGTTTTTCGAAAATCTAACATTTATAAAATCCTTTGAGTTTTGTAAAGATAAAATTCAAAGTTGAAGTGCCAAATTGCATAAATGCTCTGAAGGACACTTGGTGTTGCCCAAACCCCATGGTGTTGTTTTTCAATATTTTCTAGTATCCTATCATCCTGTAGGTCGTGGATGTACCTAAATGTTCTATATAATATTCAGTGTTATTGAACCTTTAATTGATACATAGAAGAAAAATATTATAAGCATGACATGCTCTATAGAGTCTACAGAACAAATTACTTTGTGCTGTTTATACATCAGAATAACAATATGGCCTTAAGCATAAGAATATGGTTTTACTTAGGAATGAGCTTAGGAATAACCTACCTACATTATTATTTAAACATACAACCATTTAAATTGAAAGATAGCTTAATACTTAGGTAAGCATTAAGCACTATTTGTTTAATAATCAGATTTTTCGAATAATGCGTAACCAACCATTATCTTATTCTTTCCGAGATTCTTTCATTCTTAAACGCTATTCTTTATTCTCATGAATAAACCCACCATTTATAGCTAAAAAAAATAAATCAATGTTTTTTTTCTCTACATATTGTGTCACTATTTCTGATCTCTATCTAAATCTCTCATCATGTGAGGCTCGGAAAACTATCAGTACCCAACAGTTAAATTTAACAGGTAGTTCTAAATTTAGAAGAAAAACAAAAATTAGTTTTGCGTAAAGAATAATTTCTAATTACCTGGACTGTGGGAGCAGCATATTTTCTCAACTTTTTCTTTCCCGGGTCTTCTGCCATAACGTGCCATTCGCTTATAAAATGGCTCCCGATGATGAAGTCAATTTCTCCTAGATGCATAACCCCACAACCAACACTAAAATCTATGCCAGAAATTTTAACCACTGGATCCTATAGAAATCTGAAAAGATTTAAAAAAAATTATTAGCTACCTCCAATTCCATTAAATAACTCTTATGAGAAGCTTCAACACTTCTTAAATTATAATCCTCCTCATCATTTCCTGGGTTGTAATCCATTATTGGTCTTATCATGTTCAAAATATGAGTTCAAAGTTTATGGTAGTTGGTAGTTTATTACCTACACCAACAACATTTAAGTAAAAATAAAAATAGGTAGTACTTCATATCATATAAGTAGCTACCTAAATACCTAACTAACTACTTTTCCGATACTCATTCAACTAGATACATATGAGAGAAAATTCCTTTTTCTCTCATATTTATTTTAGAAAAATAGACTTTTTAATAAAGTGCAAAAATGCTAGGTACTGATGTTGCTATAGTACGGCATCTATTTAATTGTGAAGATTTCTTCCAAAGCCTTTAGTTACGCAATATTGCCAATAAAAATGTTATCCCTTAGTTATCTACATACAAATCTACAAGTATAAAAAAAAGTAAATACATACTACATCTACTCACCCCAAGAAAACTCCATCCACTGGAGGTTTTTCAGCATCTCACACTTCTCACACTATGCATTGCACGTTTATAATTTTGTTCTTCTTGGCATCCACGTTCTTTTTATGGATGTTTGGGCTTGTTAATAATTGCAAATAGAATAATGTTGAAAGGTTCCGGAATCTTCAGTTTCAAGTTTAAAATAATCATTTAATAGCACAGAACTTAACAGAACAGCAGAAAAAAGCAAAATAGTACAGCAATAAACTGAAAGGCTATTGAAATAATTTAAATTTGAAATTAAAACAACACCAACACAAACTAAAGCTGCTAAAAAGCCAAAATTTACAACCAAAATTGTATTTTTTGGATGCTTACGATTTACAATTTTATAAATTGTACGATGATCAGGAAAAAGGTTCTATACTAACACCAAGCGCTTTTGCATTTTACGTCACGAAAATTATGACGATGTTGTTTGGCTGAGAAATTCCTTTAGCCAACGTTGATTGGCTCGACGTCGGCAAAAATGAAGCTTAACTGTTTAGAGGCCGCATGCGGATTAGTTAGCAACCGGGCTGATCTTCGGGTTCCAAGCTACATTTTTGAGGCCTTGACTACTTCTATATTTAATTGTTTTCTATTTGTTGTCAACTTATGATTAATAATCCAATGCGCTCTAACTACACTACACTGCGGGATATGTTCTAGACCATACAGGGTGACTCACGTTATTGTAATATACTCGACACAGAAGATTTTTTTTAAATCTAAAAGTTTGGTTATAATCTTCCGTGTCGAGTAACGCGAATCACCCTGTATATTACAACCTTTTCCGTTAGCAGGATATTTCTTGTTAACACCACGGGATATATTATTTTATTCAATAGAATAAATCCGTCGTTTATTTTTTGCTCCCCTCTATAGTAAAAAGTTAACAAGATTATTAAAGAAAAGCAAGACAGAATGGAAATTGAAATGGAATTTTTGAAGAAGAAGGATGAGTTATCTAGCAAATTATTTCCACTAATTAAACATCTACCTGATAATTGACATTTATAACAATGAAGTTCAAACTCAGATGGCAGAAAGGTGCCGAATTAAAGATCATGATTGAGGCCGATTGATTTAAGCACTTAACGATTCCTGGCCTGGCTCCGAATTGCATTGTCGTTAAACAATTACTCATTCCCGATCAAGTGACACGTATTGAGGGCAACATCGACGTGTCACATCAAACCTGTATTCCTTGTCAATACAACACAAGCACATTGTTTATATTCAGGGAGTAATAGACAAGATAAAGGGGTCATTATTGAGAGGGTTGTACTTGACATATATAATGCCTCAGATTGTTTTATATCTGTCGGAGAGTGAAACACAATCATAGGGAGAGCCGTGTGGCTGTATCACCAACTATAAATCGATGATGGGATTAGGCTTAGTATACACGTTTTCCGTCAAGACCATCAGCTGCAGATGTCTCTTTACATTGCTTAAAACTGATTTTTCGAAAACTCCTCGAAGACATTAAAAATATTTATAAACATAGCAGAGTCATTGTTCGATAAGATCAGAAAACTGTGGAGATCGAGATTTCAATTTCTCTTATCCAGAGGTGTCACTCGCACTCGCAGCTCTCAAAAGAAATATCCAAGCAGCGACGAAACTTAATTAAATTACTTTGTAAAAAGTCACAATCTAAACGAAATCCCTATGGGTATATTCTAATTTATTCCAGTTTCTTCGCAGGCCCAAATAGTTGAGATGATGTAATAAAAAAAGTCGGACATCACGAAGGTTAGGAATAGCTGAAAACGGTCTCCTTGAAAACGCAATAAAGGCGGTATGCGAAATGTTATATGTAGAATAAAAGAAGGGGATAATGAATTCAACAATGAAGCTGAATGTCGCACCCTCCGGAATTTAATTAAATGGGGATTACCTTTTGGGGCCAAGGATAATAGGATATAGAGATACACCTGAATATATTTGAACTTTGAGGAATTCTATTGAAGATATTTGCAAAAAATCGTCATCCCATATAGCATATTCAATTATGGCCCTAGAGAGAAAAAAATAGGTGATTAAACAGTCAATAATAATCACGATCGAAAACAAAACCTGATGGAACAATGGAGCATTAATTAATACGGCAAAACTAATTTGTGCAGCGTTCGGGGCAATACAATGTACCTTAGGTTAAGAATCGATACGGAGGGCTCCATAAATCTAAAAAGAAAAACAACCCCGTGCGGTATGGAAAAAGGAAAAATATTAATGCTATATATAAGCTATATGTGGCTGGCAGAACTTTACCCGAGAAAGGTAGATTTATAATCTCATAATACAAAGGGAGAATAATAATGTCCGCAGTGTCCGGTCGTGCTTTTTTACAGCAACTAATCAACGTCCCGTGCAGAAATCGCCGCATATCGGTAAAACTGGTGAAAGCAATCCTTGCAGATCTTGACTGGGCATATTTCATCGGGCCCCGATACGATGGCCATCGGAAAAGGGGGAGGAAATATCTTAGGAAGGGGTGGTCAAGTGGAAGCAAAATCTACTCAGTTTAGGGTTAAAATGTGTATAGGATGTTTCTTGTTGAGACGGTAGAAGAGCAGTTTCGTGCTAAAACTGCAACTCATGTTCGAATTATTCTCGCACAAAAGAGCCCTACCAGCATCGGAAATTTAAGCAATTTGAACATTAAAAAGAGAGAAGATACGAAGGCAAGTGAGAGCAGTGTGTTTGTGGGGTTGAAAAATTCCTCCACCACCTTACTGAATCATTCTTTCTCAATTTGAGTCTTCTCTTGCTCCTCGCGAGAAAATAACAACAAACATAGTTCTTGGGTTATAATAATAATAATACAGGATGTTTCTGTTTATGTAAGAGTTGTAAGGTTCAATCTAAAGTGTTTTCCGGGCTTCGAAGCCGTGGAATTTCTTCGTGACATTTCGATCAAAATCTGTAAATAATCCCTCAAATTTTGAGATTTTTGAAATATTCAGATCAGCCATTATAGTTAGAAACGGTCAAAATTGGCTCAAAACGTTTAAAAATGGTAATTTGGAGCTTGTGGAAAAAATCAGGTTAAGAGTGGGACCAAAATTGTTTATAAATTACACAAATCGTCTAAGAATGCAAGTTTGGAGTCTTTGGAGAAACTAAAGTTAGGAATAGGGCTAAAATCGTTCAGAATCATCTAAAAATTAAAGTTTTTTGAGTTTTTTGGAGAAATACAGATTAGGATTAATACCAGTAGCATAGTACTACTATAAAGAATATACAATAGAAATAAAATCTGTTGAAGTCCCTCCAAGCGTCAAAAAAATTAAAATTTTGAGATTTTTGAGAAATTCAGATGAGAAAATTATGGCCATAAACGGTCAAAATTGGCTCAAAACGTTTAAAAATGGTAATTTGGAGCTCGTGGAAAAAATCAGGTTAAGATTGGGACCAAAATTGTTTATAAATTACACAAATCGTCTAAGAATGCAAGTTTGGAGTCTTTGGAGAAACTAAAGTTAGGAATAGGGCTAAAATCGTTCAGAATCATCTAAAAATTAAAGTTTTTTGAGAAATACAGATTAGGATTAAGACCAGTAGCATAGTACTACTATAAAGAGTCTACAATAGAAATAAAATCTGTTGAAGTCCCTCCAAGCGTCAAAAAAAATAAAATTTTGAGATTTTTGAGAAATTCAGATGAGAAAATTATGGCCATAAACGGTCAAAATTGGCTCAAAACGTTTAAAAATGGTAATTTGGAGCTTGTGGAAAACATCAGGTTAAGAGTGGGACCAAAATTGTTTATAAATTACACAAATCGTCTAAGAATGCAAGTTTGGAGTCTTTGGAGAAACTAAAGTTAGGAATAGGGCTAAAATCGTTCAGAAATTACCACCATCATCTAAAAATTAAAGTTTTTTGAGTTTTTTGGAGAAATACAGATTAGGATTAATACCAGTAGCATAGTACTACTATAAAGAGTATACAATAGAAATAAAATCTGTTGAAGTCCCTCCAAGCGTCAAAAAAAATAAAATTTTGAGATTTTTGAGAAATTCAGATGAGAAAATTATGGCCATAAACGGTCAAAATTGGCTCAAAACGTTTAAAAATGGTAATTTGGAGCTTGTGGAAAAAATCAGGTTAAGAGTGGGACCAAAATTGTTTATAAATTACACAAATCGTCTAAGAATGCAAGTTTGGAGTCTTTGGAGAAACTAAAGTTAGGAATAGGGCTAAAATCGTTCAGAATCATCTAAAAATTAAAGTTTTTTGAGTTTTTTGGAGAAATACAGATTAGGATTAATACCAGTAGCATAGTACTACTATAAAGAATATACAATAGAAATAAAATCTGTTGAAGTCCCTCCAAGCGTCAAAAAAATTAAAATTTTGAGATTTTTGAGAAATTCAGATGAGAAAATTATGGCCATAAACGGTCAAAATTGGCTCAAAACGTTTAAAAATGGTAATTTGGAGCTCGTGGAAAAAATCAGGTTAAGATTGGGACCAAAATTGTTTATAAATTACACAAATCGTCTAAGAATGCAAGTTTGGAGTCTTTGGAGAAACTAAAGTTAGGAATAGGGCTAAAATCGTTCAGAATCATCTAAAAATTAAAGTTTTTTGAGAAATACAGATTAGGATTAAGACCAGTAGCATAGTACTACTATAAAGAGTCTACAATAGAAATAAAATCTGTTGAAGTCCCTCCAAGCGTCAAAAAAAATAAAATTTTGAGATTTTTGAGAAATTCAGATGAGAAAATTATGGCCATAAACGGTCAAAATTGGCTCAAAACGTTTAAAAATGGTAATTTGGAGCTTGTGGAAAACATCAGGTTAAGAGTGGGACCAAAATTGTTTATAAATTACACAAATCGTCTAAGAATGCAAGTTTGGAGTCTTTGGAGAAACTAAAGTTAGGAATAGGGCTAAAATCGTTCAGAAATTACCACCATCATCTAAAAATTAAAGTTTTTTGAGTTTTTTGGAGAAATACAGATTAGGATTAATACCAGTAGCATAGTACTACTATAAAGAGTATACAATAGAAATAAAATCTGTTGAAGTCCCTCCAAGCGTCAAAAAAAATAAAATTTTGAGATTTTTGAGAAATTCAGATGAGAAAATTATGGCCATAAACGGTCAAAATTGGCTCAAAACGTTTAAAAATGGTAATTTGGAGCTTGTGGAAAACATCAGGTTAAGAGTGGGACCAAAATTGTTTATAAATTACACAAATCGTCTAAGAATGCAAGTTTGGAGTCTTTGGAGAAACTAAAGTTAGGAATAGGGCTAAAATCGTTCAGAAATTACCACCATCATCTAAAAATTAAAGTTTTTTGAGTTTTTTGGAGAAATACAGATTAGGATTAATACCAGTAGCATAGTACTACTATAAAGAGTATACAATAGAAATAAAATCTGTTGAAGTCCCTCCAAGCGTCAAAAAAATTAAAATTTTGAGATTTTTGAGAAATTCAGATGAGAAAATTATGGCCATAAACGGTCAAAATTGGCTCAAAACGTTTAAAAATGGTAATTTGGAGCTTGTGGAAAACATCAGGTTAAGAGTGGGACCAAAATTGTTTATAAATTACACAAATCGTCTAAGAATGCGAGTTTGGAGTCTTTGGAGAAACTAAAGTTAGGAATACGGCTAAAATCGTTCAGAAATTACCACCATCATCTAAAAATTCAAGTTTTTTGAGTTTTTTTGAGAAATACAGATTAGGATTAAGACCAGTAGCATAGTACTACTATAAAGAGTATACAATAGAAATAAAATCTGTTGAAGTCCCTCCAAGCGTCAAAAAAATTTTGAGATTTTTGAGAAATTCAGATGAGAAAATTATGGCCATAAACGGTCAAAATTGGCTCAAAACGTTTAAACATGGTAATTTGGAGCTTGTGGAAAACATCAGGTTAAGAGTGGGACCAAAATTGTTTATAAATTACACAAATCGTCTAAGAATGCAAGTTTGGAGTCTTTGGAGAAACTAAAGTTAGGAATAGGGCTAAAATAGTTCAGAAATTACCACCATCATCTAAAAATTAAAGTTTTTTGAGTTTTTTTGAAAAATACAGATTAGGATTAAGACCAGTAGCATAGTACTATATAGAAATAAAATCTGTTGAAGTCCCTCCAAGCGTCAAAAAAACTAGCAATTTGAGATTTTTGAGAAATTCAGATGAGAAAATTATGGCCATAAACGGTCAAAATTGACTCAAAACGTTTAAAAATTTTGAGCTTGTGGAAAAAATCAGGTTTAGAGTGGGACCAAAATTGTTTGAAAAATTACACAAACCGTCTAAGAATGCAAGTTTGGAGTCTTTGGGGAAACTAAATTTAGAAATAGGGCTAAAATAGGTTACAAATGACACACATCCTCTAAAACTTCAAATTTTTCGAGTCTTTTTGGGAAACACAGATTAGGATTAAGACCAATAGCATAGTACTACTATAAAGAGAATACAATAGAACCAAAATCTGCTAAAAACCCCTCAAAGCGTCAAAAAAATTCCAATTTGGAAATTTTTAAGAAATTTTGATGAGAATATTATGGCCAAAAATGGTCAAAAACGACTCAGAACGTTTAAAAATTGAAATTTGAAGACTGTCACATTGTCAAAAAATTCAAGTTTTTCGAGTTTTTTGGGAAAAGAAATTAGGGGTAAGACTCAAAATCAGTGAAAAATTACTCAATCGTATAAAAATAAAAATTTAAAGTGTTTATAGAAATTAAAATTTCTAGAAAAATTCAGGTTCAGGTTGGAGCCAAAATCATTTTTGAAATTAATCAGGTAAAGGTTAAGGCCAAATCTGTTTATAAATTACACAAATCGTCTAAGAATGCCAGTTTGTAACCTTTGGAGAAACCAAGACTAGAAATAACGCTGCAATCGGTTAAAATCCCTTAAAGCGTAAAAAAAAATTAAAATTTGGAAGTTTTTGAGAAATTCAGATGATAATGTTAAGGCCAGAAACGGTAAAAAATGGCTCAAAACGTTTAAAAATGGAAATTTGGAGCTTGTCGAACAAATCAGGTTAAGAGTGGGGCCACAATTATTAAAAAATTACAAAAATCATCTAAGAATGCAAATTTGGAATCTTTGGAGAAACTAAAGTTAGAAGTAGGGCTAAAATCGGTTAGAAATTACCCCCATCATCTACAATTCAAATTTTTTGAGTTTTCTTGACAAATACAGATTATGATTAAGTCCAGTAGCATAGTACTACTATAAAGAATATACAATAGAAATAAAATCTGTTAAAGTTCCTCCAAGCGTCAAAAAAATTAAAATTTGAATATTTTTGAAAAATTCAGATGAGAACATTATGGCCAGAAACGGTCAAAATTGACTCAAAACATTTAAAAATAAAAATTTGGAGCTTGTGGAAAAAAGCATGTTAAGAGTGGGACCAAAATTGTTTAAAAATTACACAAATCCCTCCCTCCAAGCATTAAAAAAAATAAAATTTGGAAATTTTTGAGAAATTCAGATGAGAACATTATGGCCAAAAATGGTCAAAAATGACTCAAAACGTTTAAAAATGGAAACTTGGCGCTTGTGAATAAAATCAGGTTAAGAGTGGGGCCAAAATTGTTAAAAAATTACACAAACCGTCTAAGAATGCAAGTTTGGAGTCTTTGAGAAAAACAGATTAGAAATAAGACAGGTAGTACCTGTCTTATTTAATTTTTTTTAATTATAAAGTAAATACATAAAAAAAATAATTATAAAGAGTATACAATAGAACCAAAATCTGTTAAAAATCCCTCAAAACGTCAGAAAAATGAAAATTTGTAAATTTTTGAGAAATTCAGACGATAACGTTATGGCCAGAACGGTAAAAAATGACTCAAAAGGTTAAAAAAAAAGAAAAATTGGATCTTGTGGAAAAAAATCGAGTTAAGAGTGGGGCCAAAATTACATAAATTGTAGTTGGAGAAACTAAAGTTAGAAGTAGGGCTAAAAACGGTTAGAAATGAACCATATCGTCTAAAAATTAAATTTTTTTAGGTTTTTTTGAAACTAGGATTGAGACCAGTAGCACAGTACCACTATAAAGAATATACAGTAGAACCAAAATCTGTTAAAAATCCTTCAAAGCCTCAAAATAATTCAAATTTGGAAATTTTTGAGAAATTCAGATGAGCCCATTATGGCCAGAAATGGTCAAAAGTTGCCAAGAAGCTTGTGGATTAAAATATCTTAAGAGTGGGGCCAAAATTGTTTAAAAATTACACAAATCGTATAAGAATGCCAGTTTGGAGTATTTGAAGAAACTAAAGTTAGAAATAGGGTTAAAATCGGTTAGAAATGACCCACATCGTCTAAAAATTCAAATTTTTCGAGTTTTTTGAAAAAAAAAACACAGAATAGGATTAAGACCAAAATCAGTGAAAAATAATTTAATCGTATAACAATAAAAATTTGAATAAAAAATTCTGAAAAAATTGCTTTTAGGGCCAAAACCATTTTTGAAATTACTTAAATCTTTTAAAAATGCAAATTTGGATTTTTTTGAGAAATGTATGTTAGGAGTATCACCAATATCGGTAAAAAATTCCTCAAGATGTCTTTAACTCAAATTTGGAGATTTTTAAGAGATTTATTAAAGAACTAAGGCCAGAATCGGTTATAAATAACTCAATACATTTAAAAATACAGATCTGGAATTTGTGGAAAAATTCAGGTGAAGGTTAAGACCAAAAATGTTTAAAAATTACACAGATCGGCTAAGAATGCGAATTTGTGACCTTTGGAGAAACCAAGGCTAGAAATAACTAACTAAACTTTCAATTTTTTCGAGTTTTTTTGAGAAAAAGAGGTTAGGATTAAAACCAATAGCATAGTTCTACTATAAACAGTATACTATAGAACCAAAAGCTGTTAAAAGTCCCTCAAAGCGTCAAAAAAAATTCAAATTTGAAAATTTTTAAGAAATGTAGATGATAAAATTATGGCCAGAAATGGTCAAAAATGAACCAGAAAGTTTAAAAATGGGAATTTGGAGGTTGTGAAAAAAATCAGGTCAAGAGTGGGACCAAAATTGTTTAAAAATTACACAAACCATCTAAGAATGCAAGTTTGGAGCCTTTGGAGAAACTAAAGTTTAAAATAGCGATAAAGTCGATTAGAAATGACCCACATATTCTGATAATTCAAAATGTTCGGTTTTTTTTTTAGAAAAACAGATTAGGATTAAGACCAATATCATAGTATTACTAAAAACAGTAAATAATTGAACTACAATCTGTTAAAGTCTCTCAAAGCGTTAAAAAAATCAAATTTGGATATTTTTTGGGAAATTCGGATGATGACATTAAGGCCAGAAACGGTAAAAAATGACTTAAAACGTCTAAAAACTAAAATTTGATGCTTGTGGAGAAAAATATGTTAAGAGTGGGGCTAAAATTGTTTAAAAATTATGCTAATCGTCTAAGAATGCAAGTTTGGAGTCTTTGGAGAAACTAAAGTTAGAAATAAGGCTAAAATCGTTTAGAAATGACCCACATCGTCTAAAAATTCAAGCTTTTCGAGTTTTTTTTTGAAAAAAAAAACAGATTAGGATTAGGATCAATAGCATAGTACTACTATAAACTGTATACTGTAGAACTAAAACGTGTTAAAATCCCTCAAAGCGTCAAAAAAAATCAAAGTTGGAAATTTTTGAGAAATTTAGATGATAACATTACGGCCAAAAGTGGTAAAAAATGACTCAAAAGGTTTAAAAATGGAAATTTGAAGCTTGTGGAATAAGTTAAGAGTGGGGCCAAAATTGTTTTAAAATTACACAACTTGTCTAAGAATGCAAGTTTGGAGTCTTTAGAGAAACTAAAGTTTAAAATAGGGCTAAAATCGGTTAGAAATGACCCACATTGTCTAAAAATTCAATTTCGAGTTTTTTTTTTTTGAGAAAAACAGATTAGGATTAAGACCAGTAGCATAGTACTACTATAAAGAGTATACAATAGAAACAAAACCACTCAAAGCGTCAAAATAATTTAAATTTGCAAATTTTGAGGAATTCAGTTGAGATTCATTATGGCCAGACACAGTCAAAAATGACCCCTAACGTTTAAAAATGTAAATTTGGAGCTTGTGAAAAATCAGTTTAAGAGTGGGACCAAAATTGTTTAAAAATTACACAAAGCGTCTAAGGATGGAAGTTTGGTGTCTATGGAGAAACAAAAGTTAAAAATAGGGCTAAAATCGGTTAATTGTATCTAAATACTGGCACAGGTTCTCCCTTTTCACTTTTTGTGAATTGTAACTGAATCAACCTCACTTGCATCTAATCAATTCTTCTAGCTGCAGGCCACAAATTCTTGAGAAATTACTCTAGTTAACTCTTAATAATTCCTGTGAATTAAAAATATTTTCTCAGTAGTTCTCTTCAGTCTTTGAGAGTTACAATTGAATATTACCGCAATTACCACTCACCAATTCCTGAAAACTGTAAGTGAAGAGTTTCACAGCTCTTATCTTCTTGATTTGTTGAGAACTGTAACTGAAGTCACCCCGGTTACCACTTCCCATCTTAAAAAAATTGTAACTAAGTGTTGCCACAACTTTTTCCCTTAACTACTTGAGAATTGTAACTGAATCACAACTCACTTGCATCTAATATTGAATATTTCATCAGTTTCGTGAATTCCTGAGAATTGAGAGAGTTTTGCTACAGTTAGTTCTCTTCAGTTCTGAAGAATTGTAACTGAAGCATATTTCAGTTGAAGGATGACAGCTGACTAATTGTAAAGTATTGAAACTGAATATGGCCTCAGTAGAAACTCATGAATTATAGAAAATGGTAACTGAATAGTACACCGTTACTCTCACCAGTTCCTTGAGATTTTAACTGAATGCTACCGCAGTTATTTATCTTCATTTCTTGAGAATTGTAATTGAATATCACCTCAGTTACCAATCAGCAATTCCTGAAAATTTTAACTAAATGCTAGCACAGGTTCTTTCTTTTCACTTTTTGAGAATTGTAACTGAATTACCTCAGTTACCTCTAATCAATTCTTGTTGTTGTAGGTAAAAAATATTGAGAAATTACTCTAGTTAACTCCTAATAATTCCTGAGTATTTAAAACTGAAGATTTGTTCAGCAGTTTTCTCTTCAGTTCTTGATAATTATAACCAAATAACACACCAGTTTCCACTCAGCAATTCCTGACAACTGTAGCTAAATGCTACCGTAGTTACCTTTTTTCAGTTTTTGAGAACTGTGACTTAATAATGCACTTCTTTTGAATGTGATGAATTGGTGCTCTACTTGCCATGATTTGCCTAATTTGTATGATTATATAACGTCAATAACTTTGACAACTAAAGTCCTTTATTTCCTTATATATAACAAGTAAATGATTTCCACTATTGTCTGCAAAGAAGCTCCAATAAAGAGACCTGCCGCTCCTCCAATAGAAACTGAAATAATCACATGATCAGAGTTATGCTTACTGCAGAACACGTGCAGGAACATCTTACCGACCAAATCCAAATTGTCTTTTACGACAACTCGTCTGAATCTCGAAGTAGGTAGAGAATGAAGTTTGAATTTGATACCACTGCTTTCGTTGTATCTAAGAAAATAGTGATGCAAACTACATACATATAAACCAGATGAAATACCTTCTAGACAGTAGGTTAAATTATAAGGAAAACCCTCGTTTTGCCCCACATTATAAAGGCGCAAAATCAACCGTGGGGCATAATACAAATTCTTAATCAGTACTTTGAATTGTTTTGAAAGTGTGACGATTATGAAAGAGTGAACATCAGTGAAACTTTATCTATGAGTCAAATTCTACCGATGATCCTGTTTCTAACTACTTACACTCTTTGACTGAGAACCACGTTGTATTCGGGTTCCGTGCATGAAGGATAACAGTCACAATCTAGTCCAGCTTTTGAGGACCCTTTGACATGAAGTCGATTTAAAGTTTCTGAATAGTTTTTAGTGCCATGAAAAGAAAATTTACTGCGACAATCACTTACCAACGTTTTCTGATAAGCATTTTAAACCCTCAATATTGCAGTAGCTCCTCTTGTCTGAAAATTTTTTATATCTCTAAAAAAATTGATTTAGTTCGCTCTTCATTCTTACTGTAATAAGGCATATGATGGTGGGTACAGTTGCAATGTTTCAGATGATTCTCAGCGTGGCACTGCACCAAGCACGTGGAGTAGCTGTACAAGTTGTGGACTTTCTGATCAGAAGGAACCTCCCAAGGGTACCTGCATTTACGTTTGTGCACCGGAACGTTGATAAGCTTGTTGTCATTAATGATTTCTACAACCTAATACAGATCCAATTTTATTATAGCCTAAAGCCTTTTTTTTGATTTTTACATTGAATAAAATTTCATAATTTTCACCAATTGCTATATCCTTCATATAGCTGGACTCAGCATTGATGAAAGGAACGTCTTCTGGAGCATGAAAGTAGACCTGCAAAAATTGAATAATTTCTTTGTTTCTAAGTAATTGAAAGTCGATACCCTAACATCTTCCAATGTTTGTACAGAAAGTTGACCAACTCCATTAACTCTATTCATTTTGAAGTTTCTGATCAGTTTATGTTTAAGTGTTCCTCTAGAAGAAATTGTAATGTTAACTACGAAGCATTCTATATAATGAACGTTTGGTGCTTTACGTGGTATGCAAAGAGTTGAAGCTGAAACAAACTCCAAGTTCTGTTTCCAGAGGCATGAATGCCTCACAACAGTCAAACTCTATATCATTCCATTTGCACTGCGCCAAGATGCCAGTGCAAGGTTTTCTAAGCTGCAAAAAGATTGTGTCGTCATTTCCTATAAACCTTCTCCTTAGACTTTCTTTACTTGTTTAACAACCCTGGAGATGTTAAATTTAGGGCAGCTGTAACATTGAGTCCGGCAGGCGTAACAGGTTCCGGTGAAGAACAGCAAATCCGTAATGAAGAATTCTAGGGTTGCAATGTTATCTCTAGCATCAAACTCACTGCAAACACTTATTTTAGAAGAAACTATTGCTCCTGTTTTGGTATGTCATACTTTTTTAATAGCGAGATATCGGCTCCAGATTGCTGGCATACCGACACAGCAGGGAAGGTAGTATTCCAATCCAGATAAGTAGTTTCCGTCAGAAAGCTTATTGAGTCTTCTTGGTAGCTTTCGAAGCAGGATATGAAGACTAGGCTCATGAGGATGCAGTGTGAAATGAAGATAATGGCCCAGAGAAACCTGATGTACATTCAGTTTTTAATAATTCTCTAAAAGGTTGAGCTACTCTAAACGATTTAATTTTGGTCCAATTTCAGAGCCATATCCAGCTATTCATGTTTTAAATGATTGTAAAATGGATAAAATATTACTAATTTTTAAAAGGCGGTTTGAAACGTTTTTTACTGAAAATTATTACATTAAAAGCGATTTTCATCTCCAGAAATTTAAACTACGGATTTGATGCAAAATCTTTCGTGTAACTTTACGTGGACCTTAAACTGAAGTTGCAAAAGTGGATTTAATTAGATTTTCCCGTCTCGCAATATCTTTGTATAACGCTTTTTTAATATATCTATACGTTTATATTTAGATATAAATAAAAAAATAAATAAACAAAAATTGATTGCACTTTACCTAATAAACATCCCCCTCTCTTCGGAGGCAACATATTTTAGTCCATGTAGATGGGAATGTCCCCAATAAAACTTCAACTTTCTTAAAATCCTGCTATTTGCGATCTTTTTGGCACAAAGCATTTTAGGCTCCTGTACCTAAAATTTACTAAAACATAAAAGTCTGCAACGTAGGTACCGAATAAAATAAGTATAAAACTAGGATTAGTATACTAAAAGTGGTGGTCAAGATGGTAATGTATTGATAAAAATGCGGTATTGTTGTGATCTATTCAAAAACTTTAATGCATTTAGATTACGTTATAGAAAAAGTCCATTAAAGAGCGGTAATATTCTGTATCGATTGATAAACAAACTATAACGGTTTATTATAACACATATGTATGTATCTCGTGTTGTACCCCACTGACTTGCATCTGATCAGCTTTCGTTAAATTCTTGAGACATGTTACTGACGAGCCAGAAGGATAGATGGGATTCTCGACGAAGAGCACATCCCGCACACCAGCCCTGAAGAAATTCGGGACATTGCGCAGCAGCTAGACCGCAAAAAGGCGCCTAGATGTGACCAGATAAGGAACAGACCACTCCGGCTGCTGCCACCCAGGGGGATGCAGCCTTGATCAACATTGTTAAGACTGAGGCACTTTCCAACCAGGTGGAAGCAAGCAGATGTCATTCTGTTCCCAATCCAGGTAAAAACCCTCTTTTTCCACAGAGTTACAGACCCATCAGCCTGCTGCCTCTACCATGGAGAAGGTAGCAGAACGAGTCATCCTGAAACGTCTAAAGGACAACGCAGAGCAGCTAGAGGCGCTGAAAGACGAGCAGTTTGGCTTTAGGGCCCAGCTGTCGATCGAACTGCAGGTGCTGAGGATGTTGGAATACATCACCGAGGAATTCAACAGACGTGAGGCAGCAGGAGCCATTCTGGTAGACGTAGCCAAAGACTTTGACAGAGTCTGCTACAAAGGACTGCGAATCAAGCTGCTAGACACTGGATTCCCTGTATCCTTTGTTAAACTAATTAGATCTTTCCTTTCTAATGGATATTTCAGGGTGAAGCTGGACGGACAAAACCCTAGGAGTACCGCAAGGAGCGATGCTCTCGCCCTTGCTGTACAATCTGTACGTAGGAGACCCCTCCAGAACAGACAGGACCAGACTTGCATATACGCTGATGACCCAGCTATATTGGCAAGATTCATCAACACAAAACTACTATCACGGTATCTTCAAGAGGAAGTCAAAACCTTAGAAGAGTGGTGTGCCAAGTGGAAGATAGACCTGAACCCCAACAAGATGCAGGCCATAATCTTCAGGAAGCGACGCAATTACAGGCCAGATAAGCAAGTCGTCCTTACAGACGAAGCGATTGTTTAGCAAAAGACAGCCACATCCTTATAAGTGTGGAGTTGGACAAAAGCCTCACTTGGGAAGCACACATCACCAGAACCAAAGAGAAGGCAACGATGAAAAGGAGCAAGCTCTACCCGATGATCGGAAGAAGCTGAAAACCGGCTTTGATGAACAAGATCACAATGATCAAACATTAGGTGATCCAGCCACAGCTAACTTACGCCTCAACAGCGTGAGTATGCAGCAAAGACACAAAGACTACACCACAGCCACTGAGAAGACAAAAAGCCAAGCGAGGAAAACCTTCCATAAGACAGAGGACCACCCTAACCAGATGGTGACTACGGCGACCGCCTACGACCCCGAGGTCGAAAGGGCACATAGAGGTAAGCGGCCGAAATTCCAGCTGCTAAATAACGGGTAAACACTAATTATCTTTTATTTTCTTTTATACAGATAACCAGGTCCACCCCAGAGGCTAGAAGTAACAAGACAAAACCCCACCAACAGACAAAAACCCCCCGAGCAGCCAGTCTGGACACTCAAAGCCTGGGTATAACTTTCCTGCGGATAACTGGTGCTAACCATCAGTTCTTTCCGCAATCCTGTCCCCTCAGTAGGGGGGGGGGGGGGCTTTCCTTCCATACCCATAGTCCAAACCCAAACTCCTTATGGTGGGGTCAAGATGCAATAGCCTAGTTCTCCACTTATTTACATTTTGAATCGAACTAGTAGTTCTACAATGAGACAAAAATCGATGTTTATTTTTAAGAGTTTTTTCCAGAGGTTTGAGAGGCACGTATCGCATTTTGTACATATTTTTGCCGTCCGACAAAGTTACAATAGTTACTCATATCGTTAAATTGTCATATATCAGTGCTTTATTTTCGTTTTTAATCAATCATAATGTATAGATTATTATAAAAAACGATTTGCATAAGTTTTCTATTATAAAGGTATACAAAAAAGGGTAAAAATGCTGTAAATATAAAGGAATGTAAAATATCTAACATATTAAAAGAAATACTTAAACTAAAAGAAATATTATCTGTAATATTTTCAAATATCTACATTGTCTACATTGACAAAAGGAGAACTGAGCAGATGCAGAACGGCCTTACGTCACTTGTCACTAATGTCATCTTTGCGATATTTGTCACTGCTGTCAGTTTCTTTTCAGTTCAATCAAAACAAAAACAGCTGAGAAGACATTTTTCGGAAAACTAGAAAACTCCCCCAAGTTTTGGAAAGGCGAAAAATGTTGAAAAGTTTTGCGCTTCCAGAGAAAATTGTCGGATGATTTGGTACAAACTTGTTTCGACATGCAACGACCATAGTTTAATTCGACTTGTTTGTGTGTTTACAGTGCATATCAGTTTGCGAGGGTAAAAAACAGTAAAAGGCTCCGAAAATGATGCCCTTGTCAGATAATTATGATATTGCTTGTTTCCTTGTAACCAAGCATTCCTGGAAAGGAAAGTGAGTGTTTAAGTTATTATAATATTTAAGAGTAGTTGCACTGCTTACCTTTTAGTATAGATACATACAATAATTGTTTGTCTGCTTATCCATTATTAGGTTCTTCCTTTTTCTGTAGGCGGAAATTTTTGGTGTGTTTATCTATAAAATTGTATGGCATAGGTAAATTTTATTTACCAAAATATGTTAAAACTCTATGTCTAGTGAGAGTAGTAGAAGTACATTAGAGACTTGAAAGCCTTCACAAAAAATTGGACTTCAGTAATTTCCAAAATAGATAGAGAATTTAGAAACTGTTAAATGTAACTCCTTTTTTTTGGTAGATTGATTTAAACTTTAATGCACCCAGAAGAGGTTTTCTTAAATCACCTAACATTAACATACAATATTTTCAGGTACAAGAGAATATTCTCAATAGGCTCCAGAGGAATAACCACCTACAACCCGTCTACATTTGAGGTGACAAACAGGTGGCCTTACAATGAATTCTATTCCATACAGCCAATCAAAAGTGGCAATAACTGTCCCAATGAGTTTCAAATCCATTTTAAAAAGGAGAAAAAGTTGAACAAAATGATCTTTTCTACTGATCACCGGACATATGTTATCACAGAAACAATGAGATTTAGGAACTTATTTATTGAGAAACCAAAGGAAATATTTGTAAGTTATTGTTAATTTTATCACATGATTTCATTTGCAATTGAATTTTCTGTAAATGGTTCTTACAAAAAAAAAAAAACATTTTAATAGAAATTACACAAAAGCTGACCCTGATTGCTTATGTAATACAGTGTAGCTTCCATAATCTCAGTACAGTCCTGATATCAATTAACTAGACTCAAAGACTTAATACAGTTTCTCGATCAGTTCCCGCTGAGAATTTATTTTATTATACTTTGTCAATGTAGATGCCAAGAATACTATTCTCTGTTAAAAGTGTAATGATTTGGTCGGAATCGTCACCTTGAAAGAACATTTGAAGTTCATTACACCTGTCTTATTAAGATTCAGTCGAAGCCCATTCGCGGCACACCACCCTCCCAAAAGACTGAGGTCCCTTTCCACAATTTGTGCAAGATTCACTGTTTTGAGTCACTCCAGAGAATGGTGGCATCATCAGCGAAAAGGGTAAACTTACCCCCAATATTTAATGAACACAGATCATTTATAAATATTAAAAACAAAATTGGTCCCAACAAACTCTTTGAGTTTGGCCTTCCAGATAGGATGCAAACCAAGCAAGAGTTTTACCTCTTAATCTGTAACCCTCCAATTTGTAGAGCAGAATCGAAGTATCGGTTTGAAAATTATTTTTATTTCGCACTTGTTGACATGGAATTTTTAACAAGGTGCATCAGAAGCCAGTACGAATGCGTATAGTGTATGATGGACTCGAGGATATTGTGATAGGAAATATTAGAGCAAATCCCCAAATGAGCACGCGTCAAGTAGCTTCCCAAGTGGGTTGCACCAAATCGACAGTGTTGAATATCTTTCACGATAACCACTTGAATCTCTTTAAAGTGATGATATTGCAGCACATCTTTCCTGACGATCTCCCTCGGCGCCTGAATTATTGCCAATGGTTAAACAAAAAAATTAGGGAAAATCCTGATTTCCTACACTACATGCGCTCTACCGATGAAAAGAGCTTTTCGAGGGAAGGTAAATTTAACGCCCACAACAGTCACTTTTGGGCAGAAGAAAACCGCCATGCTAGGCATGTGTGAGGATACCAGAAGAAATTTGTTGTCAATGTTTGGGCTGGTATTGTTGGGAACCACTTACTTGGCCACTATGTTCTTCCAGCCCGCTTAAATGCACGAAATTTTCTAGTTTTTCTCCAGGAAGAATTACCAAACAACATTGATGATTTGCCCTTGCAAGTAACTAATAACATGTGGTGGCAGCACGATGGTTGCCCTGCTCACTGGCCAAGGCCGGTCCGGGACTACTTGGGTGAAACTTTTCCCGATTGTTCGATAGGGTGTGGAGGACCCATTGCATGGCCACCTAGGTCTCCTGACCTTACACCACCAGATTTTTTTCTGTGGGGCACCAAGGAACAAATGGTGTATGAAACACAGGTAGACTCAGAGCAGGACTTAATTGCCCGAATTGTAATGCCCGCAGAGTTTATTTGGGATCAACAGGGTGTTCTTGCTCGGATGCGAACTGTATGGCACCAACGCATCGTAAAATGCATCCAAGAGAATGGCAATCATTTCGAGCATCTCTTGATTTCAAGTTGAGACTGTAGTATTACTTTAACGTTAGTTTTATGAGTTATCTTTGGTGTTTTGTGCTAAGCAGTTCATTAGAAATAAAAGGTTTTGTTTTGAAAATAAAGCGTCACTTATTGAAACTAAAGCATTTATTTTTGCTTCTTTGGACATGTGTTTATTTACTGAGACAGATTCTTCAGATTGACAGTTTTGTCAACCTCAATGACCAGAAAAACTACACGGTGTTCAGGACCAGCCAGAAAAAGACCTTTCGTATACAATGTGTTACCTGTACTGGCCTGGCAGGAAGAGTCCCATTTTAAAACAGCTGTATCTCCGAAATGGGGCTTCTCGGACATGGGTTCATTTGCTCTAAATACTTGCCTGTGGACCCCCTACCTACCCTGTAATTTTCGGCAAAGTTATCCTGGGCACCCTGTACACAATGAGTGTATACAGAGAACTTACAAGTCCACTTACATTGAATATAATACAATGCAATACATAAATTCAAGAATACTGCTTTAAAAAAGAAGCTAAATAAATATTTGCACTGTACCCTCCAATCCTTTTGTTTTCCATCCCTGGGGAAGACTCAACGAACAGCCAAAATATTGAAGAACTAATGCTTGTTCAAGATTTTTGTAAGTGTGTTTATAGACTACAGGTGTACTAAATCATGAGACATGAAGCCTCTAATATCATTGAAATTCTATAGAACAAGTTAATACACTTACTAATGAGGGCGTAAAAACAACAAGCAACTGAAAATATACAGAAATTTTATCATCTCTCTTGTTTACGCTATGAAATCCTTAAGCCTAAGAAATGTATTTTATTGTAGCGTTATCAGGCCTACAAGCATCATTGGTCTGACATACGCTTACCAGTTTTATTGGAAGTAACCCCATACTCTTTAGATCAATTAGACCCAACTACTAACACTATTCTTGCCAGTTATACTTATAAAGATTTTGAGGGTATTTGTACTGTATGTGATTATCCAGGTGAGACACGATCGTCTTCTTACATATAGATTACTCACCTGATGTTTCAATTTTTTTCTTAGGTGGTTTTGTCATTGTCTGTGGAGGGTTTGGTCGCCTACATTTGTTCCAAGCGGTCGATTTTGAAGAAATTAAAATAAAAATTATGGAACACGCCGTAGCCTTTTTAGGGATAAATATTAAAGTACTAGGACAACCAATTAGTTTGGAAGATTTCCAAAAGCAAAGGTTTGGGAAATATAGGTGAGGCCGCACAACTACAAATATTTGCATTTTTATCAAAAACCTGTAAACAAAAACATGAATTGTGTTTTTTTTTAGTGAGGACGAATTTCTGACGTCAGCCTCTGAATTTGTGGTTCACAAAATCCACAAAGCCAGACATTCAGAGCCAGTACGTAGGATATTGTGCCTTTCCGAGTTTTGCCTCCTGGAAAGAGACCCTCAGACTTACAGTATTTGTACTTTGCAACCATTATGTGATATATTTGCTTTAGTTCGGGATAGTGATAATCCTCAGATGTTTAGTATAGAATATGTAAATGGACAGGTCAGAACCTATACGTCCACTGACAGGTCTGTTGAATCTATCTCAAACGATATGAGAAGTGTTGAAATGTAACTGTTGGTGTCTATAGAGATTCCTTATTGGCCTCACTCCTAGACGGGGTCAGGGCGTCCGGAAACAAAGACGTTTATATTACCATGCGGCCGACTCCGAGAGGTCTCCGATTGGGTCCTCTCCACATTCCAGTCGAGGAAGAAGTTGAGAGCCTCCATTTAAAGATGTTTCAGAGCTCGATGCCCCATGGCACGCTAGCGACTTGTGTTCAACGCTTCAACGCCAACATCTCGTACAGCGGTTTGCTTTACAGTGTAACGCAAGAGGTAAGTTATGTTAATTGTGTTGTAGTAGGTGGCGCTTTTCGATATTTTTTAAGCTGATATTGATTGGAATGAGCTGATTTCAATACCCTATGAACGTAATAACTTAATACTCTACTTAAAGTACTACTAACTTAAAGAATTTTGAAATCTACCACCTAGGGGTAGATACCTCCGAAACTGTTTCATCTACGAGACCTCTCCGTTTGTGGCTGGTGAAAGAGGACATTCAAAAGAACCGTTTTGTGCTCCTTCAACAAATTTTAAAATTTAAAAGAAAAGAACTATTTTTATATTAAGGTTTAAGTGGGCATTATTTTAATTTTGCAAACGCTACAGAATTTGAAACCACTAAGGGTGACTTTTACAAGTTCAAGTAAAACTTCAGATTGAAGATAAAACTCCAGATATAACCTACATTGCATTGTTTATCTGTCAGGTAAACAATGCAATGTACATCAAGTCTGGTGTTTTATCTTTAATCTGAAGTTTTACTTGAACTTGTAAAAGTCGCCCTTAATCATTCATATTGCAGCTTTGATGAAACTTAATGCATAGTGATTAATATGCATAATGCATAATGTCATATAATGGCAACGATTGTATCTCGGTAATTACAATCAAAGTTGCATTAATATTACGAACCCAAAAATACGTATTTTAGTTTTAAAAATTAGTACGAGTGTTTGGCGTCCCAATAAACTAAGTACCAAGTGGATTATTTTATATTCAAATAGCTTGATTTATGGCAGTAATGTCTGTATATAGTGTCTCTATACAAATATCTCATCATTTCGGCAATCTAAAGCTAACCATAGAGAGAAACAAGGAAAACTAAGAATTTTAAGTAATTTTAACGTTCAAAAAGCCATAACTCAATTTTTTAAACCAAGCACCAAGTGGATTATTTTATATTGAAATAGCTTGATTTATGGCCGTAATGTCTGTATGTAGTATCTCTATACAAATATCTCATCATTTCGACAATCTAAAGCTAACCATAGAGAGAAACAAGGAAAACTAAGCATTTTAAGTAATTTTAACGTTCAAAAAGCCATAACTCAATTTTTTAAACCAAGCACAAGTGGATTATTTTATATTTAAATAGCTTGATTTATGGCAGTAATGCTGTATGTAGTGTCTCTATACAAATATCTCATCATTTCGACAATCTAAAGCTAACCATAGAGAGAAACAAGGAAAACTAAGCATTTTAAGTAATTTTAACGTTCAAAAAGCCATAACTCATTTTTTTTAAACTAAGCACCAAGTGGATTATTTTATATTCAAATAGCTTGATTTATAGCAGTGCTGTATGTAGTGTCTCTATACAAATATCTCATCATTTCGACAATCTAAAGCTAACCATAGAGAGAAACAAGGAAAACTAAGCATTTTAAGTAATTTTAACGTTCAAAAAGCCATAACTCATTTTTTTTAAACTAAGCACCAAGTGGATTATTTTATATTCAAATAGCTTGATTTATGGCAGTAATGTATGTATATAGTGTCTCTATACAAATATCTCATCATTTCGGCAATCTAAAGCTAACCATAGAGAGAAACAAGGAAAACTAAGCATTTTAAGTAATTTTAACGTTCAAAAAGCCATAACTCAATTTTTTAAACTAAGCACCAAGTTGATTATTTTATATTCAAATAGCTTGATTTATGGCAGTAATGTCTGTATATAGTGTTTCTATACAAATATCTCATCATTTCGCAAACCAAATTTCAATCTGCGGTCCACAAAGACCACAAAGACCACAATATATGGTCGAAACGTTGGCAATTGATAAAAGCTGAATTGTCGTTATTTGTCCCCATTCCGCTAATACACCTACTACTTAAAAATTAGTTTGATTCTAAAAAAAAAAAACAAGAATGTTAACCCCCCGTACCTTCCCGCCTTCGTTAGAATTTTCTGGAATTTAGCAGCGCCCTCTGCAAGAGCCGAACGGAAGTATAGCTGGCTATACGGCGTGGTGTAACAAATTGCCTTTTCTCATATATCTATGTACTTTTTAAGCTCAAACAGTGCGGGTCTTTGTTTTATGGTATTTTTTCCGAGAATAAGAGACATTTTTGTTTCACAGCGGTTTTGGTTCTGGTTGACATAAAAATGGAAGCCCAGTTGATTTTAACCAAAACTAATTGTATATATAGAGACATAACCAGAACCAGGTGCGAAACGAAAATGACTAAGGAGAAACTCACCATCGCAATCCTCCAACCGTTGGTCTCTTGGCTATATCTCTCTTGGTTATCACATTTTTGGGTCTAGTAGACTCAATTGGTAATTTTCCGAATTAATGTTTCTTCTTCTAAATATATCTAAAAGTTACGTGTTACAAAAACGTGCAATTAATTCGTGTTCTTCTGCTACAAAGCTACAAAGGACCACTTTGAATTCGTGCAATATCAGGGAAACTTACTAAAACAAAAACAGACCATTAAGCGAAACATCTTGGGCTTCCATTGTCTTTATTGCGTTTTTTTACACGACGTTTTGAGCAGTGGAATCTCTGCGTCGTGTAAAAAAACTCAATAAAAACAAAGAAAGTTCAAGATGTTTCGCTTAATAGTATTTCCATCATTGTCTACCACCTTTAAACAAACGTTAAAAACCAGTTTCTCGCAATCAAAGTTATCAACGATTGTATCTTAGAAATTACAAGTACTTACGTATTTTAAGTTTTAAAAACTCATTTGATTGTAAAAAAAACAAGAATGTCAACCCTTCTTACCTTCCCGCCTTCCTTGGAATTGTCTCGAATCTTCTAGCATCAGCAGCAGCGCCCTCGCTTGGCGCCATCTACAAGTGCCGAAAGGAAGTATAGCTGGTTGCGGGATACACGGCGCGGCGTAACAAATTGCCTTTTCTCATACACATTTTAAACTCAAACAACGCGGGTTTTTTTTCCGAATTAATGATTTCTAAATATTAATCTTTCTAAATATTAGTCATTCACTTATTATTGTCGTCAAGTAGTCGCTGAAAATTTGACTTTGACATTTTTAAAGTATCTTCTCAACATGCGTTAAAAGGAGATGGGTATAGAAAAAATGAAGGTTTTAAAGGTAGCTAGATGACAAGAATAAGTGAATGGGTAATATATCTAAAAATTACGTGCTACGGGAACGTGCGATTAATTCGTGTTTTTCTGCTACAAAGCTACGAGGGACCACCATGAGTTTGTGCAATTTCAGGGAAACCGCTACCAAAAACAAACCAGTTTCTCGCAATTAAAGTTAACAACGATTGTATCTTGTAAATTACAAGTACTTACGTATTTTAAGTTTTAAAAACTCGTTTGATTGTAAAAAAACAAGAATGTCAACCCTTCTTACCTTTCCGCCTTCCTTGGAATTGTCTTAAATCTTCTAGCAGCAGCAGCAGCGCCCTCGCTTGGGGCCCTCTGCAAGTGCCGAACGGAAGTATAGCTGGTTGCCGGTTATACGGCGCGGACTAACAAATTGTCTTTTCTTATACACGTTTTAAGCTCAAACAGTACCCCTCTTTGTTCGAGGGTATTTTTTTCCGAGAATAAGGAGCAGCCCTCCAGGCGTTGGTCTCTTGGCTACCTCTCCCTTGGTTATCACATGTCTAGTTCTAGTAGACTCAATTGGTAATTTTCCGAATTAATGATTTCTTTGACCGGAAACTTTACGGGAACGTGCGATTAATTCCCTGTTTTTTCTGCTACAAGGCTACGAGAGACCACCTTGAATTACGTACGTATTTTAAGCCTTTAAAACTAGTTTGATTATAAAAAAAAAACAAGAATGTCAATCCTTCTTACCCTCCTCCCTTCCTTGGAATTGTCTCGAATCGTCGAATCTAGCGGCGGCAGCGCCCTCTGCAAGTGCCGAGCGGAAGTATAGCTGGTTGCCCAGTTGCTGGCCATACGGCGCGGCGTAACAAATCGTCTTTTCTTATACACGTTTTAAGCTCAAACAGTACGGGTTTTTGGTTTTAGGGTATTTTTTCCGAGAACAAGGAGAAACTCATCATCGCAGCCCTCCAAGCATTGGTTTCTCGCGAGGGGGACCAAAAGACTATATCCCATGCGGAGCTAGAAGCGCAGTTTCAAGCCCTACGAAGACTTGTTGCAAGCAAAATTGGCTTTGCAGCGTTTACGAAACTACCTGGGTAAGAAAAGACGGTGCTGATCAGTATGGGCGAATTCCAAAATTTACCGGGTCATCTACCGTAATTTAATGGATTAAGCAGGTGGCTGATCTATCCGGTAGATGATCTGGTGAGTTTTGGAATTCGCCCTATTAGGTATTTGGGAATTTCGAGGTTTTTTGAAATTTACAATAAAGAGGGCATCAAATTAAGTAGTTTAAAGCAAAAAAATTTGAGGGCTATTCATATTTGTACTAAAAAACAAAATAATAAAAAATACCAAAAAAATAAACGGATTATTTACATTTTAATGCCCCATGGCGCATTCATAAGCCGAGTTCGGTAATTTCATCCGAGCGCTCCGGACACAGACCATCTCCTAAAATCTTAACAAGTCAGAGTGAGCTAGACTGATATCCCGAGCGCTTGGGATGTAATTACCGAACTCAACTATAATTAAGTTCAATTTAATTACATCGCGTTAGCTGTGGCTATTAGAGCAACTAGGTTGCCAGTTCCTCCCTCAACATCCAGAAACTAGGCCTTTTCGGAAGAAAGTCTACGTTCTGGCGACAAGGCAAAGTAAAACTCTAGTTCAGTTTTATTTTGCTTTTGCTTAAGTTGGTTCAGGTTAGTTTAGTGATGTTTTTCCTTTGGTTAGGTTTTTCCTGGGGTTAGTTAAGTTAGTTCAGTTTTACTTTGCCTTTGGTTAGGTCAGGTTAGTTTAGTTCTGTTTTTCCTTTGGTTTATGTTAAACTTGTCCTAAAGGACAGGCTTAACTGGTGCCTCAGGGGCTGCTGTAAACGGAAGCCCCGAAGGGGCGCCTTTTGACCTGTTAGGTTAGTTTAGTTTTACTTTGCCTTTGGTTAGTTCAGGTAGTTCAGTTCTGTTTTGCTTTGGTTAGTTTAGTTATGTTTTTCCTATAGTTTGGTCAGTCCAGTTGTACTTGTCTTTTAAGACGCCTTTTCTTCTTGTTGCAGCGGCCCTTTTGCAGCGGCCCTTTAGGGCCGCTGCAGAGTTGATTGCTACACATTAAGTGTGAGCTCTGTTGGTTAGGTTAGTTAAGTTTTACTTTGCCTTTGGTTAGTTTAGGTTAGTTCAGTTCTGTTGTTCCTTTGGTTACTTTAGTCATGTTTTTCATTGATTTGGTTAGTCCACTGTTACTCGTCTTTTATGACTGTTGTTGTTCAGGTCAGTTCCGTTTCCTTTTTAGGTTAGTTTAGGTTAGTTTTGATTATATCAGGTTAGTTCAGATACATTAATCTCTTTTTATTTTTTTAACAAATTCAATCTGAATGTCATCATAACGGAAGTAAACTTGTAGCTTATAGCGCTGCAGGTTCGCCTATTTGATCAAATAAGGCAGTTTAGATTTGTGGAATTCTTTCTTTATTTTACGTAACATTTGGCAACGCTGCTTACTCGTTTGTTCGAGAAAACGTAATTATCGCATATCCATATCGAAAATAAAATGGCGTGTTTTTCCACTTTAATTTTATTTTTTTTTGGTTTTACAAAAAAATATTTAGGTACCCGTACTTAATATGAAAGAAACTTAATATGAAAAGTTTGATCTATCATATGCACCTTTTTTTAGAAAAAAAAACCGGTTATTTAAAGCGTATATAATTAGGTATTATAATTCACTTCATCCTCTATTATAATATTTTTTTTTTCTAGAACAAATATGGTTTATCCGTAATTTTTTTTCCGTAAAACTACGTAATTTGATGCCCTCTTTCTTGTGAATTTGAAAAAACATCGAAAATCTGTAATGCCTAATATTGAATAGACCCAAAAAGACCCTTAAAAGAATCACAATTATTAGTATTTCCACTGTGTTTATGCTTAGTCAAAAAAAAACTATTTACTGTGTGTTTTTCTCTGCAGTCTCCGGGAATCTGTTGGTTTGAAAGTGGTGACAGCGTTGAAACGAAACAACCACGCCGTGACTCACGCTGCCATCGATATGATATGTGCCTTAATGCATCCGATGCATGACGACTATGACCTTAAGCAGGAGCAATTGAACAAGTCATCTTTGCTGCAGACAAAGTCCTTTTTGGAAAATTTGCTTAATATGTGGACAGCTCACATTGTTAGTATTTTTGAATACGGGGTGGTAACACTGATAACCGGAAAAATGCGTGTAAATAGGGCGAATTCCAAAACCCAACAGATCGTCTACGGGGTAGATTAGTCACATACTTAATCCATTAAATTGCTAGATGGCCATCACATGACCAGCTTAACCGGTAGATGACCCAGTGAATTTTAGAATTCGCCCATAATTGATCGAAAATCGATTTGCATTGAACACATAAGTTGAGTTCGGCAATTACATCCCGATCGCTCGGGATATCACTCTATCTCACTCTAGCTTGTTAAGATTTTGGGTGATGGTTTGTCTCTGGAGCGCTCGTATGGAATTACCGAACCCGCCTAAAATTGCCCGAATAATGTGACGTTGTTTCGAAAAAAATATTTGGATGAAACTGATTTTTTTCATACGGGGTGTCTCAGAAAGTTTGGAAAATCTTGCAGCTGGACATATTAGGGACCGAAATAGAGGCAATGTTTTTGTCCAAAATTAAATTTTTTGTCCAAACAAGCGTATATCTGACTCTCTTTATCTTGGACCTTATTATTTTTTAGGCCTAAGGCATAAATAATTCAATTGATCTACTTTAGTTCTTAGTATATTCAATTGCGAGGTTTCGAAACCTTTCTAGGACACCCTGTATGTAATGCCTGTTCCACTCATAGTTTTCCACTTTTTAGTCGCAAGGAAGCGGGGCTCTTGTAGTTTCAGCAATGCTGGATTTTCTCACATTCGCACTTTGTGTGCCTTATAGCGAAACTACCGACGGAAAGCATTTTGACACCTTATTGGAGATGGTAGCCGAAAGGGGACGCGTTCTTTTCAAACTCTTTCAGGTATAAATTATTTTCGCTTCCAATTTTGTGCTAAAAAAAATTATTGAAGAGATTAAAACAGAGCAAAACTAGATAGATTTGTTCTAATGTTCAATAATTAGTTTGATGTTGTTTTGTGTTTCATGACTTGAGCCACAATCCAAAAATATTTTTAGCACCCCTCAATGGCCATTGTAAAAGGCGTGGGCTTAGTTATGCGAGCGCTAATCGAAGAAGGAGACTCGGAAGTGGCCGTAAAAATGCAAAACCTCTCCCTTGCCGAAGGAGCCTTACCCAGACACCTGCTCTCTGCTTTGTACACTCAAGGAACGGACGGCCGTTTGTTAACACACAGGCAGCTGTCCAGGCATTTAATAGGCTTATGGATCACCGATAACCCCATAGCTATGGGTTTGCTAAAGCGAATTATGGTCACTATTGCCAAGGCTTCTGGCAATTTATCCTATTAACGGGTGTTTGAAATTTTAGCCCACTGGTCTCATAGCATTTCTGGATTCTCAAGATCCAGTTCCAAAAGAGGCCAAGGAGCAGGAGTTGTTGAATCACAGGGACAACCTGAAAATCGCGCAAGATCATGCAATGAAATCGCGGAAAAACCCCAATTGGATTACCGTGGAGAGACAGCTGAAAAGAGCCGAAAAGCAAGTGGAGTACTACACAAATTTGGCGTTGCAACATTGGGGAGCCAAAGTGGGAATTACAGTGAAGAGAGAGGAAAAGATAAAGGAAAGGCCAATAGTGTTGAGAAAGAGAAGAGAACGCGTAAAGGCCGAGAGTAATTGGCCGTTTTTCTATTGGAACTTTAGTCAGGATCACGCATTGCCAAATTTAATTTGGAATCATAAGGTAGAGCGACTATTTTGTCAAATTCAATCAAATCCTTAACTTCCATTTAATCCCTAACTAACTCGCCAATATTTTTAGACTAGGGAGGAACTACGTTCTGCACTTGAGAACGAAATTCGAACCTTCTCTAATGACAAAGACCTGGCGGGAAATGCGCTCGTTGCATGGAATCACCAGGAGTTCGAACTGAATTATCAATGCTTGGCGGACGAAGTGAAAATTGGTGATTACTACTTAAGACTGCTGCTTGAGATGGACGAGAGTAACGATGACTCGCCGATTCGGAAGTCGTAAGTTCTTAATATTTTCCTTAATATCGAGTTAATCGATAATTAAAGTTATGGTTTGGCCACCGATAGATGTCTATGAAGGAATTTATTTGTAAATATTGAAAAATGCAGGGCTGACAAAAATGAAGTTTATTGCAACTGTCACCACACCGAGCTACACACAAAAACATACTTCCTGTATTTTACCACTTAACAAGCAGGTGGTATTTTAAACAATCTTGATATTTTTCCCGAAAAGAGGTGCCGATTCCTTTTGGCTTAATGATTTATTAGCGTCGTAATTTGTAAATGTAGGGTCTCCGTTCTATAAGCGCTCAACTAACATGGCCTTCCTGACACTGGTGCCGTCCCCGGATCCATCGTCGTGGTAATTATACACGAATAAGACAATGGTCGGAGCCATTACTTCTCTGTGGGCATGTACCACTATGTGAACAGACCATACAATAAGGGAACCGGATATTAAAATAACTTACAAATAACTTGGCTACTGGACGATACCCTAATTAATTACTGGGACATAAGCTGAAATTTGTGGGCACTGTTACAACATCCCACAATTATTTTACGGAAAAATGTAGTTTTACTCTGTCAGCTAGTTAGTGGTGGCTGGATCTAAAAGGGCAAATTGTCAGTTTTATTTAATTTTAAGAACTTATATTGCAAACACACAGTTTTATATATTCTATATTTATGCAATTTCCACATACAGGGTGAGGTATAAGGTATAATCTGACACGACACCACAGTTTGTAGGAGATGAAAGCAGAAAGTTAGTTCCTTATATGTATTTTTTTTCAGATACGAATTTTTCAATGATCTCTACCACAGATTCCTTTTGACTAGTAAGGGTGACATGAAGTGTATGTGCCTGCAAGCCATGGCCATCGTTTATGGTCGTTATTTTGAGGATATTGGACCATTTAGTGATACTAAATATATAATCGTAATGCTGGAAAGAGTAAGTGTAAACATAAAGAAATTTTAATGATTTTTATGAAATGTCGGGTCCAGTCAAATGGTTGTTTAAGAATCGTGGTTTTCTGCTTATTTTCCCTTGGCTCTGCTCTCTTTGCAGAGCGAAGAGGAACATTATTCTAAATTGTTTCTTAAGTACATTGACAAAATTGTTTTAAATTTTTGAAGTGTGTCGAGAAAATGGAGAGAGATCGCCTAGTGATCTTCACGGGCAAGCTGATGCTACACCGGAAAAACGTTAGAGAACTTATAGACGTTGGTGGCGTGAAGATATTGGTAGATTTAATGACCCTAGCGCATTTGCATACGTCTAGAGCTGTGATACCCACTCAAACTAATGTTATAGAAGCCGGGGCGGACATGTATATCGAACAGAAACCTGAGTGGCATTACAACACCGATGAAGGAGGAAACGGACCTATCACATTAGATCAGGTAGAAGTTCTTATAAATATTTTTTTTGTGTTTTATTAGCTTTAAATAACGTAGACTTATCACAGACTCGCATAATTTGCTAATTATTATTTTGATAGGCAGTGCATAAATAAATGCACTGTAACTTAAGCTCCAAATCCGATAAATACCCCTACATTAGCTCCAAACTTTGCTTGTAATTTTTTTTTACTAACGCAACGAAACTTTCCATGTATATGTTTTAGGTTAAAGAATTATTTACCAAGGGGGTTATAACCAGTAAAACCCGTTGCTGGGCGATGGGCCTGGACGGCTGGCGCGCCCTTGCCCAACTACCTCAATTAAAATGGTGCCTGCTAGCGAAGGGAACCCCCGTGCTGAATGAAAGCGATCTTGCCACTCACATTCTAAACGTACTTATCCGCATGTGCGAGTACTACCCCAGCCGGGATTCCGATGGAGCGATCGTCCGGCCCATGCCCAAGATTAAGCGAATCCTGTCGGAACCCACGATCCTGTCTCACGTGGTGCAGTTACTGCTCACGTTCGATCCCATTTTGGTGGAGAAGGTTTCCACGTTGCTTTGCGAAGTGATGGCCGACAATCCAGAGATGCCCAAGGTGTATATGACCGGGGTGTTCTACTTTATTTTGATGTACACAGGGAGCAACGTGTTGCCTATTGCCAGGTTTTTACAGCTCACCCATATGAAGCAGGCTTTTAAAACTGATGAGGTGAGTCAAATGTTTTTATTAACGAATTATTTGTCTCTTTTTAACACCACGGGCAACAAAAATGTCCCGTGCAGCGCCGCTTTGTGCGTATACCTCAATTATATTTTATCGTGATTGACATGTAACAACATTTTTCACGATTTCATGTTTTTCATAATTTCACGAGTTCTTTGTAGTCAGTCGTTTTTTTTTACGTTTTTACATTATGTGTTTTGGAAAACAAATTACGTAACACACTCCTTGGAGCGTCTACTGTACAAATTTTAAAGCGGTCCAGGAGGTGCGGCAGCGTTTCCATGGAAACAATGAAACAAATGCTGTTTTGTCGATAGATCGATTTATGACGCCGTTTCTTTTTGACAGTTTGCCACTTTTTCGTTTGATGTAGGAAGTTGGTTTGATAATAAATTGTTCATCGAGAGCTGATGGTGTAGATAAATTATAGTAAGTAAAAGCAAAACGTCGATCAACATGTTAACACGAACAGAACTTTTTGAGATCTTGCGTCAAAAATCCGGAGAAACCCGTAACATTCAATCAAAACATTTATTCACGTATTTAGTGCGCTATTTTCAATTAGAAGAAAATATGGACGAAAAGCAACGTCTTCAAAAAGAGTCCACTCGTTTTTGCAGTAAACTGTTTGCAAAACTTGATAGCTGCTTGAGAAACGTCGACCGTTTTTTAGAAAAAAATTTTGATTGGTTGAATGATGCTTTTGGTTTTGCGAAAGAATATATCGACCCTTTACCAGATCTGGAAGAACAAAAGACACCACCAAGTACATCATCCGGTAGGCCAAAGCGACCGTTTTCTCAAATGGGTGACACGGCGAAGCGAAAGAGGGCAACAGCTTCAGTTTCTGCATATCAAATAGAGGACCTAAGTTACGCTGCGAAAAAAGTTCTTAAGGAAAAGGGGCAAAACTCCGCGTGTAATTTAATTTTAGAAGCTGTGTTTACAATCCCTACTCGTGCTGAAAAGATTAGGACATCTTGGGACCAAAAAAAAAAAACGAAAAATTGTTTGTTCCACTCAGAGATGATGAAGCAGTATCACTTGTCGTAGAAGCCAAACTCTCCAAACATCAAGTACAAATGAAAAATCTTGTTTGATTGGCGAAGTGGGGTGCGATGGTAGTACGGCCCATTCACAATATAATCAAAAATATGCAGAAGCCGGCGTTGGCGATGGAGAATTATTTTTAACATCTTTGGTACCTATTCAATTATGCTGTCAACAACCAGAGCAAGAAAAAATCATTGTTTGGCAAAATCCAAGAGCATCTTTTACTAGATTTTGTAGACCGATTTTCTTTCAATTCCAGAAAGAAACCAGAGAGCTTTCTGTAGCGGAAATGCATTATGTCGAACGGCAAATTGAGGAACTAATACCGACCAAATACAAACTGAAAAATTTTGAAATTTCAGTATGGCACGTTTGTGTTATGTCGATGGTAGACGGACAAATTTGTAATCATTGACACACGTTCCACTTAAACTTGTTATATATGTAAAACACTCCCATTCAAATGAATGATATTGATAAATTACTTCAAACTGAAGTCGATGAAAATTGTACTGGATTCGATGCTTCGAACTCTGCTACATGTTTCCTATAGACTGGATACTCAAAAGTCGACGCCAAAATAAAATACTTTTTACTGAACGAAAAAAGAAAATTGTAGGAAGAATTTAAAAGTAAGATGGGACTTTTGGTAGACTTTCCGAAACCTGGAGGAAGTGGCACTTCAAATGACGGAAACACAGCCAGGCGTTTTTTTAAAGATCCAGCTTTATCCTCCTCAATATTTGTATCCTTCTTTTCGGTCATTTTGTCTACCTTATCTTCTGGTTACAAAATAAATTCCGAATCTTTTAACGTCTATACCGTGGCAACAGCTACACTATTTGTAGCAAAGTATCCTTGGTACTACATTCCTACAAGTGTACACAGAATATTGCCAATCGGGCAACTCTCCGAAGAGGCCCAGGAATCACGAAACAATGATTTAAAGAAATTTAAAGAATTTAATACTAGAAAAACTTGTTGAATAATATGTAATGAAGATTTATTGAAGAGGTTTTTGGTTTCTTCGGATCCACTTATATAATCTTTAAGGAAACTACCGAAAAAAAAGTTGTCTACTTTTGGTCCGGAGGTTATTAGTCCTTTGCAAGAACCGGAGGTGAAAGAGTCATCAATGATAAAAAAAAGTGACTCGCCAAGTTCCTCATCATCTGCTGATACATCCACTGAATCAATATCAGATCAGGAGAGTTATTCAGATAGTTGCTAAGAATTTAGTTTGCATCAAATTATTTATAACTACTTAGATATGCTTATAAAAATGTTTAAAAATTACATTAAAAAATGTCGCTTTAACACACTTTTTTCCTCAAAATTATCTAACGACTGTCGCCTAAAACATTTTTTTTACTATTTTTTCATGATTCCTTAGTGCTCAAATAATATTTTAAAAGGAAAAAAAATATATTAGTTCCGTTTGTAAATGAATTCGGACCACTGTGCACTGCTTCAGGAAAGACACATGCCATTGAATTGTGTGCCCGACACCTATTAGAGGAAGAAGGACATAATATATCAATAAAGATCTGCTCGGATAGTCGGGCAGCGCTCAACCTTTGCGCTGCAATTCCAAAACTGTTTCGAACTGCCACATGACTCTGAACACCCTATCGGAGGAGAACAGCGTCACACTGGTATGGATCTCGGGCCATTGTGGTCACGAAGGCAATTGAGAGGGCCGACTCTCTAACTAGAAGGGCGGCGGGCTCTGCATTCGTAGGCCCGGAGCCGGCCCTGGTAGTCCCATACTCTCTGGTCAAGGCTGAACTCCAGAAATGGAGCAATGCCAAGTCCCAGGACTGGTGGGAGAACCTACCCGGACTATGATACTCCAAAAATGTACCACGGGCACAGTGAAGGGGGCAAAAGCCCAAACATTCCACAGACTAAATAGGAGACCAATCAGAGTGGCCACTGCACTGTGCACAGGACACCTAAGATCTCACATGCATAGACTCGGAGTGTCCGAAGAGACGAAGTGTCGGCGGTGCTTGCAGGACGACGAGACAGTTGAGCACGTCTTATGTGACGGTCCGGCTATTGCCAGATCGAGATACTCACTGTTCGGAAACCCAATCATTGAACCTCAAGATGCAAACGCAGTGTCGCCCGAGAGACTCACCAGATTCGTTGAGGGTTTGGGCATAACGGGTGACAACTACTGGAGCTAGCTGGGGCAAACCTTGTTGGTAACACTTCGACTGAGCCACAATAGACCGCAGGTCGCGTGGAGGATTATATAAATCCACTCATATTGAATACAATACAAATACAATACTTTTTTTACTCCATTGCAATAATATGGATGAGTAGTTGAAATAATGTTTGTCATTCTTTCTAGATCAGAACGACTGTGGCCCAAAAAAGTATTCTTGGACGACTATTACCCGAAGCTATGATTAACTATTTGGAAAATCATGGTGCAGAGAAATTCGCCCATATCTTTTTGGGCGAATTTGACACGCCAGAAGCCATTTGGAACTCGCAAATGAGGTACTTAAGATCAATGTTAACGTTGATTCCAGCCTAACTTAAACGAAACCCCACCATGTAACCACAATTTCTGTTCTCGTCAGACGAATGTTGATAGAAAGAATTGCCGCCCACATAGCAGATTTCACTCCTCGACTACGAACTCACACCATGGCCAGGTATTTGTACATAGCCATACCTTCTATCAGATATCCCCAATTAGAACGAGAACTGTTTTGTAACATATTCTACTTGCGTCATCTCTGTGATACTGTTAAGTTTCCCGATTGGCCCATACCGGATCCCGTAAGTCTAGTGCATTAAAGGGTTTATCTGGTAGTAACCATGTGGCTTAAGGTTGCTTTACTAAAAGACGTGTTGGACACCTGGAAGTGCGAGGTGGAAAAGAAGCCGCCCTTAATGACTGTGGAGGAGGCGTACCGGAGTTTAGGGTTAAAGGGTACGGTTCACGAGGAGGCTGCGATAAGGAAGGCATACTATAGATTAGCGCAACAATATCACCCCGATAAAAATCCAAATGGAAGGGTTGGTGAGCCCCAAGAGATATCAATAGGTTTTTACAGCTTTATTGTTTTTAGGAAAAATTCGAACAAGTAAGCCAAGCCTATGAGTTTCTTTGTAGTAGGTCCAGTTGGAACGTAGACGGGCCAAATCCCAATAATATTGTTCTGTTGCTTAAAACGCAAAGTATACTCTTTCATCGACATTCTGATGGTGCGTTATATTAGGTTCCCCATTTAGTGTGTTAGTAACTACATTAACACTCGTTGCAGCATTGGAACCATACAAATATGCCGGTTACCCGCAGTTGATTACAACTATCCGAATCGAGACCAATGATGATCAACTCTTCTCAAAATCCGATCCTCTATTAGCTTCAGCCGCTGAGTTGGCGTATCACACAGTCAATTGTTCAGCTCTTAATGCTGAGGAACTGAGACGGCAAAATGGATTAGAGGTATTTCGCAGTTTATTAGTAAAAATACCTACTAAGGTGAGATATTTCAAGGTGCTTCTGGAAGCATTTTCCCGTTGCGTCGACGTGCTAAGCAGATCGTCGAAACCGGACGATGTCGCCGTCCAAGTTTGCATACATATCACCCGATGTTTCAGTGTCGCAGCCCAATTCCCTGCTTGCAGAGAGTGCATTATAAATCTACCTCAGTTGATCAAGGATCTTTGCCGTATTTTACATTTCAAGGTAGTTCAGCTGCCTCTGGCCTTTTGCCTAAACTTTTGAACGTTTTTCTTCTCTCTCTCTCAGCATTTAACTAAGTTATGTAGCGTCACCACCGAGTGCATAAGTGCCCTTGCTGTCGACCCGATCCTTCAGCTGGAACTGCTGAAAGGAGGAGCTCTTTGGCACTTGTTACTTTTTATATTCAAGTATGATTACACTTTGGAAGAAGGCGGCATCGAGAAGAGCGAGGACAGCAACGAGCAGGCAGTTAGCAACCGGTTGGCTAAAGAATCCTTGCGGGCTTGCGCCACAATGGCCGGTCAGTTTTCCGAAAAAAACTCTCTGGTTTTGGATATTTTAAACAGTCTCCTGACGACCTTTGTCGTTAGCCGGCTGGCCACTGACCCTCCAGAGGAAGTGAGACATTTACATTTTTGTTTTAAGTCCTCGCCAGCGTTCTCACTTTGTTTTTACAGATATTGAAAATTCTTAATTCAAACAGTGAAAATCCCTACCTGATATGGGACAACGGGACCCGGATGGAACTGGTCGAATTCTTGGGAGGTCAGATCGATACGCGAGAACATGTCGATTTTAACGAGGCCACCGCCTTTAAGTTTTCCGCTCACAAAGATGAATTGCTGATCGGAGGGGTGTTTATTAAAGTTTACAATGAGCAGCCTGCGTTCCAAATTTCGGTAAGTCTGTTGTTAGTTTATATTCTGTTTAATTGTATATATGTATGTATCAAACTCGAAACGAGTAAAACCCATTAGACAATTACGATTTGATCGGTCTATTTGCGCATGAGACCATGCCTTAAGCGTTTTTCGATCCACTCATTTTTCTCCATGTGAGCCCCCAATCCTTCCACGAGTCGACAAGGTTCTCTAATGACGGAAAGTGTTTCGCCCCATCTCAGAAAGAAGCTTTTCCCGATGAAGAAAAACGCATTCGAATTGGGATTCTCGTTCTTCGCGTTGTTGTCGAACAGTGAAGGTTTATTGGTTTAATTCGAGCAAACTCGAGCGCCATCCTTTGGGACACTCACTCCTAGATCCCTTTTGGTGTTCAAAAATTACAGAACACCCAAAAGAAAAAACCACGAGCCGCCACTAACTCGAAACATTGTAAACAACAAAAGTTGGGGAGTAACCTGTTTTACTGCTTCTATGGGGGCGGCCTTACAAGTAGTAAAACAGGATCAACTTTAAAGTCAGCAGAGAGGTTGCCGTACCAAGATGAACAGGACCAACTTGTACAGAAAATGTTTAAATAAATTTAACCGTTCAGCTGGTAGTATTTTCTAACGTTCTCTCTATTTCAGTTTCGTGAGTTCATCTGTTAACAGCTCTCAAAAGCATCCATAAATGTATTGGAAAGCGCTTCATGTAATTTAACTTTGTAAAAGCCATATTTTACGAAATGTAAATCGTATATGCAACATGTAACTCAGAGATGGAAGGACTATTCGATCACTTACTTCCCAATAAACATTTTTCGTTATATATCAGTAACCGCAAATATTATATCACTTGAGTATATAACTATAAGCTTTATAAAAAAGTTCGCAATACCTCTTGCACACCCTTATATACCGCTTAAAGAGCTTAAATGGGGCAATTTATAGAGGTTGCGGTAACACTGATTTAGTAACGTTATAGGACTTAAGGATTTATAACTATTGTTATGAAAAACTTTTGAATACTGTTATATAACTTTGTTGGCCACCCTTACATAACTGGAAATTAACCGTGACTTATAGTGTTCACTACTCTTCCGTGACTCTTATAAATATTGCCTATAAAGGTGTTCGTAAAGTAATGGTTTAGTTGTGTATATTTGCGTACGTTTGACAAATGACAGTAGGAGGATACAAAAGTTTGCTTTCTCTTTTACACATTGAACGTTTAAATAGCAACCGTCTCATTTTTATTTTCGTCAGAGTAATTGGTTACCACAACGTTGCCTTGCGTTATCATTTTACTGTTCCTCATTCTCGAGTCTTCCTAAATTCTATGCCTGAATGGCGTGCTGTTTTTATCGGATATTATAGAATAACAATATTTAACTGGTGGTTAGTTTTGCGATTCCATGGATGAAAATTTTCCTGCAATCCAAGTTTTACTGTGAATATATGCGAGATACTTCAGTACAACTCACGGGCCTTAAATATATATAAGTTTAGGATTATTTATATGAGTTTTATTTGAGCCGGGCCTAATCAGTGTCAGTCAAAACGCCTACCCAATCAGGTAAAAGACAAATTTATTGCATGAAAGGTGTTCCTTTTAACTTAAAAGTCATTAAATAACCTTCTTATACAATATGAAATCCAGTTTGTATTTGTTTAATGACAAAGATCAAATCTTTTCCGGATTTTAAAATTATTAATACGGAAACATGGCGGACTAAACGTGACAACCTTTATAAACTATTTGAGTCCACAACATCACCTTTGGTAAAATAGTGTCTACTATAAAACCGTTATAAAACATGCTCCTTTCGACATTGGTATATGATAGGCTCTGTCTAATGTCTCGTATGACGAATAGATTTGATGATTTGACTTATTCTATTTTTTTGGTTTAGAAAGTTTACATAGCAATGCTTAATTAATTAAAATACAGTGAAAATTGAGATATTAGAGACAAAGACAAAACTGTATAACACCGTCGAATCGAAAAAGTTGGCGGCGGTGCGGCGGTGCTATCGAAAACGTTATTTTAACGAGCTTATAGCCCAGTAGCCACTCCTAAATTGTCATTTGTCATTCCTAACCTCATCCTTATCGAATTTTGATTGAAATGAAATTACGACAATAATTACGTTATGCCAGATTTATACCTCCAAATTAAGAATTAAACTAAGTTTCATTTACACTAGATTAACACTTGTCAAAGTTAAATGTCAACTTTTAATTCGACCCGTTTATATTTCCATTTAATAATTAATAATGAAAGTCTAAACAGATCTACCTAAAGGTGCACATTTAACTTTGACAAGTGTTAATTTAGTTTAAATAAAAATTAGTTTATTTCTTAATTTAGAGGTATAAACTAAGCATAAACTCTGTGGAAATAAAAAATAAAGTTACTGTCTCGGGCCAATTTCTTTTATCAAAACTGCTTTAGGAGTTTCTAGAAGGGAAACATTTATAATTTCCATTAGCTGTTTTATCGCTCGCGGTGTGATATTAAAATTTACAACCCATTTTTTAAACTTAGTACGAATCAGTTCATTTTTTCTACATTCATCATTATTGTCCTCTTCAGTTTTATCGTCAATAAATTAATTCACCCAAATACTTATTCTGTATTCGTCTTCATTTAAGGCACAAAACCCTGGCGAAAAATGAAGTGAAGAATTATTGATATCCTGATTAAAAATTAGTTGCTTATCATCAGAACATGACATAGCTTCATCAGAGTATGCTTTTAAGTGTGATGCTTCATCTTTACACAAATCGACAACACTTATTATTGTTGATTCCACTAAGCTGACTGAACTTGATATAATTTCACGAAATTTTATTGAAGCTTTTCTGTTGAAAGCACTATTTCGTTTCACTTTTCGCCATTCGCTCATTCTGCTATCGTGCCTATATAAACAAATTTTTAGAACAAACGTATGAAAAAATTAACAAAGAAATCACGTCGACGTATTGTATAAACATGTTTTTGGTTAATTACAACAAATTCATTCTTTTGGCGGGAAAATGTAGGTTTAAAATGGGGTTATTGGTAACCACAATGTAACTTAAGGATATATAAAGATGATTTATTGGTCTTCTTATCACAAAAGTTTTATAAGGAAGTATCTGAAATATTTTCATCACTTTCTTATAACCCTGTGAGTTGTGGTGTTGTACTAACACTTTTATAAACTTCAAGTGTCCGTTGGTAATCTTATAAATCCTTTATGGGCGCTTTTTGTTCCATACACATCCTTATATACTCGTTATAAAACTTATAAGCCTTTAAGACAATGCAAAATGTTTATTGGGTTGCTGGATTCACATTGGTTGTCTAATTGTTTTATAGGAGCTCTAAATTTTGAACCGACAGGAAATTCGGGTCTCTCGAAAATTTGAAAGTTGCCTCACAAATAGGAGTCCATGACTAACTAAACTTGAAGAAACTAATAGTAGTAGTAGGTGTAGGTGGTCACCAATTTGTCGATCAACCCATCTGCATACTAGTTTCGGGGTCTACCCCTCATTTTCTCCTGCCAAGTACAGCTTTGGCTGGTCGACAAATTGGGACCGTGATTTGGGTACTTAAAGCCGGAAACGTACAGAGTACCGGTGAGATGTTGTACAGAGCAGAAGCAGGCGACATCCACTAGCGTATTTTAGATCCAATACTGCATGACAGATGGCTCTCAGTTCGAGAAGCAGCCCATATTGCTCTGTACCCCGCTGGTTATCGAAACCAGAACGAAGTGAAAAGAGTGTAGGTGGTCACCAATTTGTCGATCAACCCATCTGCATACTAGTTTCGAGATCTACCCCTCATCAGTACAGCTTTAGCTGGTCGACAAATTGGAGACCGTGATAGATCCAATACTGCATAGCCGATGGCTCTCCGTTCGAGTAGCAGTAGTAGGTGTTTATGACTTGATAATTTTACAAGATGTTCCAAAAGTTACGGCCGCTACTTTCGCTCCTCAACATTGTGCCTGATCAAATGAGTTGCTGTTTATCAAATTTCATGACTTTGCAATTATACCACTGTAGTATTCCATCTTCAAATGGCGTGGGATTCTCTTCTCTTATCGTAGTTTGGATTTTAAATAAATTAGGAGGCGATTAGAGAGATAAATTTTACTTTCATTTATAAGTTATTCTCTCTCTTTCAGAGTCCCAAGAACTTCGTAGTTGACCTGCTCGCCTTCCTCAAGGGCCAGCTCGATTTCCTTCGAAATCTGGCCAACGTCGCCTACTCAGTAACGAAAGACAATAAACTGAAACATACCTCAATGGCACTGAAAGCCTTAGCCAACGTGGTCCGAAACAACCCGGGCGTCGAAATTCAGTGCATCGGCCATTTTAGACTTCTTTTCAATTTACTGGTCGTTAATCACGTCCCTATCCAAGTGGAAGCTCTGAACGTTATTGCCGTGGTGACTAGAAACAACGAGTGTATTAATGACATTGCCTCGTGTGAGGTACTCAGTTATCTACTGCTGAGTATTTACTCGTTGCGCGACTCACACCAGCAAATAGTGGAGGTGTTGTCCGCTTTAGCGACAAACACTAAGATAGTGAAGGAAGCCCTGAATAAGGGTGCGGTGCTATATTTATTGAACTTGTTTTGTAATTCGTCTAATCCGCAAGTGCGGCAGGGTGCGGCGGAACTGTTGGCGAAAATGTCGTTGGATAAGTTGGTGGGGCCCAAGATCCGGATAGCTACGGAGGTGTTCCTGCCGCCGATTTTCTTGGACGCGATGCGCGACAGCCCGGAGACGTCGATGAATATGCTGGAGTCGAGCCAGGAGCATCCGGAGCTGATCTGGAATGACGAGGCAAAGAGCCGAGTTTGTTCGATTGTGTCTAGAATGACCGATGAGTAAGTACAATGATAAGGTTAATATTTTTTTGACAAGACAAAGCAAAATGTTACATACCAAAGATTAAAGGGTTCTTAAAGCTGAGGATTGGAGGCTGCTAGATCTGGGGTATTAAAAAGTAGAAAAGAATTGGTGTATATGATTGGCGGATTGGGCAAGGCCGCAAGTTACAAAACTATCTCTGTGGCGACGCTTTGTTTAATTTAGCAATCAGCTTCCATCAGGGCTGATAGGAAATTACAACATTGGAGCACAACGGATCAAATCAGCAATAAAAATTATTATAAACACCTTGAGATAAATATGTTGCCAGGAGTCATAAAGGTGATTCCAATTTTCTCTTGGGTTACTTACATATACTAAAAACACGAAATGGTTACCTACAAGTTTGATGCTGAATTAAATGAAACGTGAGCACAAAGATAGTTGTGTACCTAGCTTCCTTGTCCTAATCCACCAATAATATACACCGATTACTTTCCTGTGACCCTATCTTGCTTATCAGTAATACAATATAAAAGAATATGGTCCTTCGCCATTTTATACAGAAATCGTTTCTAAAGGAGTATACTTGTAATTGGTGAAGGATTTGTTGGGGTAGGCCAAAAATACACTTAGAGGTATCTTCCGTGTATATTGTCGACGTTTCGACCTCTATGAGTTCATCCTCAGGACACTAAAATTGGTGGTACAAGTTACACGTGACTAAAATGATGATGTCTGACAAGAAAAAATTACAATAGATAAATAAGAAATAAGTATTTTGATTTAGACGACACTACAGCGATTAAAATAAATATATATATTTATTTTAATGTAAAATAAATATAATCTTAAAATACTTATTTATTATTTATCTATTGTAATTTTTTCTTGTCAGACGTCATCATTTTAGTCACGTGTATCTTGTACCACCAATTTTGTCCTGAGGATGACCTCATAGACATCGAAACGTCGACAATATACACAGAAGATAAGTGTGTTTTTGGCCTACCCCAACAAATCCTTCACCACTTAGAAATCGTTTCTTCACCACGATCACCACTGACGTGGGCACCGCACAGGAGAATATTCGCTCCATATGAGCGGCTAAAATATTTTTTTTTTCATGAGAATCTTGGATTTTATAAAGAATACATCATTACACTTTGCTGTACTCGTGCAATAATAGCTTGCACGTGAAAATTGAACATTTTATTTAATAAAAAAACTAAATGAATAAATGTATCAGGACAAGGTATTTCAGAGTTCCTCATCTAATTAACGTTCAACTTCCTCTTGGTCAACATGACTATCGTCTCATTTCAAATTTATTACTTTTCTTTTTAGGCAGAGGCCTCAATCCTGTTATAAAAGGATCAGAACTCAATAATAGCCGATTAAGCACATCCATGTTGCAGGTTACTCTTGAGAATTTTCGTGCAAAATTTTGGGTTTGGTTTGTTGCGTCCCTCAGCCTCCTGCGGTAGCAATGCGTTTTCGATAATCACAGACCCCTGTATTACAATCTTATGCATTATATGAGTCATTGGATGACATGGGTAGAGCTTGACATAGAGCTCTGCAGTTTCTTTTGCATAAGCAGAGAAAAAGATTATCAAACTTAGCAGCAGCGTACAGGCTTCTGACGTTCTATGTGCCGATTTTTAGTTCAAACTTTGTTATATTCTCTATATTGTGGATAAAACTACTACCTGCTTGGCAGAGGATTTGGTAGACTAAACGCTAGAGGCTGAATGGGTAGGAAGGTTTGTCGCCACACGTCTAGTGCTCGCACTAGTAATAACAAATAGTGAACGGCGACGTGGGCCCGTCAACCGTGGGCCCCCCTCAACCAAATTTTGGCCTGCCGAAGTTTTTTGGTTTGTAAATGGGACGGAATAAATTGGATAAAGTGGAATATATGCGAATAATCTTGTATTTGAGCCAAGGAAAAGTGGATGGAAGAAAGGTTCCAAGAAGTAGAAGAACTATACAAAAAACACGACCTCTTCAATTTACATAGGAAGGTCAAGGAAATTACAAGTAGTCGAAAATACCCAGCCTTGTCCCATATAGTTAACCAGGACAACAAAATGACCACAGATGATGGCGAACTTAAAAAGGTATGGGCAGAATATGTGGCAAATACATTTGAAAGCAATAGCCCTCCTTTTCACAGTCAAGATCCGACGGAGCCGAGACCGGAAATACTTCAGAGAGATAAAAACTAAGAAAGCAGCAGGCCCAGATGACATTTGCCCAGAGATCCTAAAACTTATAGGAGAGGAAAACATACACATCCTGGTTCAACTTTTTAACGATGTCTATAAATCGGGATACATCCCCCGAGATTGGCTGAAATCAATCTTCATACCTATTCCTAAAAAACCCGGAGCACGGAAGTGTGCAGAATTCCGATTGATCCTGATGAGCCAGGTGTTAAAGGTGTTCTTGAAAATCATCCATAGGCGCATACGTGCAAAATGCGAACAGGATGTAAGCGAAGTGCAAATGGGTTTCCGCGAAGGATTGGGTACCAGAGAGACCTTGTTTGCACTCTCTGTCCTACTACAAAAATGCAGAGACCAGCGAAAGGAAGTGTACCTGTGCTTTATAGATTACACAAGGGCCTTTGACTCTGTATAGATCACACCAAATTATTGGAACTGCTGGAAAAAAAGGGTGTCGATGCCCAGGATTTAAAGATCGTACAGGATCTCTATGAACAGCAAATAGCATCTGTTAAACTGGAAAACACCGAAACAAGCACTGTACCCATAAGGTGTGGAGTCAGACAAGGGTGCGTACTTAGCCCCATGCTTTGTAATATGTATTCAGAAATCATTTTCCAAAACGCTCTGGACGAGGCGGTGGACGGTCTGAAAGTCAATGGGAAACTCATAAACAATCTAAGATATGCTGACGATACAGTGATAATTGCGGACAGTCCTGAAGGACTGCAACGCCTAATCGACAGCATATCGGTTTCCGGGGACGAAATGGGACTGCAGATTAATATCTCAAAAACGAAGATCATGCAAATAAGCCGCAACCCAAACAACCATCCCAACATAAATATATACAGAACACCTATAGAGCAGGTCACTAAATTTAAATATCTGGGAAGTTGGATCAGCGAGGACCTGGATCCTGAGATAGAAATAAGATCCCGCATAGAGCAAGCGAGAACTAACTTTATTAAGATGCGGAACCTATTAACGGACAGAACACTCAACTTAAACATTAGATTTAACTTCGTTAGATGTTATGTGTATTCCACGTTACTGTATGGAGTCGAGGATGTCATGGAATATGGAGTCCTGGATCAGCGGCATTAATAAACTGGAAGCATTTGAGATGTGGGTGTACCGCAGAATGCTGCGTATTCCATGGACCGATCGTACCACTAATCAAGAGGTCTTACATAGGATGAACAAAGACCGAACAATCCTCGAGACCATAAAAAAGCGAAAGACCGCTTACCTTGGCCATGTCATGAGACAGGACAAATACAGATTCCTACAACTGATTATAGAGGGCAAGATTGAGGGAAAGCGTGGTCCTGGACGTAGACAGTGCTCTTTTCTGAAAAACATAAGGGATTGGACAGGCTTAGACTCAAACTCCCTGCTGAGAAGAGCCCAGGACAGAGCCGAATTTGCCAGAATTGTTGCCGATCTTCATTGAATGGAGAAGGCACTTCAAGAAGAAGAAGAAGAATCTTGTATTGGTCGTAATTGGACTTTAATTTTACCACGGTTTATTAACTATGACAGGAAGAAAAATAAATGTTTTAATATAAATTTCGAACCCTTTTAGAATCTTTGTCTAGACGTGAATGACTTTAACAACTTTTGGGATTTGTCTCCTTACAAATTTCTAATGCAAGTGAAAGTTTATCTAGTCTTGTTTAAAAAAGGTTCTCTAGAGATTTGTGATCACTTCCATAGGCATTACAAGGAACAATGCGCCAATCCGTCACTGCAATGGAAGAAGCCGGACAATAATGGAGTGGCCACGTTAACAGCACCTAACGAAGTTATAATAGGCGGAGTCTATCTGCGGCTGTTTATAGAAAACCCTGCTTGGACGCTGCGGAAGCCTAAGGAATTCCTATCGGAGCTTCTAGAAACATGTCTGGATAATATGTCTAAGGAATCACCAAATGTAAGTAAAATCTCATTTTAGGTAATCTGAACTTCATCTCTATACAGGGTGATTCAAAAGTACTTTGACAAACTTCAGGAGGTAATTGCTGGCGTTATTTTAAGAAGAAAAGTTCTAATAAACGAGGGTTCTTAAGAGCATCGTTACGAAGATACAGGGTGTTAAAATTTTATTAAAAAATAAAAATAATAATATTATATTCGAAACTCCTTGAAAGGTTGAGCGAGGACATTTCGAACAATTTATTTAAGTAAATTTAATTTAAAAAATTTTTATTTTCAAGTTTGAACTGAAATAACACGTTCCATCTTGTTGAGGTAACGATTCTAAGACATTCATTAAAACGATTTTTATTTTTTTACTTGAAAATGACGCGTCTAACGAAGAAAACTTAAGAGAGCTTTTTTGTTTAGAATTGAACAGAGAACAAAATGGTAGAATTTATTTTTTGATAGACCAGTGGCGTACCATACGTTTCTTCAAAAAGATGAAGCGTTATTGCGGTACGCGCGCCACTGGTGGAACAAAAAAATTCGTTTAACAGAAACATGGCTACTGGCTAGCTATTGACATCTGTGAAATTTTATTAAAACCTTTCAAGCGGCTTAGGAGATAATAGAGTTATTATTATTTTTTATTATTTTTTTTTTATAAAACTTTGTATCTTGAACTCGATGCTCTTAGGCTTTGTTTTAGGCTCTTAGGCATAGGCTTAGGGACCCTCGTTTATTATAACTTTTCTTCTTAAAATAATGTCAGCAATCACCTCCTAAAGTTTGTCAAAGTACTTTTGAGCCACCCTGTATATTACACCTGGACTGTTCCCTTCACTGATTTTAGGTTTGGTGTCACAGCTGTCAAAACCCAGTCTTCAACTAATAATTATTGGTTCAGTGTTACTTTGTTTCATATTCTAATCAATCAGAGAAGAGGTCTATTAATAATTATACTAATAATTATAAGAAGCTTTTCTATTTTCTAAACCAAGCTGCCGAAATCTTTTATGTTTTTTCGCAATTTTCCTCTTAGCGCAACTTTTGTTTTATGTTTTCTAGGAACAATTGTTAGAACTCTCAACGAACGCACTGTGTGCCCTGCTGCAGACACAACCAGCTCTCTTGGATTCCATACCATCGTTCGGCCATATACCCCGAATCTGTCGGCAGATGGGTTCGAATACAAAGCCGACTATGGTCCCTAAATCCGCCATCCTAATTTTGAAGTCCTTGTCTATGAGTAATGTAAGTAAGAAAGCGAATTTTTATTTTAACAATTTTTTTTTGAGCGATTCATTGACTGTTTATACAGAGTGGTCCCTCTTACAATGTTCACTATTAAGATTTCCAAAGGGGTAAAGCCTATAGGGAAGGCTAAATTCACCTTGAAACTAGATTTATCTGTAGAGGTTTTTGAAATATCTCGAAAAAAGTATGCAAAAAATTCTATTTTTTTTCAAGCGGACTAAAAGTACGTCATTTGTTTTCTCCATACGCACACCTAAAGTGGGCTTTCAAATCCTGAGACCAAAAAAGTAGCAAAAAAGTCCTAGGCAGTAAAAGTAAAGTCAAAAGTCACCGCTAGTGTCATGGTGGCGCATATATAAACGATTTTCATTCACCAAAATTATTTTAATAATAGATGACACCAGATAAACCGATCTGAGTGTATTGCCATCTTTACATTCTTGTTGAAAAAACAAAGAACAGAAATACTCTCAGAGCACTCAAGAGCACCATCCGAAACCGTTATTAGTCGAAATCGCATAGGTTCTCGAATTCTGAATTCGTCTGTTAAATGTCATGCGCGTCATCATATTTATCTGTCAATGTGACATTTATTAATTTAGTATTGAAAATAATGTTACAAATTCTTAGTTTACCATAATCATTGGTTATTATTTAATACATTAAAACCATTGAACATTGAAAACCACCATTCTAACATATTCTATGTATTTTACAAATAATATACACAATTGGGTAAGTACCTAGACCCGCATAAAGAGGATGAGAGAAAATTGCAAAACTGAGCCACTTTTAAATAGATTTCTTATTTATTGCATGCTTGAAAAAAAATAGTATATGTTACTCGGAGTAAAAGGTCTTTTTGTGCTGAGCCCAGAGATTGAGGGCCGAAGCGAAGCTGAGGCCTGCAACTGGGCGAAGCGACTGAAAGACCCACTTTTACTCCTAGTGACATAATCTACTATTTAATAAAACTTGAGATTCTGACGTTTGTTGGCATGACATTGACAGATTTTTTCTACGTCATCTAGTTTTTGCATCCCAACGCTGAAAATTGTAAAAGTGACCACCCTGTATACTTCACTCCCTGAACTCCTACCACTTATAAATATCATGTAAACTAAACAGGACTTAACCACAATAATTAGTATCATAGATTTTTACATTGCTAAATGTTATCATAAGTTTTGGAAGAAAAACGTCCTTTGATTAGAAAAATTTCAGCTTTGTGTCGCGGCCATTGCGGAAACTCAGTGCATGCACCCTTTGAAAAGGGCTATGCAAGCCCGGAAAGACATGACGGCGGTCGCGTGCGAGGCCCTCAGTCGTCTGTTCTCGACCAGCCAAGACCAGCTTGTGCGCCAAGCCCTTGAAGTCGAATTTATACCGTTCTTGCTTAACCTCCTGGAAGAGCGACTGGAATTGATCGAAAACCCGGCTATGACGAAGGCTCAGATTGTGAACGCGCTAAAGGCTATGACCAGGAGTCTGCTGTACGGAGAGAAAGTCAGCGCGATTCTGGAGAAGAGCAGCGTGTGGGCCGAGTACAAGGATCAGAGGCACGACTTGTTTATCACCAATACGAACGTTTCCGGATACTTAACAGGTATGTTAGAAGTTCACTAAGACATATCATGCGTTTATTAAAAAAAAACTCAAGCAGGCCATGGAATTAGAACAGTAGGTCTGAGGTGACTTCCTAAAAAAAAATTGAGTCAGTGATTATTAATATGATACTAAAAGCTCGTTCACACGGCCACATTAAAACGTGACACTACTGTCACGGCATTTAGGTAAATGTCGCAACACTGTCATCATCTGAACTATTGAGTGTCACGATATTGTGACACCGATGCCGCGACACTAGCATCAAATTTCTGGTTTGTTTTCATCAATTGCACATCGGAGACAGCATGTTATAAAAACAAACAAGGTATGATACAATCAATTTCGTCCTCTTTGCACATGATGTCACCGGGAATTTTTTGTAGTGCGTGCCAAACACCACATGTGTTTAGACCTATGTTTGTGTACAAAGAACATTTTTTTCTTTATTACCAGAATACACAATTATAAAATAAAGATATACATACATTCTAAGTTGTATTATTTGATAATACTTCTTGATTTTTAACTTAATTATCCAGTCTCGGTATTATAGACACGATCGAATATTCCGTGAGAATGAGGCAAGGCATAACAAAGCATAGCATATTCGCATTTTCATGTTAATCACTTTTATGGTTACTGATTAGGGTTAATTACTTTTGGCATTTTTTTGTTAGGGTAACACAGTTTTTTAATAACAAAATACAAAATGCACGTTTTATGTGTAAAAGAAATCGGCCCCGAAATGCTAATGACACATGTTGAGAAATTTGTTTTGACGACAAGTAAACAAACAATCGCAATCGATGTTATACCAGAGAAATTCCATGGCATGCGTTGATGCCAAAAATAATTGAATGGATTATAGTGCCGTGATATCGGATGTCAAGTACTGTCACGGCACTAGATGTGGCTGATGTTACCGTGTGAATGAGCTTTAAGGCTCCACTCTTTGGTCACTAAGTCGGTGATTTGACTTATTTAGTCCTAAAGGAAAGTGTGGAGGATTTTTTTTGCAAAATAAGATAATAACGATTTTATTAACTCTAAAAAATAAATCATAATTGTATTGAGATTTTTTACCAAGTTAAAAGATGTGGATAGTGGGTGTAGGACAAACAATACTTCACATTTATGAAATTGCCAACGTTTCGACCTTTATTGAGGTCTTCCTCAAAGCTCTTCAAATAAGCGAAGTCTGTCATGCAAAGTTTGTCTGGAATAACATTCCACTGTATTCAAAAAGAAAACATCCAACAGCAATACGAAACACGAGCAAACGAAGACCACCCACAGGACGACACACGTCGATGGCCTAGAATCAATACCTCGTAAGTACATTTTTATGTGGAATTGAGATTTTTGCGTCATCACCTAGAAAATGAAGCATTCTTTCGGTCAAGCACTCGCCAGCTATTGTCAAAGGCGGGAAAAGGATAATAATAAGGTGATGACGCAAAACTCTTAATTTCAGATGAAAATGTACTTACAAGGTATTGATTCTAGGCCATCGACGTGTGTCTCCTCGTCTAGCTCTCTTCTTAAAAAGAAACGAAAATAGTTTTTGTTCCTCGGTACGAAGATGAAACTTAGCTAGTGGACACAGTGCTGCCAAGCTGCTGCAAGAAAATTACCCATTCAAATTTTGAAATTACCCACGTTTACTCCCAATAAGTGGCTGAATTAGAAAGCTAGAAATGAAAGCAAAAAACGAAACTTCTGCGATGACATTGCGAATAATTCGCCGCCAAAAAGGCTTTGTTTTTTGGAGTGTAGCTATTGTCATGTTCAAGGATAACTACCAGAACTGGTAATTATTGAAACGCACTGATTATGGTGGATGTCGCCTGCTCCTGCTCTGTACAACATCTCACCGCTCTTTCGTAGATTTTTGGCTTTAAGCCGTGTACTCACGGTTTCCAATTTGTCGACCAGCCAAAGCTGTACTGATGAAGGGCAGACCCCGAAACTGGTATGCAGATGGAATGATCGACAAATTGGTGACCACCTACTATTTAAAGTTCGTTCTGATTCCGATAACCTGCGAGGTACCGAGCAATATGGGCTACTTCTCGAACTGAGAGCCATCTGCTATGCAGTATTAGATCTAATACGCGGGTGGATGTCGCCTGCTCTTGATCTGTACAACATCTCACCGCTCTTCCGTAGATTTTTCGCTTTAAGCCGCGTATTCACGGTCTCCAATTTGTCGACCAGTCAAAACTGTACTGATGAAGGGTAGACCCCGAAACTAGTATGCAGATGTGTTGATCGACAAATTGGTGACCACCTATTATTTACACTTCGTTTTGGTTCCGAGAGCCTGCGAGGTACAGAGCAATATGGGCTGCTTCTCGAACTGAGAGCCATCTGACATGCAGTATTAGATCTAATACGCTGGTGGATGTCGCCTGCTCCTGCTTCTGCTCTGTACAACATCTCACCGCTCTTCCGTGGATTTTTGTCTTTAAGGCGCGAACTGACGGTCTCCAATTTGTCGACCAGCCCAAGCTGTACTGATGAGTAGTAGACCCCGAAACTAGTATGCAGATGGGTTGATCGACAAATTGGTCAACCTAGTCTTCACACTTCGTTCTGGCTCCGACAGTCTGCGAGGCAGAGCAGAGAGAGGCAGAGGCAGAGAGAGCAATATGTGCTGCTTTTCGAACTGAGAGCCATCTGACATGCACTATTAGATCTAATACGCTGGTGGATGTCGCCTGCTCCTATTCTGCACAACATCTTACCGCTCATCCGTAGATTTTTTAATTTAAGCCGCGAACTCACGGTCTTCAATTTGTCGACCAGCCAAGCCAGTACTGATGAAGGGTAGACCCCGAAACTAGTATGCAGATGGGTTGATCGACAAATTGGTGACCACCTACTCTTTACTCAGTACTGATTATTTTAATTAGAACGACAGAAATTAAAGCAGGAAGCAGAACTTCTGCTATGACAACCAACCTGTCTTTACGTTTCGAACTGTCAATTCCTCTCAACTAGAAATGGGCAAATTTTGTACATAACAGTAATATGAAAGATGAAAGGATTTCCACCATTTTACAGTAATTCAACGCTTTTTGTACCCTCCAGAAAAATAACGCAAATTATGTTCGTTGACTACACGTTACTACGGAATTTTGACAAATGCGAAATCAGCCTGTTAGCCGAGCTCCGTTAATAAAAAACTTAGAAACTTCTGCACCTTATGTAGAATAGCTTTGAGTAAGACATCAAATAAACGTCGAAACGTCGTCATAATTTCTACAAAAACGTTTTTAATTTTTTGTCCTACACCTGCTACAACGCAAAAACTACTTCGAGGGGACGCGGTACCACATAGTTATACGTTACTTATATTAAAAAATAAAACTTCAAAACTTTCTTGGTATCCAGAAGATAAATTACTATAAACTATAGGTGTGCCGACTCCTGCCGGATATCTAACGCAAGGAACTGGCAATACCCTTCAAGTGGTTCCTCCTCCAGTTCATCGGGAAGATCCGCAGTTGAAACACGATGCTTTTTAATTAAGAGTTTGCAACAAAGATTGTCGTAACCTTGTTACGAAAGGAGCTCTACTCAAGCCTGGTGCTAGCGACAAAAAAAAACATTTCTTTTGGTTTTAACGTTTTAATTGGCAACCTACCAGTCTAAAAGTCCAAATTATTATTACAGAAGCTGGAATTCGTGGAGCAATAAACCTGACAGTTTAAGGTTATCTAACATCTAACGATTGACAGTAAAAGTTCCGAAAAAGTTTTTTTGAATAGTACATAATGAGGATGCAGTTTTGCTCATAACCATCTGCAGCAGTGAGTCGAGACTTTCAAGAGCTACAATTTGAGTGGGTTTTATTCGGATTTTGTTCAAAGAGAGTACAGAGCAAACTCTAGCAGTATCTCTTTGTGGTGATATTTTGTAGTTACATTACACTCGGTGATTTTTTTGAATTGAACCACTGTGACAAGCTTAGCAGTCTTGTCATGCTGGTTTTTGAGTTATTAGGGACAAATGGGAAACACTCTAAATAACATTTTTGGACCTAAACAAAAACGTTTTAGTAGTTTTTGTTCATCTCTTTATTGCAAATTTTTAAGGGTGTAGGATTTAAAACTCCCGTCAATTTCTGAGAGAACTGTTTTCAAAAATGTTAGCGACAAATCGTCACCGAATGTTAAACTATTAATAGTATAAAATATAATTTATAGTCCGCGTAAGAATAGCGTTTCTAGTGTGAGAATATTATTATTCATCAAACTAGATTACTTATCGGAAATACTACTACTTTTCAGAAGAAAAATGCATAAATAGATAGTTATAAACTGTTGTTACTTGAAGTTACTTTTTTTACCTTGAAAACACTCAGTGTTTGTAAGTTATCAATGTTATTCAATAAGAGAACACTGTATTATAGAATGTATAGTTAAGTAACAGTAAGGGATATTTATAATTCAGCGCAAGATAATATATTTTTCATAATGCTTAAAAATGCAACTTTTATTGCTGGATCCTAAAAGTCTGATGAGTGTTGAGGAAGTCAGCACCAAATTAGAGCTCTGCAACCTCAAATGCAAAATTTGTTGATGGTCCAAAGAAAATGGTATCATAAGTTTGTTTTCTTAGCAATAGAAAAAGTCAGGTGAACAGGAAATAAGTGAATCGTGGAAAACAAAACAAATTTGGAAAGTATAGGTGTAAACAGATGATAGTTTCTTAAAAGAAACGGGTTATGCAATACCGTAAAGTATTTCGGAATTTGCATAACCCGTTTCTTTTAAAAAACTGTCAAATTTGTAGTTTTATTTACAGCAACTCCCGTAACATCGAAACCTTCTCCATTGTAGAAAGACTACCAAGTACCTAAGATCGTTCGATAAAAACCAGAAGCATCAGGCGCTTGGGATACATACAATTTCCGAAAATAGCTTTATTGTAGGTATTTCACAGAAACTTCTTTCTTCAAAATAATACTGAGTTAATACCGGGTGTCCAGCAGAACCCTGGACGTAGGAGATTAACATAGGAAATCGGTTCTTATTTTTTTGCGCCTGTACGGTTGATTTGATTGAAAAACTTTTAAGAGTAAAGTTGTAGAGCTTATGGTCAGCTATCATCCTGTAATTTTTTCAATACCTCAGTTTTGGCTGTTTTTTGGAAAAACGCCTCGAAAAGTGCAAGAATTTGAATTTGGTGCTTCACCTCCGCCATGCATGTGCAGTGTCGCCAACATAATAATTTCTTATGTCAGAGTCAGAGCCGATTTTCCTTTCTTATTTATTTTTACGGACTATCATGTAGTAATTTACGTGATTATGCAGTGAAAATATGTTGGCGACACTGCACATGCATGGCGGTTGTGACGCGCCAAATTCAAATTTTTGTACTTTTTGAGGCGTTTTTCCAAAAAACGGCCAAAACTGGGGTATTGAAAAAATTACAGTGTGATAGCTGACCATACGCTCTACAACTTTACTCTTAAAAGTTTTTCTATCAATTCAACCGTACACGCGCAAAAAAATAAAAACCGATTTTCCATGTTAATCTCCTATGTCCAGGGTTGTGGTGGACACCCGGTATAACATGCACCATAATTAAACAAACATTTGCTAAGAATGTGACATTTATTCAATAACTCCCTGTATCTTCAACTTTCCTCCCATAGACCAACAAATTTTTTGAGTAGACAATATTATTAACTCAACATAAATTCACAGGTTTTAAATCAATAATGTGATTAGTTGCTAATAATTAATCTCCAATAAATTTTATAATAATTCCATCTTTTTGAGCAAAATTCGAACTCTCCTAAATGTATTTTTATTTACAATGCTATCTCATTGACAAAACTATAATATAATGAATAGGTACCAACCTTAATTAAGTATAATATTTAAGCTTATGTACATCTTCAGAAGGTAGGTAGGTACACCAATCTAACGGTGGACAAAAAGAAATATTTTTATTTACTTACATAAATAGTAATGTGTATAGATTTTGTATATTTACAAGAAATAAAACAGTAACTATGTAAAGAAAGTCTTTAACACTCATATTAAATATAAAAAGTTTGACAACATTAAAGACATCGTGGTTTGAAAATGGAGTTGTTATACACTAATGTCCTAATAAGAAGATATTATCTTAACAATATATCCTTTTTTCTAGTTGCGTATGACCCTTATGTTTTAGCCTACAATGACCCCTAAATCTTTACGTAAATTCATAGATTTATAGAATTCCATATGTGACGGTTTAGTTGCTTAGCGCTTTTATTGCAGTTAGGAAATTTTACCTTTAAAATAAGTAATGAAGGTTTATGAAACTATACACAGTAACATGCGTTTTTTCGTAATGGTCCTGACGATTTTAGAAAATTCACTCACTTTCTTTACCTGATAGCTAAATTAAATTCAATACACTACTGGTCTAGGTAAGCCTTCGTAGTTAATAAATTTATTTGCAAGTATTTATACAATTAGACAGTCTATACATCTCACAGAGAAAGCATCGGTAGGCAAACTGTTCACCTGAGGCTCAGTCTGGAAATCACTATCACTGCCACGGCCCAAACTAGGCTTTGGTCCGGAAGCATTGAGGCCGTACTGTTCGTGTTGCCGTGGTACATTGCAGCCGGATGTTCCCCTGAAATTTGAACGATCAAGTAGGTGCTTAAAAATTGCATTTTTTTTGGTCCTTCAACCTGACAATTTTTGACAAAAAGCTTTGTTCTTCTTACCACTTTTAAGACATCCAAACTGTGCTTAGGTGTGTATAGAATTTTACGTATTGTATTGTAGTTTTAAGACATTTTACAGTGGCATAGAATCGCACCATCTTTACCTTACTTTATACGGCTATAATAACAATACAGAGGCTAATTCAGGGACAATTAGCATTTTTTTACTCTTCTTTTTACCTGTAATCACATATAAATTTGCTTCAGCCGGCAATGCTGCCGTTGGCACGCACGAGTACTTTCCAGAGTCGGACCAGTTGACGCTGCTGATATGCAATTGGGACGTCAGTGCCTCCATCCACGTGTTCTAAAGAAGAATTTATATTCAGTTAGGGATTAATATCCCGTGAAGCTCAAAGGGATTCGCAGCAGACTGTATATGAAGCAGGCAAGAAAAAAAAACGGACATATAAAGAATATGTATGTACTTTACCCAGATCCCTCTCTATGGGGGATACGTTTGAGTATTTAAATGGAAATACTTTTTACCTGAATTTGTATTCGCTGTATTTCGTTACTTTCGATGGGCTGCAGGATTTTGCTGTCTTTGTACCAATATACGGTGTTCAAGTCGTGTGGTCCCTGGGCTACTTTGCAGATGAAAGTCACCGAACTGCCCTCTCTTACGTGTAGATCTGAAGAGCCTAATATTTTGGCTTTGGCCTCTGTAATGGAAACAAATAAAAGTGGTTAAAATTCTACAAGCATTTGGCGTTGGAATAAAGAGCCATTATATAGTAAAAATTTATTTATGACCAATAGAAATTCAGTTAACTCTAATGGAGTTTTGAATCTCTAATTTTATATATTTTATTAAATATACCAAGTAAATGACGTTACATAATAAATTACATAATCAAGAATTGTCTTTCTTCCCCATCTCTGTGCCACTGACAGTTGATGTCTTCTCTCGCTTCTCGTCGTGAAGGATTATGGGATCAGCACCCTGATGACATTTATCCGCCAATATCCCCTATTTTATTAGTTTCTGCATCGCATGTGTTCACAGAATTTTCCTTGTATACTATCGATGGCTTTTGTCCTCTTTGACGTCGTCAAAACAAATTGTTCAAATTGGATTTATAGTCCAAAGATGAAGTATATACCTACCTTATGTTTCAAAACTGTCCAATAGGACGGTGTGACGTCATAGCCGTTTCGATTTTGACCAATTAGATGCGGAAGCCCCCTGTCACTCCAGCCAACTACCAGTTGAGTTCGATAATTAGAACATCCCGAGCGCTCAGGACATCAGTCTATCTCACTCTAGCTTGTTAAGATGTTGGGAGACGGTCTGTGTCCAGAGCGCTCGGATGGAATTACCGAACTCGGCTAATGTTGACGTTTAATGTCAACTTCAAATTCATGTCATTTTGAAAGTTCGTCGATATTTAATGTGATGTCAAGCGCGTTTTATTACATATTTGAGCTTAAAAACTACTAAAATTACCAAAAAATCCATCACATCAAATGTTCACTCAATGTTTGAGACAGTGTGCCGATTAGTATCACAGCCAGAATGATCATAAAACCCAAACCACAAATTCGAGTTAGCGGTAAACTGGCTGGCCTTCGAAGTCAATTTCCGGGAGTAAGTAAAACGTTAATTTTACTATTTTCTTTTGGTATTAAGACCCACTAACAACAGCAATACACAATATCTTGTTGCTAATTGCTAGAAAAGGAATTAAGTAAAACAAGAGGCAAACTTTGATAAAATGGTATGATGCTATCACTGTTATGTAAAATGGTATGATGCTATCACTTTTTGATTGAATGTGTTCAAAAGCGATAGCATCAAAAAAATTTGATACTGAAACGTTACTGGTATGGTCGCCAAAATTTGCCCAAGAATTTGAGTGACACGACATAACGTTTCGTTTGTCAAAATTTGTTCCAATGTTGCCGATTCGTTATATTTCCATGCCATAAATTATGTGAAATAACTCAAATGAGTAAAATATTGATATTTTTTTGCCTTTAAAACGCAGAGGCCCTTTAGGTAAATTTTAGGAATGTTTTTATTTTTTAAACTAACACTTTTATTTTACATTAACAATTTTCATAGTTAACATCTAAAGAGGTTTTTTTTTTAAAAATTGTCAAAAAGCACGATTCTAAAAGTGCCTAAAAGCCGATCACCGAAGGAGGCGAATTTTACAGTTTTCGGCCCCTCAAGTCTCGAAATCGCATTGTCAAGCTAGTTAGAAGCCTTAAAACACCCGAAAATTGAGTTTTAAATTCGCCAATTTCTTTTTTTAATGTTAATAGAAAGTTTCACAGATTTTGACATCTATTTGACAGTTCGTAGCTTCGTTAATAAAATACTTAGAAAATGCAGCTAGAAGTCGAATAGGAGTAGTTAGGACACGCAAAAAGTCAAAATTTTTAATAAAAATTTCACGAATTTTGACGTCTATTTGTCAGTTCGTAGCTTCGTTACTAAAAAGCTTAGAAAATGCGGCTAGGAGTCGAAAAGGGCCCAGGAATTGTGATATCTATTTGAGGGCTCGTAGATGCTTTAGTAAAAAATATTAAAGAATGCAGCTAGTTACTGAATGGGGTCTAAACCTATTTTACTGTTCGCAGTTCAGTTAATAAAAAACTTAGAGAATGCAGCTAGGAGGCGAATTTTACAAACTTCGACCCCTTAAGTCTCAAAATCGCATTGTCAAGGTGGTTAGAAGCCTTAAAACACCCGAAAATTGACTTTTAAATTCGCCAATTTCTTTTGTTAATGTTTATAAAAAATTTCACGAATTTTGACGTCTATTTGACAGTTCACAGCTTCGTTAATAAAAAACTTAGAAAATGCAGCTAAGAGCCGAATAGGGTCCAGGAATTGTGACACCTATTTGAGGGCTCGTAGATGCTTTAGTAAAAAATTTTAAAGAATGCAGCTAGTTAGTGAATGTTAGTCGAATAGGGTCAAATTTTACAGTTTTTGTCCCCTTAAGTCTCAAAATCGCATTGTCAAGGTAGTTAGGAGCCTTAAAACACCTCAAAATTGACTTTTAAATTCGCCAATTTATTTTTTTAATGTTTATAAAAAACTTCACGAATTTTGATTTCTATTTGACAGTTGGTAGCTTCGTTAATAAAAAACTTAGAAAATGCAGCTAGAAATCGAATAGGAGTGGTTGGGACAATTGAAAATTGACTTTTAAATTCGCCATTTTTTATTTATTTTTATTAAAAATGTCACGAATTTTGACGTTTATTTGACAGTTCGTAGCTTCGTTAATAAAAAGCTTCGAAAATGCGGCTAGGAGTCGAATAGGGTCCAAGAATTGTGACATCTATTTGAGGGCTCGTAGATGCTTTAGTAAAAAATATTAAAGAATGCAGCTAGTTACTGAATGGGGTCTAAACCTATTTTACTGTTCGCAGTTCAGTTAATACAAAACTTAGAGAATGCAGCACGGAGGCGAATTTTACAATCTTCGACCCCTCATGTCTTAAAATCGCATTTTCAAGGTGGTTAGCAGTCTCAAAACACCCGAAAATTGACTATTAAATTCGCCAATTTCTTTTTTTAATGTTTATAAAAAATTTGACATATTTTGACGTCTATTTGACAGTTCGCAGCTTGGTTAATAAAAAACTTAGAAAATGCAGCTAAAAGTCGAGTAGGAGTCGTTAGGCCAGCCGAAAAGTGACTTAAATTCGCCGTTTTTTTTATTTTTATTAAAGATTTCACGCATTGTGACGTTTACTTGACAGTTCGTAACTTTGTTACTCAAAAACTTAGAAAATGTAACTAAGAGTCGAATAGGGTCCAGGAATGGTGACACCTATTTGAGGGCTCGTAAAAAGCTTTAATAAAAAAAAGTAAAGAATGCAGCTAGTTAGTGAATGGGGTCTAAACCTATTTTACTGCTCCCAGTTCAGTTAATTCAAAACTTAGAGAATGCAGCACGGAGGTGAATTTTACAATCTTCGACCCCTCATGTCTTAAACTCGCATTTTCAAGGTGGTTAGCAGACTTAAAACACCCGAAAATTGACTATTAAATTCGCCAATTTCTTTTTTTTAATGTTTATAAAAAATTTGACAAATTTTGACGTCTATTTGACAGTTCGCAGCGTTGTTAATAAAAAACTTAGAAAATGCAGCTAGAAGTCGAGTAGGAGTCGTTAGGCCAGCCGAAAAGTGACTTAAATTCGCCATTTTTTTTATTTTTATTAAAGATTTCACGCATTTTGACGTTTATTTGACAGTTCGTAACGTCGTTACTCAAAAACTTAGAAAATGTAACTAAGAGTCGAATAGGGTCCAGGAATTGTGACACCTATTTGAGGGCTCGTAAATGCTTTAATAAAAAAAAGTAAAGAATGCAGCTAGTTAGTGAATGGGGTCTAAACCTATTTTACTGCTCGCAGCTCAGTTAATACAAAACTTAGAGAATGCAGCTAGGAGGCGAATTTTACAGTCTTCGACCCCTCACGTCATGAAATCGCATTTTCGAGGTGGTTAGGAGTCTTAAAACACTCGAAAACTGACTATTAAATTCGCCAATTTCTTTTTTTAATGTTTATAAAAAACTTCACGAATTTTGACGTCTATTTGACAGTTCGCAGCTTCGTTAATAAAAAACTTAGAAAATGCTGCGAGAAGCCGAATAGGAGTCGTTAGGACAGCCGAAAAGTGAATTAAATTTGCCATTTTTTTTATTTTTATTAAAAATTTCACGAATTTTGACGTTTTTTTGACAGTTCGTAACTTCGTTACTCAAAAACTTAGAAAATGTAACTAAGAGTCGAATAGGATCCAAGAATTGTGACACCTATTTGAGGGCTCGTAAATGCTTTAGTAAAGAAAAAATAAAGAATGCAGCTAGTTAGTGAATAACCTAAACCTATTTTACTGCTCGCAATTGAGTTAATACAAAACTTAGAGAATGCAGCTAGGAGGCGAATTTTACAATCTTCGACCCCTCAAGTCTCAAAATCGCATTGTCAAGGTGGTTAGGAGTCTTAAAACACCCGAAAATTGACTATTAAATTCGCCAATTTCTTTTTTTAATGTTTATAAAAAATTTGACAAATTTTGACGTCTATTTTGACAGTTCGTAGCTTCGTTAATAAAAAAAACTTAGAGAATGCAGCTAGAAGTCGAGTAGGAGTCGTTAGGCCAGCCGAAAAGTGACTTAAATTCGCCATTTTTTTTATTTTTATTAAATATTTCACGCATTTTGACGTTTATTTGACAGTTCGTAACGTCGTTACTCAAAAACTTAGAAAATGTAACTAAGAGTCGAATAGGGTCCAGGAATTGTGACACCTATTTGAGTGCTCGTAAATGCTTTAATAAAAAAAAGTAAAGAGTGCAGCTAGTTAGTGAATGGGGTCTAAACCTATTTTACTGCTCGCAGCTCAGTTAATACAAAACTTAGAGAATGCAGCTAGGAGGCGAATTTTACAGTCTTCGACCCCTCACGTCATGAAATCGCATTTTCGAGGTGGTTAGGAGTCTTAAAACACTCGAAAACTGACTATTAAATTCGCCAATTTCTTTTTTTAATGTTTATAAAAAACTTCACGAATTTTGACGTCTATTTGACAGTTCGCAGCTTCGTTAATAAAAAACTTAGAAAATGCTGCGAGAAGCCGAATAGGAGTCGTTAGGACAGCCGAAAAGTGAATAAAATTTGCCATTTTTTTATTTTTATTAAAAATTTCACGATTTTTGACGTTTATTTGACAGTTCGTAACTTACTCAAAAACATAGAAAATGTAACTAAGAGTCGAATAGGATCCAAGAATTGTGACACTTATTTGAGGGCTCGTAAATGCTTTAGTAAAGAAAAAATAAAGAATGCAGCTAGTTAGTAAATGGGGTCTAAACCTATTTTACTGCTCGCAATTCAGTTAATATAAAACTTAGAGAATGCAGCTAGGAGGCAAATTTTACAATCTTCGTCCCCTCAAGTCTCAAAATCGCATTGTCAAGGTGGTTAGATGTCTTAAAACACCCGAAAATTGACTATTAAATTCGCCAATTTCTTTTTTTAATGTTTATAAGAAATTTGACAAATTTTGACGTCTATTTTGACAGTTCGTAGCTTCGTTAATAAAAAAAAACTTAGAGAATGCAGATAGAAGTCGAATAGGAGTGGTTAGGACACCCGAAAATTGACCTAAAACCGCCATTTTTTATTTATTTTTATTAAAAATTTCACGATATTTGACGTCTATTTAACAGTTCGTAGCTTCGTTAATAAAAAACTTAGAAAACGCGGCTAAGAGCCGAATAGGGTCCAGGAAATGTGACACCAATTTGAGGGTTCGTAGAGGTGGTGGAGTGAAAGAGGACATCAAGAAGAGAAAAAGACAGTTAGATTTACTCCAATCGGTCGGGGCGTTCTCAAGTTACAGGCGGTCAAAGTTGAGAATTGAGGAAAAAATCATAATATTCCCATATAACATTTTCAAAAAAATATCGCCAAATTTTTGTTGCTGTTTTTAATCGGAATGGCACGTTTGCAATTCCCTAAGAACGTAACAAACTCAATTCGAATAAAATTAACCTCTAGAGAGGTTTTTTTAAAAAATTGTCAACAAACGCGATCCGAAAAGTGCCTAAAAATCGACCACCGAAGGGGGGTCATCTCCGAAAATAATGAAACTTCCGGTGGTGGGAGAGGAAAGAGGACATGAAGAAGAGGAAAAAACAGTTGGATTCACTCCAATCTGTCAAGGCGTTCTCAAGTTACAGGCGGTCAATGTTGAGAATTGAGAAAAAAGTCGGAATAATCCCATAAAAATTTTCAAAAAAATTCAGGAAAATGTTTTGCTATTTTTAATCGGAATGGCACGTTTGCAATCCCCTAAGGAGGTAACAAACTCAATTTGGATGAAATTAACCTCTAAAGAGGCTTTTTTTAAACGGTCAAAAAACGCGATTCCTAAAATTCGACCACTGAAGGGGTCTATCTCACAAAATACTGCACCTACGGAACTTCCGGTGGTGGGAGGTGAAAGAGGTCATCAAGAAGAGGAAAAAACAGTTGGATTCGCTCCAATCGGTCGACGTGTTCTCAAGTTACAGGCGGTCAAACTTGAGAATTGAGAAAAAAGTCGTAATACCATCCACCATAAAAATTTTCAAAAAAATTTTGCTTGCAGTTGGTACTCGTTTTCAGCTAACTTTTTCCATTTAAGCCGATGTTCCATTTTCATTTTTGTCACTTCCAACCCAAGTCAGCTCTCAAGATACTTCTAGACGTGGTTATTTTCCAAAAATGGACCCACCATGTGAATATTAATTCTTAGCCACCTTTTTCGTTTCTTCGAAACTCCAACAGGTTTCGAGATATTTACGAGATTTGTTACTTAAAAAAAATACTCATGAAGTTAATACTCGACTTCAGCAAATTTTCTTTTTGTAACTAAGCCCCGATGGACTCGGATTTCCATTTTAGTAATTTCCAACCGTTCTCGAGATATTACCAAACCGAAAATTTACCCACTAAGTGGACTCACTTACAGCCGCCTTTTTCGTTTCTTCGAAACTCCAACAGGTTTCGAGATATTTACGAGAATTGTTACTTTAAAAAAAAGGACTCATGAAGTTAATACTCGACTTCAACAAACTTTCTTTTTGTAACTAAGCCCCGTTGGACTCGGATTTCCATTTTAGTAATTTCCAACCGTTCTCGAGATATTACCAAACCGGAAATTGACGCACCAAGTGGACTCACTTATAGCCGCCTTTTTCGTTTGTTCGAAACTCCAACCGTTTTCGAGGTATCTACTAGAATTGTTAATTTTAAAAACGACCAAAGTGTGTATTTGTTTTCAGCTAATTTTCTGCAACTTAATCGATGTTCGATTTCTATTTTTGTAATCTCCAACCGTTCTCAAAGTAATTCAAAATTGGTTATTTTTCAAAATGGACCCACCAAGTGTGTACTCATTATACAGGCTGATTCAAGTAAAGTGTCTTATTAAAAGTTCTGGGAAAGTAATAAAGATAAGTTTAAAAAAAAATGTGTGGCGCTATAGCAAACCATGAGGTATATTTTAGAAACATTTTTATAGATGCAGCGTTGCCAGATCTATCAAAAATTAATTGCAACTTTGGATTTTCAAATAGAACACCTTGTATATTTCTGCTTTTTCGGATTCTACGCAAAATTCTAAACAACTTTTGTTGATAGTTACCTAGTCCGATCTCTTGCCGTTTATGAGAAAAAGCTAATTTTTGTTTTTTTTTTGTCGTAAAACAGTACTTTTATAAAGTTTAATATTTTCGGCAGTAAGCGATCTAGCGACTTGAAAATTTCATATGACTTACCTAATGCATGTCGCTAAATACGTACATGTTGATATTAGAGTCATGTTGTACAGGGTGTGCCGAAAAATGTTTATTTTTTCAGAAATTTACTATTAGCTTAAACTCATGTTTATTAAATGGAACTGCCTTTATTTTATTTTGTCATCGAATAGAGCAATAATTTATCTTCAAAATAACCCTACATGTTCCTATACCTATCTTTCACCGTTTTTGCAATACAAGCGTGTAAAATGAAAAATGAAAAAAAAACTCTTGATAAAAGTAACTGGCTAACTCAATGTGAATGAGATTAACCTCGAAAGAGGTTTTTTTTTTTAAAATGGTCAAAAAACGCGATTCTAAAAGTGCCTAAAAATCGACCATCGAAGGGGTCTTTCTCCGAAAATATTGCACCTTCGGAACTTCCGGTAGTGGGAGGTGAAGGAGGACATCCACAAGAGGAAAAACAGTTTGATTCACTCAACCTGTCAAGGCGTTCTCAAGTTAAAGGCGGTCAAAATTGAGAACTGAGAAAGTCGTAATACCACCCGCTTTAAACATTTTCAAAAAAATTTCGGGAACATTTTTTTGCCGTTTTTGATCGGAATGGCATGTTTGCAATCCCCTAAGAACGAAACAAATTCCATTCAAATGAAATTAACCTCTAGAGAGGGTTTTTAAAAATGGTCAAAAAACGCGATTCGAAAAGTACCTAAAAATCGGCCACCGAAGGGGTCCATCTCCGAAAATATTGCGCCTACGGAACTTCCGGTGATGGAAGGTGCAAGAGGACATCAAGAAGAGGAAAAAACAGTTCGATTTACTTCAATGGGTCGAAGCATTCTCAAGTTACGGGCGGTCATCGCACCCTTTTGAACATTTTCAAAACAATTTCAGGAAATTTTTTTTGCTGTTTTTAATCAAAATGGCATGTTTACAATCCCCTAAGAATGTAACAAACTCAATGCGAGTGAAATTAACCTCCGAAGAGGTTTTTTAAAAATGGCAAAAAACGCGATTCGAAATGTGCCTAAAAATCGAACATCGAAGTGGTCTATCTCCGAAAATAGTGCACCTATGGAACTTCCGTTGATGGGAGGTGAAAGAGGACGTCAAGAAGAGGAAAATACAGTTGGATCCACTTCAATCGAACGAAGCATTCTCAAGTTACGGGCGGTCAAAATTGAGAATTGAGAAAAAAGTCGTTACCCCCCTTTTGAACATTTTCAAAAAAATGTCGGGGAAATTGTTTTGCTGTTTTTGATCGAAATGGCAAGTTTGCAATCTCTTAAGAACGTAACAAACTCAATTCGGATAAAATTAACTTCTAAAGAGGTGTTCTTAAAAATAGTCCAAAAACGCGATTCTAAAAAACCCAAAAAATCGACCACCGAAGGGTCTATCTCCGAAAATATTGCACATATGGAACTTTCGTTGATGGGAGGTGAAAGAGGACGTTAAGAAGAGGAAAAATCAGTTGGATCCATTTCAATCGGTCGAAGCATTCTCAAGTTACGGGCGGTCAAAATTGAGAATTGAGAAAAAAGTCGTTACCGCCCTTTTGAACATTTTCAAAAAAATGTCGGGTAAATTTTTTTGCTGTTTTTGATCGAAATGGCAAGTTTGCAACCCTTTAAGAACGTAACAAACTCAATTCGGATCAAATTAACCTCTAAAGAGGTGTTCTTAAAAATAGTCCAAAAAACGCGATTCTAAAGAAGCCTAAAAATCGTAAAAAGTAAAGTAAAGTAAAAAGTATTGTACTTACGGAACTTCCGATGGTGGGAGATGAAATAAGACATCAAGAAGAGGAAAAAACAGTTGGATTCACTCTAATCGGTCGAAGCGTTCTCAAGTTACAGAGGGTTAAATTTGAGAATTGAGAAAAAAGTCGTAATACCCCCCACTTTGGACATTTTCAAAAAAATTAAGGGATTTTTTTTTGCTGTTTTTGATTGGAATGGCAAGTTTGCAATCTCTTAAGAACGTAACTAACTTAATTCGAATAAAATTAACATCTAAAGAGGTTTTTTAGAAATAGTCCAAAAACGAGATTCTAAAAGTGCCTAAAAAATCGACCACCGAAGAGGTCTATCTCCGAAAATATTGTACTTACGGAACTTCCGATGGTGGGACGAGAAAAAGGACATCAAGAAGAGAAAAAATAATTGGACTTCACTCCAATCGGTCGAGGCGTTCTCAAGTTACAGGGGATCAAATTTAAGAATTGAGAAAAAAGTCGCAATACCCCCTAAAAACGCAATTCTAATTGTGCATAAAAATCGACCACCTAAGTGTTCTATCTCCGAAAATATTGCACCTAAGGAACTTAGGTGGTGGTGGGAGCTGAAAGAGGACATCAAATAGAGGAAAAACAGTTGAATTCACTCCAATCGGTCGAGAGGTTCTCAAGTTACGGGCGGTGAAAGTTGAGAATTGAGAAAAAAAGTCATAATACCACCCCCTTTGAACATTTTCAAAAAAAAATCGAATTTTTTTTTCTGTTTTCGGAATGGCACGTTTTCCATCCCCTAAGAACGTAACAAACTCAATTCGAATGAATTTAACCTCCAAAGAGGTTTTCTTAAAAATGGTAAAAAAACACGTTTTTAAAAGTGCCCTAAAATGGAGCACCGAAGGGGTCCATACCACCACCTGCGCAACTTCCGGTGGTGCAAGGTGGGAGGTGAAAGAGGACACAACATTAAGAGTTGCTTTCTTAGTTTGGTATGTAAAAACTATTACCGCATTATCACGAGTTGAAATTTTTACACGCCCTGGTGCGGTAATGTGCAACTTTTAGCTCGCAAATGCGTTCGAAAAAAACAATTTACCGCGGTACCGCGTGAAGATAAACAAAAATAATAAAATCCACCAATATGACTTTTAGTACCTACTAGTATAAATACAGTGTGTCCAAGATTCGATTCTCTATACAGGGATCTGGCTTCTGGTAAGGGCTACTGCAAAGGTTAAATGGGGAATGTTTTAGGGAATTTAATGGGCAATACAACACCGTTTTAATAACGTTCAATTTTTGTTTTATTTTGAGTTATAACCGAAAAACCAAAATTCGGCACAAACATTGTTGGAGCAACTTTTCAAGGAGCATCTTCCTGTGCAATTAGTTTTCAATTCTGACGTTTCGGTTTCAAGATACCATCATCAACTTCTTTTTTTCTTATGGTCGCCATTTTGTTTTTTCATCTTGTTGAAAAGAACACATTTTTTGCTTTAAAATGATGTATAACACTTTATGAAAATATTTTGTTCTAATGTGAAAGAAGCCAAAAAATTGTTTATTTCTAAGTTGGCCTTGACTTTGGCAGCCATTTGCCGAAAAAACAAAATGGTACTCATTCAATATAATTTTCTTTAAAACATATCTCCAAACTAATTAAAAAAAATTGCCTAATTGTTTTTTTTTGTTTTCTAAATGTCAAGGTTTTATTCATATGTAAAATAGAAAACCTTTATTAATTTTCGAAAACAAAAAAAAAACAAAAAAGTGTAGCTAATGTACGTCTTGCTCTCGCATAATTTGGTTTGGATTTTGAAGATATTTGATCATTATTACAACTACGTTAAAAGCTAATTCTAAACTAGTACAAAATGTAAAGAATGTAATAAAATCCTAAATTGACAAGGAACGCAACTTAATTCTAATCTGGCAAATTCTCAAAATGCCTTCCGTTCACTCGGCGACACTTTTCGCAATTCTTTAACACCCTCCTTGTCACTCTTCCAAGTGTATTTCTGTTTATCATTGCAAAAGTATTTGCTACTCTCTCTCGAAGAACATCTACGTTTGCAGGAGGTTCAAACTCATAAATCTCATTTTTAGCATGACCCCAAAGTTAAAAATCAAAGGGGGAAAGATCTGGAGATCTAGCTGGCCATGGGATTGGACCATTTAATGAAATAATATTATTTAAAAAAATTGTCTCTAAGAAAATCCATAACAACCACTGTGTTATGCGCAGGACAGCCATCCTGTTGAAACCATATTTTTCTAAAGTCAGCTTCATCTGGCACAATTTCTCGAATAGCTGGTAAGATTTCATTTCTCAAAAGATCTAAATACCTTCTTCCATTAAGATTATAATCAATTGTAAATGGCCCTATGAGTCGATTTCCTAAAATAGGAGACAGCGCTCAGTCCCTTTCCTACTTTATTATAAAATTAATATTATTATACATACCAATAATTCCACACCAAATGTTAAAACCAAATTTTGTCTGAAAGCGTCTTTCAGCAATCTCGTGGGGATTTTCTGCAGCCCCAAAACATTCCCGATTTAACCTTTGCAGTAGCTCTTACCAGAAGCGAGATCCCTGTATAGAGAATCGAATCTTGGACACACTGTATACACTACAGCACACACAATCGGCTGAAAGGCTAAAAATTTCCACTATGATCAGAATCGCCCCCCTTTGGGCAATTTCAAAGCTATTTGTTCACGCCCGTCTGTCTGTAATCTTAACCCTTTTCAATTAAAAACTTTTCTCCATCATCTTCTCGTTTCGGAGTTATTACTACGTGGAAAATAAAATCTGTTTGGCCTGCGGCTTGTGAACCTAATTAGCAAAACAAATTCAACTCGGAGAATTACATTTTACCTCACGCTAATTGGACGGAAACCTTTGTGCAAATATGTCGGGATATGGAATTGAGACCTTTGTTTCAAACTTTAGTTCAATTCCAGGTAAACACGCACATATTGTGTATCGTTCGGAATTCGGAAACTGGATATTTCAGCAAGTTCGTCTAAGAGGAGTAATTAACCTTCGACTGGCAAAATGAGGAAACATGAATAAGTAAACGGCGCATGTTTAAGCAGGGAAGTTTCGTGGCGAGTTCTTCGTGAAGATGTTAAATTTTAAAGGCGTTTGCTAAGCTCTATTTTCCCTTAGTTCCAGTAAATTAGGTGCCCGGGCTCGCTAAAAAATAAGCAAAGATTTTGCGTCGCTCTTTGCTTTGTTCTTCCCACGGGACGTTATTGGAAAAGATTGAGTTTGCCTCGGTTTTACCATAAATTAGAATGCAGTTCATTTTTGAATATAAAGTTCTAAACTGCAACGCGAACACGATTAAGCGGGGCGCTACGCAAATGTAACTTTAAACGACAACAACTTTTAGAGCCCAAACTCCAAAATTACTTTTTCAGACAATATGGGAAGTTCCCCGGGTTATAAATTTGCGGCTGTTTATGCTTCCTTGATTGCACCTCACCGTGAAGTCGCCTCTGGCGTGCCAAATAACTATATAGGTTGCACCATTCCATTAAAGTTCGCTGGGACCGCAATGAACTCTTTGATCTGAATAAAAGTTTGGAAAATAAAGGAAATTCGATTGGCTGAATTGTGGGGGAATTATCCGATATTTCGTTGCAAATTAAACTTGCCGGTGGATATGTGAGAATTTTCAACTTCCAGCAGAGCTTCATATTCTCTCTCTGATTGCTAGTGGGTGCCCAAAGGTCCGGCCGCAGCATACGAGCTATCGTTTTACTCGTGTTTTTTAATTATTTGTCTGCAAACAGTGAAAAATGATGAAAACCTACTTCAACAAAAAAAGAGCGAAGCTTTGTCTGTATTATCAACACAGGCAACATCCCAACTTTTGTAACTGTCAAGACAAGAAGTTTTAGATCTCACGATCTTATTTCAAGGACAAAAATATGGAAAATCTGAGCGAGATTTGAGGAAAATTCCAAGTAGTGACAATTGCAGTTAATAAGAAACAGACATTAGAAACAAATTTAAGGGTCGAAAAAAATTTAAAGGTAAGAAAATATTAAGTTTTGATAACAAAAATTCGGTAGAATGAACCCTTAGAATTATCTGCAACAAAAAACTTTGTTTACTCGTAACTCAAATAAGTTGTAAGGAAAATAAGTTCAGGAATACGAAAAAGTAAACGAAAGAAGAATAAAATTGAGAATCTTTCAAAACTAATAAATTGGTAAATAGCAATACAGAAATACGCATGGTCCACCAAATATTTAACTAGAGAATCGATAACAATATACCAAAAATAAGTAGAAGGCTAGATTAACAAATAGCAAGCAAAACTCTTAAGTAATTATTGTTAATTAGCTAAATAATAGAATATTCATATCTGCGACAGAAAAGTTCATTGCAATTAGTTAATCAGCTGAATAACAAACCCATCCATAACAATTTCTATTAAACAAAACATTAATATAGGTGATTTTAATAATAATTGTGAATTCAATATTCAATTGAAATCCCGTATAAAACAAATTCCAACTTGGTAACCAAATTGAATCATTAATTATTGAAACAAATGGTATTATAGAAACAGCAATAATATTAAATTTGAGACTTGTTTTTTGGTGCATAAGTAATAACAGAGTGTTGATCCATGAGCTTCAACCTCAGAAACAGCGGCAATTCTAAACTCCCAATCTTTGTCCTGATTAACTAAAAACTATACAATTTCTATAATTTTTTCTTATAACATTTTTATTTTCCTACTTTTTTGTAAGTTTTCGATTTCTTTGCTTTTTCCCATCGCGAGTAATTTTTTCTTTCCTGTCATATAGTTATAGAAAACTTTCTACTTGCTCAACCTTTCATTTCGTTTCTTCAACTTTTCTTATGTTTTAGGTAACGCAACAGACAAACCAAAACTCCTGAAGAAAAAAAATAATAAAAAAAATTATAATAAACCCAAAAAACTTGTTGAATTAGTTTTAATTAAAGCTTTTTATGTTTTTTTTTATTAATTTTAGTAGTTTCATTAAAATTAGTAAAAATTTGGAAAAAACAAATTAATAAATCAAATAATAACAGTTAGAAACATTGGTTGCTTTCGGCAATAAAAGAAAAACCCTTCCTATGAAATAAACCACAAATTTCAGACATTTCAAACACGTTTAAATAAATGGACTACGACAACAAAGTTACAGAATGAAAATTAATATCGAAAAGACTTTAATTTCGATCTCCAAGCGAAAAAGTATAAGACTATAAGAAAAAAGAGGGTGATAGATAAAGGATTGAACAATCTGGAAATAATACAATTAGAGAAAAATCTAAAAATAAAAACGGTACTAAATAGGAAAAAAAAACATAAAAATTAGAAAGTAAAGGGCTAAAAGGTAAAATCAAAAGATACCATAGTTGTAGATAAGCACATTACGCTTATTACGATTGTTACGTTCATAGGGGATTCAAGTTGCCTCATTCCAATCAAAAAGAGCATAAACAAAAATTCGTTTCAAAATTGATTAAAAAGTGGGGGGGGGGGGGTATTTTCTCTTCTCTTCTTTCACTGGATTAAGAGTGAATACAACGGCTTTTTGTTCTTTCTGATGTCCTTTTTCACCTCCAGCTAAAGAAAGTAGGTTCAACAACCCTTATGGTTGTAGCTTTTTGGGTACTTTTTGAACGTGCTTTGGAAGGCATTCAGAAAATTGTCCACTTCTGGGACTAATTTGACTCTTATTATGTTTGTTGCGTTCACAGGAGATTGAAATCGCGTCATTTCAATCAAAAATATTTAAAAAAAAATCTTCAAGGTAATTCTTCTTTTTTCTCAATTTCCAACATTGACAGAATGTAACTTTACAACGAGTGGACCGATTGGAGTGAATCCAACGATTTTTTGTTCTTCTTGATGTCCTCTTTACCTCCTCTCACGGAAAGTCCTGTAGGTTCAAAAGTTTGAGAGGTAGACCTCCTCGGAGGCCGATTTTTACGCACCTTTAGAACGTCATTTGGAGGCATTTAGCAAAATGTCCACTTATGGGAAACAAACTTTTTTCAAAATTGACCAAAAGGGAGGAAGGGGGCAATTTCTCTGTTTTCTTAATTTCCAACTTTGACCGCCTGTAACTTTACAACGAGTGGACCGATTGGTGTGAATCTAAAGGTTTTTTTGTTCTTCTTGATGTCCTCTTTACCTCCTCTCACAGAATGTCTCGCAGGTTCAAAAGTTTGAAAGATAGACCTCCTCGGAGGCAGATTCTTAGGCACCTTTAAAACGTCATTTGGAAGCATTTAGCAAAATGTCCACTAATGGGACTTATTTCACTCTTATTGTATTTGTTACGTTCATAGGGGTCGAAACCGCGTCATTTCAATCAAAAAAACTCTAAAAAATTTTCAAAATTGACCAATAGGGGGGGGGGGGAGGGGTAATTCCTCTTTTTTCTCAATTTCCAACATTGACAGAATGTAACTTTACAACGAGTGGACCGATTGGAGTGAACCCAACGGTTTTTTGTTCTTCTTGATGTCCTCTTTACCTCTTCTCACAGAAAGTCCCGTAGGTTCAAAAGTTTGAGAGGTAGACCTCTTCAGAGGCCGATTTTTAGGCACTTTCAGAACGTCATTTGGAGGCATTTAGCAAAATGTTCACTTACTGGGACTAATTTCACTCTTATTATGTTTGTTACGTTCACAGGGGATTGAAATCCCGTCATTTCAATGAAAAAGAAATTTTTTTTTCAAAATTAACCGAAAAGGAAGGAGGGAGCAATTCCTCTTTTTTCTCAATTTCCAACTTTGACCGCCTGTAACTATTCAACGAGTGGACCGATTGGAGTGAATCCAAGGGTTTTTTGTTCTTCTTGATGTCACTTTTAGAACGTCATTTGGAGGCATTATCAAAATGTCCACTTATGGAACTAATTTCACTCTTATTATGTTTCACGGAGGATTGAAATCCCGTCATTTCAATCAAAAAGAGAAAAAAAAAATTTTTTTTTCAAAATTGACTCCTAATTCCTCTTTTTTCTCTCAATTTCCAACTTTGACCGCTTGTAACTTTACAACGATTGGTCCGATTGGAGCAAATCCAACGGTTTTTTGTTCTTCTTGATGTCCTCTTTACCTCCTCTCACAGAAAATCTCGTAGGTTCAAAAGTTTCAGAGATAAACCTCCTCGGAGGCCAACTTTTAGGCACCTTTAAGAACGTCATTCGGACGCATTTAGCAAAACGTCAACTTATGGGACTAATTTCACTCTTATTAGGTTTGTTATGTTTACAGGGAATTGAAACCGCGGGGGGGGGGGGGTGTAATTCCTCTTTTTTCTCAATTTTTAGCTTTACAACGAGGGGGGACCGATTGGAGTGAATCCAACGGTTTTTTGTTCTTCTTGATGTTCTCTTTGGGTCCTCTCACAGAAAGTCCCGTACGTTCAAAAGTTAAGAGCTAGACCTCCTCGTAGTTAGATTTTTAGGCAAGTAATACTCTTCCTATATTGGATTCACGTCTTCAAATATTACACCAGAATGGATAAAAGGAGAAAAAATCTTGTTATAACACTCATAATTATTTACTTTTTTCTTGTCACTAAAAGACAAGGTTTTTCTTTTTTGAGAAAATTACTCAAAAAATCTAATAGAAGAGACTTTACACGAGATAAACAATTTTCAAAAATTGAAGTACACAAAGTAGAACATAAGTCTGAAAAAAATGAATAATTTTTATTTCTAAATCGATCCTAGCGTTGAAAATTTTGGAACAAAATGATCAAAACACAACTAAAACGCCATTTTTCTGTAGGTCTCTTCAACTAATTTCTGGCCACAATTGCACAAAATTTTTATTCTCTGCGCAAAAATATAAAAAAATGCAAATTTATATATAAAAAAATTTTTATATAAAAAAACTTTAAAAAATTTTCAAAATTGACCAATAGGGGGGGGGAGGGGTAATTCCTCTTTTTTCTCAATTTCCAACATTGACAGAATGTAACTTTACAACGAGTGGACCGATTGGAGTGATTCCAACGGTTTTTTGTTCTTCTTGATGTCATCTTTACTTCCTCTCACAGAAAGTCCCGTAGGTTCAAAAGTTTGATAGGTAGACCTCTTCAGAGGCCGATTTTTAGGCACTTTCAGAACGTCATTTGGAGGCATTTAGCAAAATGTTCACTTACTGGGACTAATTTCACTCTTATTATGTTTGTTACGTTCACAGGGGATTGAAATCCCGTCATTTCAATGAAAAAGAATTTTTTTTTTCAAAATTAACCAAAAAGGAAGGAGGGAGCAATTCCTCTTTTTTCTCAATTTCCAACTTTGACCGCCTGTAACTATTCAACGAGTGGACCGATTGGAGTGAATCCAAGGGTTTTTTGTTCTTCTTGATGTCACTTTTAGAACGTCATTTGGAGGCATTATCAAAATGTCCACTTATGGAACTAATTTCACTCTTATTATGTTTCACGGAGGATTGAAATCCCGTCATTTCAATCAAAAAGTTTTTTCAAAATTGACTCCTAATTTCTCTTTTTTCTCTCAATTTCCAACTTTGACCGCTTGTAACTTTACAACGATTGGTCCGATTGGAGCAAATCCAACGGTTTTTTGTTCTTCTTGATGTCCTCTTTACCTCCTCTCACAGAAAATCTCGTAGGTTCAAAAATTTCAGAGATAAACCTCCTCGGAGGCCGACTTTTAGGCATCTTTAAGAAGGTCATTTGGAGGCATTTAGCAAAATGTCCACTTATGGGACTAATTTCACTCTTATTAGGTTTGTTACGTTCACAGGGAATTGAAACCGCGGGGGGGGGGGGGGTAATTCTTCTTTTTTTCTCAATTTTTAACTTTACAACGAGGGGGGACCGATTGGAGTGAATCCAACGGTTTTTTGTTCTTCTTGATGTTCTCTTTGGGTCCTCTCACGGAAAGTCCTGTACCTCCTCGAAGTTAGATTTTTAGGCAAGTAATATTCTTCCTATATTGGATTTACGTCTTCAAATTTTACACCAGAATGGATAAAAGAAGCAAAAATCTTGTTATAACACTCATAATTATTTACTTTTTTCTTGTCACTAAAAGACAAGGTTTTTCTTTTTTGAGAAAATTAATCAAAAAATCTAATAGAAGAGACTTTACACGAGATAAACCATTTTCAAAAATTGCAGTACACAAAGTAGAACATAAGTCTGAAAAAAAATGAATAATTTTTATTTCAAAATCGATCCTAGCGTTGAAAATTTTGGAACAAAATGGTCAAAACCCAACTAAAACGCCATTTTTCTGTAGGTCTTTTCAACTAATTTCTGGCCACAATTGCACAAAATTTTTATTCTCTGCGCAAAAATATTAAAAAATGCAAATTTTTAACTGAAAATGGGTCCAAATTAATCTGAAAATCATCATGAGAAAATCAGTTTTTTTTAACCTTTAACAATGGAATTTTTCAATCACAATGCTAATAATTTTCAGGCCAACATCGATCCAAACATTTAAATTTTTGGAACAAAATAGTTCAAAACCAATTGCAATCTCAAAGCAAAACCAATTTGCAATCGCATAAACATTTTAACGCAAGTGCAACAATAACCAAAATATTTTTTTTTTTTACTGAAGAGCAGTCAAAATTTATCTCAAAATTCACAGAGAATCCCGTAGGTTCAAAAGTTTAAGAGATAGACCTCGGAGGTCTATTTTTAGGCACCTTTAGAACGTCATTTGGAGGCATTTAGCAAAATGTCCATTTATGGGACTAATTTCACTCTTATTATGTTTGTTACGTTTACAGGAGATTAAAATCGCGTCATTTGTATCAAAAAGATAAAACAAAATATTTTTTTTTCAAAATTGACCAAAAAGGTGGAGGGGTAATTTCTCTTTTTTTTCTTCTTGATGTCCTCTTTACCTCCTCTCACAGTAAGTCCCGTAGGTTCAAAAGTTTGAGAGATCGACCTCCTCGGAGGTCAATTTTTAGGTACCTTTAGAACGTCTTTTGGAGGCATTTAGCAAAATGTTCGCTTATGGGACTAATTTCACTTTCATTATGTTTGTTACGATCACAGGTGATTGAAATCGCGTCATTTCAACCACAAAGAAAAAAAAAATTTTTTTTTCAAAATTGACTCGATTTCTCTTTTTTCTCAATTTCCAACTTTGACCGCCTGTAACTTGACAGCGAGTGGGCAAACTAAAGTTAATCCAACGGTTTTTTGTTCTTCTTGATGTCCTCTTTACCTCCTCTCACAGAAAGTCCCGTAGGTTCAAAAGTTTGAGAAATCGACCTCTTCGGAGGTCGATTTTTAGGCACCTTTAGAACGTCATTTGAAGGCATTTAGCAAAAAGCCCATTTATAGAACTAATTTTACTCTTATTATGTTTTTTATGTTCACAGGCAATTGAAATCGCGTCATTTCGATTAAAAAGAGAAACAATTTTTTTTTTCAAAATTGACCGAAAGGGCGGGAGGGTAATTCCTCTTTTTTCTCAATTTCCAACTTTGACCGCCTGTAATTTTACAACGAGTGGACCGATTGGAATGGATCTCAGGGCTTGTGTTCTTCTTGATGGCCTCTTTAACCCCTCTCACAGAAAGTCCCGTAGATCCAAAAGTTTGAGAGATAGACTTCCTCGAGGTGGATTTATAGGCACCTTTAGAATGTCATTTGGAGGTATTTAGCAAAATGACCACCTACGGGACTAATTTCACTGTTATTATGTTTGTTACGTTCACAGGGGATTGAAATTGCGTCATTTCAATCAAGAAGAGAAAAAAGTTTTGTTTTTCAAAATTGGTCAAAATGGAGTGGGGGGGGGGGGGGGAGGGGGGTAATTTTTCCTTTTTCTCAATTTCCAAATTTGACCGCCTGTAACTTTACAACGAGTGGACCGATTGTAGTGAATCGCAATGGTTTTTTGTTCTTTTGAACTATTAAACTTTATTTTTAGACTTGTGTTGTTACAAACGTAATTAAAATAATATCTAGTTTCAATTTATTGGTCTCATTTATATTCTACAAGGCTTTTGGGTCCCCTAATATATACAGAAGGAGTGTTCATTTGAAAAGTTGACTGTAAAATCAAAAAAATAAAAGAACAAAAGTCCATTTATTTTATGTCATCCCTTTCCGTCAAAAATTCACAACCTTCTAGACGACTTTTTCTAATGCACACCGCGTATAGGTAGAAAGACGAAATAATTTCCAGAATAATAGTCAAGAAAGACAGTTTTTGGAATGAAGAAGGTTTACTAGGAAACAACAAGTAATACAACAATTAATAAAACTTCGTGATAAGTGAAAATTTATTTCTATAATAAATAACAGAAAGTGAAGGTATCACAAATAACGTTTCTCTGAACCTAAACCATCTAATCGCGTTTAATATTCGATTTTAATTGCTTTAAGTTGAGCAGGAGCTGTAAACACGTATAGAGTTAATAAAATTTTAATTAGCTCTAATCTTTAAAGTCAAAAAACGAAAAAGGAATTTCAGTAAAACTTTTATTGCCACAGTTATAATAGGTAAAGAAGTGCAATTTTTGCTACATTTTCTTGATGCCAAGTTTTTGATCAATAGCCCAGTTCAATCTGGATAAATAAAACGTGGCTGAAAGCTCTATCTTACGTTAAATTGTGTAAACTGATGCAGGCCAGGAATTTTCAATAAATCTACTGCTGGATTTTAAATAGGCTCTTATTGACTAACTGAGATTGGAACTTTTGTCGTATAGAAGCAATAATTGACGTCTGCAAAGGTAATATATATAGATAATTTACTAAGGTATGTGTATGTTCCTCTCCAATATTTTGAACTTTCTAACTGAGGTTACAGAATTTATGTTGACAAATGTCTAATTAATATAGTTGGAATTAATTCAGGAACAAAAACGTATTAAAATTTAAGAAAGTTTCCTAAGACGACTTAACTGTTTTTTCCTTTTCCTCGGATTCTTTATCTGGAAAAACTTATTTTATGCTGCTCCTTAACTAAGTTCGCTCTTCCATTTTACAATGTTCCTGGAAGACTTTAAGAAGTAATAATATTTTAGTGGCTGCCAGTAGTACTAAAACCCCGATAGGAATCTTAAAACAATTTTTGATCTTATTATCGTGCCATAAAAATGTGCAGTTGAAGCGTGAAAGTAGGGTTAATTTGCTAGATATGTAGCAACAGTTCTAGCGCAATGTGGTCCATTCTGCACTTTTTTGTACCCCGCGTCGCGACGCTCTACTTCCTACCGTACACCTGCATAGCGATTCGACTGATGTTATGTAGGCGTCGCGACGTGGGATACAAAATAGTGCAAAAAGGATTTTCTCAGAGACTTACGTGTAAAAAAAAGCAAAATTGCGCTAGAACTGTGGCTGCATATCTACTGGGAATTTTACAGTGAAAGACACAGGGCAAGTTTCACCCTTTTGATGATCTATTTTTAGGAAATTCGCAGCTGCCCCTCTAGTCCCATAACTAATGTCTGGGATCACTCTATTAAATCTTACATCAAATCTTCCATTCAATCTGAGCCGGTCCGAAGGTGGTGGGCTCCCCAAAAGGGCCGATATTATCCAAAACTTGACGAGTTAATTGTACGAAGGAAGCCCTGTCGTGGGCGTTTATGTAACTTGTGTTTCACAAAATATTGAACCCGTCGGGCTGAATTGCTTGGGATCCAGAAAGTTCGAGTATAAAGGGCCCTTGGAAAGTTGATTTCCAGTCAGAAGGCAGGAAAAGTTCTTTTAGAAGGATATTTTCAGGTTTAAAGTGACATTACCTGGTATCTTCAAGAAAAATTCTTTTTTTTTTGTATTAAAGTTATGACAGAAATAACTGAAATAAATCTGTTAGTTTGGAGAGGCCTGTGTTGCTAGTAACAGCATCCCCAAAATCACAGTTTGGAGAATATGCTACGCAAGATCAAATGCGCTGGTAAATAAAATCTCCTATATGCCCGGAGCACAACAGCGATTGTCGACTGTGGAGCTATTAGTTCCACAAATATCCATTTTCCATCATGCGATGGAGGAGTTTCTATTTTTAGCCCTAGAACCGAGAAACTGTTTGAGCTACAAAAGTAAATTGATTGATGGGAATTTTAGCACTCGCATTGACTTGAAATAGGTCGTTACTTTAATAATGAAATGGGGGTTGTTCAATAAAAAACGTCGTCTAGTTGGCTGTGAAATGTCAAAAGAAAAAGATCATAGCATGGCAGGTTTTTACAAAAAGTTATAATTATCTTTTGTTTGATATTAATTATTCATTCAAAATAAGGAGCACATGAGTAAAGGTGCTTAATCGGATGGATTAGTGCAAGAAATTCTCTCACCTTACCAGGGGGTAAAAGGGCTCTATAAATTACCTGAAATAACTTTACTATTTTGGCACATAAAAATGTTCTACTTAGTGGCTGAAACCTCCATGTTTGACTGCTAATAGTTTAAACCATCGTTTCCAAGGTTTGTTTGGCGTACCAAATGTATGACGCAACACTCGCTTCTGGTCCCATAATTTCCTGTTTCCTGTTGAGGTTCACGTCCGGAAGAAATTTCGTTGGAGCAAAGCTTTAGAGCCCGGAAAACAATTTAGAATGAATTTTGAACGTCCGTGAAAGCCTGATAATGTACCTCGTTCATTAATGTTTGTCCAAACTTCATTAAACTATTGAAAAACAATAATTTTTTAACTGTCAGCTCGGAGGCAGGCGAACTCTTGCCACTTATAGGCTCACCTGTAGAACCATTAGATGTTTTGAATTATCCATTGATTAATTTTTGTATATTTCTGTATACCCCCTCCTTCTTACTGTGAATATAGCTCGACTAAAAATTTGGTAGTACCGGATCTATGCCCCTGTCATCGCATAGCATACACTGCTCCTTGTTCTGACATTCCTTGGCAAGATGTCCCCTTTTCCCACACTTGTGGCAGAGAGCAGACGTATCAGGTCCCTTGCATTCCTGTGCACCGTGGTCGTAGGCCCAGCATCTATAACACTTCTGTAAATTTATATGTTGGTCCACTTGACAATTCACAATCCCTATCCTGATTTGCCTCTTTTCTGTAAGCCGATCTGCCTGCTTTTTTCCCAATGTTATTGTGATTGCCTGATTGTTCCTCGCATATGGCCTCAGTTCTCCGATTCTACAAATCTCATCTTCCAGTTCTCCCACTTCCGTCTCAATAGCTTTCTTTACTTCACCCTTACCCACAGCGTCATCCATGCCTTTTATATGTATCGTTTTTGTCTCCTCCTCTCATCTTCTGAGCGCCACTTTGATTTAGGTCGATGTATTTTGTTTTGCCCCCTTAAGCGTTTTAATGTGGTTATCATCCTTCTCTGTCGTAATAAGTAACTTTCCTTCCCTCGTCGTGGTTATAGACTGTAATACTTCACATGCATCCTTACCTTGGATTTTTGTTTTTATGTTGCTTATTAGGTCTTCCACTATTAGTGCATAAGTTTTCCTCTCTACCCTGGTCCTTTTCGTCTTGTCGTTCTTTTTCGAGTTCAAGTGCTTTTATGTTGTGTACATTTGTGTCAGTGCCATGAAAAATTGCCTCCACCATTTTTCTCCATTTAGGAAGTTTCAAACCATTTAAGTGGTGCGTTGCAATCCAGGTGTCCTTTTCTGTATCTTTCTTTAATTTCACCAAATTATTCCATAGGCCTTCCTTCAGGTCCGTTGCATTAATTTTAATTACTTTCTGTACCTGTTGTCCAGCACTTGTTCTCGTTGTCTGCTCCATCACTTCGAAGGAGTCCTGTAGATCCGCGAGTTCAGGGAACCTTTTGCGGTACAGCGCCTGGTATGCTGTATTGCATCCCTTTATTCTACTGTTTTTCACTGTATTCTGTTTTGTTTCTAGAGGATTTCCTACTTTGGATTTCGGTGTTTAAGTACAACGTGTCAGGCCACGTTCTATCTGCTAATTCCGTCCATTCCCTATATACCTCAGTCCTGTTCAGACTCACTGTTTCCTGGTCGCCCTTGGTCCACTCCTCTGGGGTCTATGTGTTTTGGTCACATCGCTCATTGACTGCAATAGTGGCACAACTAAAATAAGTCGAAATTCTAGATAACAAAATGTCCGAACTAGAAATTCCAACCTCTACCTTAGAGCCAAAACTGGCACAAAATTATTTCTTTTTATGATCGTATTATACATAATTTATTTTCAAGTCAAAACAGTGTCCTATGTATAACCCAAATTTTAGTTATTGATTTTCTCAAAACAGTGTTTTTTGAGTTGTGCCACTATTGCATTCAATGAGCGACATGTACTTATTGCCACCTGTACATCTTGATCAAACATCATTTTATGTACTGCTTCATATTTTAAGATCTTTAGCCATGAATTAATGTGTTCTTTCTCCAGTATTGCCAGTTGCCTCGTTAGTCTTGATTTTGATTTCCAGATCCTTTATTAGTTTTTTCTTATCCTTTAACGCTCCTTTAAAGATCAGAAAGTCCTTACTGACAATCTTCTTATATGGGTCTACGTCCTCCAGTGCCCTGATCCATCCCAACAAACATTCGTGGATGCTTTCGGTTTTTTTAAATGGTAACCGGATTTTATAAGAGATTTATAATAATTATCTAGCTTTATAGACGGTTCTGCAAGTTTTATATGTAAACATTAGGTGTTTAGTGTTTTCTAAAAGACTCTACAAATACCAGTACCCTTTCGGTTTTAAAAGAAAGTAACAGGAACCTTTTGGTTGCAATACCTATAAAACTTTAGGTGCAAAGACTAACAGATTTATAAAAAAGTTTTATAAAGGTTTTCCAAACTTTTTTTATAAATACGTTGGTCGTATAGCCCGTTATAAATTTTAGGAACTTTTAGTCAGTTTTTGGTAACTTAGGTTACCTAAAGCAGAAGTATAGTATTGTAACCAGAGAAGAAGTTTTATACCATAACGGTAATGTTTTATAGGAGTTTGCAAGTTTTTTTTGTGGGAACTTCTATAGAATTTCTAGTGTTTATAAAGAGTTATGTCGGATTGTGCTAAAACACATGAAGTCAGTCATGTTGAGTTTTATAGTACATAATGATGTAAAACCTCAAATTATTCTTTTTCTATAATATTTTATTTATTTTCGTAAATTGAGTATACGTTAAACGCCAGCTATTAAAAATTCCTACTTTCGTCGACAAAATGGAAGATGACCGATGCCATATCATAACATGGATATATGAATCTGCCATTAAAAGACATATGCGAGACAAAGATAAAACTAGCAAAATGCATACTTTATAAGAACTAAATTAAATTTATAATAGGCACGGAAACAATTCCGTTACACTTATAAAACATTTAGTTTTAAAAGACGGTTCGCTTATGGTTTCAGAGATATTTTTATTACCACTTGTCTTCGACCAAGGAATTTATAAGGAAACTTACAAATAGTCATCGATACCCTTATAAGATTCTCCATTTAAGTCCTGTAAGACGTATATTAATGAAACCGTTACGTTTCCACAAAATTTTAATAAAACTTAGTTTTTATAAAATGGTATCTAGAAAGTAGCAGTTCTCTTTATAAATATCAAAATGTAGGTTGGGATCGATATGTCCATTTTCTTCCGTTTTTTATTTATTGGGTCGCACACTGAATTCCTTCTTACCAGTGAGCTGTTCAAATACTTTAACTTTTGCAGCAGTGGTGCCTCATATACAGTGGTCCACTCATCTGTGTTTTCTCTAGGCCTGACAGCACCGGATTCGATGGTCCCTATTTACTGTGTCGATGGTGTTCCCCCAATGCCCCCCACAGTGGAACGATAATCAGAGGTACCCCTCTCATCTATTCTCTTTGAATCTTTTTCTTTTTTGTCCCCCCCATTTTCCCTAAGATTTTGGCAATACACTTGTTAGATTGTCCAGATCATCGTGCGACAACGGGTATACCCTCAGAGCTTGTCCTACCCCAGTTTCCTGAAGCCCGGCCTTCGGTTTTCCCAGACCCGGTACAACGCAGACGGACAGAGGCTCGCCCGGAGTAATGCGGAGCCCGATCTCCGCATCCATGTCCCACTTCCTGACCAGGGGCCGAAGTGGCTGGTTCAGTAGCTCCGGATCAGACGCTATCCGGATTCCTGTATTGCCTGTTGGTCCGCGGGAGGTATTTGATTACCCTCCTACCACTCATATCTGAGAGGCCTTCCCCAATCCGCCACCTGGGGACGCGTCCTTTAGGGGTTTCAGGTTCCCCCGAGACCTAAACTGATCTAACTTATTCTAAACTAACCTGAACTGACCTGGCTAACTTGTTTCGACCCTTCTCACCTTTGCATTTTATCATCGTAATGTCCTCCAGCATGTGCATCACCTCTTTGCAACTAGCTTCGCTCATCAGTAAGAAGCAATGTTTTGCTCGTTTACATCTTTCCCTCTTTCCAGACATGCGGTTCTGCGGATCAGCATTGACTCGATTCCGACTTACCCATTTCGCCTTCTGTGCAGGTAAGAGCCAAACCCTCCATGCCCCGTGACACCTTATGTTACGAAGTAGCTGATATCTCCCCATTTTCTGGTTGTCCATTTGCTTATGTCCTTAATGAACACTTTTGTCCAAACATCATACTGATCCCACAATTCCTGCCATGCAGAGCGCAGCTCAGTTGCTGCTAAGGGCTTAAAGGGCCGCGACAACCTGGACCACCCTCGTCGGTGCAGTACGGTACGCAGCCGTCACCAAGAGGCTAAGTCTTCGAGTCTTCCCTTCCATAAGACTTTCATATTTTTTGAATCTCAGTACTTCGCTCCAGATTGTGACACTATACAAGAATGCCGACTACATCACATTAGTGATCAGCCTTCTCTTCATCGCCCTTGGTCCTCCCACCCTTGGCATTATGCTAGTCATTATGCTCAATATGTTATTCGCCTTTTCCACTGTCGCTATGATATGGGTGGTCCTGCTCAATCCTCTGTTCAGGGTCACTCCCAGATATTGGATGACGAGCAACTCCTAACAGCGTAATCCTCTATAACCACGTTTATTTCTTTAATACTTTTTTGCTCAGAATAAGCACAACCTCAGTTTTTTATGAAGGCACTGTCAGTCCCATTTGTTCCAGACCGGGAAAACGAATGAAAACACTTCTCCTCTAGACCTCTTCCAGTTTTTCCTTGACCATAATTGCCAAATCATCAGCATAGGCAATCAGTTTGACGCCGCACTCCACTTGCAGATTTAGAATCTCGTCATAGAAAAGGTTCGATAGGGTGCATCCAAGCACCGACCCTCGGGGCACCCCGCAAGATACCCGGCATTCTTCCCCATAGGACGTATAACCTGGACTAACCTGATCTAACCTGAACTCATCTATGCTAAAGTGTTCAGAATATTGAATATAATGTGAAGTGAAACCAAGCCAGTTTTCTGCCGAACAGATGAGACACAGACAGATGGCCAAGATTCGGACCTATACTGTCTGGGAACAACATTCAGCAGAGTATCAAACTCATTTCTCTATCAGGCAGAGGAACCATAGACCGGTTTCGCTCTTATGGGAGCGAATCAGTATGGTATACCTCAAACCTGTAGAAATAGGAGTTCTAGTATAACTTGGTTTCCTCTCTTGCTCAAGGCACTGTGCATATATGCAAGTGGCGCCATCGGACGATAGCAGGTACTTCCACTAGAGTATGCGAGATATATATCTGTCTGTGGGAAGCGACAACATCGGCAGAAAACTGGCTTGGTTTCACTTTACAGGTTTGGCTGGTCGACAAGTTGGAGACCGTGAGTTCGCGGCTCAAAAATCAACGAGAGAGTGGTGACAGGAACAGTTGTACAGAGCAGGAGTAGGCGACATCCACCAGCGTATTAGATCTAATACTGCATGGCAGATGGCTCTCAGTTCGAGAAGCTGCCCATATTGCTCTGTACCTCGCAGGTTATCGGAACCAGAACGAAGTGTAAAGAGTTAGGCCATCAATTTGTCTATCAACCCATCTGCATACTAGTTTCGGGGTTTACCCCTCTTTAGTAGAGCTTTGGCTTGTCGACCAATTGCAGACCGTGAGTTCGCGGCTTAAAGCCAAGAATCTACGGAAGAGCGGAGAGATGTTATACTGCATGGCAGATGGCTCTCAGTTCGAGAAGCAATTCATATTGCTCTGTAACTCGCAGGTTATCGGAACCAGAACGAAGTGTAAAGAGCAGGTGGCGACCAATTTGTCGATCAAAACCCATCTGTATACAAGTTTCGGGGTCTACTCCTCATCAGTACAGCATGGGCTGGTCGATAAATTGGAGACCGTGAGTTCGCGGCTTAAATCCAAAAATCTACGGAAGAACGGTGGATCTCGCCTGCTCCTGCTCTATACAACATCTCACCGCTCTTCCGTAGATTTTTGGCTTTAAGCCGGGAACACACGGTCTCAAATTTGTTGACCAGCCAATGCTGTACTTTACGATACTAGAATGTAGATGGGTTGATCGACAAATTGGTGACTACCTACTCTTTATAATTTACATCTTTATTGGCGTTTCCGAAACAGTAATTTATACTAAAGAAAAAGTCAAGCTTTAGCTGGAAGTCGAACCCGGGTGGATGCTCTAACTACTGGATCAGTCGCTCGGCAAGAGGAAGATCTAGGGTTCGATTCCCAGGAGAAACTTGGCTTTTTCTTTAGCTTTTTTTAAATTATTATGTCCAAAACAAGCATTTTAATTCTTATACGGACGTTAAATATATGACTAAATAATTATTATATTCGATAAAAAATCTTTGTCACTAACTCGTATATAAATGGACTATTAACAGTCACTACTCTATTAACATTGAAGCATCTCAATTATTAATAGCGTCCATTAAATCATCGTTAAATAACTAAGGAATTTTTATAACAAGTGCTTTTTATGCACTTGCACCCTCATCTCCTAATTTAGCTCCGTCGCAGCCACTTTCAACGTTAAATAACTCTGTTTCCTTCTTAAACTGCCCAGTATGTCTATAAAGTGCTCCATAAAAGCGGAGTGTTATGTCAAATTGCGCCATTAAACCTTGTCCCAGATCCTGAACCGTACTCAGCTGCGAATGCTATTGCTCGCAGCAAATCTTGCCTCTTTTGACTTGTTATAGCGCACATTCTAGCACGAATTAGACTGTTTGCTTTGGGCAAATTGTATGGCAAGTAACCGGGCGCGAAAACTTCGAAATTAGCTTAGTTAACAGTAGTCACTAATCCTGGTGGAGTAGAGCGAATATAAAGGGTTTCTTGGAAATTTGGAGATATTTTGTGCATGTTTGGCACAGTTTTATAACATTAAAGGGTTTGATGTTAGGTTTGTCTACCTGTTACATCAGTAAAATGTTGGCTTTACCTTTAAAAAAATAATAATATACTTTAAACATTTGGAAAGAAAATTGGAAGAAATTTAGTTACGAGGTGGAAATTTCTTAACTTTTTCACACTATTTACAATATGCACACTGCTCATAAATTTGAATATTATCTGACAAGCGGCAGGGAAAGTGCGCTCCTCGCCGGCATGTAAAGTGAGCGGCAAGAAAAAACTACCTTCCGGCGACGGTGCAGGGCAGCTCATGAACTACTTATAAGAAATGTAAAATCTGATGGAATTGATATTGTAATAGAAAGCCATGGCAAAACACCAAATATGTGACGTAAACTGTGACGCTTCTTGAGCCTTAACAAGGATCTGCGAGTAATAAACATCAACCGAGGTGATCAACCGATTCGTATCTGCTGAAATGCCTGACTTAGTGGTGTACTCTGCTGAATAATCTAAGTACAATGGTCCGACGCAGTGAAAAAGATGAAATTCTAGGCGGAGACCTAAATGTGAAAACACCGGCCATTGGCTCGGACTGCTAAAACCAAAGGGGGAAAGCGCTGGATGAATTTACTAGTCATAAATACTAGTAACACTCCTACTTTTAGCAGAAATGGTAGCAACTCGGTTTTAGACCTCACGCTCGCAGAAGGACAATCAAAAATAAACGTAACTGAATGGATGGTAGACGAAGAAGCTGAAAACCTGAGTGACCATAGGTAAATTAAGTTCACGTTGACAGCTGGAACAAATAATAAAAATAAAAATTTATCTGAAAGGGAAGGCTGGAAGATCACAACAGAGAGCTTGACTCGTTTCGAAAGGGCTTGTACTTTCAGATGGGCACGGGATCGGGCCATTACACCGGAATCCGTAAAAGAAGAAATATGCAAGTTAGCTGACAAATATCTAGCGAGGCTACATAAGAGAAACAATCGTCAAGAGGTCTATTGGTGGAATAACTTAATTCCAGAAAAGAGAAAGTTATTTAATAAGGCTAGGCGTAGGATGACTCGGGTAAGAGCTACGCACTCCCCAAGTCGATTAAGATCGACCCACCAACGGTTGGGGTGCGTAAACGCATTTCCCCAGTCCTCTATAAAAAAAAGATTAGTTTAGATTAACCTAGGTTAGTTCAGGTTAGGGTGTGTAGGTTAGGTGGTAGAGGTGTCTCCACTTTGTCGAAGTACGCACGCGTACGAGTGGGGGGGCTTCTGTGCTTTTACGATCCTAAGAGCCATGCCGGCGGTAGCGTAGCTACTGGCAGGTCTAACCAAGCCGGACGGGTCGAGGGGGGAGAAGACTGACTAAGAGAGACACACCGAAGCCTAGCAGAAGGCGATAATTTCTGCACAACATGGAATGAGTGATGCAGAAAACTTTGTACCTCAGGTGGGTAAAAATCCCACCACCGGTTCCGATCGGGTGAAAGCCCCGGTGGCCGGTGCCGGCCCCATGGATTCTGGGGGGGGCCAAGCACACTCTTTGGGGATAGGGGAAAACAGGAGAGAGGAAGAACCCCAAACCCAAACCAAAGACGCAAATGCCAAACTAGAGGAAATGAATACAGGAAGCGATAGGCAACACCAGGCGACTGCTCCCAAGGGCATCAAACCCTACGCGGTACCAATCCTGCATAAAGTGCAATACTTAAGTAGCAGCCTTAGCAGAAGAAACTCAGCCGGCGATGTTTATACTAAGAAGAGGAAGGCCATGGATCTATCTATTGACCTAACACTAGACGTACAACCCTACAAAAAGGAGGTTAGCAGGGATTATCTCATCCTTAAAGACGCGTTACAAGACACCAAGGATTTAATCAAGGAACTAAGCAAGAGAATCGAAAGGAACACGAACAGGGACGTAAAGGACATCACCTCAAGACTGAGAGCGCAGGCGGAAGTTTTAGCCGGGAAGTCGATAGATGCTTGGCTAGAGAAACATAAGTATGAACCGGTGGAGAAGATGACCTTCGAGCAAGACGTGCAAGTGAACATGAGCAAGGAAGAAGAACCCGAGCAAGCACCGAAAGCGCAGACCAGAGACATGGCCACCCAAACAGGAGAAGAGCCCGCACTTACAGAGTTTCCGAAAGACATTACACGGGACAACTTTAAGCAATTAGCAGATAAACCATGGGATAGCGCCTTATTTAAGAATGTCGAAGTCGTCGTTGGTAACCCAGTAGACACTGAGGCGTCGGTAGTCAAAGTCGTAATGGTTGAAGGAGAAGACCTAGAAATGAAAGAAAGCATTCAGTCCCAATACAAAAAGCGGTTCCCTGAGCTAACGGGAATTGGGGATATGGACACGCTGGAGCAAACTACAAAAATCAAAACAAACTACAAAAAGTAATAAAAATGGTCCTGCCGGGGAACGAAGAAGGCCTAGTAATAAAACTAGAAAAACTGAAGGAAGAAACCATGGAGGATCAAAAGATAGCTATCCACCACATCAAGGAGATATCCCTCGAAAGATTGAGAAAGCTAACCCAAATGATATACAGGAACACAGCCACCCAAGTAAATATATACACCACATCAAGAAAACTCGAAACTGAGAATCAAGCCAACAAACCTAAACCAGGAAGAAGGAAATATGGGACCTATGCCATTGTAGTAAACTGCACAAAGGACACTACAAACCAAACAATAAATAAGATAAAGCATAGCTTAAAAGATAACAAAGCAAAGGACGTAATCAAAACAATCAGAACAAATAGAGACGGGAAACTAATAATGACCCTAGATAAGGATGAGCAGGCCCTAGTGGCGGTGGGAAAAGACCTAGAACATAGCATGGGAGAAGGGAATGTTAAACTGCTAAGAGAAAGGAAAGAAAAGAGTACACTCTACATAAGGGGTATGGATGCTACTGTTACGGAACTAGATGTTCTAGACGCGCTTAAAGAGAAAATTAAAGGACTCACCATAGATGACGTCAACATTGGACCCCTAAGGCCGTATGCCGGCATCGCACAGGCAACTACAATACGAATCGCAGAAGAACATGCCAAATATCTGCTGATGCAACCGGACATAAGAGTTGGACTGGTAAGGTGTAGGATGGAAGAGAAAATCAAGATTTCAAGGTGCAACAAGTGCTGGAGTTTTGACCACGAGGCGGAAAACTGCTCTGGGCCGGACCGTAGAGAAAGATGCTATCGCTGTGGCAACGAGGGGCACATTGTCAACGAGTGTCGGGCGCAAGCAGAAAGGTGTGTCCTATGCGAAGAAGGTGACCATAGAATGGGCAGTAGTAAATGCCCCAAATTCAAAGAAGCACTAAGAAACGCGAGAACGTCAGCCAGAAGGGGGGTGAGGAATAAGCCCTATAGCAGACAGACTACCCAAAACACTGAAGATAGGGAAAGCAAAGGTGGAAATGATAGAGAAACCGGTGGACACCGCAAACATCTGAATCAACATAACCAAAATGACAACGATGAGATGCCTGCAGCTGAACTTGAACAGATGTAAGGCAGCTCAATCGCTGCTTTTCAGAAATATTGAGGAGGAGAACATAGATATCGTTCTCGGACAGGAACCAAACAAAAAAATGGCGAATAACAAGATGCTTTGTGATACTAACTGTGATAGCTTCATTTACCTAAACCGTAAAGTACCTGTGATAAAAACCTATATTGGACAAGGCTATGCGATTGCAGAGCTTGAAAATATTGTGTTTGTTTCGTCGTACCTCTCCCCAAACGTCCGTCTGGGGGAGCTTGAAAGATTGCTGTCGGAATTGGAGACCAAATTGGGCACTTTTGACAAGAGCATTGTAATGGGAGCGGACCTAAACGCTAAAACGGCCGCAATAGGCTCAGCTTCCTACAATGATAGGGGAGGCCTGTTGGAGGACTGGATAGCGGGAAACCAGTTTAACGTGGTAAACGAAGGACAGACACCCACGTTCTACAGCAACGGAAGGAATTCAGTCATAGACTTTACCCTGTGTTCCTATAACTTAAGAGGGGAAATTAACGACTGGAGGGTACGGACGGACGTGGAAAATCTGAGTGACCACAGAACGATAAGTTTCGAGATAAGGATGCACCCCCAGATGACTGCCACAAAAGCCTTTCGAAGCTGGCATAGCTGGACAGCCTCCAATACGGACCTGATGAAGATTAAACGTACTATACAAAACAAGTTCCGAAATGAAGCAACGGTAACTCCGGAATTAATGATGGCTAAAATAACCGAGGTATGCAATGAGAATTTAAAAAAGAAGTGCAAAAGCTTGAAGCACCCACCTGCATACTGGTGGAACCGAGACATATCAGACCAAAGGTCGGCGTGCAATAAACTACGTAGACAACTGACCAGGATGAGGGGAAAAAGACACAGCATTGAAGAAGAGGAAAGAATAAGAGATGATGTTAGGCAAAGCAGGAAGAAACTAAGAGAGATGATAGAGAACAGTAAGCGAGAGAAATGGCGAAAACTATGCCAGGACCTCGACAGAGATATTTGGGGCAAAGCCTACCAAATAGTCACAAAAAAGCTGAAACTAAGAAGTAATACCCAGATAACGACGAGTACTCTGAATAGCCAAATTGAGAGACTGTTCCCAAGAAGAGATCCAATCGAGTGGCCGATAATCCAACCTGCACGTACACCTCTCTTTACTAAAGAGAATTTGCTGGATGCAGCCTCAATGATGAAGACAAAGAAAGCGCCTGGCCCCGACGGTATTCCACCAGAAATAATAATTGCATGTGCTCGGGCCATTCCAGAGGTTTTCCTGCATGTTTTTAATGACTGCCTGATACGGGGCGTCTGGCCTGAACAATGGAAGTTAGTCAAATTGATCCTCATAGAGAAGCCAAAGAGTGTACCCACAGCGGGAAAATCGTTTAGACCGATATGCCTTATTGACTCTACGGCGAAACTCTTAGAGATCATGGTAAAAAATAGATTACAGGACAATTTGGACCGACAGAATGGGATAAGTGGAAATCAATTTGGCTTTCGAAAAGGGAGGTCAACAATAGATGCAATATCTTATGTACAGGAGTTTAAAGAGCGCATTACTAGAGGAGCATACCAAAACAAGTTGTTCGGTATGATGATTACAATCGACGTCGAAAATGCTTTCAATTCGGCGCCGTAGGATGGAATTGTGACGGCAATGCACGAAAAACGGGTTGCGGGCTACGTAATCAGATTGATTCAAGCATATCTCTCAAACAGGAAAATAGTGGACTGCATGGGAGAAGATCACAGTGTAACATGCGGGGTGCCCCAGGGATCGGTGCTGGGCCCGATACTCTGGAACCTGTTCTATGACCAAGTACTAAGAGCCGAAATGGAAGAGGGTGTCGAATTGGTTGCATATGCCGACGACCTGGTAATCCTGGTGAGTGGAAGAAGTAGAGCATGCCTGGAAGAAAAGGCAAATAATGCAGCAGAACATATAGTGCGCCTACTGGACAAGATGAAACTGAAAGTGGCGATCTCCAAAACTGAAGCAGTGGTAATAGCAGGCAGAAGAAAAGTCACCAGCGTATCAATAAAGATAGAGGATAAAAGGGTGAATGCATCAAGTTCTGTCAAGTACCTGGGCGTAATGATTGACAAGGACATACGTATGACAGCACATATAAACGCGATCGCAGAGAAGGCGCACAGCATGATTAACGCCATTGCAAGAATAAACCCCAAGCTAAACGGCCCCCGTGCGAGTAAGCGGAAAATGCTGGTCAGCGCGGTGCTCTCTGCAGTTCTGTACGGGGCACCAACATGGCAGAGGGCCTTGACCTTTAAAACGCATCTGGCGAAACTGGGGAGGGTGAATCGAAGACTAGCGTTGATGACGACTTGCGCATATAGGACGGCGTCAACTGTGGCGGTGCAGGCCTTGGCGGGGATACTGCCCATAGATCTGGCAGTGATGGAGAGAACCAGGACACATGAGATGGGCAGAGAAGGACGGAGCGATGCCAGCGAGGAGGCATGGGCTGCGTGGCAGGAGAGATGGACAGGATACGAGGGCTGGGCAAGGCATTTTATACTCGACGTCAGGACATGGAGAAAGCACGTTGTGGAAGTTGACTACTTTACAACACAAGCGATGACGGGGCATGGAGTGTTCACCACATACCTGCAAAAAATTGGAAAGAGCGATGGCAACAGGTGCTGGTTCTGCCAACAAATAGACACACCGGAACATACGCTGTTCCACTGTGACAGATTCCGAAACGTCAGGGAGGAGGCTGCCGAAAGGTGTGGAGTAGAGATCACCAAGGAAAATGTCGGGCGGCTGATTGTGCAAGACAGGGACACCACTACCAAAGTGTTAGCAATGCTAAGGAGCATCATGATGACGAAGGTGGAGGAAGAAAGAAGAAGGGATAGAGCTGGGGGTTGAAAGAAACTAAGCAAGAAATAAAAGTGCGTTTCCACTCTCCCGACTGAAGTAATGCTAACGCAGTCCCGGTCGGGGAACAAAGGGTGAAGAGAGGTAAAGGGTTTTAGTGGGTATTGCGCACAGCGCCGCAGAGTCCCACACTCCCAGGCCAAATCAGATCAGACCAACAACGGCCTGGGGTGCGCAAAGGCATTTCCCAATCCTCTATATAAAAAAAAAAAAAAAAAAAAAGGTTAGTTCAGGTTACCTTAGATTGCTTCAGTTTATTTTAAGTTAGTTTAGGTCAGTTCCGGTTAGACCATCTTACTTATCAGCTTTTGGGTTTGTTTAATACCTTTAGCAGGGCTGGGAAATCTACATACAGTGTATGCAATGACACATGCTGCTTGTTTTTAGATAGTTAATTTTCTACAAAATTTTATAAAAATTTTCAAAACTCCTTTTTGCTAGCTTTCAAAATACCTTCTTTATTTTTTCCAACTTAATCCCTTTCTCAAGTTCCATTTTCTCGCTTGGAAATGGATTAGAAATTCTACTTTTTGTTATTATTTTCATTTTGCTAACTTTGCTTTCTTGTTTGTGTTTAAATTTTTTAATTGTTTGTTTAAAACTCGTTTCTTGCTTTCTTGGTTAAACATGATTATCATTTTACGTATTTATTTTCTATAACTATTTCTTGCATTTTTTTTGTATTTCAACTTTTACTTGCCTTTTTTTTGGTAACTGCAGAGAAGTTTTAATTCTAATTCGTCAAATTAATTTTCCTTTTGTTGCTTCTTGCAGCTCTAATCTGTGCTATTGCGTATTGAAGAATATTGTCATTTTTGTTGAAGTCGTGTCATCATGTTGAAGAATATTGTATTTTTTTTTGCTTTTTTATATTTTATTTTCCGATTTTCTTTTGAATTCTTTCTTTTATTATTACTTATTTTTTCCTTTCACATTCAGCTCTTTGTAGTATTCAAAATGTTTGCTTTTTTTGTTGACGTCATAGAGAAAACTATGAATTTTTTAAAAAAAAATAGACAGTATTAAAGTAATTGGACTTATGTTCATTCATTTTTTTTTTTGACATTTCACAGCCTATTAGATGATGTTTTGAAATTGAAACTCCTTTTTTTACACGTATATTTCCAGAAAGAATTCCAAGACCTTCTGGTCAAAACTAAATCACAGCAAACCCAAAAAAAAAGTAATTAAAACAACCCATGTCATTTTGTAACTAACCACGATTCTCCCACTCGCACAGAAAAAATCTACAGCTCTCACACTTGAATTTATTAAAAAGAATCTAATGGAGGACACTACAGAATATTAGGAAGAGGTCAATGACTAAAAGCGAAAAGAAAGAAGTGTCTACATACTGACTATTTTTTCAAACCGCCTTTATAAGCAATATACAGGTACATAACACTACACAAACCATAGAGGATTGGTTATTTTGCTTAATAACAAAAGGTATGTTTGATTAATATGAGATCTATGCCAGAATAAAATAAATTCTTTGATTTATTGCTTCTGCACCTGTGCCAGTCTGGATCAAACTATTTAAATTTTTTTCCCAAACCACTTCGTTTTCTTTCAAGCCTTTAAAGCGCTCTACTTTCGAATTCCCTTGTAAGAAGGAGCAGAAAAAACTCCACGGCAGCCCATTTTACGGAGACAAACGAATCTCGTTCCGAAATCAAAAGAGGAATAGGATAAAAAGCCAGGCAAGACTGTCCAAAATCCCTGTTGATATTCTCCATCCATTTAACCTCTCCACCAGAAATAGCATTAACAAGGGAAGGCCCCACTAATGCTCAATGGCCTGGTTAAAAAGAGGGCATACATCACTCATGCATCAATGGGCTGTCTTATTTCAATTCCCCTCATGACCACATTTCGCACACCGGGAAATTGGTCGATTGTTATTGGTCGTTACTCGGCCCCAATTTTATTGCTTAACCCTAAGCAAAACCCTTTTATGTGTATTCATTTTATTTATGGTCACTATGCTTAGAGCTTTTGCAAAAGAAAAAATCCAAATATTGCATTAAAGGAAAGCTGTGATATTTATCCATTAGGGCGGACCTATACCTTTAGGAAATGCCGAATAAGCAAAACATGGCTTTATTGGAATATATATGGAAAAGTTCCAATAATAAAAGCTGGAGTGGAATAATTGGCATTGAACCCGCCAGATAAGCGCACATTGGATACAAAATATTTACATAAATCTCTTCGGGGCAATTTAGACGCACCGTATTTTGACGTAAATACCTATATTGATGTTCGTTGTATATTCGGAGGATATATGAAAAACAGCGTGTCACCGAATTTTTGCTCATATTGTCCGCGATAAGGTAACTTATTGTAACTCTCTGCACGACAAAACTGTATGGGTATTGGGTACTGGGGGAATATTATTGGTCAGAACAATCATTTCGTATGGTTGTTTAGGAAAATGCAGTCTGTAGCATGATGCCAGGGGCATTATTCTATAGGAAAGAGTGAAAGTGAGAATTGCTGGCCAATGGAATTCGTCAACATAATTTTTTGACCAATCAAGTTTGTCAAAATTCTCACTTTCACTTTCACTCTTCCCCATAGAATAAGCGTCCAGGGTGACGGCTGCCTGCTGCTGCCACCTATTGGTTATCTAATTGAGTGTAAAGTGTAGCACGGTTCCAGGGTCGATGCTAACTTCTTTTTTAATAGTTTTAGGAGTGGGGGAGAGGTAAAAGAAAAATGGAGAACATGAGGAAGGATAATAAGATAAGATAGCACGTTTAGTGGGTTCTGTAACAATTTGTTCTTATTTCATCCATTAAAAGTCTTTTCAAACATGTCAGTGAGAGCATATCCTTGTCTTACTATCCGGCTGAAACCCACATAACACAAAGGAAGATGAGCAAGACTGGTAAAATAGTCTTACACAAAAGCCCCCCTTCCAAATTGGCGTCCAACGTGGGGTCGGAAAAGCAGCAAGGACGTGTATTAGTGTTTGTTCAGAGGGTAGCGATCCAGTGAATGTGCAATTTTATCCGTTTTGACGTGTGAGTGTGCTTAATTGACTAAAATTCGCAATTTGGAAGCTTATCACCTAGGAACTTTTTATAATTTTTATTTTAAGCTTTAGATAGCAGCAAGATGATTTTTATAAAATGATATTGTTCCTCGTTCTGGAAATTTTGTTTTGTTTTTCGATAATAACGAGGACGTCGGTATGCGTTTGCTGATTTCTGCATTGACTGTTCATCCTTGCGGCGGATTAATGGCATGGATCGCTCGATATGATTGGCTGACATCCCCCGGGGAGCGAGTCAAAATGCATAAATGCATTCATTCACCGAGATGAATGAGGGTGCAAGTTCAGATTTCATAGGTGAAACATAGCTGTCTTCCGGGCGAAATATATCGGTGACAGTAGGTCAGTTCGCTGAGGATTTTTATAAAATGATATTGTTTCTCGTGCTGGAAATTTTATAGTCCTTTTTTAGTTTTTTCGGTTTTTATTTAAATTTCTAATAAACTGACGCTTGACCAACAAAATTTTCCCATGATTCTAGCGTCTGCTTCAAAAGACTATTGAAGGGGGGTAGGTAGACAATTGTACATATTCTAAACTATATTCTAGACATAGAAAATGGAATTTTCTATGCGGCTTATCTTCTACATTTTCTACCTGATGTCATATACGAAATTAATGGTCAACAAACAATTTTGTTTTTCGATAATAACGAGGACGTCGGTATGCGTTTGCTGATTTCTGCATTGACTGTTCATCCTTGCGGCGGATTAATGGCATGGATCGCTCGATATGATTGGCTGACATCCCCCTGGGAGCGGGTCAAAATGCATAAATGCATTCATTCACCGAGATGAATGAGGGTTCAAGTTCAGATTTCATAGGTGAAACATAGCTGTCTTCCGGGCGAAATATATCGGTGACAGTAGGTCAGTTGGCTGAGGATTTTTATAAAATGATATTGTTTCTCGTGCTGGAAATTTTTTAGTCCTTTGTTTTTTTCGGTTTTTATTTAAATTTCTAATAAACTGACGCTTGACCAACAAAATTTTCCCATGATTCTAGCGTCTGCTTCAAAAGACTATTGAAGGGGGGTAGGTAGACAATTGTACATATTCTAAACTATATTCTAGACATAGAAAATGGAGTTTTCTATGCGGCTTATCTTCTACATTTTCTACCTGATGTCATATACGAAATTAATGGTCAACAAACAATTTTGTTTTTCGATAATAACGAGGACGTCGGTATGCGTTTACTGATTTCTGCATTGACTGTTCATCCTTGCGGCGGATTAATGGCATGGATCGCTGACATCCCCCTGGGGAGCGGGCCAAAATGCATAAATGCATTCGTTCACCGGGATGAATGAGGATTCAAGTTCAGATTTCGTAGGTGAAACATAGTTGTCTTCCGGGCGAAATATATCGGTGACAGTAGGTCAGCTGGTTGAGGGTTTTTATAAAATGATATTTTTTCTCGTGCTTGAAATTTTTTAGTCCTTTTTTAGTTTTTTCGGTTTTTATTTAAATTTCTAATAAACTGACGCTTGACCAACAAAATTTTCCCATGATTCTAGCGTCTGCTTCAAAAGACTATTGAAGGGGGGTAGATAGACAATTGTACATAATCTAAACTATATTCTAGACATAGAAAATGGAATTTTCTAATGCGGCTTATCTTCTACATTTTCTACCTGATGACATGTACGAAATTAATTGTCATCAAACAATTTTGTTTTTCGATAATAACGAAGACGTCGGTATGCGTGTGCTGATTTCTGCATTGACTGTTCATCCTTGCGGCGGATTAATGGCATAGATCGCTCGATATGATTGGCTGACATCCCCCTGGGGAGCGGGAGAAAATGCATAAATGCATTCCTTCACCGGGATGAATCAGGGTTCAAGTTCAGATTTCGTAGGTGAAACATAGCTGTCTTCCGGGCGAAATATATCGGTGACAGTAGGTCAGTTGGCTGAGGATTTTTATAAAATGATATTGTTTCTCGTGCTGGAAATTTTTTAGTCCTTTGTTTTTTTCGGTTTTTATTTAAATTTCTAATAAACTGACGCTTGACCAACAAAATTTTCCCATGATTCTAGCGTCTGCTTCAAAAGACTATTGAAGGGGGGTAGGTAGACCATTGTACATATTCTAAACTATATTCTAGACATAGAAAATGGAATTTTCTATGCGGCTTATCTTCTACATTTTCTACCTGATGTCATATACGAAATTAATGGTCAACAAACAATTTTGTTTTTCGATAATAACGAGGACGTCGGTATGCGTTTGCTGATTTCTGCATTGACTGTTCATCCTTGCGGCGGATTAATGGCATGGATCGCTGACATCCCCCTGGGGAGCGGGCCAAAATGCATAAATGCATTCGTTCACCGGGATGAATGAGGATTCAAGTTCAGATTTCGTAGGTGAAACATAGTTGTCTTCCGGGCGAAATATATCGGTGACAATGCCCAACAGATACTCATATTTATACCGGCATATCACCCTCCTATTACATTCCTTCTTTATTGCGAATTCCCAAGTATCATTTACGGGTAATGAAGAGGCGACGACGGCCCTTTTAAAAGGCCCTTATTAACTCCGAGAGTTACTTGCTACATATCTTTGCTCTTCAATTTTAAACAGCCCTCCGGACCTGTTGATGTTCGTTGTAAATGTCAAAAAGGTGGCAAACAATTTGTTTCTCGTTAATTCTGGTTTCACGTGTCATCCTGCCTTATAGGTAAATATAAAAGAAGGTTAGTTAGTTTGGTGGTTTTGTTTCTTTGTCCAGTTTCTTAACAAATTTGTACTTGATATATGATTTGTAGAGCACAAATCTTCAATTTTCAGTTTGGGGTTGGCTTTAGCCGAAAGGTTTTCTGTTTCTCTTTTACGATGCCCATTTCTTTTCTTTTTATGGAGCATTTGGAACAAATGTACAGAAACGAAAAGAATTTGAAGAAGACGTGAATAATTTTTAGTTTTATTATTTATAGGTACTTTCTTTAGGATTTGACGTGCGTCCTTTTGACGATTTCTTCACTTTTCAGTTTCGGGTTCAAAGTTGAGCCTCTTTTCGCCATATTTTCTATAAAACAACTCTGCACGGTGCCTATTTTATTGTCTTTTATGGGACATTTGAGACAAATATAAAGGGAAGAATCTGAAGCAGACTTGAGTAGTTACTTAAACTATCTAATTCTCCTAAAAAAAACTTTCCTTCTGTTTTTATTATTTAAGGAATACTGGAACTTCTCTTCAGGAAAACGACTCTTTTTGTAGCTCTTGATCTTTATCCATTTTCTCACTTTTTCAGTTTGGGTTGGGTTTAAATTTTTAACTGAAAAGCTCTATTTTGACTTTCAAAAGTCCCTACGCTGGCTTATTTCACTTCCTTTTAGGAAGCAATTTAGGCAAATTCAAAGGAATGATATTGAAAAATCTGGAGACCACAAATAGTTACCGCCAAGTTCTTCAAAGAACTTAAATTAGGGCTTAAATCATATTCTAAATTTTTACAAAAATTCCTAATCTATATTTTTACACGCCTTTCATAATTTTTCAGCGATTTTTTGTCCTAGTATAACTTCAATCTCTCAAAAAAACCCAAATTTTAACTTTAAGTGTTTCTTGCTAATTTTTTTACTAAAAGCAACAATTTAGAAGATTTGAATCAGTTTTGCCTTATTTCTCCTAAGTTGATTTTTTCCAAAAATATTAAAATTCGCAATTGATAAGGTGGGTAACTTTTAACCGATTTTAGTTCATTTCTTTGAATTTCTTAAAACTTACCTTGTATTTTTCCATAAAATCGAAATTTGCAGTTTCAAAGTCTGCGTCGTTTCTAACCAATTTTTGCAATAATCATTTTTTTCCAAAAACTCTACAGATTTGAAAAATTGCTCGTAGCATGTAAAAATAACATGCTGTGAGTCATTTTTTCAATGATTTTTAGTTTTACTCCTAACCTGATTTTATTGAAAAACGCACATTTTCATTCTGATGTTTTTCTAGTCAATTTTTTTGCCCTAAAAATTGTTTTTACCAAAGAAAAAAAACATTTGAATCAGTTTTGCCTACTTTCAAATTAAAATTAAACTACTATATATAAATACGTGGAAATTTGCATTTTTAGACAATGAAATCTGCATCTTTAGACGCTTTGTGGACATTTTAGACTACTTTGGCCCCAATCCTAACATTTTGCCACACGGGTGCTATGCATTGGCTTTCTTAAATGCTTTGAGTAATTTCTCCAACAATTCTGTCTTCCAACAATTTGAGCCATATCTCTAATCCTCTAAAACTACAAAATTTGCATTTTTAAAAGCTTTAAAACCCCAGGTAGTCTCTTTGAGGAGTTTTTAGTCAAGTTTCACTTATTTTGGTTCACGAATTAATTTTACCAAAAACAGTAATTCGGAAGATTTGAATTAGTTCCTTTAATCTCTAACCGATTTTATCTCTAAGTCTCTGAATTTTCTCAAAATCCGCATTGAATCTTTCCATAAAATCCAAATGTGTATTTTTAAACTTTTCGTCATTTATAACCAATATTTGCTTCAATTATATTTCGAATTTTTCAAAAAATTTAAACTTTCTTCCAGATTTACAAAATGATCCGCAGCATGTAAAAATAACATGCTGTGAATCATTTTTCAAAGATTTTTATGTTAAGTCCTAACCCGGCTTTATCGAAAACACCACATTTACATTCTGAAGTACATGTAGTTAAATTTCATTTATTTTGGTCCAAAAATTGATTTAAAAACAAACTAGAGGATTTGAACCAGTCTTAAAAATAAATTTCTACAAAAACGTGAAAATTTGCATTTTTAGACATTGTGGATCTTAAGCATTTTTTAGCCTAAATTCTAATTTGAATATTTCTTCGAATCTGCATCTTTAGACGCTTTCTGGAAATTTTTTCAACACTATCAAATCAAAACCCTGCAAACTAGACCTGTCGTTTTTGACAACCTTTCATACTTGATTTCTTTCCCTAATTCTCTTTTTCTCTATCTATAAATAATATTATTTTCTAAATTAACTAAATGTTGTACCATCACTTTTTTGAATCAAGAAATGTTGTCCATAAGTAGAGTAAGTATATAGCCGGTGTTGAGCTTAAAGTTTTTTAGGAGATTTTGTTTTAGTGTTGCCACAATTGGCAGATCTCCAGCCAATGGCTATTAATCTGACAAAAAAAATAATGGTTACCCTTCGGGTTACCCTAAATACGCGCTTAGCCGGAGTAGCATGCACCAATAAGCCCTTTTTTAATTTTTAAATATCCTTAAAGTTAATGAGAAATACTCAAATACCAATTGACATTGTCTCAGCATGGTTACTTTGGATTTACGAAAAAATATGCCTTAACTTTAAGGATACTTATACAGGGTGACATTGACTACGCATAGCATCACGCGACAGAGAAAGTCGAAATAACAAAAAAGTTAGTATACACTTTTATTCAAATCCTTTTTGCTTTCAAAACATTGCATGTTTAAATTTTATCAAAAAATTTAAAATTTACAAATTTTTTGATAGCAGTTTGTAACAGTTGCTATCAGTACATTGTTTGCAATAAAAATAAAGTTTTAAAATCTACCAGTGACGTGCATAGAGTTATTTCCATACTCTACGTATTTTTAAAGAAAAAATTTGAAGACAAATGACACTTTATGGTTTTTTGAATAACATAAATCAGTTTTGATTGTCCCATGCTCGGTTCCACATAATTAGAAACAAAATAGCATCTTTCTGCTTTTTCCTTGATGGTCTTTTCATAGGTTAGGTTTTGTTTTCGAGCAAAAAATAAAAGCCTAGCATTAAAAAAAAAGGACAGCTTTACAAGAAAATAATCTGGACAATAACTAATACCACTAGAAGAATTAGAGAGATTTTTTTTGTTTTTTTGCACAAAATGTATGGATAACAACTATTATAAACTGCTAAACTTCATTTTTATATCATAAGTAATCTCCGAAAAAATTTAAAAATATGTAATTTTTTGATAAAATTTTAACACCCTGTATTCCGAATTTTTAAAAAAGTGTAAGTATATCTACTTTTTTGTTAGTTCGACTTCCTCTGTCACGTAATACTATGCATGGTACTTTTTTCAATGTCACTCTATATAATAGTAGAAATTGCTACTATCAGTCTTTAGCAAATTTCTCATAAATTAGTTTTTTTACCTGTAAATTAGAAACAGAGAGTTTAAACGACAAAAATACAATTCCCGCCAGTTGTTAACCAAACATTAATTTGGCATTAACTTTATACTTTTAATCTGTATCTATAAAATGAATAGGAACAGGTTTACGGGTATAGGACTTGAGAACATAGTACAACTTAAAAAACAACACAACATAGAACAACTTAAAAAAAAAACCCTGAAGAAGATTATAATATACAATCGAAACGTCGGCAATTTTTTAACGAGAGCTGGTTTTATTCAGTCCTATACCCGTAAACCTGTTCCTATTCTCAAGTCTCGTTAATTTTATATTGTGCCTTCAATAGCCTCATACATATGTCTAAAATTTTCTTTCAATCGGATTACAATCGAACCCATAGGCTTCCTAGGAAACTTGGTTTTTTCAATTTACTAGTGAGTCATACAATTTTCCAAAAATGTAGAAGTGTTATTGATTTGACCTGATAAAAATACAATTCTTTCCCCATATAACCCAGTTCGTAACCCTGGTAATTCCTGAAGTCTCTTCACTAATCATCAAAAAAAAAACTCACCCAGTAGATGATGCTACAACGAAGCCGCAAAGAACTGAGGCTGGTACATCAACTGCAGGGAGAAGGCCTGCCACTGGTACTTTAACAACAGTATTTCAGACTCCACACCCGGAAATCACAACGAAAAGTGCTGAAGACTTTAGAACCAGCCTTGCCGTTCCTACCACAGGTACGGATAGAATATTGATATCGACAACATCTCAGATGACCCCTGACGCTTCTCCTTCCTTTTACATTGTATCAAGAGTTTAGGTAAGTTCCAGAAGACCTACTGTCTCACCCGAAGAAACAGTAACTTCTGACACAAAGTCAATAGAAACAAAAGTAAGTTTCTCTAAAGTAAGATCAACTAGTACACCTGATATCACTGAAATAACTAGCAGTGTGTCAACCGGAACTACGTAAGATGCACCTTTGATTGGCATTCATTTAACTCCTAAAAAACCAGCTACGCTATTCAAGAGCAGCACTTCAGGTCTTATAACGGAAAAAGCTATCCAAGTCAGTTCTGAAATATTAACAAAATTAAAGAGTTAATGCCAAATTAATGCCACTAATGCCTCTAATGCCACACAAATGCCACTAATGCCAAAAGTGGTTCACACCTCGAGGAAATCCATCGAAACGTGAGGATAAAGATAGAGATTGCCAGCGATCGCATGAAAGCCAGATATGACCTAAGGGCGAATTCTGCAGGATTTAAGGCAGGTGACTTGGTGTGGCTGTATCACAGAGGAAGAAAGAAAATGCTTCCAAGTTGTGAGGGTCATCTAGACTAAACGAGAACCGGAAACAGTCGCCTCTGTTCTCGAAAGTACGAGAGTGTGTTCAGGCCGGGTATAATAAAGCTCAAGAATGTTACAATACCGCGTGTTCATTAGAAAACATCATCTAGAACGCTGGGAATGTTTGACAGAAAAATATGACACATCAAATTAAACAAGTTGGTCAGCAAAACTCTTGAGTCGGTTTGTTTATGGTGTGCTCTTATTGTCACGCGTTGTTTCTTAAATTTTTTGTTTTTTTTTTGTTTTTTCTTTTTTGCTTTTTTTTTTGACCATGCGCGCGGGGCGCCCATAGTTTAGGAAATATCCGAACGCTGTGGGCAAAGTTCTGTAGAAGTTTTGTGGGTTAATACCACGCGCGCGGAGCGCCCATAGTTTAGGAAATATCCGAATGGTCCTCTGATATAGCACAAACTGACGTCAAATTATCAACAAAGAACCTGATGATACCCAAAAGTAACTGAAATTTCGAAACGTCTGAAATACTTGATTTCATATTTGCAAACTTAACATCTTTTGAAGAAGGGTAAATAACGTGCTAAAATTCATAAAAAGATATAAAATGGTACCACGAGTACCCATATCAAGGTTCCCATTTATGATATATTGTTTGTGATTATGAAACGCATCTACAATTCAAATTTCAGTTTTCTAGCTTTGATTGTTCGTAAAAATGTAATATTTGCCAATTTTTGGCTCACGCTATAGTATCTAAATCAGAAATCAAGGCAGTGTTTATAATAAGGTAATAAAACTTAGCATTAGCACTTAGCATTTTTTGGGACACCGTATACTATTGAAAACAGAAATCAACGCTCTATTTATCATAAAACTACTCGAATTAACGCAATAAATTAATTGATATCGATCTACATGCAAAAATCCTAAAATTCCAGGTTACAACATTTTTTTGGGACACTTTATACTATCTAAAACGTAAACATACGCCCTATTTGTCACAAAACTACTGTAACCAACGAATAAAATCTATTACTATTGATTTAGGTGGGAAAAGTAGTTATTTCTTTGTTAAGCATATGGAGCTCTCAAATCGACCCGAAAACCTAATTTTGGGGATCAAAATCGTGCATTTCAGCCTTCAACAGCTTATATCGCGTTTTAATTAAGAATTATCCGAAAAGCTATATGAGGAGCCAAAAAAGTACAATAATTTTAGTGTTTTTTAACAATTTGTGGATAAAATGGCGAAGGAAATGTTCTGCATTAAATATTACTAATATCTGACAACACCAGACTCCTTGAATAATTAAAATTGCTTTCGTTACTAAGTTTTAATAACTCTTTCATCGCCTATATCTAACATTTTATTCTGGCTTGTCTACGTACTAAATAATCCACCCTTTCTCTGTAAAATACACACTGCTTATGGACCTTTTCTACGTTAATAGCATATATTAGCTTCCTGCATCATTTTTTGAGCCACCCTATACTATCTAAAACAGAAATCAACATCCTATTCATTATAAAACGACTCGAAGTAACAAATAAAATCGATTACTATAGATTTAAATGACACATATCGAAAATTCTATGTTAAACATATGGGGCTCTCAAACCGGCCCAAAAAACTAAATTTTGAGATAAAAATCGTGCATTGCTGCTTTTAACAGCTAATATCTCGATTCGATAAAGATTTATCAAAAAATGTATAAGAACAGCTAAGGAAGCAGAAGAATAGAGCTACACGTAGAGCCCATTTTCGAAGCTCTGCCTAGAACAGTAACTGAGCACGGGTGGCCCAAAAATAAGGTACAAATTTTGCACTTTTTTTTAATTTTCTCAAAAACCGTGAAAGCTAGCTTCTTTCTGATACATGCATCTGATAGCCCTTGGTGACCTCTTCATACATCATATTAACCGGCATATCGAAAAACCTTACCGTTTCCAAGATAAACAGAAAAATGTAAAAATTTCAAAATTTTCAAAGGGGGTGAAAATTTTCAGCCAAAATCGATTGTCATAGATTTTGTCAAAAATAGTCTCGAATGAAAGAGGGGACAAAAATATGTAAAAAAACTGCAATTCAGGAATTTTCTGTAGTTTCCTTCCTCTTCAAAATGGCGCCAAAAACGTATTTTTTCCACTTTTTATCGACATCTTAATACTTCTATCTATATAATTCAAAAACTAAACATGGTATAACGATGCTATTGACACCCATGAATAGAGCATTCGCGACCACAAAATACCTGCTTAATTTGTCGTTCGAGGTTTTTAATTTAGTTGACGTAATATTCGATCAAATAAAAATATTAGGTAATTTTTACAAAATTTTTATAGTTTTTCACTTCCCATGAGACTGTTATTAAACTTAACGAAATAGTAATTAACGTTTTGAGCAGTATTTGAGCCGACTCACACTTAATTGAGTCACTGTTGTTCTAGTTTCATAAATGGCTTTGCTATAAAATGCCAAATGTCACTCTACCCCTATAAATGAGAAATTTAAACAGTCAAATCTCAGAACCTAAAAACGATAAAATCGAACAGTTAGTACCAGTTGAATGGGCTTCTTTAAAGCTATTTTGTCAGTCATATACGAAAAACTGATTGTTTGGGCGTGGCACATTTATAAAGCAATATTTGTAATAAAAGGGAATACCCTGATGATGGCGTATAGTAGGCGTAAAGTCGAAACGTCGGATATATTTGGTTTCGGCGCCCTTTAGCAACAGTGAGTAAGTTGGAGCAAAAAAGTGTAATTTTATTAAAAAAGTTTCCGAAATAGAACCTTTGGTACCCGCGGCAAGTTTCTGGACCTCAGAGACCTCTAGCCCGTCCCATAAGATAGCCACATACCAAATTTCAGCTTTCTAGCTCAAACCGTTTCAGAGATATCGGCTTTAAACCAAGCGTTTTCAGGCGGCCATCTTGGATTTTTAAAAATGTCATTTTTAGCGAATTTTACATAAGGGAAACCTACCATTCGATTTTCAAGTCGATATCACCATCGGTTCATAAAGCAGCTATAACCCAGCTACAGTCAGCTACATATAGCTATGTGAGCTATATTACCATTCATGGTACCTCCATGGGCACCCAGCATCCAAAGTTGAACCATGTATCATTAACAGTTCTCTAAATATCAACGGTACTCAGCTACTGTAGCTATGATAGCTACGACAACTATACTACAATTTATAATACCCCCGTAGGTACCTACCATCCAAATTTGAACCATGTACCATCGATGGTACCCAAAATATAACCCTTTCTATATTCCTCCCATTTAAAAAGCATTGCACAATGTATTTCTTATGGAAATGTTTTTAACTATGTACGGAACAAACCTAGCCAGCCGAGCGTCGACGTCACAGGGCTCCACGTGGTCGGAAATCATGAATCCCGACACGAAATTTTCAAATCGACCAGTCTTTGTGAAAACGACCTCGAGGACTGGGGGCTTTACATGTAATCTTCCTAGAAATGTTCAAATTTTCACCTGCCATACAGTTTTCCTCGATTTTCCGCCTATTTTTCTTGGTCTAGGTGTTTAAAGTTCGATCTGTCAAATGAGAATTTTCCGGAGCGATCGCAGCGCACGGTTTAGTAGTTTACTCGAGAGGCAATTGCCGGAACTAACGGAAATTTTGCCAAAATTTCAAAAATCTGCATCTTTCGTCTCGAAATTCAATTAAGACCATTTCGCGACGTCCCAGCGAAAAAGTGGTTCCTTGGTGCCGAAAAGAAAACATTCCAAGGTATGCCCTGGGATAGAAAACCAGTCGATAGGATGTACGGTCTCGGCACAAATAGGCCTCAAAGTGGCAATTTCAAATGTAAAGTTTAAAAAATCGTCAAAATTTGAAATTGAAAGCTAGGACCTTGATTTTCGGCCAGATCGAGGGCCCATATGTGTGCTACACCTGTGAATTATTTTAGATTTTTTGCTGCAAAAATGTGGAATCTACAGGGTGAAACGTGAAAAAAGTACACCAAAACTAGTAAAAAATGTGGCACCGAAAAACTTTTGTAGCTCACCCGGTATGAGAGCTAGCCCAAAACTAACAACTGATTTTTTTTTCTCTCCACGTCTTCTAGTTGCCCATATACAACCGAAGCTGGGCAGCTTCACAGTTTTCGTAAAAATCTCAAAAAACTACCTTACTATTTTGGACACTTTTCCTTAATTGTCTTTGGACCTTTTTTTGACCACTCTGTATTAAAGTGGCACCTTTGGGGGGATAGAATTAAAAGTAGCCAAGGATATGCCCTTTCTCCTGGTACCATCCTTGTTGGGCCAGTCTTCTACCTAAAGGGGTCCAGAAGGGCCAGAAGTTGACTATTACAAAGAAAAATTGAAAAAACCGTCCCAAATTTGCGATTTTTTGTAGATTTTTCTATTTCACTTATCGGAATTAGACTTAAAAATTTATCATCTACGTATATGAGAAATTTTCCGTGTGGAGCCCTATACCCCACATAGTCCCGGAGTTTCGACAAAACCGTCGTAAATTTGGGTACCTAAAAAAACGCATTTTTGACTTTGGTACGCCACTGGTCAGCCCCCCCCCGCACTTACCAAAAAACGGACCACATATTTGAAAAGCCCGTTCATTTCTGTACCTACGCGCAATACTTCGAAATCCCGTCAAACGAGCAGTTTTCGAGTTATAAGCGTCGAAATGGAAAAACTACCAAATATATACAACCAAAATTGGGTTTGTCAGTGGCCTTTATATATCCATTCGGATATAAAAATTATTGTTCTGTAATCCTTTTGACATATCACAGCCAACTAGATGACGTTTTCAAATAAACAACCCCTACTTCTTAAGTCAATTTTACAATACTTTGCCTAGTATTCGGTGATTAAAATTTAAAATACTTCTGACAACAACACAAAGCAATAAAAGTACGCAGAATCTACTTTATTCCGCTTTTCGAAGTCTGCAGCTTGTCGCAACAAGCGCACATTAAAGCACGCGGTACCCGCTTCATAAAAACACTTTTGTTCGCTTAAACGGAGCAAAACCGAGAAACACAATAATAAGGAACATCGCCTATAAGCATTGGAATCCCGCTAATGCCCTATATAAAGCCATTGTTGTGGAATTTTTGTGGAAAGTGCAACTTTGAGCTGTTCAAATTTCCTGAATCCTCAGCTTTCAGTTGCGACGAATGAGATCTCATTTGTTCGGAGATATTTGGCACAGAGTGAGCTCTCGAGTGGGGCCGAAATATCGCGAAAGCTGCTATAAAAAGAGGTAGTTGATGGATTAATTTCTGGAAGGAAAGCAAGAAAAGTTACTTTCTTTGTCACGGTTGTGATAATAAATCCACTTAGTGCTCGACTCCTTTAATAAATTACGCAATCTTAGAAATTATCTATAAAGGTGATTTATAACTCTTTTTTCCTTTGTTTATCTGCGTGGGCGAGGAGGAGTGTTTGGTTACGTCTGCCTCTCTAGTTTCAGTAATAATTAGAAGCTCAATATGAAGAATGATTTTACATTAAACCCAGAGGTTACCACTTAAGTAATGCCTAAGCAAAACTGGCAGCGACCTGAATTTAGCTAGACATCGTTTTATCCCAAGGGATGAAGATGTTAGTTTTCATTACAGGGCCGCTGGCAAACTAATGGACCATAATGCTAAGAGACCCGTGCAAGAGTGGCTGAATAAAAAAGGTAAAATATATCCACACAAACTATAATCACTTTGAGGTTAAGCTAAGAAAGCAGCCAGTGAAATATGTGCTTTTACTAGATTAGTAACTAGAAGAAAGAGTGGGCAACTGCTTTGCAGCCATGAATTTATGGTCAGTCTATAAGCACGACGTCATGTTTTAGGCATTAAATTCCGAGAGAGAGTTCTCGAGCCGACAATGACAAATTATACTCTTGGTCAGATAGCAGCTGATTATGCAATTAGTTGAGACGAGAAGAATGAGGGTGTTCAAGAAACGTTGTATATTACCCTGAGTGTATTTTCGCTTGGTAATTACTGAATACGTCCCCAAAAGCCTCGATAAATATGCATGAAGAGGTTATCAAGCTGGTGGGTCGGCTAACCGAAAACCGGTCAAAATCCCAACCTTCCTAAAATTGCTTCTGAAAAGGCTTTTTACGAGTCAAAATCCTAATTCGTAAGGGAGAGTTTACATAATAAATTCGGTCCTTCGTTTCATGTCACTTTCTGCTTCAAAGGTTCACTGACAGGGAGAGAAAGCAAAATGATAATGCCTTGTAATTCTATTATTTCCTTGTTCCTCCCTCCTATCGTCCCTTTTCTTCTCCGCCTTAAATCCACAACGCTTACAACAGCATTTGAAATTAACTTTCTTTGCTTACCAGCTTAAGACTTAGGATTTATGATTAGCATTAAATCTCGAGAAGTTTATCTTAGTGGAGCTCGAAATGTTTTATTATTAAGGTGCTACTATTAATAATATAGGGCGCTGCAATAATTATGCCTCATTATTATATAGTTGTTGCATATATATTAAATGTTTTTGATATTGACGTCAAAAATTAATAGCTTAAATTTGAATATATAAATAAAATTTACCAACCATGTTTTAGTATTTATGTCGACGTCCATTAAGCTTAAAATATGAACTGTTATATTGGCATAGTATTTATAAAATATTTCCGCATTTTAGGTTATAATAATTCCAATTTACGAACATTTATTTTAGCACTAAAATATAAATCGACATCAAATAAACTTGTTTTATGTCTCCATATATATACAGGAGATTTGTGTAAAGCGAAAGTCAAAAGCTCACTTACCTATAACGTTTAATCTAAATGGTAATGACATCTTGGGCTCGGTATTCACTTGACATTCATAGATACCGGAGTCTCGGATCTGGGGGAATTTGATTTGCAAGGTCCAGTTTGTGGAAGATTTTTCGGAACGAATTATCTGAAATGAGAGAAATTAGCAGTAGCAAGAAAGAAATAAAAAAACAAAATTTCGTTAAATTCCACTAGGTACCACCAAATTCCATTAACAAAACTCACCAATAATTTTATCTTTAGGTAAAATTACCTAGTAAATTTCTAAGTAGTATTCTGAAGTGAAAAAAAATATTCAAAAATTACATAAATATTAATTCCTCTAATTACCAATAAATTTTCAATGTGTGTCCAACAAAACTCACCGCTGATTTCCCCATCGGTTCAATCAAAATATTCAGTTTTTAATTAAAAATCGTTAAAACTGCCTTTATTTAGTTCAAAGGGAACAAAACTGTCTCAATATGAAAAAACGCATTCTATTAGCAGTAACAAATCAAGTTTTGCTCCAACATCATGCTAAAAAAAAATTGTTTTTGTAACAAAATAGTACTTAACGAAGAAAAATTTTTGTTGGAAAAATGTTTTAGACATTTATTTTTTTGGATCAAAATCGTCATAATGTGTTTAACAAAAAATCACGTTTTGGTTCATAATCTTTTGTAGTAGAATCATTAAAGAATCAACTTTCGGGCCCAAGTCGATTAAAAGCGAGCTTAGAAGTTTGCTAAAAAGGAAAGAACTCACTATGAATTCAATAAAAAAAAAAAAGAAAAATTGTATCTAATATTGGTAAAACGGTTAAAGATATCAAAATTCTAGGTACACCAACGTACTTGTTGAAGAAAATGAGCTGAACATTAGTACAAACCGAGGGGTGTGACACAAGCAAGGCAACAGGGACACCTCTTAACATTACCAAAATTATTTAAAATAATTTTCAGTAATTATAATAATTTTTGAGCAAAAATTGTAATTTCTAACTAATTATAATAATTTTTTAATTCACCTTTCAATTTTATGTTTTTTTTTTATTTTGGAAGTAGTATTGGTAATTTACTGTAATTCGGAGTGGGTAATTTTGTACATAATTTTAGACCCAATTCTACCCTGCATTTATTCCAAAATTTTTAGTTTGCATTTTTAGACGTTTTAACTCACTTTTTGGCTATTTGACTCTATTAGCAAGTAACTCGAACTTTTCAAGTAACTTAGAAGTTTAATTTTTACACACTTCAAGTCAATTTTAACGATTTTTTGGACTGATTTCCTCAAAAAAACTATAAATTTTTATTTTCGGACGCCTTTAGTAAGTTTTCACTTATTTTGGTCCCGGAATAAATTTTATCAAAAACAACAAATTAGACGATTTAAATAAATTTTGCATGATTTAGTCCTAAAGTTGAATTTCTCCAAAAACTTAAAAGCTTCTATTCTTAGTCAATGTTAATAAATTGTATACTGCGTATTTAAAAAAAAAAAAATGCATTTTTGGACGCTTTAACTAATTTTTTAGCAATTTGGTTCTATTAGTACGTATCCTGAGTTTTTCAAAAAACTTTTGGGACATGTTTAATAAACTTTTCCTTATTTTCGTCCAGAAATGACATTTACCACAAACAACAAATTTGAGGATTTAAATTTTAACTGATTGCGTTCTGAAATTGAATTTCTCTAAAAACATTAAAAAAATGCATTAATGCATTTGACCTAATCTACATCGGATTTTTTCAGAAATGTTTAATTTGCATTTTTTGACGCTTTAACTCACTGTTTGGCTATTTGACACCATTAGCACGTAACTCGAGCTTTTCAAATAACTTAAATTTTTTATTTTTGCACGCTTCGAGTCTATTTTAATGATTTTTTGGGCTGACTTCCCCGAAAAATATTATTTCTTTTTATTTTTGGACGTCCTTGGTAAAATTTCCTTTATTTTACTCCAAAAATTAATTTTACCACCAACAAATTTGAATATACCTATATATTTAAATTAATTTTGCCTAATTTTGTACTAAAATTGAATTTCTTTAAAAGCATAAAAAATTCCATTCTTAGATGATGTTGGTAATTTTAATTAATTTTAGATCTAATTATATTTTACAACAATATATTCAAATTTTACAAAAATTTTCAAATTTGCATTTTGAAACGCTTTAACTCATTTTTAGCAATTTGGTTCTATTAGTACGTATCCTGAGTTGTTAAAAAAAACTTCAAATTTTATTTTTACACGCATTGACTCAATTTTAACTATATGTTGAGCTGACTTCCTCGAGAAACACTAAATTTTCAGTTTGGGACGTGTTTAGTAAAAACTTATTTAATTTCGTCCAAAATTTAATTTTACCAACAACAACAAATTTGAAGAAATACTCCAAAAACATAAATATTTCCATTCTTAGATGTTGATATTTTTAATTAATTTTAGATCTCATTATATTTCTCAAAAAATTTCAATTTTGGATTTTTAGACGCTTTAACTCATTTTATAGCAATTTCCTTCTATTAGTAGGTATCCTGCGTTTTTCAAAAAGATTCAAATTTTATTTTTAAACGCTATGACTCGACTTTAACTTTTTTAGGGCTTACTTACTCAAAAAACCCTACATTTTCGTTTGGGACGTCTTTAGTAAAATTTCACTTATTTTCGTCCAAAAAGTAATTTTATCACCAACAAATTTGAAGAATTTCTCCAAAAACATAAAAACTGTAATTCTTAGAAGATGTCGATAATTTTAATTAATTTTAGATCTTAGTATATTTCACAAAAAATATAGAATTTGCATTTTTGAACGCTTAAACTAATTTTTTAGCAATTTGCTTGTATTAGCACGTATCCTGAGTTTTTCAATAAATTTCAAATTTTATTTTTACACGCATTGACTCAATTTTAACGATTTTTTGGGCTGACTCCTTCGAAAAACATCACATTTTTAGTTTGGGACGTCTTTAGTAAAATTTCACTTCTTTTCGTCCAAAAAGTAATTTTACCACCAACAAATTTGAAGAATTTCTCCACAAACATAAAAATGTCCATTCGTAAAAGATGTGGATAATTTTAATTAATTTTAGATGTTATTATATTTCTCAAAAAAATTCTAATTTGCATTTTTAGACGTTTTAACTATTTTTTTAGCAATTTGCTTCTATTAGTACCTGAATCTTTAAAAAAAAACTGAGTTTTTCAAAAAACTTAAAATTTTATTTTTACACGCATTGACTCAATTTTTAAACGATTTTTTGGGCTGACTTCCTCGAAAAATACTCAATTTTCAGTTTGGGACATAGAACGTCTCAAACGTCTCAAACTTAGACGTCTCTAAAAATTAATTTTACCAACAACATATTTGAAGAAATTCTCTAACAAAATAAGAATTTCCATTCTTAGACAATGTTGATAATTTCGATAAATTTTAGATCTTATTATAATTCTCAATTTTGCATTCTTAGACGCTTTAACTCATTTTTTAGCAATTTGCTTCTATTAGTACGTATCTTGAACTTTTTAAAAAATTAAAAATTTTATAAATACACACTTTAACTTCGGCTTTAACTCAATTTTAACGACTTTTTGGGCTGACTTAGAAGATGTTGATAATTTGAATTAATTTTAGATCTTATTATATGTCTCAATACAATTTCAAATTTGCATTTTTAGACGCTTTAACTCATTTTTTAGCAAATTTTCTTCTATTAGTACGTACCCTGAATTTTTCAAAAAAAATCAGATTTTATTTTTTTATTTATTATTTGGGATGACTTACTCAAAAAACACTAAATTTTCAGTTTTGGAGCCTATTTAGTAAAATTTCACTTATTTTCGTCCAAAAAGTAATTTTACCACCAACAAATTTGAAGAATGTCTCCAAAAACATAAAAACTCTAATTCTTAGAAGATGTTGATAATTTTAATTAATTTTAGATCTTACTATATTTCACAAAAAATTTAGAATTTGCATTTTTGAACGCTTAAACTCATTTTTTAGTAATTTACTTCTATTAGTACTTATCCTGAGTTTTTCAAAAAAATTTCAAATTTTATTTTTACACGCTTTGACTCAATTTTAACGACTTTTTGACTGACTTATGCAAAAAAAAAACCTTTTCAGTTTGGGACGTCTTTAGTAAAAGTTCACTTATTTTCGTCCAAAAAGTAATTTTACCACCAACAAATTTGAAGAATTTCTTCAAAAACATAAAAATTTTCATTCTTAGAAGATATTGATAATTTTAATTAATTTTAGATTTTTTTATAATACTTAAAAAATTTCAAATTTGCATTTTTATACCCTTTAACTAATTTTTTAGCAATTTGCTTATATTAGTACGTATCCTGAGTTTTTCAAAAAACATTAAATTTTATTTTTACACGCTTTGACTCAATCTTAACGATTTCTTGGCTGACATGCAAAAAAACACAACATTTTCAGTTTGGGACGTCTTTAGTAAAAGTTCACTGATTTTCGTACAAAAAGTAAGTTTACCACCAACAAATTTCAAGAATTTCTTCAAAAACAAAAATTTTAATTCTTAGAAGATGTTGATAATTTTAATTAATTTTAGATCTTATTATAATACTCAAAAAATTTCAAATTTGCATTTTTAGACCCTTTAACTAATTTTTTAGCAATTTGCTTCTATTTGTACGTATCCTGAGTTTTTCAAAAAACATCAAATTTTATTTTTACACGCTCTGACTCAATTTTAACGATTTCTTGGCTGACTTATGCAAATAAACACAACATTTTCAGTTTGGGACGTCTTTAGTAAAAGTTCATTGATTTTCGTACAAAAAGTAATTTTACCACCAACATATTTGAAGAAATTCTCCAAAAACACAAACATTTCCATTCTTAGAAGATGTTGATAATTTGAATTAATTTCAGATCTTATTATATTTCTCAAAAAAAATCAAATTTGCATTTTTAGACGCTGTAACTTATTTTTTAGCAATTTGTTTCTAGTAGTACGTACTCTGAGTTTTTCGAAAACTTCAAATTTTATTTTTACACGCTTTGACTCAATTTTAACGTTTTTTTTTTGGGCTGACTTCCTCGAAAAACACAAAATTTTCTATTTGGGACGTCTTTAGTAAAATTTCACGTATTTTTGTCCAAAAATTAATTTTACCACCAACCACAAATTTGAAGATATTCTCCAAAAACATAAAAATTTCCATTCTTAGACGATGTTCATAATTTTAATTAATTTTAGATGTTATCATATTTCTCGAGAAATTTCAAATTTGCATTTTTAGACTATTTAACTAACTTTTTAGCAATTTGCTTCTATAGTACGTATCCTGAGTTTTTCAAAAAACTTCAAATTTTTCATTCTTAGTAGATGTTGGTAATTTTAATTAATTTTAGATCTTATCATATTTCTCAAAAAATTTCAAGTTTGCACTTTTTGACGCTTTAACTCATTTTTTAGCAATTTGGTTCTATTAGTGCGTATCCTCAGTTTTTCAAAAAACTTCAAATTTTATTTTTGCACGCTTTGACTCAATTTTTACAATTCTTTGGTTTGACTTCCTCGAAAAACACAAAATTTTCAGTTTGGAACGTTTTTAGTAAAATTTAGCTTATTTTCGTCCAAAAAGTAATTTTACCACCAACAACAGATTTGAAGAATTTCTCCAAAAACCTAGCAATTTCCACTCTTATACGATGTTGGTAATTTTAATTAATTTTAGATCTTATTATATTTTTCAAAAAATCTCAAATTTGCATTTTTAGACGCTTTAACGCAGTTTTTAGCAATTTGGTACTATTAGTACGTATCCTCAGTTTTTCAAAAAACTTCAAATTTTATTTTTGCACGCTTTAACTCAATTTTAACAATTTTTTGGTCTGACTTCCTAGAAAAACACAACATTTTCAGTTTGGGACGTTTTCAGTAAAATTTCATTTATTTTCGTCCAAAAAGTAGTTTTAGCACCAACAACAAATTTGAACAATTTCTCCAAAAACATGAAAATTTCCATTCTTAGACGATGTTGGTAATTTTAATTAATTTTAGATCTTATTATATCAGTAGGTACGTATCCCGAGTTTTTCAAAAAACTTCAAATTTTATGTTTACGCGCTTTGACTCAATTTTAACGATTTTTGGGCTGACATCCTAGAAAAACACAACATTTTCAGTTTGGGACGTTTTTAGTAAAATTTCACTTATTTTCGTCCAAAAAGTAATTTTACCACCAACCACAAATTTGAAAAATTTCTCCAAAAACATAAAAATTTCCATTCTTAGACGATGTTCATAATTTTAATTAATTTTAGATTTTATCATATTTCTCGAGAAATTTCAAATTTGCATTTTTAGACTATTTAACTAATTTTTTAGCAATTTGCTTCTATTAGTACGTATCCTCAGTTTTTCAAAAAACTTCAAATTTTATTTTTGCACGCTTTGACTCAATTTTTACAATTCTTTGGTTTGACTTCCTCGAAAAACACAAAATTTTCAGTTTGGAACGTTTTTAGTAAAATTTAGCTTATTTTCGTCCAAAAAGTAATTTTACCACCAACAACAGACTTGAAGAATTTCTCCAAAAACCTAGCAATTTCCACTCTTATACGATGTTGGTAATTTTAATTAATTTTAGATCTTATTATATTTCTCAAAAAATCTCAAATTTGCATTTTTAGACGCTTTAACGCAGTTTTTAGCAATTTGGTACTATTACCCAGATAACATTAAAGGAATATTCATATTCTATTCACGTTCCCTCGAGCTACCAAAAAAGAATGTTCCTCAAGGAAGGTTCATATAATGTGTCCATAATATTTCTCGAAATCACATTCCGAATGTTACATTCTTTTCATGTTAAGAAAAGTCAGGTTGTTGCGTTATAAAAATATTATGTGATGAAAACATTACCTAAAAGAAGTTCCTACGAATAACATTCATGGAATGTTCTTTGGAAGAACTTCCATGTAACGTAATGTTTCCAAATTTTTGTTCTACACAGACAGATCTTCATCACTTTGTTTATATCTTTGTTTCTGTGTCTTCTTATATAATTATTAATAATTTCACATGAGGCCCCATGCATTTAAAGTATAATTTTTTTCAATCAATTTTTTTCATTAATTTGCATTAATAGCAAAAGTCTCAACAATGTCAAAATTGTTTAATGGAATATAGACATATCGGCTTGAGCCGACCGTGATCTACGGTTTGTTCATTAGAAAATGTCATCTAGTTGCCCTTGAGTTGAAATATCAAAACAGGATGAAGGAACAAAACTATTTTTGATTCCGTCACCTTTCTATCAAAATTGCATAGCCTTCTAGATGACGTTTTCAATGAACAAACTGTGTATCCGGATTTGACACCGTCGCTTTTTCACTCCAATCACTCCACCCAAATGGACCGTCATGTGATTCACTTGATGGTCTTTTACATTTTGTCACGTGACTGTCGAAATTCGGAGTAAATAGAGTTAAGATCGTCATGCCGAACCCATTTTATGCGTCTTATGTCAATTGTGGCGTCATCTGTTATATGTCAAGTCAAAGTCAAACATACTACATACCGTCACGGTCCTTACACGTGTGTCGGCCTCGAACCTCAAATCGTTTCAAAAACTAAAATCAAAAAGATGTGAGAGAAGGAAGATCGAGAAAGAATAGTTACTACATTTATACTCATCTGTAGGTATACCTTAAAGACACTAGGTTGATTTAGCGTCTTTAAGGCGTCTTACAGGTATTATAATTCTTATAGTTCTTGTCAAGTACCGGTGACTTAAATATAGGTAAATTCGGTCTTAACGTTAATGGGTCCAATGATGTAGAAACGGAAATAATCTAACTTTGTTTTCATGTCATTTCAGATTTGATTCATCTGTGACCTTTCGAACCGGCAGTTAAATCAGGATTTGCCTACACCCACAGCTTTTCTAAGCATGTGATCGTAATATAGAAGGAATATGTATAGACTGTTCCTTTGAAGAACTAAGAAGGTACATTCTTGTCATATAGCAAAAAAACTTGTTCATCACATTCCTGTCACATGAGGAAGAACATGAAAGGAACTTAAATATCATTTGCAGCGCACCTCGCGTAACACGTTATATACATGTGATATACTAGTTCCGAATGATAATTTATCACATGTATATCACGTCCAACTTCCTCAAAGGCATATTCTTATAATATGTAAAGAATGTAAAATTGTTAAGTGGGTAGTACGTATCCTCAGTTTTTCAAAAAACTTCAAATTTTATTTTTGCACGCTTTAACTCAATTTTAACAATTTTTTGGTCTGACTTCCTAGAAAAACACAACATTTTCAGTTTGGGACGTTTTCAGTAAAATTTCATTTATTTTCGTCCAAAAAGTAGTTTTAGCACCAACAACAAATTTGAACAATTTCTCCAAAAACATGAAAATTTCCATTCTTAGACGATGTTGGTAATTTTAATTAATTTTAGATCTTATTATATCAGTAGGTACGTATCCCGAGTTTTTCAAAAAACTTCAAATTTTATGTTTACGCGCTTTGACTCAATTTTAACGATTTTTGGGCTGACATCCTAGAAAAACACAACATTTTCAGTTTGGGACGTTTTTAGTAAAATTTCACTTATTTTCGTCCAAAAAGTAATTTTACCACCAACCACAAATTTGAAAAATTTCTCCAAAAACATAAAAATTTCCATTCTTAGACGATGTTCATAATTTTAATTAATTTTAGATTTTATCATATTTCTCGAGAAATTTCAAATTTGCATTTTTAGACTATTTAACTAATTTTTTAGCAATTTGCTTCTATTAGTACGTATCCTCAGTTTTTCAAAAAACTTCAAATTTTATTTTTGCACGCTTTGACTCAATTTTTACAATTCTTTGGTTTGACTTCCTCGAAAAACACAAAATTTTCAGTTTGGAACGTTTTTAGTAAAATTTAGCTTATTTTCGTCCAAAAAGTAATTTTACCACCAACAACAGACTTGAAGAATTTCTCCAAAAACCTAGCAATTTCCACTCTTATACGATGTTGGTAATTTTAATTAATTTTAGATCTTATTATATTTCTCAAAAAATCTCAAATTTGCATTTTTAGACGCTTTAACGCAGTTTTTAGCAATTTGGTACTATTACCCAGATAACATTAAAGGAATATTCATATTCTATTCACGTTCCCTCGAGCTACCAAAAAAGAATGTTCCTCAAGGAAGGTTCATATAATGTGTCCATAATATTTCTCGAAATCACATTCCGAATGTTACATTCTTTTCATGTTAAGAAAAGTCAGGTTGTTGCGTTATAAAAATATTATGTGATGAAAACATTACCTAAAAGAAGTTCCTACGAATAACATTCATGGAATGTTCTTTGGAAGAACTTCCATGTAACGTAATGTTTCCAAATTTTTGTTCTACACAGACAGATCTTCATCACTTTGTTTATATCTTTGTTTCTGTGTCTTCTTATATAATTATTAATAATTTCACATGAGGCCCCATGCATTTAAAGTATAATTTTTTTCAATCAATTTTTTTCATTAATTTGCATTAATAGCAAAAGTCTCAACAATGTCAAAATTGTTTAATGGAATATAGACATATCGGCTTGAGCCGACCGTGATCTACGGTTTGTTCATTAGAAAATGTCATCTAGTTGCCCTTGAGTTGAAATATCAAAACAGGATGAAGGAACAAAACTATTTTTGATTCCGTCACCTTTCTATCAAAATTGCATAGCCTTCTAGATGACGTTTTCAATGAACAAACTGTGTATCCGGATTTGACACCGTCGCTTTTTCACTCCAATCACTCCACCCAAATGGACCGTCATGTGATTCACTTGATGGTCTTTTACATTTTGTCACGTGACTGTCGAAATTCGGAGTAAATAGAGTTAAGATCGTCATGCCGAACCCATTTTATGCGTCTTATGTCAATTGTGGCGTCATCTGTTATATGTCAAGTCAAAGTCAAACATACTACATACCGTCACGGTCCTTACACGTGTGTCGGCCTCGAACCTCAAATCGTTTCAAAAACTAAAATCAAAAAGATGTGAGAGAAGGAAGATCGAGAAAGAATAGTTACTACATTTATACTCATCTGTAGGTATACCTTAAAGACACTAGGTTGATTTAGCGTCTTTAAGGCGTCTTACAGGTATTATAATTCTTATAGTTCTTGTCAAGTACCGGTGACTTAAATATAGGTAAATTCGGTCTTAACGTTAATGGGTCCAATGATGTAGAAACGGAAATAATCTAACTTTGTTTTCATGTCATTTCAGATTTGATTCATCTGTGACCTTTCGAACCGGCAGTTAAATCAGGATTTGCCTACACCCACAGCTTTTCTAAGCATGTGATCGTAATATAGAAGGAATATGTATAGACTGTTCCTTTGAAGAACTAAGAAGGTACATTCTTGTCATATAGCAAAAAAACTTGTTCATCACATTCCTGTCACATGAGGAAGAACATGAAAGGAACTTAAATATCATTTGCAGCGCACCTCGCGTAACACGTTATATACATGTGATATACTAGTTCCGAATGATAATTTATCACATGTATATCACGTCCAACTTCCTCAAAGGCATATTCTTATAATATGTAAAGAATGTAAAATTGTTAAGTGGGTAGTACGTATCCTCAGTTTTTCAAAAAACTTCAAATTTTATTTTTGCACGCTTTAACTCAATTTTAACAATTTTTTGGTCTGACTTCCTAGAAAAACACAACATTTTCAGTTTGGGACGTTTTTAGTAAAATTTCATTTATTTTCGTCCAAAAAGTAGTTTTAGCACCAACAACAAATTTGAACAATTTCTCCAAAAACATAAAAATTTCCATTCTTAGACGATGTTGGTAATTTTAATTAATTTTAGATCTTATTATATCAGTTTTTCAAAAAACTTCAAATTTTATGTTTACGCGCTTTGACTCAATTTTAACGATTTTTGGGCTGACATCCTAGAAAAACACAAAATTTTCAGTTTGGGACGTTTTTAGTAAAATTTCACTTATTTTCGTCCAAAAAGTAATTTTAGCACCAACAACAAATTTGACGAATTTCTCCAAAAACACAAAAATTTCCATTCTTAGACGATGTTGGTAATTTGAATCAATTTTAGATTTTATTATATTAGCACGTATCCTGAGTTTTTCAAAAACTTCAAATTTTATTTTTACACGCTTTGACTCAATTTTTACGATTTTTTGGGCTGACTCGAAAAACACAAAATTTTCAGTTTGGGACGTTTTTCGTAAAAAATTATTTAAGTAATTTCGTCGGAAAATTACCACCGGAATTTTACCACCATCAACAAATTTGAAGAAATTCTGCGAAAACATAAAAATTTCCATTCTTTCAAAATTTCCAATTCTTCCAAAAAATTTCCTTTATTCCAAAAAATTTCCTTTATTCCAAAAACTTTGCTATGAAGAATAAAGAAATAAAAAACAAGGTTTTGGGACCAGTCACTGACATACAAAAATTATAATAATACATTATAAATTCGGCTTATTGCTCAATCCGGCAACGCTGCGCAATACCTCCATGTAACCGCAATACATCCATGTAACCATCTAACCTAAATCTTGGTTTATATGTACATTGACATGCGCAGCGCAGCCAACTGTAACGAAAGTTCTTTCTCTATCTAACATTTTGATTTTTCATAAGATAACTATAATCACAATAATTATTATAATGCTATAGTTACCACTCTTGAGACTAAAAATATGTGGGATCTGACCTTTTATAGTGCGAGAATTTTTGTACATTTTCTCGCTCAAGGCCCACTGCATCAACATTTTCTGACTTCATCAAATCTTTTGTTGCACTGATACCGAGTTGGAGCCTGGAAATACTCTTGACAGCCTTTTGGGCACAAACTGGAAACTTAAGTAAATTTTATATCACTTTTTAGTCGGGTTTTTTCCTGAGAAATAACTTTAACAACTAATAGGTACGCCATTTAGTAAAGATCGGAAATTTTAAATTACAATGACAACAGTGACAGCTGACAAATGCTTTTTGAAGTTTCACGAGCAAAAGTTCCGCTTTGGCAGGCAACCAGTAAAACTCGCGTTTGCTGTTTGCAGCTTTCTCCTAGTTTAAGGGTAAGACCGTAACAAATGTCAGCATTATTTATTTTTTTGATTATGATATATATTATATTTTTATTTTACCCATAAAGAGAGAACGCTACTGGCTATTTCCCGCATTCGTCAAGGTTTAAAACAATTTACTAGACAACTAAACAAGAACGATGTAATATTAGTAGGCCTCCTACTAATTAGCAAGTTACAAGTCTGTAAATTTATTACCCACATTATAAGGACAAATCTTCATCGTAAGCCGTTTGCGTCTCATCAATAACAACGTTACATTATGCCCGAAATTATGTTTATAAGACGCGACAACGCACAATTTGTAATCAGTCGAGACGTGTATCCCACAGATATTCCCGGAAGAGCCATTGATACAAACTGTGAATCAATCATCTCGATAATAATGAATTAATGACGGGGGAATCAAATTGTGAACAGCTTCGGGCAGGATGTATAGGACAGAGTCTAATAAATGAGCCCTGTTGGAGAAGAAAAATGTCCTATTGTGGCGCAAATTGATCCGGCTATTGTGCCTTTATTGCGCTATTAATAAATTATGGAAAAAGTTTCTTCGGTCAAAATGCCGGCTAAGAGTTCCGCTTTAAAGGCCTTAAATCTTATGTAACAATAGAGGGCATACGTAAACATGTTATTTCCACTACTTTCTGGTAGGTAATGTAAAAATTCTCTGCTTGAAAATAAATATTTCACTTTCAAACGGTATTGCTCCACGTTTTTACGTAAGTAAATTTTGAAGCGAGTGAAATTGACACCCATACATCAGCCAAACGTACCTTAAAAGAATTTAGAGTGGCAATACCGAAGTCAAATTGTATGGAGAATACATCGGCAGTCTCTGTTCTTTGATTCACTTTCCAAAGCCGCTTTATGGATACAGCTGGGGCAAATGTGAAGAGGAAGGGTCTGGAAAATTCACGATAATGTTCTTTTTTTTGGTAGAGTTTATTTTTCAATAAAGTGAAAGTAGATAACTGATAAGCCTAAGTGGGTAGCGAATAATGATTCAATTTTGATGCTCCGCTGAAAGTCATATACTGTTACTCGTTTTCGCAGTAAATTGAGCTCTGCGGCTTAAAATAAAATCGGAAATATTCGAGTCCTGCATATTGGGAAAATATATTCTCGACAACTTAGTTAAATTCAAATTAAATGCCTCTGTCGGAATCGAGTTTGCGGAAGAAATAATAGAGCCTAAGAGCAAAAAAAAAATTATGAATATTTTTACTTAATGAAATATCTCGACTCAAAAAGGCATATATCTTGGCAAGGACATTTTAACGTAGTTTTCTGTTTTGTTAACACGTAGAAAAGCCAAATCAGAGCGCCCTAATTCCAAGCAACCCTCCCGAGGTAAAATTAAGAGTCGGGAACTAGGGTTCTGGGGTACGAAATCGGAACTCCTTTTAGAGATATGACTAATCGTGTGTGTGTGGCGAAATAAAGCCATAGTAATTAGATTTTGGAGCTCATTTCCTGCAAAGCGAGGTAAAGGGGAGAGGTAGAATATAATGTAGCAGTCTATTGGGATCTGAGGCTACAGATGAGCTAATCGGTCATTGGATTCGAATAAACACAGTAGCCAATTCTGTATGTAACATCAAATTTTGTTCTACTACTGATCATTTGAATTGTAATATTCAAAACATTGTGTCGTTATTCAATGCTTCAATAATTTTTAAATATCATATCTTCTGACGGAATTTTGATGCGAAAGTACAGAAAAATGAATAGGCTTTCGAAAAATATGGTTGGTTTGGTGGTATCTGCTGGGAGGGGGAGGGGGGAGGGGCTAACAAAGTAAAAAATGCGTTTTTTTTCAATACCCAATTTTACTGCGTTTATATCGTAACTTCGAGGCCATGTGGGATTTAGTGCTTTACCTGGGTAAATTACCTCATGTCTATACAGGGTGTCCGGCAAGTATGTGGCATAATTTCGGGAGCGTCTAAAGGAAGCCAAAATAACCCTAGTTTGTCATATAAATGTTTTTCCTAAAGTGCGTCCTAACGGAGATACAGAGTGCCAAAGGGTTTTAGTTTTGTGGCTCTAACTTTTGAATCGTCTTGTATAAATTATTAAAATTTTGATATTTTATGTGGCGCATAAAGCATCATAAAACCATACTATAGTACATGTTTTACGCTCTCAGGGTAGTCAGGAACGGACTTGCCGCCACACTCGTTGGTCCAAAGTTTTAACAGATATCATTTTACAGAACTAAAGACCCAATATTTAAATACCTTGCACATTCCTCTCTAAAAAGGTGCTCTTCATTTGTTTCGATAAAGTAAGCCGTTTTCGAAAAAAATATATTTGTTGTATATCAGGTTATTGCTATATAAAATTAAAATACTTAGGCTATAAAACACCAGTAGCTTTTATTATACTTTAACCATTAACATGAAATATGCTGACATGCATCTAATTTATGGACAAGCGCTCGGATGTTGTGTAGAGGCAAGAAGAATTTATTCCGATACATTTCCAAATCGACGTTTACCGCTCCGAAAAACTTTTGCGAGGGTTGATCTTCGTTTACGAGAAACAGGGAACTTTCAAGTAAAGTAAAATAAAAAATTGCTAAAAGTAGCTATTCTTTGTTAGTTAATTTTTGGGCAGTTTTTACCGCATCGTAGTGGAGAAGGATCTCCCAGGAGAGCAAGACACCCTCAACTAGAGCAGGAAATTCTGGATGACATTGCTGAAAATCCCTCCAATAGTGTAAGAAAGCTGTCGGTGCAAGTTCATGCGACAAAGTGGGCCGTTCATGAGATTCTTCGAGAACAACTGCTACATCCTTATCACGTCCAAAAAGTACATAGCCTAATTCTTCTGTGGATTACCCTGCAAGAGTGAATTACGCAAATTGGTTTTTGCAAAAACATAGACAAATTCCAAATTTTACTAGTATTGTTATGTTCACGGAAGAAGCCGGTTTCATCCAAGACGGAGTAATAAATTGTGGTAATTCACATATCTGGCACGAAAAAATCCACAGGCGATAGTGCAGACAAAGTGTCAAAAAAGGTTCAAGTTTAACGTGTAAGTGGGAATTATTGGAAATCATCTCATTGGACCGTTCTTTTTTGAAGAAATATTGAACGATGCCAGATATTTGCAATTCTTGCAACAGAATTTAAACAATTTGTTAGAAAATGTGCCTTTAGAAATTAGAAATCAGATGTGGTTTATGCACGACGGCGCACTGCCTCATTTTATGATGTTGGTTCGTCAGCAACTATCAAACACTTTTGGAAATTGATGGATAGGTCGAGGTGGACCTATTTTAAGGCCACCAAGGTCGCCTGACTTGAATCCATTGGATTTCTTTCTATGGGGAAGTTCAAAAGACTTGTATATTCGACACCAGTTAACACTAGAGATAACCTGATAGAAAGAATAACACATCGGGCAACGAAATTCGAAGCAATCCTGGAATGCTGTTTCAAGTACAACGAGAAAACGTCCGTCGGATCAGAAAATGCATAGAGGTCCAAGGCGCCCATTTCGAAAATCTGCCCAAGTAAACGAGAAGAAATACATCTTTGCCAGTCTTATTCTCGCGTTTAAATAATTTTCGAAATGTCAAAAGGGTTCAGTTTTTAGTAGTTTAGTGATTTAACCTCTTTTCTTTATTATGTTGTTTTTTATCGCTTTTACCTATTTCTCATAAGCTACGATCTACCATCTCTAAAGTTCTTCGATGCGGAAAACGTCGATTGGGAAATGTATCAGGATCAAGCCTTCGTGTATTTACACAATTACGAAGTGCCTGTCCAAAGTTATACATAATGTAAATGTGGACATTAATAAGATATCACAATGACATTACTTATTATTTTACCTATCGTATTTCGAAAACGGCTAATTTTATCGAAACAAATGAAGGGTACCTTTTTTAGAGAGAAATGTCCAAGGTATTTATGCTCTACATGAAATATAAAAATGTTAATAATTTATACCCACAAAACAATTTTACATTCCTTACATATTATAAGAATATGCCTTTGAGGAAGATGGACGTGATATACATGTGATAAATTATCATTCGGAACTAGTACATCACATGTATATAGCGTGTTATGCGAGGTGCGCTGCAAATGATATTTAAGTTCCTTTCATGTTCTTCTTCATGTGACAGGAATGTGATGAACACGTTTTTTTGCTATATGGCAAGCATGTGCCTTCTTAGTTCTTCAATGGAACAGTACATATTCCTTGTATATTACGATCACATCCTTAGAAAAGCAGTGGGTGTAGGCAAATCCGGATTTAACTGCCGGTTCGAAAGGTCATAGATGAATCAAATCTGAAATGACATGAAAACAAAGTCAGATTATTTCCGTTTCTACATCATTGAACCCATTAACGGTTAAGATCGAATTTACCTATATTCTAGTCACCGGTACTTGACAAGAACTATAAGAATTATAACCTGTAAGACGCCTCAAAGACGCTAAATCAAGCTACCGTCTTTAAGATATATTTAGACTAGATGAGTATAAATGTAGAAACTATTCTTTCTCTATCTTCCTTCTCTCACCTCTTAAACGACTTGAGGTTCGAGGCCGACACACGTGTAAGGACCGTGACGGTATGTATAATATGTTTGACTTTGACTTGACATATAACAGATGACGCGACAATTGACATAAGACGCATAAAATGGGTTCGGCATGGCGAACTTAACTCTATTTACTCCGAATTTCGACAGTCACGTGATAACGTGTAAAATACCATCAAGTGAATCACATGACGGTCCATTTGGGTGGAGTGATTGGAGTTAAAAAGCGACCGTGTCAAATCCGGATATACAGTTTGTTCAATGAAAAGGTGATCTAGAAGGCTATGTAATTTTGCTAGAAAGGTGACGGAATCAAAAATAGTTTTGTTCCTTCATCCTCTTTTGATATTTCAAGTCAAAGACAACTAGAGGACTTTTTCTAATGAACAAACCGTAGATGTAACGCAAATTAATGAAAAAAATTGATTGAAAGAAAAATAATACTTTAACTGCATTGGGCCTCATGTGAAATTATTAATAATTATATAAAAAGACTCAGAAACAAAGATAGAAACAAAGTGATGATGATCTGTATGTGTAGGACAAAATTTTGTAAAACATTACGTTACATGGAAGTTCTTCCAACGAACATTCCATGAATGTTATTCGTAGGAACTTCTTTTAGGTAATGTTTTTATCACATGATATTCTTATAACGCAAAAACCTGATTTTTCTTAACATGAAAAGAATGTAACATTCGGAATGTGATTTCGGGAAATATTATGGACACATTATATGAACCTTCCTTGAGGAATGTTCTTTTTTGGTAGCTCGAGGGAACGTGAATAGAATATGAATATTCCTTTAATGTTATCTGGGTACAGAACGATTCAAAAGTTAAAGCCAAAAAACTAAATCGCCGGGTACCCCTTTAGCACCCTGTATCTCCGTTAGAGAGCGCTTTAGGAAATTTTTTTATTTGACAAACTAGGGTTACTTTGGCCTCCCCTATACGTTTCCGAAATTATGCCTCATACTTACCGGACACCCTGTATATGATATATTTTAAGGTCTAATTTTGATGAGTTTAATAGGAAAATCTACAAAAGTCGGCAAAATTGGGACCGTTTTTTTTTGTAATGGTCGACTTCCTGACCTTCTAGACCCCCTTAGTTCAGGTTAGATTTACCCAGCGAGCGTGATGCCAGCAGAAAGGGCGCATCTTTGAGCACTTTTAGTCATCAATCATTAATCGTTAAAAAGGAAAATTTTGGGCCACAATGGGCTCATTAGAAATCATGACTCTTAAGTGTTTACTCGCTGGAAAAGTTCAATTTTCAGTTCAAAAAAAATCATTTTATATCAATGAAAAAAAAACTGAAAAAATAACAAGTTCAGCGAAACATGCCAGAGAATAATAGGGAAATATGAAAAACAAAAAACAATGACAAAGGAAAACTTGAAAAAAGAAAAACTAGCACAAGGAAGAGAAGCTGGAAATAAAGAGTGTTCATACAAAAAACTTCGTATTGTTTCATAGCAAGCCATGGAATTAAAGAGAAATGAAAATCGTAATGCTTCATGACATTTTCGCCTTTCAATTGTTTTTATGAAGTCTTCTCAGTCCTACTGTTCTAATTCAATGGCCTACTTGAGGTTTTTCTTAAATTAACGCATGATATTAACAGTTTTCAAGGAAAGCTAATAACTCTAAACAAAACAGTAACTTTTGTTTTTGGCGTTTTGTTGGTTATTTAGAGAAGGATATAATAAAAATAAAAATAAATAAAAAAAGACCAACGGAAAAAAATCTGAAATTAGCAGAAATTATTGAGAAAAATGTATCGAAAAAAAAATAGATAGTTAGAAGCACAAATTTAAGATATAACCAAATTTTTAATCTAAAAATTGTGTAAAATGTTTAAAACATTTGCAACATATGTCGCTTTTTGACCATAATTTTTTTGACTTGCGACAATGACGACTAATTTGATCTACATATAAAATCCTAACTTTTTTTTTGTTTTTTTTTTATTCCGTAAAAGAAAAATGGAAAATATTTTATTTATGCAGAAAAGAATCATGTAGAGTGTTAGTTTTGTTAAATGTAATGGTTGCTACCGCTAAGGAGGGTAGCGGGTAGATACTCATCTATAGTCCCGATAGATGACAGATCTACTTCAGGAATGCGACCCTGCCCACGCGAGCCTTTGTTTATCTCCAAAGACCATACGGGGAAACCATTGTCAAAACTCCCAATTTCCTATAAAACCACTTATTTCCTTTCTAATATTCCTATCCCTCTTCCAACCCGTCTGGCCAACGTGGAAGAAAATTTGGCTATAAACCTCTCAATATGGCGATTCCAAAGAGAAAAGGACACACACCCCAGGTGAGTAGATCAATATTTGGCAAATCCCACACCTTGAAAAAGGTCTGCCTCATGGATTCTGGGGGAGGCAAACAATCGCCTTCATCACCTAAAGACAACAATACACACCGTCACAGAAAATACCCGATATACGTAGCAACTTACAACGCCAGAACATTATCAACAAACGAGAAAATGCTAGAACTAGAGGAAGAACTCACAAACATTAAATGGGATATATTGGGCCTAAGCGAAGTCAGTCGCATAGGGGAAGGTCAAATCACTCTGGACAAAGGACATATCTTTCACTATGCAGGAGAAGAAACTGCAATAAGAGGAATAGGTTTTTTGGTCCACAAAAGACACACTGAAAATATTATAAACATCAAAAGTATAAGCCCTAGAGTCTTATTCATCACCATCCAACTTAACAAAAAATACTCTCTGAAAATCATTCAAGCCTACGCGCCCAGAAGCGACCATACAGAGGAAGATATCGAATGCTTTTACGAAGATATATCCTCAGCCATACAAGACGAGAAATCCCACTATACTCTGCTAATCGGAGACTTTAATGCTAAAATCGGAAGCAAAATAGATGAAGCTGAAAACGCGGTTGGGCACCACGGATTGGGCGAGAGAAACGAAAGAGGAAATACCTTGATAGACTTTCTGCATAGCAAAAATCTCTTCGCAATGAACACCTTCTTCCAAAAAAATGACAACAAAAAATGGACATGGATGAGCCCAGACGGAAGGACCGAGAACGCCATCGACTTCATATGCAGCAGCAGAAAAGATATTGTCAGTGATGTAGATGTTCTGAATAGATTCTCAACAGGCAGCTACCATCGCCTAGTAAGAGCGAAAATAAAACTAAACATAAGAAAGGAAAGAAACAACATGATCCTAAAAAAGAGTAACAAAAAATGGAACTTGCCTGAAAACCTGTATGAATATGAACAGCAACTATCTAAATCTCTAAACGTAAATAATCGTATGACAGTTAACGCAATATATGAGAACATTTCAAACAGCGTAAATGCAACAATTGAAAAGTGCGGCAGAAGCAAAAACAAGAACCAAAAACTCAATCTAAGAACAAAATCTTTAATGAAACAAAGAAGAGAACTGACAGACAAAACAACAATAGAATATAGAAATATCAATAAAGAAATAGCTAAAGAGATAAGAAAACACAAAAGAGAACAAAATACGGAATCCATAAAAACTACAATAGAAGAGAATAAAAGTCTGAAAGTTCTGGCAAGGAAAAATCTAGCGAGAAAAAATAATATATATAAAATCAAAAACAGAGATGGCAGAATAGTGACAAACAAGGGGGAAATAACGCAGACCATTGAAGCTTTCTACAAACGACTATATTCAACACCAAATAGAGAAATAAAATCCAATATTCCAATAATTTTAAACCAAGGCTCAGAAGACCTCGAAGAGATAAATGACGATGAAATTATATCAGCTTTAAAAAGTATGAAAAGCAACAAAGCACCTGGTGAAGACGAGATGGTAATAGAAAGCATTAAAATGGGCGGACAAGACATCATCAATGCCCTTAAAACCCTATTTAATAAATGCCTCTCCGGAGGAACAATACCATCGCAATGGGAAAGTGCGCAAATCATCATCATACACAAGAAAGGAGATAACACGAACCTTGAAAACTACCGGCCAATAAGTCTTCTAAGTCACATCTATAAGCTCTACACAAAGATTATAACAACACGTCTAACAAACAAACTAGAGTTCTTTCTTTCAAGAGAGCAAGCGGGTTTTAGAACAAAATACGGTACCAACGATCACTTGCTCACAATGAAACTAATAATTGAGAAGTGTATAGAGTACAACAAACCGCTTATGCTGATTTTTATAGACTTCAAAAAGGCCTTTGATACAGTGGACCACCAGAAACTGCTAGAAGCACTTGCAGAATGCCGAATTGACTACCGTTACTCCTCAGCTATTAAATACATATATACTACATCCACAGCATACGTGAAGATAAACAACAATCAACATACCAACAAGTTCAAAATTGAAAGGGGCCTGAGACAGGGTGACGCGCTTTCTCCTAAATTATTCGTTACTCTGTTGCAAAGTGTGCTAAACAAAATAAGATGGAACAACATGGGAATTAACATCGATGGAGAAAATCTAAGCCACCTTTGCTTCGCCGACGACATCGTCCTAATAACAGACGACACGGCTAAGGCACAAACAATGTTACAAGACTTACAAACAGCCGCAGAAAAGGTAGGCCTTGAAATAAATCTGTCAAAGACACAATATATGACAAACCTTGTTCTAAACAATTCTCTAAAAATTAACAACATAAATATAGAACAGACATATTCATACAAATACCTAGGACATGAAATCAGTATCGAACGGGACAATCAAACACGCGAAATCCAGCGTAGAATAGGTCTGACTTGGGCAGCATTTGGAAAACTAAAATCAGTGTTTCGGTCCAATCTCCCAATATGCTTGAAGAGAAAGGTGTTCAACCAATGCGTCCTTCCCGTGCTGACAGATGGTGCAGAAACACTAACACTTACAAGAAAAAACATTACGAAAATACAAGTGATGCAACGCAGGATGGAAAGATCGATGCTGGGAATCACCCTTCGAGACAGAGTCCCAAATACAACTATAAGACTTAGAACGAAGACACGAGATGCTGTCGAGACTATCTTACATTTAAAGTGGAACTGGGCGGGGCATGTTGCCAGAATGACGGACAATCGATGGACAAGGAAGATAGCAGAATGGCGTCCAAGACAGAACGCATATCGTAACAGAGGACGACCGCCTACCCGCTGGAGCGATGATATAAGAAGAACAGCCGGAAACTGGATACTGGCTGCACAGGCTTAGTGCAGAGACTTAGTGCAAGACTTGAACTTGAAGGTTATGTTAAAACACTGTCATGGGAATATAAAGTTGAGTTAACCAAAGAGTAAGTAGTTGTCAAACGGTAAGTAGTACCCAAAGGGTAAGGGTTGAGTATAAACCAAAAGAAAACTAGAACTGAACTAACCTAAACTAACCTGATCAAAGGAAAAACATACCTGAACTAACCTAATGAAAGGAAAACTAGAACTGAACTAACCTGAACCAACCTGATCTAACCTGAACTAACCTAACCAAAAGATTTCTCATAGAAAAACAAGGCGGCCCTGACGGGCCGCTTGGCCCCTTATAGCAACGTAGGCCTATATGGCCAAAGCGGCCCGGCCGCTTTTTCTTTAATTTACCTGATCAAACAAAAAACATAACTTTTACCATATTTTTCAAAATAATCTACATAATTTACAAGGTTACTAAAGGTGGGTTTATACACCAAATAAAATAAAATAACAAACAAAATAAAATTAGAAATAACAGTTGGTTTCATGTATACCCCTATTAGCGTTCATGCACTAAATAAGATTTATGTTATTTGGTGCATGAACGATAATAGTGGTATACAAGAAAGCAACTCTTATTTCTAATTTTATTTTATTTGTTATTTTATTTTATTTGGCGTATAAACGCACCTTTAGAGTGATTAGGGACACGAGTTTTATAATAATACTGAAACATTATGCACAAGCTGTAGTTCCTCTACTCAAAGTTGTCTCAACTCCTCTACTCAAACTGGCTTAGCATTTACATTCTCTTCGTATATAATTGGTATGTATGTATATGTATAAACCCACCTTAATTCGTAAAGAAAAATTTCGAAAAAAATGAGTAATAACGATTTCCCTCAAGTGTACCAGAGCCTACTAAACTTAAATTCAATGATTTTGGTTTTACTGGTAGATTTTGTGATTAGGATTTACCTCCTTTGCCTTGTTTTGAATCCACTTTTACCACTTTTCAGCTATATCGACCTTCAGTCCAGGATTAGTTTTGTAACTTTCAGTTTGTATTTTCTGACTAGATTCACATTTTCTTTGAGCAGAGGATGCTTCCAGGCTTTTCAGTTTATCCCAGATTCCCGTTTTACACCTGTTTGTTATGTTTACATCGATTCAGATTGCGAGGTTAGGGCAGCTACAATTTTGCTTCGTTTAATATTTTGAAATGTCATTTTGCCAGTTGGATTTTATCTCCATCCTTATTCTTTACCTACTTGATGTCATATTGTTTTGCCTTTAAGTAACTTTGTTACTACTCGCAATCGGGTTTTGAGTATAAAATCCATTGTTGCGAATTGTCACATGCCAAATTGTCACTTGTCGCCCTTTCGATTGGTGCTGTGCCCAATGACTTAGCAGATATGGACAGAGCCAATAAATGCCGACACTTTCCTAAAACTGGCCCTTCTTCTTGGTGATACAACAAGTATTATTTTACAAATTTCGTTCTTTAAGGGTCTTACGATTATAATAAAACCAAAAATTGTCAGTTGGCAAGCGAATACCCTATCTTTTTGAAAGCAAGAAACTAACATCTCCAACACTATATTATCCTCAAGTCTACGAAATGCATTTCGAAACGCTCCACAAGCATTCCAGTAAAAATTCGCCGGATTTAAATTCCAAAGTAAATCCGATTCCTCCGATTTTCCTGGAATTCACCCCAGATTGCGGTTTTAAAGACCACTGGAAATCCGATCCAAAAAGGCGACGTCTTTTTTTCCTAAAAGCCCACGAGCAAGTTTAGTCTTTTAGGCTGTCGGTGCTGCAACGCCCATTTATCCAGGACAAATTACGATCCCGGGCCATGTTCGTCTCACGTAATTTGATAAGGTTGACTTAATAGGAAAATACAGTAGTTCGCAGCTTTTCATAGTTTCTAAGGAAACCATTTACCGGAAGTTTCGCCAAAATCTCATTTAACATTTTCAAAGCCGCCACTTCTCCCTCTTAAGTCGAATGGAATTTAGTTCAACTTGTTTCCTGACTAGGTAATTTACTTCATTCTTAGCGGGATTATGGAGGTTCGAGGAATAGCAATTTCACCGTAATTAATTTCCTTGTCCCACTGTATGAATTTTGTTCAAGTCGGACGTAGGCCTGTGTTTTGTGTGGAAGTTTGAGGTCAATAGAAAAAGAGCTAATCAAGAAATTGCCACGTACTTTGTATTTTTCTTGTTAGGAAAAGAGAAAAATAAAAATTGATAGTTAGATAAACTGAATAATAAAAAAAGACAAAACATGATATAATTAAGGTCAAAGTGTCAACTAAGCGAAAGTTGTCAAGTTTCCCGGCAACTTGACAACCTTCGCTTGATTTGACATGAATTTGACAGGAAAATTAAAAACATCCAAAGCTGACTTTTGCAACTCACACTTGACAAAACTAGAATAAACTAGAAAAAGGTACGTAGGTCAGGTCAAAATTACAACAACTTGAACATATTTCACTCGTTATATACCGGGTGTCCAGCACAACCCTGTACATAGGAAATTAACATGGGATATCGGTTTTTATTTTTTTGCGCCTGAACGGTTGAATTGATTGAAAAACTTTTAAGAGTAAAGTTGTAGAGCGTATGGTCAGCTATCATCCTGTAATTTTTTCAATACCCCAGTTTTGGCCGTTATTTGGAAAAATGCCTCGAAAATTGCAAAAATTTGAATTTTAACTTTTACTTACCGTATGATTTAAGAACATTAACGTCAGGTTTTCGGTTAATTTTCAGTGCATAATCACGTTAATTACTACATGATAGTCCTTCAAAATAAATAAGAATGGAAAATCAGCTCTGACTCTGACATATTCTTCCATTTTTCGAGGCGTTTTTCCAAAAAACAGCCAAAACTGAGGTATTGAAAAAATTACAGGATGATAGCTGACATTAAGCTCTACAACTTTACTCTTAAAACTTTTTCAATCAAATCAGCCGTACAGGCGCAAAAAAATAAAAACCGATTTCCCATGTTAATCTCCTATGTCCAGGGTTCTGCTGGACACCCGGTATGTATTTTACACCAGTTTAAAGGTTCCCACTGCTGTAAATGGGCCAAAACTGTAAAACAGTACGGGGTCTCCACATTAACTCAATGAAGAGCACCAATCAAAAGGGCGACAATTGACAGTTTGGCGTGTGACAATTCGCAACAATGGATTACTCGAAACCCGATTGCGAGGAGCAACAAAATTAATCAAAGGCAAAAGAATATGCCATCAAGTAGGTAAAGAATAAGGATGGAGATAAAATCCAACACGCAACTTGATATTTCAAAACATTAAACGAGGCAACATTGTAGCCTGCCCTAACCTCACAATCTGAAACGATGTAAAGAGTGAAAGTGAAAGTGAGAATTGCTGGCCAATGGAATTTGTCAACAGAATTTTTTGACCAATCAAGATTGTCAAAATTATCACGGAAAGCCTGGAAGCATCCTCTGCTCAAAGAAAATGTGAATCTATCCAGAAAATATAAAAAGAAAGTTACAAAACTAAACCTGGAGAAGCAGTTGCCCCAGCTGAAAACTGACAAAGGTGGATTCAAAGCAAGGCAAAGGAGATAAAATCTAATCACAAAATCTACAATAAAGCCAGAATCATTGAATGTTGAGAAGTGTACATTTCAGCAGGTACTAGCAGGCAACCAACAAGTCCTTTCGAGAACCAGTGAATGAAATCGAAGGAGTAAGTGAGGTCTCGAAAAGGCATATTATCGAAATGTAACAATGAGCAAGGTACTGTGAGATTTTAATAAATAACAAATAGCAAAATGTCCAGTACCCCGCCAGATCTACTACTAGCGGTTAACAACTCACCAAAGATAACGTTATTCCTGTTATACAATGTTCTTGTAATTGTTTTTTACGGCCATTTCTAGTACCTTTTTGTAGACTTCAACCGTGTTAATTTTTCCAGTGCAACAATAAATGTGCAAGGCGACCTTTTGCCGAGCAGTAATAGGACACAAAGTTGGGAAAATCTATGAAGAAATTCTAAAGAATAACAGATAGAGAATTTATTAAACTGGGCCAAAAATGTTTTTTTTCTATTTTATATTGAATATTAAACGTTTTACAATTATATATTGGAACACTGCTTCTTTGATAGTAAAGAATTAAATGCGGATAAAAAGACATCCAAAGCGGTCCAGTACCCCGCCAGATCTACTACTAGCGGTTAACAACTCACCAACGATAACGTTATTCCTAAAAAAAAAATGCTTTTTTCTATTTTATATTGAATATTAAACGTTTTAAAATTATATATTGGAACACTGCTTTTTTAATGGTAAAGAATTAAATGCGGATAAAAAAACATCCAAAGCGGTCCAGTTCCCCACCAGATCTTCTACTAGCGGTTAACAACTCACCAAAGATAACGTTATTCCTGTTACAATGTTCCTGTAATTGGGTTTTTACGGCCATTTCTAGTACCTTTTTGTAGACTTCAACCGTGTTAATTTTTCCAGTGTAACAATAAATGTGCAAGGCGACCTTTTGGCGAGCAGTAATAGGACACAAAGTTGGGAAAATCTATGAAGATATTCTAAACAATAACAGATAGAAAATTTATTAAACTGGGCCAAAAATGCTTTTTTTCGATTTTATATTGAATATTAAACGTTTTACAATTATATATTGGAACACTGCTTCTTTAATGGTAAAGAATTAAATGCGGATAAAAAAAGACATCACAAGCGGTCCAGTACCCCGCCAGATTTACTACTAGCGGTTAACAACTCACCAGAGATAACGTTATTTCTGTTACAATGTTCTTGTAATTGTTTTTTACGGCCATTTCTAGTACCTTTTTGTAGACCTCAACGGTGTTAATTTTTCCAGTGTAACAATAAATGTGCAAGGCGACCTTTTGGCGAGCAGTAATAGGACACAAAGTTGGGAAAATCTATGAAGATATTCTAATTCTATCTATATTAATTCCTAATCTATATTAATTTATAACAAATGTAACACAACTATAACAAAGGAAATGCTTAGTGAAAAAAAGACCCTGACAGAGATGTTTATTTGGGGACTTAGCTTTGACTTCAGAAGTGATCTAATTCAGGACTATCCCATTATCTTGAGCTATAAAAATTGCTCATTTATAACATGTCTGAAAGGGAGAACATTTTTTTAAATCACAGTGTTATAGTGATCTCGAATGGCCACTCAAATTATAAAGATAAAAAATGCATCAAAATGTAACAATTGTTTCTTCTCCTTCATAAGCATTCTTTAATATCAACACCCCTCCGGATCAGTGATCCAAAAAATCTTGTTAAAATTGCAGAGTGAAATATTAAATTTAATGGCGATGGCAAAAATTTACTTCAATTTTTAGAGCTAGTTTCTTGCAAAGAGCACATCTTGATCACATTCCCATATTTTATTGCCACCTTTAGGGTGAAGTACATTCGTGAAGTACAATTGATTTCTTGATTTTATAACACAATTGGCTTTGCTGAATGCTACAAAAGTAGTTACCACTTTTGTTAAAAAAAAAAAAATAGAAGATGTTCATGTCAAGAGGGGCCTTAAAAAATCTGGCCATAGGTGAAGGTAATGAAGTTCGATATACCAATAGAAGACCAAATTGTTCTTATTAAACTTCAGGGAACACTTCAAATAACCTTAACAGTTCAACTGATGCCTTATGTAAAATGACTTGTTGTGTCGTGTGTTGTGGTCAGTCTGTAGCGGTAGTTGGCAAGCACGAAGATGCTACTAATTTAAAGACATAGAAAACTTTCTCGTAAAAGAAATAAGCAAAACTTTCACATTGTAGTAAAGTACTTTGAGCACCAATAGTTTGTGGAAACATGCTTCTTGTTGCCTCGGTGAATTTGTGGAAGTGTGATAAGTCTAAAAAGAAAAAAAAAAATTCTTCTCAATGTGAAGAGAAACAATACACGACTGCAACAGTGCCTCACAACAGTGCTTTATTTTGTCTTAAAATGATAAAAAAATGATTTGAATTGAAGTCTTGAAAAACATCATTTTCAAGAATTAGAGAGACACAATTGTGGGAAAATTCTGTTACAATTTTGAAAAATTGATGACCTGCTTCTGAAATAATATTCAATGACCTTTCTTAAGAACTGATAAACGGGGAGAAATTGATAAATGAGAACTGGGAAAAGATTCAACTCAATTCCCAAGGACTGCAGTGAATTTAATTCAAGCAATATTTCGTTACAATTCTCAAGGATTGGTGATGGGAATTATTCAATTAACCATTTTCAAAAACTGAAGAAAGACAATTGTGAGAATATTTAGTTACAATTTTGAAAAATTGATGAGCTGCAACTGGAATAATATTCAGTAACATTTTTGAAAAAGTGAACAAGAATTGATCGCGGGCAAGTGAGGAAATTTTCAGAAATTTTTAAATCAAACTGGGAAAAAAATGGATTCAATTCTCAAGAACTGCAGAGAGACTATTCCAAGTGACAATCAGTTACAGTTCTCATGAATTCGTGATTCCTAATGAAATTCAAGAGAATATTTAGTTACAATTTTGAAAAATTGATGACTTGCAGTTGGAATAATATTCGCTTTGGGCGTCAAAATTTGTCCGAAATATGATTATCTTTACTGTTATGCAGTAATAAAGAAAAGAAAATAAAATAAAAAAAGTATTTTATTTGGACAAAAAAAAGAAACGTTTTGCACTTGAATAACTCTAATAAGGGAAAGTGCGCCATGAGGCTCACTTTGGGCTCCAAATCTGAACCTTTTGTTTTTGCGAATTTATTTTTTATGGTTCTTTGTACTATACTCTGCCACACAGATAACCTTGCATTCCACCTCAAGCGCCTTTTGTCTAAAATAAATCCGCCTTATCAATTTTGGTACCCTCAAAACGGTACAAAATGAAGCCATACTTGACCCTTAGGGCGCAATTTAAAATTTATTCCCCGACGAATTTAATACATAGCATAAACTTTCGACCCCCATTGCCAATATTTCTTTATAAAATGTGATAAAAGCGCCACTGAACTTTATACCGGGACATTTTAAGGACTCCGCTGGAAGCTGGTAACGCCCGGGGCAACTTTTCCAAAGCAGCGGAAGCTGAATGATTTGTTCACGGGGAGCTTTCAGCTTTCAGCTGCGCTTTTCAGAATTCGGCAACGTACCGTTAAATGCCGTTGCGATTACGTTTGCTGACAGTGCCCGATGCACTTGACAGAACGAGAAGAGGTTGAGGGATGCGAGCACCGACCGTTGCATTTTCCAAGTCGAATAGATTTAGTTTCAGGGACAGTTTTGAAGTGATTATCTCGACCCATTCGAAGGGCCTCCATATGATGATTGGTTTATATCTCCTCTCAGCACATGTTAAAAAGATACGATAAAATAGTCAAAGTTATCAGATTTGCAATGCCTACTTGATGCTAATTCAAGCTGATGCAAAAAGTTCTCTCTTTCCGATAATTATTCCACTTATCCAAGCTGCTTTGAAAAAAGAAATGTAGCTTGATTCTTAAACTTCAATTCGACGTATAAATAGCTTAAGTCACTTTGCAAGAATTGACTTTCAAGTTCGAAATTAGGAAAATCATTTGTAATTTAGTTGGGTAAATGCCTAAAACTAAAATACTGCGAATTTTCGTAGACTTGCTGGGGAACGATAACAGGGAATCTCTTGTATAAACTTTCCTGAAAGATCAAAACTTCTCACAGCCCAGCAGAATAGAAGAGTGGTTCTTGGAAGAGGGACGGTGACCGAGAATATCAGACTTCTCAAACTACAATTTCTAGAATTTTTGCCAGAAATGGTCAAAAATACCGCAAACGACAAAAATGTCCGAAACATTTTGTCAAACAACAATATTTGTTTGATATACGTAGATAACGCAGAGGAATGTAGAGATAATGTAAGGGTAAAAATTCTTATGAGCCTGCCTTTGGCACTAATGCAAAAAATTATTAATGCATCTCTCTTTTAAACGGTTATCAAAAGAGCTGAAAGCCACTAACCTGAACTAACTTAAATTAACTAGATATAACTTGTTCAAACAATTGTATAGGCGAAATAAGAATGCAAAAAAATGATCAATGCATCTCTCTTTTAAACGCTGTCTTCTCTATAAGCGTCTCTCTGTCCCATGCATTATTACTTAAAAACGATTTCGAAAACATTTTCTTGCGAGATATTTTACTGTAATCTTTGGCTTTACCAAAAAAGGTGAAAACAACTAACCTGAACTAACCTAAATTAACTAAATATAACTTGTTCAAACAATTATATAACGGCGGACTCTTATAGGCCTCCTTTCGAACTAATGCAAAAAAATTATCAATGCATCTTTCTTTTAAACGCTGTCTTCTCCGTAAGTTCCTCTCTGTCCCACTGATTATTACTTAAAAACGATTTCGAAAACTGTCTTCTTGCAAGATATTTTACTGTAATTGTTGGCTTTATCAAAAGAGCTAAAAGCCACTAACCTGAACTAATCTAAATTAACTAGATATAACTTGTTCAAACAATTATATAAAGTCGGACCCTTACGGGCCCGCTTTTCGCACTAATGCAAAAAAATTATCAATGCATCTCTCTTTTAAACGCTGTCATCTCCATAAGTCTTTTTCTCTCTCACTCATTATTACTTAAAAACGGTTTAGAAAACTTTCTTCTTGCGAGATACTTTACTAACCTAAGGAAAAAGTTAGTGCGACAGGCGGGCCCGTAAGGGTCCGACTTTATATAATTGTTTGAACAAGTTATATCTAGTTAATTTAGGTTAGTTCAGGTTAGTGGCTATAGCTCTTTTGATAAAGCCAACAATTACAGTAAAATATCTCGCAAGAAGACAGTTTTCGAAATCGTTTTTAAGTAATAATGAGGGGGACAGAGAGAAACTTACGGAGAAGACAGCGTTTAAAAGAAAGATGCATTGATAATTTTTTTGCATTAGTTCGAAAGGCGGGCCCGTAAGGGTCCGCCTTTATATAATTGTTTGAACAAGTTATATTTAGTTAATTTAGGTTAGTTCAGGTTAGATGTTTTCACCTCTTTTGGTAAAGCCAAAAATAACAGTAAAATATCTCGCAGGAAAAAATTTTTCGAAATCGTTTTTAAGTAATAATGCGTGGGACAGAGAGACGCTTATGGAGAAGACAGCGTTTAAAAGAGAGATGCATTGATCATTTTTTTGCATTCTTATTTCGCCTATATAATTGTTAGAACAAGTTATATCTAGTTAATTTAAGTTAGTTTAGGTTAGTGGCTTTCAGCTCTTTTGATAAGCGTTTAAAAGAGAGATGCATTAATAATTTTTTGCATTAGTGCCAAAGGCGCGCCCATAAGAATTTTTAACCTTACATTATCTGTACATTACTCTGTGTTATCTACGTATATCAAACGCAAATCAGTGATCAATCCATTTCTCTTTTAAACGCTGTCTTCTCCATAGGTCTTTCTCTCTCTCACTCATTATTACTTAAAAACGGTTTAGAAAACTTTCTTCTTGCGAGATACTTTACTAACCTAAGGAAAAAGTTAGTGCGAAAGGCGGGCCCGTAAGGGTCCGACTTTATATAATTGTTTGAACAAGTTATATCTAGTTAATTTAGGTTAGTTCAGGTTAGTGGCTTTTAGCTCTTTTGATAAAGCCAACAATTACAGTAAAATATCTAGCAAGAAGACAGTTTTCGAAATCGTTTTTAAGTAATAATGAGTGGGACAGAGAGAAACTTACGGAGAAGACAGCGTTTAAAAGAAAGATGCATTGATAATTTTTTTGCATAAGTTCGAAAGGCGGGCCCGTAAGGGTCCGCCTTTATATAATTGTTTGAACAAGTTATATTTAGTTAATTTAGGTTAGTTCAGGTTAGATGTTTTCACCTCTTTTGGTAAAGCCAAAAATAACACTAAAATATCTCGCAAAAAAAAAGTTTTCGAAATCGTTTTTAAGTAATAATGCGTGGGACAGAGAGACGCTTATGGTGAACACAGCGTTTAAAAGAGAGATGCATTGATCATTTTTTTGCACTCTTATTTCGCCTATATAATTGTTACAACAAGTTATATCTAGTTAATTTAAGTTAGTTCAGGTTAGTGGCTTTCAGCTCTTTTGATAAGCGTTTAAAAGAGAGATGCATTAATAATTTTTTGCATTAGTGCCAAAGGCGGGCCCATAAGAATTTTTAACCTTACATTGTCTGTACATTACTCTGTGTTATCTACGTATATCAAACGCAAATCAGTGATCAATCCATTTCTCTTTTAAACGCTGTCTTCTCCATAGGTCTTTCTCTCTCTCACTCATTGTTACTAAAAAACGGTTTAGAAAACTTTCTTCTTGCGAGATACTTTACTAACCTAAGGAAAAAGGTAGTGCGAAAGGCGGGCCCGTAAGGGTCCGACTTTATATAATTGTTTGAACAAGTTATATCTAGTTAATTTAGGTCAGTTCAGGTTAGTGGCTTTTAGCTCTTTTGATAAAGCCAACAATTACAGTAAAATATCTAGCAAGAAGACAGTTTTCGAAATCGTTTTTAAGTAATAATGAGTGGGACAGAGAGAAACTTACGGAGAAGACAGCGTTGAAAAGAAAGATGCATTGATAATTTTTTTGCATTAGTTCGAAATGCTCGCTTATGGAGAAGACAGCGTTTAAAAGAGAGATGCATTGATCATTTTTTTGCATTCTTATTTCGCCTATATAATTGTTAGAACAAGTTATATCTAGTTAATTTAAGTTAGTTCAGGTTAGTGGCTTTCAGCTCTTTTGATAAGCGTTTAAAAGAGAGATGCATTAATAATTTTTTGCATTTTTAACCTTACATTATCTGTACATTACTCTGTGTTATCTACGTATATCAAACGCAAATCAGTGATCAATCCATCTCTCTTTTAAACGCTGTCTTCTCTATAAGTCTTTCTCTGTCCCACTCATTATTACTTAAAAACGGTTTCGAAAACTTTCTTCTTTCGAGATATTTTACTGTAATTGTTAGCGTTATCAAAAGAGCTAAAAGTCACTAACCTGAACTAACCTAAATTCACTAGATATAACTTGTTCAAACAATTATATTGTCACGAATGAAAATACTGTAAAATGAGAATTTACTTTATATTGCCCTGAGGTGAAAATGATGCACTCATCGACAATATATATCACATTATTTGAAAGTCACCCCGGTCGAGAAGTGACCTCGGTCCAAACGGAAATAACAAAGCAATTAAAAAACGCGCAATCCCGAATCATTGGAATGTGCTGACTGATGAAATCATCATTTTTTCCACTCGGATACCATTCGTTTCCACTCGAAGTTGGGACGAAGGAAATTGTATAAAAAGAAATAAACAGAGTTAGTAAGGGGCTCTTTGCTTTAGTCTCGCGGCCATGATGTGACTCTCAAGAAATTAAACCTCAGAGGAGGCCAGTCTGTCTTAGTAATTTATTAGTGAAGTACAAGTTTATTAACACAAGCTGTTAAACCATCGATGATGCATTGGCCCACGATAATGTAAGTACCTTTTAACTTTAAGTTGTAACCATTTTTCTAGTTAAGTTTTACCCCACGCATTGTAACCGTTTTGCTTTAACTTTAATAAATATAGTTGTTAGAATATAAATGTTGTTTTCGACCCCTCTTCAGAAATCGATCCCGAGGCAAATTAAATAAGTCACAACGACCACAACGGGTCGTGACATATGGTGGAGGCGCCTCGATTTCTTTAAGGGTGAAGCGACATTCATTTTCTAGCGCTATTGCAACCTCATATATTTACCTTTTTTTTGAAATGGGAAGTGTAAAATCAAAAGAGGAAGAAATTAATATTGCTCAAGCAGGCAATAGTGGCGGTATTTCAAATGAAGCTGCAAAAAATACATCCGCTTCTTGGTCAATCCAAGAAATTTTAGTAATTATTTTTTTGTGCATTGCGGTAATTTTTCTTGTATTTTTTGGAATTAAGAAACTTCTCACTTTATTAAAAAAGCAAATTCGACAAGAAATTGCAGCCCACAACTGGGTAGTTTAATTTTTAATTATTTCTTTTCTACAATTTTTTTTTTTTTTCAAAACCCTATGTCCGGTAAGGACAAAAAAGGGGTACGCACTAGAAGCACTTCAAAAGAATTAAGCGAAAAAGAAAAACTTGTGCTTCGATAAGCTTTAGCTACAGGAAAAGACCCCGCGAAAGTAGCAAAAGAATTAAATTTATTTAAACCTCCTTTAAGTAGCACCACAAAACCATCACTTTTTACTCCCCGAACATCGCTGGTTTGTCGAATACAGCCAACGACCAGAAAATCAAAATAAAAGTTGGGAGGAAATTAAAACCGATTTTATTAAAGAATTTAGTGGCGATCAACCCCTCAGAAAAATTAAATTTCGATTTAATATACGCAAACAGCAAGACAACGAGGATATTAAAAAATATTACTTCGATCTTGTTAATTTAGCATATGAAATAGATCCTAACATGCCTTTTGAAACATTTCGGGACCGTTTTGAGAACGGACTTCACTCGGTGTTTCAAGAAACATACCACTTGATTAGTGCAGGCGTTAACGATCTGGGAGATCTAAAACAATTAGTTCTCAGATTAAGCGAGATAAAAGAACGAACGCTCGCAAATCAAATGAATCAGCAGGTATTAGTCATGCCTCCGAAAGGCAAAACATCAAATAATAATCGAGATACTTATAATTGATGTTTATAGGCTACTTAAACGGACATGTTGTTGACAACGTAGCAATTTTTCTTTCTACCCCAGCGGTAATCAACAAAGATGCAAAACGCACATGATTATTTGATTTTTATGGGACATATTTTTATATTTTTGTTTTGAAACCAACTAATGAATTTATTTTTATAGGAAGGTCTTCCCAGATGGACACATATACGGATTTTAAGTCTACCTGATACGACCGGAAATTTCGTCGAAACCTTTTCATCTTAAAATTTAGTTCAAACCTGATGCGCATTTAAAAGGTTCCCGAACGAATTTTATTTTGATTCGGAAGAAACAAACTTTCCGTGTTACGACAATTATTCATTGCGGACCGAACAAAAAGAAATTAATTTTTTTTTATTTTAATTTTCGCATTTAAGGTTAAATGCCATAGGTACCTAACGTTTCAATGAAAGTTAATGTTTTATAGTTTTATAATTATTATCTTTTTCTTTTAAGGAAAAGGAGTTCTAGTACTGATGGCTTCTTATTTAATACATGACTAATTTATATAAAGGTTAAGATTTCCTTTATTAATTTTTAATATTAAAACCATGGATATCACTGCACCACCGCTATCACCGCATACCGCAAATACTGCCTCAACTGCAATTGCCATAGGCGTTGTACAGTTTTTTTAAACTTATAAATTGATATTTGGGACAAACAGTATAATTCAATGCCGGTAGGGGTATTGGCCCTCGGAGTAGTTGTTTCTATTTTGTTCCCTCCTCAATTTTAAGTAGATCAAGTTCGATATAAGAACTTCTATTTTTAGTTGGCAGCATATAAAAAAAAATAAAGTACTTTAGTACTTACAGTGTTCGAAATGAACAAGTTATAAGAATTGATATTTTAACGAGCGGTATAAAAGAAGTAATTTAGAACTCATAGTGTTCGAAGTGAACAAGTTCTATAAATCGGTATTTTAATTAGCGGTATATAAAAGGTAACTGAGTACTCACACTCGGTCAAATGACCAAGTTCGATAAAATTTTGATTTCTAAATTGAGCGTTGAAACAGACAGTATAATTCAATGCCGGTAGGGGTATTAGCCCTCGTAGTAGTTGTTTCTCTTTGCTTTCATCTCAATTTTTAGTCAATCAAATTCGATAAAACAAAGTTTTTATTTTAATTTACGGTATATGAGAAGTTTTTGAGTACTTATACAGAACTTATAATGTTCAAAATGAACAAGTTCTATGAAATGAAATATTTATTAGCGGTAAAAAGTTATTAAGTGCAGATACAGAACTTCTAATGTTCGAAATAAACAAGTTCTAAGAAATAATATAATATTTAGCGATATATAAGAAGCAATTGAGTATTTAAAATGTTTCGAATGATTAAATTCGATTAAACATGGGTTTTGATTTACTTTGCGACATATAGGAAGTCATCTAGAACTTATAAAGTTCTAATCGAAGTTTTTATGAAACGATATTTCAATTTACGACATATTAGAAGTTATAACGAATTTATACTGATCCGAGAGATCAAATTTGATAAAACGGAGTTTTACTTCAAATTTAGTATACGTCTACGTAGTTTTAATTTTAATAATAATTTTTATTAGGCCTTAAGTAACACATATTAACCTTTGTTCTTTATTTTTAATTTTATGAATAACCACCCCGATGGAGACACCACGAAGACACACACACAACCTCCAAACTGGCAATTACTCCACTTCCGGTACTACACGACGGTACTACGAGACATCACCTACCCTCTAAAGCGAGGGACACCCACAACATTATTACACCATGAACTTCAAATACTACAGAAGCTTCTACGATCCTCACCTGTTCTCAGAAATGCCGTTACAGACGTTTTGGACTTTATTCGTCATGGCTAGTATGGGAGCAGTTTGGACCCTCTATTTAATGCAATTGTGAGGGTTTATGTAAGAAAAACTTCCTGTGTAGTGTTGGCTTGATAAACTTTATCACAGCTCGGCCAATATTTGATTGTATGGTGTCGATAATTAATTGGTTATCAAAGACTGTTGGTACCAATTTAAAAAGTATGTTATAGATTATAACGTAAAGTGATTTTTGTTGTTTTGTGAATTGATCAAAGGCCAGATCGATATTTGATGTGCAATGTGGTCATGAACTCAATAATGTCGGTATTGTTTGTTTTATGTTATATTTTTACTTTTATATTTATATTGTATACCTTTTTTTTAACTTTTTTAAATAGGACGTTTTTGTAAAGAAGCGATTAACGAAAAATGGAGTAAGCTTTGCAACCTTCCTCCATCGGAGTAAGCCTAGCCACCTTCCTCCATTTCTCTATTTAGATACTAATCTAATTTTATGTATTTTTTTTTATATTATCTGATTTGAAAGCTGTGGGTCCAGCTTTTCGCGGCGAAGGGCATGTGTCACGAATGAAAATACTGTAAAATGAGAATTTACTTTATATTGCCCTGAGGTGAAAATGATGCACTCATCGACAATATATATCACATTATTTGAAAGTCACCCCGGTCGAGAAGTGACCTCGGTCCAAACGGAAATAACAAAGCAATTAAAAAACGCGCAATCCCGAATCATTGGAATGTGCTGACTGATGAAATCATCATTTTTTCCACTCGGATACCATTCGTTTCCACTCGAAGTTGGGACGAAGGAAATTGTATAAAAAGAAATAAACAGAGTTAGTAAGGGGCTCTTTGCTTTAGTCTCGCGGCCATGATGTGACTCTCAAGAAATTAAACCTCAGAGGAGGCCAGTCTGTCTTAGTAGTTTATTAGTGAAGTACAAGTTTATTATTTAATGTATCCATAACCCAATAAGTGCCCTTCGGTCTCCCAAGCTGTTAAACCATCGATGATGGTTGGCCCACGATAATGTAAGTACCTTTTAACTTTAAGTTGTAACCATTTTTCTAGTTAAGTTTTACCCCACGCATTGTAACCGTTTTGCTTTAACTTTAATAAATATAGTTGTTAGAATATAAATGTTGTTTTCGACCCCTCTTCAGAAATCGATCCCGAGGCAAATTAAATAAGTCACAACGACCACAAACGGGTCGTGACAATATAAAGGCGTACCCTTACGGGCCCGCTTTTCGCATTAATGCAAAAAAATTATCAATCCTTCTCTCTTTTAAACGCTGTCTTCTCCATAAGTCTTTCTCTGTCCCACTCATTATTACTTAAAAACGATTTCGAAAACTTTATTCTTGAGAGATATTTTACTGTAATTGTCGGCTTTATCAAAAGAGCTAAAAGCCACTAACATATATTGAGATCCTTAAAAAAAACGTGACCGGCGGCGATGTTGCAGTTTCAATCCAATTTATGAGATAATGTTTCTAAAATCCAAATATTTATTTTCAATAAAATTTGTTATTATTTTTTTATATATTTCTATTATCAATTAAAACCCTAAAAACATCTAAACATGTATGCTATGTCTTTCGGTCTTTATAAAGAAACTCCTATATTTTATCTTGATCTTGGCGTAGTGTAGATAGAAGGAGACAAGAAAATTGAAGAAAGACTAGACATTGATAAGAAAACAATTGTTTCTTTCTATCTCCTTCTATATTCTGCGCTGTATGGACTCTGGCAGTATGGCGTATCTATCTAGTAATAAAAGTTAAAACCGAAAAATACCGATATTTTCTAACAAAATTTTAGCGGTTCCGGTACTTATAATGTTTCAAATAGATGTCGCATTAAAGATTCCGATTCCATTTCGGGTTCGGTAGAATTCGACCGATTCCTGTTCCGATTCCGGTATTTTTCGATTCCTGTACTCGTCCCCGATGTAAATAAATTGACTTCAGTTTGCACAACAGTAGGTACCCTAAAAATGGCGGCGATATTCCTTTGAATTGACGTCACTTAACGTCTTACGTCAAATAATTTGAAGTTGTGATTCGCCAATTGATGTTCTCTGACTTGCTGACTATCAAATTGCGCCATGGGTGTCTTAAACATGGCGGACTTTTGGCCAAAAAACGGGACTATTGTCAGAAAATATTGGCATTTTTTGGATATGTCCTAGGTTCCTTGTAGTCACTTCGCGCTAATGACCTTTGAGATAAGGACAGAACAAACAACTGCATATATTTGCCTTACAAACACAAAGGTGGACCCTTACGGGCCCGCCTTTCGCACTAATGCAAAGAAATGATCAATGCATCTCGCTTTTAAACGCTGTCTTCTCCATAAGTCTTTCTCTATCCCACTCATTACTCCTTAAAAACGATTTCGAAAACTTTTTCTTGCGAGATATTTTACAGCTGTTTTTGGCTTTATCAAAAGAGGTGAAAGCAACTAACCTAAACTAACCTAAATTAACTAGATATAACTTGTTCTAACAATTATTCAAAGGTGGACCCTTACGGCCCTGCCTTTCGCACTAACGCAAAAAAATGATCAATCCATCTTTCTTTTAAACGCTGTCTTCTCCATAAGTCTTTCTTTGTCCCACTCATTATTACTTAAAAACGGTTTCGAAAACTTTCTTCTTGCGAGATATTTTACTAACCTAAGGAAAAAGCGAAAGGCGTGCCCGTTTACGGGCCCGCCTTTTGTACTAATGCAAAGAAATGATCAATGCATCTCTCTTTTAAACGCCGTCTTCTCCATAAGTCTTTCTCTATCCCACTCATTACTCCTCAAAAACGATTTCGAAAACTTTTTCTTGCGAGATATTTTACAGCTGTTTTTGGCTTTATCAAAAGAGGTGAAAGCAACTAACCTAAACTAACCTAAATTAACTAGATATAACTTGTTCTAACAATTATTCAAAGGTGGACCCTTACGGCCCTGCCTTTCGCACTAACGCAAAAAAATGATCAATCCATCTTTCTTTTAAACGCTGTCTTCTCCATAAGTCTTTCTTTGTCCCACTCATTATTACTTAAAAACGGTTTCGAAAACTTTCTTTTTGCAAGATATTTTACTGTAATTTTTTACTTTATCAAAAGAGCTGAAAGCAACCAACCTGAACTAACCTAAATTAACTAGATATAACTTGTTCTAACAATTATACAAAGGTAGACCCTTACGGGCCCGCCTTTCGCACTAATGTAAAAAAAGATCAATGCATTTCTCTTTTAAACGCTGTCTTCTTCGTAACTCTCTCTCTATCCCACCCATTATTACTTAAAACCGGTTTCGAAAACGTTTTTCTTGCGAGATATTTCACTGTAATATTTAGCTTTATCGAAAGAGCTGAAAGCAACTAACGTGGACTAACCTAAATTAACTAGATATAACTTGTTCTAACAATTATATAGGCGAAATAAGAATGCAAAAAAAATGATCAATGCATCTCTCTTTAAACGCTGTCTTCTCTATAAGCCTCTCTCTGTCCCACGCATTATTACTTAAAAACGATTTCGAAAACTTTTTTCTTGCGACATATTTTACTGTAATTTTTGGCTTTACCAAAAGAGGCGAAAACAACTAACCTGAACTAACCTAAATTAACTTGCTCAAACAATTATATAAAGGCGGACTCTTACGGGCCCGCCTTTCGAACTAATGCAAAATAATTATCAATGCATCTTTCTTTTAAACGCTGTCTTCTCCATAAGTTTCTCTCTGTCCCACTCATTATTACTTAAAAACGATTTCGAAAACTGTCTTCTTGCGAGATATTTTACTGTAATTGTTGGCTTTATCAAAAAAGCTAAAAGCCACTAACCTGAATTAACCTAAATTAACTAGATATAACTTGTTCAAACAATTATATAAAGTCGGACCCTTACGGGCCCGCTTTTAAACACTGTCTTCTCCATAAGTCTTTCTCTCTCTCACTCATTATTACTAAAAAACGGTTTAGAAAACTTTCTTCTTGCGAGATACTTTACTAACCTAAGGAAAAAGTTAGTGCGAAAGGCGGGCCCGTAAGGGTCCGACTTTATATAATTGTTTGAACAAGTTATATCTAGTTAATTTAGGTCAGTTCAGGTTAGTGGTTTTTAGCTCTTTTTAAGATCAAAGATTAAAAGAGAGATGCATTAATAATTTTTTGCATTAGTGCCAAAGGCGGGCCCATAAGAATTTTTAACCTTACATTATCTGTACATTACTCTGTGTTATCTACGTATATCAAACGCAAATCAGTGATCAATCCATCTCTCTTTTAAACGCTGTCTTCTCCATAAGTCTTTCTCTGTCCCACTCATTATTACTTAAAAACGGTTTCGAAAACTTTCTTCTTTCGAGATATTTTACTGTAATTGTTAGGGTTATCAAAAGAGCTAAAAGCCACTAACCTAAACTAACCTAAATTAACTAGATATAACTTGTTCAAACAATTATATAAAGGCGTACCCTTACGGGCCAACTTTTCGCATTAATGCAAAAAAATTATCAATCCTTCTCTCTTTTAAACGCTGTCTTCTCCATAAGTCTTTCTCTGTCCCACTCATTATTACTTAAAAACGATTTCGAAAACTTTATTCTTGAGAGATATTTTACTGTAATTGTCGGCTTTATCAAAAGAGCTAAAAGCCACTAACATATATTGAGATCTATAAAAAAAACGTGACCGGCGGCGATGTTGCAGCTTCAATCCAATTTATGAGATAATGTTTCTAAAATCCAAATATTTATTTTCAATAAAATTTGTTATTATTTTTTTATATATTTCTATTATCAATTAAAACCCTAAAAACATCTAAACATGTATGCTATGTCTTTCGGTCTTTATAAAGAAACTCCTATATTTTATCTTGGTCTTGGCGTAGTGTAGATAGAAGGAGACAAGAAAATTGAAGAAAGACTAGAAAGACATTGATAAGAAAACAATTGTTTCTTTCTATCTCCTTCTATATTCTGCGCTGTATGGACTCTGGCAGTATGGCGTATCTCTCTAGTAATAAAAGTTAAAACCGAAAAATACCGATATTTTCTAACAAAATTTTAGCGGTTCCGGTACTTATAATGTTTCAAATAGATGTCGCATTAAAGATTCCGATTCCATTTCGGGTTCGGTAGAATTCGACCGATTCCTGTTCCGATTCCGGTATTTTTCGATTCCTGTACTCGTCCCTGATGTAAATAAATAGACTTCAGTTTGCACAACAGTAGGTACCCTAAAAATGGCGGCGATATTCCTTTGAATTGACGTCACTTAACGTCTTACGTCAAATAATTTAAAGTTGTGATTCGCCAATTGATGTTCTCTGACTTGCTGACTATCAAATTACGCCATGGGTGTCTTAAACATGGCGGACTTTTGGCCAAAAAACGGGACTATTGTCAGAAAATATTGGCATTTTTTGGATATGTCCTAGGTTCCTTGTAGTCACTTCGCGCTAATGACCTTTGAGATAAGGACAGAACAAACAACTGCATATATTTGCCTTACAAACACAAAGGTGGACCCTTACGGGCCCGCCTTTCGCACTAATGCAAAGAAATGATCAATGCATCTCGCTTTTAAACGCTGTCTTCTCCATAAGTCTTTCTCTATCCCACTCATTACTCCTTAAAAACGATTTCGAAAACTTTTTCTTGCGAGATATTTTACAGCTGTTTTTGGCTTTATCAAAAGAGGTGAAAGCAACTAACCTAAACTAACCTAAATTAACTAGATATAACTTGTTCTAACAATTATTCAAAGGTGGACCCTTACGGCCCTGCCTTTCGCACTAACGCAAAAAAATGATCAATCCATCTTTCTTTTAAACGCTGTCTTCTCCATAAGTCTTTCTTTGTCCCACTCATTATTACTTAAAAACGGTTTCGAAAACTTTTTTCTTGCGACATATTTTACTGTAATTTTTGGCTTTACCAAAAGAGGCGAAAACAACTAACCTGAACTAACCTAAATTAACTTGCTCAAATAATTATATAAAGGCGGACTCTTACGGGCCCGCCTTTCGAACTAATGCAAAATAATTATCAATGCATCTTTCATTTAAACGCTGTCTTCTCCATAAGTTTCTCTCTATCCCACTCATTATTACTTAAAAACGATTTCGAAAACTGTCTTCTTGCGAGATATTTTACTGTAATTGTTGGCTTTATCAAAAAAGCTAAAAGCCACTAACCTGAATTAACCTAAATTAACTAGATATAACTTGTTCAAACAATTATATAAAGTCGGACCCTTACGGGCCCGCTTTTAAACACTGTCTTCTCCATAGGTCTTTCTCTCTCTCACTCATTATTACTTAAAAACGGTTTAGAAAACTTTCTTTTTGCGAGATACTTTACTAACCTAACGAAAAAGTTAGTGCGAAAGGCGGGCCCGTAAGGGTCCGACTTTATATAATTTTTTGAACAAGTTATATCTAGTTAATTTAGGTCAGTTCAGGTTAGTGGCTTTTAGCTCTTTTGATAAAGCCAACAATTACAGTAAAATATCTAGCAAGAAGACAGTTTTCGAAATCGTTTTTAAGTAATAATGAGTGGGACAGAGAGAAACTTACGGAGAAGACAGCGTTTAAAAGAAAGAAGCATTGATAATTTTTTTGCATTAGTTCGAAAGGCGGGCCCGTAAGGGTCCGCTTTTATATAATTGTTTGAACAAGTTATATTTAGTTAATTTAGGTTAGTTCAGGTTAGATGTTTTCACTTCTTTTGTTAAAGCCAAAAATAACAGTAAAATATCTCGCAAGAAAAATGTTTTCGAAATCGTTTTTAAGTAATAATGAGTGGGACAGAGAGGCGCTTATGGAGAAGACAGCGTTTAAAAGAGAGATGCATTGATCATTTTTTTGCATTCTTATTTCGCCTATATAATTGTTAGAACAAGTTATATCTAGTTAATTTAAGTTAGTTCAGGTTAGTGGCTTTCAGCTCTTTTGATAAGCGTTTAAAAGAGAGATGCATTAATAATTTTTTGCATTAGTGCCAAAGGCGGGCCCATAAGAATTTTTAACCTTACATTATCTGTACATTACTCTGTGTTATCTACGTATATCAAACGCAAATCAGTGATCAATCCATTTCTCTTTTAAACGCTGTCTTCTCCATAAGTCTTTCTCTGTCCCACTCATTATTACTTAAAAACGGTTTCGAAAACTTTCTTCTTTCGAGATATTTTACTGTAATTGTTAGCGTTATCAAAAGAGTAAAAGTCACTAACCTGAACTAACCTAAATTCACTAGATATAACTTGTTCAAACAATTATATAAAGGCGGACCCTTACGGGCCCGCTTTTCGCATTAATGCAAAAAATTATCAATCCTTCTCTCTTTTAAACGCTGTCTTCTCCATAAGTCTTTCTCTGTCCCACTCATTATTACTTAAAAACGATTTCGAAAACTTTATTCTTGAGAGATATTTTACTGTAATTGTCGGCTTTATCAAAAGAGCTAAAAGCCACTAACATATATTGAGATCCTTAAAAAAAACGTGACCGGCGGCGATGTTGCAGTTTCAATCCAATTTATGAGATAATGTTTCTAAAATCCAAATATTTATTTTCAATAAAATTTGGTATTATTTTTTTATATATTTCTATTATCAATTAAAACCCTAAAAACATCTAAACATGTATGCTATGTCTTTCGGTCTTTATAAAGAAACTCCTATATTTTATCTTGGTCTTGGCGTAGTGTAGATAGAAGGAGACAAGAAAATTGAAGAAAGACTAGAAAGACATTGATAAGAAAACAATTGTTTCTTTCTATCTCCTTCTATATTCTGCGCTGTATGGACTCTGGCAGTATGGCGTATCTCTCTAGTAATAAAAGTTAAAACCGAAAAATACCGATATTTTCTAACAAAATTTTAGCGGTTCCGGTACTTATAATGTTTCAAATAGATGTCGCATTAAAGATTCCGATTCCATTTCGGGTTCGGTAGAATTCGACCGATTCCTGTTCCGATTCCGGTATTTTTCGATTCCTGTACTAGTCCCTGATGTAAATAAATAGACTTCAGTTTGCACAACAGTAGGTACTCTAAAAATGGCGGCGATATTCCTTTGAATTGACGTCACTTAACGTCTTACGTCAAATAATTTGAAGTTGTGATTCGCCAATTGATGTTCTCTGACTTGCTGACTATCAAATTACGCCATGGGTGTCTTAAACATGGCGGACTTTTGGCCAAAAAACGGGACTATTGTCAGAAAATATTGGCATTTTTTGGATATGTCCTAGGTTCCTTGTAGTCACTTCGCGCTAATGACCTTTGAGATAAGGACAGAACAAACAACTGCATATATTTGCCTTACAAACACAAAGGTGGACCCTTACGGGCCCGCCTTTCGCACTAATGCAAAGAAATGATCAATGCATCTTGCTTTTAAACGCTGTCTTCTCCATAAGTCTTTCTCTATCCCACTCATTACTCCTTAAAAACGATTTCGAAAACTTTCTCTTGCGAGATATTTTACAGCTGTTTTTGGCTTTATCAAAAGAGGTGAAAGCAACTAACCTAAACTAACCTAAATTAACTAGATATAACTTGTTCTAACAATTATTCAAAGGTGGACCCTTACGGCCCTGCCTTTCGCACTAACGCAAAAAAATTATCAATCCATCTTTCTTTTAAACGCTGTCTTCTCCATAAGTCTTTCTTTGTCCCACTCATTATTACTTAAAAACGGTTTCGAAAACTTTCTTCTTGCGAGATATTTTACTAACCTAAGGAAATAGCGAAAGGCGTTCCCGTTTACGGGCCCGCCTTTTATACTAATGCAAAGAAATGATCAATGCATCTCTCTTTTAAACGCTGTCTTCTCCATAAGTCTTTCTCTATCCCACTCATTACTCCTTAAAAACGATTTCGAAAACTTTTTTTCTTGCGAGATATTTTACAGTTGTTTTTAGCTTTATCAAAAGAGGTGAAAGCAACTAACCCAAAACTAACCTAAATTAACTAGATAAAACTTGTTCTAACAATTATACAAAGGTGGACCCTTACGGGCTCGCCTTTCGCAGTAACGCAAAAAAAATGGTCAATCCATCTCTCTTTTAAGCGCTGTCTTCTCCATAAATTTTTCTCTGTCCCACTCATTATTACTTAAAAACGGTTTCGAAAACTTTCTTTTTGCAAGATATTTTACTGTAATTTTTTACTTTATCAAAAGAGCTGAAAGCAACCAACCTGAACTAACCTAAATTAACTAGATATAACTTGTTCTAACAATTATACAAAGGTGGACCCTTACGGGCCCGCCTTTCGCACTAATGTAAAAAAAGATCAATGCATTTCTCTTTTAAACGCTGTCTTCTTCGTAACTCTCTCTCTATCCCACCCATTATTACTTAAAACCGGTTTCGAAAACGTTTTTCTTGCGAGATATTTCACTGTAATATTTGGCTTTATCGAAAGAGCTGAAAGCAACTAACGTGGACTAACCTAAATTAACTAGATATAACTTGCTCTAACAATTATATATTAATACTAATTAAATATATATAATGATATATTAATTATGTAAATCCAATCCACCTGTACCTACCTTGTCGCCTGTTGATTGCTGCGGATAAGTATCAGCTCTGTTGGTTAGGTTAGTTTACTTTTACTTTGCCTTGGGTTAGTTCAGGTTAGTTCAGTTCTGCTTTTCTATTGGTTAGATTAGTTCAGTAATGTTTTTCCTTTGGTTTAGTATTCGGTGTTACCATTTAGAAGTATTTCGCGGTCTATTTGATTACTTGGATATTGCGGTTTATTGATTTATTGATGCTGACTTTACAAATCATTTTACTTCCTTAATCAGTATTCAAGAGAGTAAAAATCAATTTAATTATACAGAGCAATTATTGATTCAATATTGAGATATTAACATTATAAACTTTACTAATAAAGCTTCCGTAAGTATATATTAATAATTGTCAAAATCAGATACATGATTAGACACTTTAAGGGGTTAATAAACATTGATTCATTTAACTTGATTCTTCCAACCATCAAGAACCAAAAATGTTCTGAACTATTTTAAGGTCAAATTGAGATGTGCATGTGCATAACCTAAAACCTTCTCAACTTAATTGATGTTGTATCTCCAACAATAACGAAAATAACTGTCCTGTCCACATGAGAATGGGACACACTGTATAGTACATGTCGTTGATTTTTTGATCCAAATTGTTCAGATGTGGTTTTGATTTTGGGTTGTGGAATCAGGGGTATTATTCAAAATCAGTTATGAACTTGTCGAAGTTTCGCCATATATTATAGCATCTTCAGGACAAATTCAGACAGATTTTGAGAGTCAACGGCTTTTTAAATATTAGTACAAAGGTGGACAAAACACGTGGACAATCATTCGTCTTTTGTCCACTTTTGTACTAATGTTTAAAAAGCCGATGATTCTCAAAATCTATCTGAATTTGTCCTGAGGATGCTATAATATAAGGCGAAACGTCGACAACCCAAAAATCAAAACCACAACTGTATAGAACACTGACATGCCTAAATATAGATAGTGAAGGACAGTCCTCTAGTTTTGATGTTACATCCTCTAACTTAAGCAACCACTTTTTAACTTTTGGCAAACATAGTTTAAATAAAAAGTCGAATAAAAAAAAACTAAAAAGCGCACGATATGTTTAAACTCTTGGAAGTAAACTTCGTGTCTCACGCTTTTATTTCATTTTCCCTGTCGCTAAAAGCAAAGTTCCTAATTTGAACTCCCAGATAAGTTTGGCTCTGATCTACGGCTTCTGCCAGCAGTGATTTAAAACAGGAGTTTTACGTCTGATAGTTTTAGTTTTACTTCAATTTGCTTGCACTTCCTCTTGCCGGTACGAATATGGTAATTATAGTGCTCGCATAACTCAGTTTGCCTTGTTAATACGAGTCACGATTTTCATTGCTTTCGGCCCGACGTCCACGCATTCGTTCGTTTGTACATTTAATTAGTGAGAAAAGGGAAAAGTAGGAACGTGAAAGCTCGTTTTAATTACGATATTATGTTCCAAAAGTTGTTGCGTATACATGTACTGAAATCGAAGAGTTATGCAGGCAAATCTTCTTTTAATAAACAATGGTGGGTTGGTATTTTCATCAAAATCGCGTTTTTTATCCTTTATAATGAACTAGATTTGTTTTCCCTTTTTGCTTTCTCTTTTGTTAAACAATCCTCTCTTATTATAAGCAAGGCTTCTACCATTTGGGACATAACCAGTGGGAACTTATAAGACTGTGAAGGCTTTCGCGGTCGGTCAAAATACAATCTAAAGTGTTTTCAGGGCTTGATGGCGATGAGGCAATGGCGAAGATGTTTCTCCTACAAAATCTGAACTTGAACTCTCTTTTATTCCGGTGGTATATAATCATTTTCGTATGCTCCCTAGGGGGACATCAGCCAATCATATCGAGCGATCCATACCATTAATTCGCCGCGCAGGTGCACCGCCAATGGGAAAATCAGCAGTCGCCTACCGACTCCTCGTGACCTAGGGTTATAAAACCATGGTCTGAGCTACTTTTAGATTTTATTACGATGGCTTTCTTCGAATATGAAGACGTTAAGCACGATTTATTACCTTGTTGGAGGTTTACTGTTTATTGTTGTTGTTTATTGTTCCCTTATTATGTTGGGTTTCTCCAACATGTAACATGTAAGTTATTTTGTTTTTATCGATTTTGGAAGTTACTGTCTGCTTATCGACAAGGAAATTATGATAAATACCGTGCGGACAGCCGGCCCGTAGACAACTTAACACTCATGGAAATTATTGCCGTCCTAAATGAACTGGATATAATTTCGTCTATGTGGACGTCCAGTACACATGCGTCTCGACCACCGTTCACAGGAATTCTATTTAATCCTGGTCAACAAATGCATTTATGCATTTGCTTCCGTTTCCCAGCGGGACATCAGCCAATCATATCGAGCGATCCATACCATTAATCCGCCGCGCCGGCGCCGCTGTACCGCCAATTGGGAAATCAGCAGTCGCATACCTACTTCCTCGTTATTTAGGGTAAAAAGACCGTGGACTGGCCTTTTTTTAGTAGAAGTTTGACGAATTTGGGGAATTAGGACAGTTACGTACTTCCCCATTCTACATTCTGAGATCCATAACGATAGCAATGCATATTTCTCGGATTAAGACTTGGCCAGTTTTCTGACAGGTCTAAAATGTCACGGTTTTAGTCTCAGGAAACGTCTCGGAAAGATTCACATTGACATTGTATTCAAAGTGGACAGAAATAGATGTCTGTGTTAGTGCGTTGGCCCCAAAAGCAAAATCAGGTTCCACAAACTGTTTTTTTTTGTAAGACCGATACTTTTTGGTCTCAAGACACTCCTCCTCAACATTTTCCAACATATGGACCTCAGGTGATTGTGGTGATTGAAGTAATAGGACCCCATTACGAATTCAGATTTTCAGCCCTACTGTCTTCGAATAAACCATTCTTGCGCCAGAAAAGTGATTGCGTGAAGGTTGTAGCACCGTTTCTTTGGTTCAACAATAGTTGTTGCTAAGCTGGTGTCGATGAGATCGTCTGCTCTCGTGCTGCGTCCGTGATCTTCTTCGACGAACTTGGGCGCCACCTTTCGGATTAATGTGGTGAGGGGCCCACTTGCTCTAGTGTAGTTTTTAAACAGACGAAGACAGAGTTCTAGTTCCACATGTGGTGTAAACGGAGCGATTCGTTGGAAAATGCCTATTAGGTTTTTGACAGTTTAGACAGTTGACGTTGAATCGTTCACCCAGAAACCGCAAAACGACAAGTTGTTTATATGTACAAATAATAATACATTATAACGATAGTTACAAACACTCCCTATGCCCAATGAACTATAAACTACTAGATATCTCTTAATCGAAAAAGATGGGTAAGGATATTCGGATCAGCTTGGAGACTGGGATTATGATCGTGATTCCCAGGGGTTTCTTATATGAGATTTAAACCAAAATTCCCACTGAAATACTCCATCGAGTTAAAAAGGACAACTACTTTAATGTGAAAGAAAGAGACGACCGAGTTAAGTCTACCAGGCGAAATGTTCCACCCGATTAGTTAACCTTAACTATAAAGTAAGTTGATTCTCCCCTTTAACCCGTAACTTACTCTCAAGATCGGAATATGAGATTCTATTCCATCCATGTAAATGTGTCATTTACATGTCAATTTCTCAGCTTACTAGCTGAGTAAGTATTTGAAATGGACTCTACCTATCTTCTTTCGTTATTCTTGAGCAGATGCGATAAAAATGTCAAAGTCCAATTTCCAATTCATACTTGATAACAATAATAAGTGAATGGTTTATAGTAGTAGTTCTTATTAATTTAATGTAATAACTACTATACATACATGTGGCTTAATCGCATAACAATTTACTTAATGCAGTAATTAAAAACAAATTTATTATGTAGGCCCCATTCGAATATCCCGCCAATTATTAGTTCATGGCCCATCCGCTGAGCGACGCTAGTGCGCTACGTTTCCAACCGATATCATTGCAGTTGCCTATCTATAGTAACTTTCTTATCTATGGTAATAGAAAACCAACTCTCTTAGTCATAGATGCGAAATGTATTGGCTGAGAACAAGTTTGAACCCCTCCTGAGAAAAGGTAAATGACAGAGTTTAAAAGTTCCTTGATTTCCAATAGATGGCGCTGAGCTTGGTTACAAAGTTTCAAGAGTAGAGAGTGCATTCTATCTATTTTTTTTGTGTCTATGGACAGAGTCGAACAGTTGTCTTTCCGATAAATTTCGTAGTTCAGAACCTCTTTCGAAGAAGCTGTTTTTGGTCAGATATTTGGAGTCACCAGTGAGCTTTAAGTTTCACCATTCAACAGGCTAATACTTATAAGGTGCAGAACGAGGATCGGAGTACCAAGGTGAGAATTTGCTGCTTCTCAGACATGTGATGCGTTATTTGCCTGTGATGCCTGCATATACTGATTCAAGTCAGCATCATCCAGCAGTTTATCCAAAGAATGTAAAGTAGCCTCCTTGTGGCTATTTTAGACATTCACAAGGAGGCAGGACGTGGTTCAACCTTTCGACAGTGAGCAGGGCTATAGAGTAATGAAATTAAAGTAATCTTGACTGGGCTATTGAAAACCTGGACACTGAGTCTGCACCAGAAAGAGTACCACGATACTCTTAGCGTCACATAGATGGGTACCTATATATATAGTCAGTTATCTCCTCAAAATGGGGATTGTAAAGGGGATATTTATTAGCTTTAATTGTTTTGCTTTATAATTTTAAAAGCAAACGATCTCATTCTATTTATAGAGTTGAAGTCAACTAAGGTAATTCTTAAGTATACAACATTAATTTTATAATCCATCCTGTTTGCTTTCCGAAACAATTTAACTAAAATAATCAATCAAAGTATAGCAGTAAAATTTTACCAAAATTTAAAGCAGATTTAAATTAGATTATGAATTCGCTCTATAACTTGGAAAAGGCTCTATAACTTGGAAAATCAATGAAAGCTAAAATCGTTTTCAAGCCCTAAGGATCAGATCCCCTAATTTTATATGGATCAGCCAGGCCAAAAGTTCACTGAGCAGCACAAAAGCAAAAGTGTGGCACTGAATGAGCAGCAGGAGCGCAAAGAGCAAAGATCGATAGTTACAAGACTGGAATTTAAAGTGTTTTTACACCATTTTCACATGTAGTATAGAAAGTAACATTTGTATTTTAGAAAACGTCACTTGGATATCAGATATATCACTTGTATTCCAGAAATCATCACTTGTATTTCAGAATAGTCAGTTGAATTTTAGAAAGTATCATTTGGAAAACATCAGTTGGTATTTAGATTAGTACCATTTGTATTTCAGAAAAGTTCAGATGTATTTCAGAATTCGTCATTTAAATTTCAGAAAATTAATTAATTATATACTATTTACAGAATCGGATTGAAAAAGCATGCGATGCAGCTACAACAGAGTTTCCTTTTTTTATATTTTATAAATTATACTTGATATACACATAAAATTTAACAATGACAATAATTTACTCTTGGCAAATATAAAATTTATTCCAATTACATAGTATATCTTCTATTAGTAAGGCGGCAGCCTTAAGAGAAATGCTAAGTGTGCGAATAAAGTCTAATTTTTTTAGAAAATATATTGTGCTGAAGTTCCTTTTGAGTCCTTCACTTTTGCACTGTAATTACTTACCTTTTTGAAGAACTCCACACAAATGCAAATAACAGACTTTGTTTCCAAAACAATTTTCTGAAATTCAAGTGATATCTTCTAAACTATAAGTGACGCCTTTTGAAATGCAAGTGATATATTCTAAAATCTAAATGATTGTTCTGAAATTCAAGTGTAGTTTTCTGAAATACAAGTGACTATTCTGAAATACAACTGACGATTTCTAAAATCAAAATCACTATTCTGAAATATAAGTGATATATTCTGGAATCCAAGTGACTGTTCTAAAATACAAATGATACATTCTAAACTACATGTGAAAATGGTGTAGTGTTTACAGCATAAATTTAATAAAAAGATCTAAGCAATACATAAGTTAAAGTACGTTGATTTAAATATCACCAATATCGAAAAACTACTGTTGACACTCGTTAGTAAACTTTATACTAACTTTAGAGACTGGAATATCTACACCATTTTCACATGTAGTTTAGAAAGTATCATTTGTATTTTAGAACACTCACTTGGATTTCAGAATATATCACTTGTATTTCAGAATATTCATTTAGGTTTTAGAATATATCACTTGTATTTCAGAAAGCGTCACTTGTAGTTTAGAAGACATCACTTGAATTTTAGAAAATTGTTTTGGAAACAAAGTTTGTTATTTGCCTTTGTGTGGAGTTCTTCAAAAAGGTAAGTACAGTGCAAAAGTGAAGGACTCAAAAGCCACGACAACACATAATATTTTAAAAAAAATTGGACTTTATTCGCACAACTTAGCATTTCTCTTGAAACTGCCGTCTTAGTAATATAGAATATACCAGTTGGACTATGTAAATTTTATATTTGCAAAGAGTAAATTGTTGTCATTGTTAAATTTTATGTGTAAATCAAGTATAATTTATGCAATATAAAAAAAGGAAACTCTGTTGAAGCTGCTTCGCATGCTTTTTCAATCCGATTCTGAAGATAGTATGTAATTAATTCATTTTCTGAAATTTAAATGACGAATTCTGAAATACATCTGAACTTTTCTGAAATACAAATAACTAATCTAAATTCCAACTGAAGGCTTCTAAAATACATGTGACGCTTCTAAATTTTAAATGATACTTGCTAAAATCCTAATGACTATTCTGAAATACAAGTGATATATCTGAAATCCAAGTGACGTTTTCTAAAATACAAATGATACTTTCTAAACTACATGTGAAAATGGTGTAGTATGGTCTCGCTCGTTTAATTGACAACCTCCAAGACTTGCAGACCAATTAGACCTATTGAAACCATACGTACATAACTTTATATACCATACACCATACATAACCATAAACTTTAAATTTATTTTTCAGTGAGCTTGTAAAAATGGGTTCTTTAACTACGGCCAACCACCATCCCTCAAACTGCTACTGTCGGTAATTTTTGGATTTACGTGTCCCACTTGGCACTGCTCTAAAGCGGTTTGTGAGCTACAAACAAGAAGATAAACTACAACTTTTGCAATTTGCCGCTCTACAGCGAAGCCCCGAAGGTATTAATGTTTACATCTTTAAGCATAGGTGTTACAAAATTTACGTGTTTCCTCCATTTTGCCGCGTCCCAGTTTCGAATCTGACGAAGTTATCTGCCCGGCCCATTAGGATTTATGTAGTTCGACAACAACGTTTTGGATAAGGTGTGATGTTCGTGAACTTTGAGAGTTTAATTTATCCTGCGGGTCTTCGGGTTGAAATTAGTTCGTATGCGGCTTATTTGTTTGTGAGGTTGTGTGTCAAATTGGTAGATGTGGGTAGGAAAGATAGGAATCGGAAAGTTCCAGAAATTTATTACACAGCGATGTTATCTGGTACAAATAAGTCAATTACTGGAAAACTAACATGTTTTAATTTTTTTAAATTACGTGTTAAGAATAACTGTGACAGAAATAAGTCAAAAAAAGACGTGGCATTAGTGAATGAAATAAAAATTATTTTTAGCAAGAAATTCTTCGCGTAGCAAATGCGTAGTACAAAGATCTAGAGGTCTAGAGGTCAAGAAATTACACATCCTCAAAAAAAAAGATATGCCCAAAAAATGTGTCGTGGCACATTAATAATTATAAAACTCCTATCCCTCATTGCTTTATTTAAAATTGCAATATGAATATTAAATATTTTCATCTTCTCATCTTTCAAGAATAACATAATATATAAACAAACATTAGTGATGGCAAAAACTCCCTTAGAACTGCGTATAAATATTAAACAAAATATCATCTTCATTACAAAAATCTTCACCTCTTTTCGGAGTTATGCATTAACTATGATTCCTTTACACAAAATGCGCAGTTCCTTCACATTCTTTGAGCAAAACGCAATATGTGAAAACAATTTTTTTACTACATGGAATATGAAGCTCTTATCGCGCTCCTAAATGCCGAATATTAGTTTTACTAATAAACTCTTTTTTCCCTATTTTTTCTCAATTTCCAAGCTTAACTGGCTGTGACTTTGGAACGAGAGGACCGATTTCACCTCCTATCAATGTCGAGTAGGTCCTATAGTTTAGGAGAGAAACCCCTTCGATGTCCAATTTTTAGAACGTGCTTTGAAGGCATTTAGAATAAAGTCCACGTACTGGACTGATTTCACTCTTGTTATGTTTGTTACGTTCACAGGGCATTGAAATCGCCTCATTTCCAACAAAATCAGCGAAAACAAAATTTCAAAATTTTTTCGAAATTGACCACAAGTGGGGGGGGGGGTGGTATTTCCTCTTTTTTACTCAATATCCAACCTTGACCGCCAAAACTTTAGAACGAAGAGACCGATTGGAGTGAGTCCTCCGGTTTCTCGTTTCTTTGATATTCTTTTTCATTTCCTACCAAAAAAAGTCCTATTGGTTCAATAGTTTGGGAGATAGGCTCCTTCGGAAGTCAATTATGGGCACTTTTAGAACGTGCTTTGGAGGCATTTCGGAAAAAGTCAACTTACGGGACATCGCTTCACTCCAATCAAAAAGAGCAAAAAAAAAAAAACAATTTTAGTACTCCCCCCATTCCCTCTTTTTTCTCAATTCACAACTTTAGAACGAGTAGACCGATTTTAGTAAACCCAACTGCTTATTATGTTTGTTACATTAACACTGGATTAAAATCGCCACATTTCAACCAAAAACAACAACAAAAAAAATCCAGGGGTGCTCCCTTTTTTTGTCAATTTCCAACTTTGGAGCGACTAGACCGAATATGAACAACCATTTATATTGACACAATAATTATAAAACTCCTATCCATAATCGATGTCTTCAGATTGTAGTATGGATATTAATGTGATGTACTTGTACGTTGTTAAATATGAAATATTGTTTTTCACAGCTTTTTTCAGTTGAGTCTTATAGTATCTATTTTGGCCGTTTTGTCCTGGTAGTTAAAATTCCTAAGACTGAGAGAAGAAGAAGAAAACTAATCAAAGGACGAACTGCAAGAATTAGTTTTTATACAAAATTTATAAATGTGCGGTTAATGATTTACTTTCGTTTTGTATCTTTCCGATCGTGGAGCACATTTTTTTAAATTTTTAATTGCTACGTTTATACGTTGCTTCGTTCTTGGACCTAACATTGGGGAGGGAAATTCTTGAGATACGGTCCTATGATGATGAGGAGAGATGGATAAACAAAAACGACCTCTGTTGATCCTCTCAGTTATAATTTTTTTGTCTTTAAACTTTAGATGCGGATTGGCATCTTTCTCAGTAGTTACAAAAAACACTCTCATAATAATCAGGGAAATAGGCCAAAATCGCTTCTTTCACGTGATGTTTGCAATTTTTTTAAATATTTTTATTTTTGGTTTTTGTCTGGTAATTAATACATTATTTGTCAGCCCTGACAGTAGTACCACGGGGAGCCCATGGTTAAACCGGAAATGTCAGGCAGACGTTATGTAAATTATATGTAGAAGCAGTGTCGTTGATAGTATCTGAGCTTTAATTTTTGAAAAAAGAGAAATTTTATTTATTTTGTGGTGCATGCCTAGTAACCCTTCTAATGTCTCAGGATTACCTGTGAGAGCAACAAAGAGGCTCCAGGCATGAATATTATGAAAGTTGATCTGATTTATTTTTAATGCAAATCTGTATCGCAAATATTTGTACTAGTACTTTTCATCAAAATAAAAGGTTTGACGTAAAAACTGGCCCATATAATAGGAATTCGAGATATACATAAGAAACAAAATAACTGAAAACCAAAACTGATTATATCACAAGAAAGGTAAATGTCGAAATAGAAAGAATGAAGAAGGTTTGTAACCAGTTGAGTGCAAAACACTGAAGAAGAGCGTCAAAAAATAACGAAGCATAAATAAGCTTCAAAAATAAGAAAATTAAGATAATTGCGGAAGAATTAATGTGGCAATACACAACTAACTAAAGCCTCAAAAGAATAACTGAAAGTCAAATTGAAAGAAAAAACAACTATGAGCAATCTAAAGTCAGCAAAGACAAACACAAAAGTCAGCAGTAGCAAACAGCACGCTCTCTCCGAAGGTTACGATATCCTTTTTGAACGACGTGGATATCTTATATCAATCTTATGTCAAAGAGAGGCCATTGAGATCTTTGAACACGACAACAATTTCAACAGGAAGGAGGAAATTACCTTTCTAAATGCAGACTGGAAGCGAGTTCTACGACATACTTGAAGTGCGCCGAAACCTCGCGCCCCTACTTTCCCTACCCCAGTCCCTCCAATGCAGGGCGACGACAGGAGAATAAATACAATGGACCTCACCACAGTCGAATGAGTCAACGTCGCGAAGAACGGGAGATCACTTCGCTCATTGCCTCATCGCCTTTAATAACAACGACAAAAATTTCAACGGAAAGGAAGAAATTATGTTCCTAAATGCAGAATAGAAGCGAGTTCTACAACATAATTCAAGTGCGCCAAAACTCCGCGCCATCACTACCCCCACCCCAATACCTCGACTGCAGTGCGACGGCGGGGGAATAAATACCACGAAGCTCACCACAGTCGAATCAGTCAACGTCGGGAAGCATGGGAGATCACTTCGCTAATTGCTTCATTGCCTTTTATAACAACGACAAGAATTTCAACGGAAAGGAAAAAACATATGTGTGAAGCTAGCACTTATTTTGGCGCCAGCGCCTTGACGTTTGCTCCAGCACCTTTTTTACAGTGGGGCAAAAGATTGCAGGAGTTGGGACAAAAATCATTTTAGAAGTCAGCTTTAAAGTGTCTGAAAAAAATGTTGTACCTACTGCGGAATATTAATAAACATAACCACATAAAACATATATCTGTAAATATTCAAATGGTTAGCCGCTAACGATTTTCCAGCCGTAAAATATAAACCGGACAATTTTTCAACTTTAAATTTATGGAACTTCATCAATTACTCCTAAAGTTGAGCGTGTACGGAAATATAATTTTCACACAATATACTCTACCCCTAGCTAAGTTTAAGTAAATTGTCAAACTTCCGTGGCAAACGATTTTCCAGCCGTGAAAAATAAATTTCAAATTATGGAAATTCCTCAATTACTCCTAAAATTGAGTGTGTAGGGAAACATAATTTTCACAAAATATACCCTACCCCTAGCTAAGTTTAAGTAAGTTGTGAAACTTCCGTGGCAAACGATTTTCCGGCCGTGAAAAATAAATTTCAAATTATGGAAATTCCTCAATTACTCCTAAAATTGAGTGTGTAGGGAAACATAATTTTCACACAATATACCCTACCCCTAGCTAAGTTTAAGTAAGTTGTCAAACTTCTGTGGCAAACGATGTTCCAGCCATAAAAATTGATTTTATATTAACGAAAATTCCTCAATTACTACAAAAATTGAGTATGTACTGGATCGTAATTTTCTTACAATATGCTTTCATATAAAAAAATTCTAAATACCCCTCAAGTTTCCGCCATTCTCAGAGTAAAATAATTAAATGAAATTCTAATTAATTGTAATATAAAACTATGGAATTGTTCTCTAGTACCTACTTACCCCTTGATTTTATATTAACGAAAATTCCTCAATTACTACAAAAATTGAGTATGTACTGGATCGTAATTTTCTTACAATATGCTTTCATATAAAAAAATTCTAAATACCCCTCGTTTCCGCCATTCTCAGAGTAAAATAATTAAATGAAATTCTAATTAATTGTAATATAAAACTATAGAATTGTTCTGTAGTACCTACTTACCCCTTGATTTTATATTAACGAAAATTCCTCAATTACTACAAAAATTGAGTATGTACTGGATCGTAATTTTCTTACAATATGCTTTCATATAAAAAAATTCTAAATACCCCTCAAGTTTCCGCCATTCTCAGAGTAAAATAATTAAATGAAATTCTAATTAATTGTAATATAAAACTATAGAATTGTTCTGTAGTACCTACTTACCCCTTGATTTTATATTAACGAAAATTCCTCAATTACTACAAAAATTGAGTATGTACTGGATCGTAATTTTCTTACAATTAGCTTTCATATAACATAATTCTAAATACCCCTCAAGTTTCCGCCATTCTCAGAGTAAAATAATTAAATGAAATTCTAATTAATTGTAATATAAAACTATAGAATTGTTCTGTAGTACCTACTTACCCCTTGATTTTATATTAACGAAAATTCCTCAATTACTACAAAAATTGAGTATGTACTGGATCGTAATTTTCTTACAATTAGCTTTCATATAACATAATTCTAAATACCCCTCAAGTTTCCGCCATTCTCAGAGTAAAATAATTAAATGAAATTCTAATTAATTGTAATATAAAACTATAGAATTGTTCTGTAGTACCTACTTACCCCTTGATTTTATATTAACGAAAATTCCTCAATTACTACAAAAATTGAGTATGTACTGGATCGTAATTTTCTTACAATATGCTTTCATATAAAAAAATTCTAAATACCCCTCAAGTTTCCGCCATTCTCAGAGTAAAATAATTAAATGAAATTCTAATTAATTGTAATATAAAACTATAGAATTGTTCTGTAGTACCTACTTACCCCTTGATTTTATATTAACGAAAATTCCTCAATTACTACAAAAATTGAATATGCACTGGATCGTAATTTTCTTACAATATGCTTTCATATAAAAAAATTCTAAATATCCCTCAAGTTTCCGCCATTCTCAGAGTAAAATAATTAAATGAAATTCTAATTAATTGTAATATAAAACTATAGAATTGTTCTCTAGTACCTACTTACCCCTTGATTTTATATTAACGAAAATTCCTCAATTACTACAAAAATTGAGTATGTACTGGATCGTAATTTTCTTACAATATGCTTTCATATAAAAAAAATCTAAATACCCCTCAAGTTTTCGCCATTCTCAGAGTAAAATAATTAAATGAAATTCTAATTAATTGTAATATAAAACTATAGAATTGCTCTGTAGTACCTACTTACCCCTTGATTTTATATTAACGAAAATTCCTCAATTACTACAAAAATTGAGTATGTACTGGATCGTAATTTTCTTACAATATGCTTTCATATAAAAAAAATCTAAATACCCCTCAAGTTTCCGCCATTCTCAGAGTAAAATAATTAAATGAAATTCTAATTAATTGTAATATAAAACTATAGAATTGTTCTCTAGTACCTACTTACCCCTTGATTTTATATTAACGAAAATTCCTCAATTACTACAAAAATTGAGTATGTACTGGATCGTAATTTTCTTACAATATGCTTCATATAAAAAAATTCTAAATACCCCTCAAGTTTCCGCCATTCTCAGAGTAAAATAATTAAATGAAATTCTAATTAATTGTAATATAAAACTATAGAATTGTTCTGTAGTACCTACTTACCCCTTGATTTTATATTAACGAAAATTCCTCAATTACTACAAAAATTGAGTATGTACTGGATCGTAATTTTCTTACAATATGCTTTCATATAAAAAAATTCTAAATACCCCTCAAGTTTCCGCCATTCTCAGAGTAAAATAATTAAATGAAATTCTAATTAATTGTAATATAAAACTAAAGAATTGTTCTCTGGTACCTACTTAACCCTTGATTTTATATTAACGAAAATTCCTCAATTACTACAAAAATTGAATATGCACTGGATCGTAATTTTCTTACAATATGCTTTCATATAAAAAAATTCTAAATACCCCTCAAGTTTCCGCCATTCTCAGAGTAAAATAATTAAATGAAATTCTAATTAATTGTAATATAAAACTATAGAATTGTTCTCTAGTACCTACTTACCCCAAATTTGTTTTTCAGGACGTTAATAATGGATAGAACAGAGAACTCTGTGAGAAATATAAGTATATAATTTATTTCAGTAACACGAAAATAAAATTGTTAAGGCCTAAATTACTGAAATTGCTTAGCTGAGAAAGAGGAATGCAAGTAGGTGCAATAAAGAAAAAAGGACGGTATTTTTCTGGATACTGGATACCCGGAAAGACAGGCGAAGCTCCTGGACCAGTACCGCACCTCAGGAGTTGGTATTGGTCCAGGAGTACTAAATACTTGCAAAAGAAGTAGTTACCAAATACCAATAAAGTCTATACATGGCCGAAAGGTGAATTCAGCTCATTTAAGGCAGAGGCCCCAGACGGTGTACAATTGACGGGTCAACTCATGGTGTGAATGGGAGCCCTGGAGATGAAAATGAAAATTATGTTTCCCTGCACACTCAATTTTAGAAGTAATTGAGGAATTTCCATAATTTGAAATTTATTTTTCACGGCCGTAAAATCGTTTGCCACGGAAGTTTGACAGTTTACTTAAACTTAGCTAGGGGTAGGGTATATTGTGTGAAAATTATGTTTCTCTGCACACTCAATTTTAAGAGCAATTGAGGGATTTCCATAATTTGAAATTTATTTTTCACGGCCGGAAAATCGTTTGCCACGGAAGTTTGACAACTTACTTAAACTTAGCTAGGGGTAGGGTATATTGTGTGAAAATTATGTTTCCCTACACACTCAATTTGAGGAGTAATTGAGAAATTTCCATAATTTGAAATTTATTTTTCACGGCCGGAAAATCGTTTGCCACGGAAGTTTGACAATTTACTTAAACTTAGCTAGGGGTAGGGTATATTGTGTGAAAATTATGTTTCCCTACACACTCAATTTTAGGAGTAATTGAGGAATTTCCATAATTTGAAATTTATTTTTCACGGCCGGAAAATCGTTTGCCACGGAAGTTTGACAGTTCACTTAAACTTAGCTAGGGGTAGGGTATATTGTGTGAAAACTATGTCCCTACCCACTCAATTTTAGGAGTAATTGATCAATTTCCATAATTTGAAATTTATTTTTCACGGCCGGAAAATCGTTTGCCACGGAAGTTTGACAGTTTACTTAAACTTAGCTAGGGGTAGGGTATATTGTGTGAAAATTATGTTTCCGTACACTGTCAATTTCAGGAGTAATTGATGAAGTTCCATAAATTGAAACTTGAAAAATTGTCCGGTTTATATTTTACGGCTGGAAAATCGTTAGCGGCGGACCATTTGAATTTTTACAGATATATGTTTTGTGTGGTTATGTTTATTAATATTCCGGAGTAGGTACAACATTTTTTTCAGACACTTTAAAGCTGACTTCTAAAATGATTTTTGTCCCACCTCCTGCAATCTTTTGCCCCACTGTAAAAAAGGTGCTGCAGCAAACGTCAAGGCGCTGGCGCCAAAAAAAGTGCTAGCTTCACACATTTGGAAAAAGCTACGTTTCTAAATCCAGACTGGAAGCGAGTTCTACGACATACTTCAAGTGCGCCGAAACCACGCTCCACCACTACCCCCACCCCAGTCTCTCCACTGCAGCGCGAGCGCGGGGGAATAAATACCACGAAGCTCACCACAGTCGAATCAGTCAACGTCGGGAAGTGGATATCACTTCGCACATTACTTCATCGCCTTTGACAATATCTGTCGCAGCTGTAGACGAAACATCAGGAAGAAATTCCATTGGACTACGGCTTCAAAGCCTCGAATACTCAAAGACGCATTCTAGCACATGATTTTAACGAAATATTTCAATAGAACCAAAAATTTTGTCTGGAAAACTCTAGTTTAGAATTCTGTAGAGCAAAAACGAAAAGGGTCAGGGACGTACGGGGATATTTGACACCACATTTAATGTTAACAAAAAATTATTTTTTATTTTCTTTTTTCACAATATATAGGTTGTTAAGCTAATGACTTTCATCAAATATAATATAAAAAACCTGAGAAATACTTGACCTTTTAAGACAAAATATTTCAATATTTACAGCCTTGACACCCTGTACCAACCGGTTAATTTTATTATTCATAGGGCATCTACGGTTAATGGCATACTTCTTTGTAATACTCTGTATATTTTGAAAATTTTAAAACTACACCAAATTTATCTCAAAATGCATGTTTTTCGTTTGATTGTGAATTATAAATTTTTCGCTGTCCCTTTCACTTTCTAAACATATACATAAAGCTATAATATACAAAAAAAAACTCCGTACGTGACTTCAGTCAGCACAACTTTTTTCTTATGCTTTGATCGATTATTAGAGTCAGCACCTTATACAACACTGTCTCAAAACCATCTACGAGTTTTGTTTTAGGGAGAAGATGTCTATCAACCCGGACAAATCCATGGTGGTTCCCTTCACAAGGGGTAGAAAATTAAGCTCTTTGAGGCCCCCTCCTTGCTGGATAAAACCATTCTATTGGCAGAGGAGGTGAAATATCTAAATATGTGCATTCCACTAAACTGGATATGGAAACAAAACCTTGTGGAAATGCAAACCCAAATCAATGCACTGGATGCCTATGTGAAGGTCATTAGACCAATAATCACGTATGGAGCCATTGCCTCGCATTCCAAGGACGGACAAAGAAGTGCGAGGTGCAAAACCAGTAATAAAAAGTAAACTCTTTCTTAAAAGTTCCTCCCATGGTAATACTGAAACTTATTTTCTATTCTTTGGATTTATGGTTTTTAATCTTAATTTACATATTTTACGCCACGTTTTAATCGTACATCCTTCCTCAGCTTTTACGTCAACTTTAACTTCTCTTACTACTTAAGTCTAATATTGCTATAATTTTTAAATAATTTGTCGAATATTTTTTCTTTTTTTCTAAGCCTTTTTAAAACTATTTTCCGTTTTCATTCGTTTCTTTTCAATGGTTTTATGCCTTCAAATTTTATTATTTATTGCAGCATGAAATGTGTTGTAACTTTAGTATTTTCAGCGCGCAATTAAAAAAATGCAACAAAATTTCATAAATAAAAAGATAATAAATAGTACGAAACACTAAGTGGCAAACAAAACAGAAAAGTAAAGAGAAAATTGACTATTACAAAATTGCCAGAAAGTGACCGATAATTAAGAATTTCATGATAAACAAAAATTTCTATTAGAAAGTTCTTATAGGATAAAAAGAAATTAAAATTTTTGTAAATAAAAATTGACTCTCTCTTTGAAAAAAGCCCCAAATTCAAAAAGTCCAAAAACTATAAAAAAAATATCGTAATATTATTTGCTCAGGAAAGGAAAACCTAAGAATAAATAAAAAAAACGAAGAAGATTAATTACTTTTTATACGTTTTCTCGTTTCAATTTTAAACATTCTTTTAATCATGCCTTTCACGCTTAATTTTGCTCTAGTTTTGAGCCATTTACTAATTATATTATTGGCCCTAGAGTTTTTGGGTTCTATTTTTCGCTTGTTTGTTCTTTCTTTTTTATTATTTTTTGTATCTTTATCTTTTAATATTCTGTTTTCCATTTTCTACAGTTCGATGTTTGCATTTTTGCGTCTCTGCACATACTTTTTCTCAGTTAGCACATCGTTCATTACAATTAAAGCTTTTTTTGTTTAAAACTATTTTACCGAAATCTGATAGCAGTTTTTCCAAATCTAATCATTCGCCCTAATTTTTTTCTTTCCTGTGTAGACTTTTTGCACATTTGTAATTTTTGAGCAACTTTTAAAGTGTTTTTGTCGATGTTTGGTTGGCTACTGTGCAGTTTAGTGGGAATAACTATGAAAAAAAAAAAGACTGCAGAACAGGCAGTTATTGTAAGGTTTACAGCACAAAGTGTTTATCAGAAAACGTTATCTAGAAGGCTATATATTTTTAACAGAAAAAGATGATTTAATGAAAGCAAATGGACTTTTGCTCTTTCATCCTTTTCTTTTGACATTTCTCAGCAAAATAGATGGCGTTTTTGCATGAACACCCACTACTGTAATTGCTAACATTTTGACTTTAACCAAGGTTTTCTGTATTTAAATGACTCACTAAAAAAAATGATGAGAGAAAAGAGAGTTTCTCAATTTCTAAACACTGTCAGTGTGACCCAGGCTGCCTAAAAGTTTCCTGTTAAAAAGGATTTAAAGTTTTTTTTTTAATTTCCCGTTCTTAATGTCTCTTTTTTGGTCGTTTTATTGTGTGTTCACATGGGCTCTTTTTCAGCCTTTGATTCTCTTTTGTTGCTCGTTAATTATTTTTTCTTAAATTGGCTTTCTGTTTTTCTTTTTGGTTCGTGGGGCTCTCTAATTTCAACTAATTCTAGTCTTTCTGCTAAATATTCTTAATTTTTTCATTTCAATTTGTACTATGTCTTTTTATCTTTCCTCATTTCTTCGCCTTGGGTAATAGTAATTTGGATAAAAACTGCATTTTTTGACTCTTCTTCCTGGAGAAATTTTCATTAGTTTCGATGTCGTTTCGCTCTTCATGATGGTACCTATTAAGGAAGCCATGGAACGTATTAACCAGGAATTTCCATAGATATTGCCAAATTCCAAAATTGCCTAGCCACTACATATTTTTAATGAAAGTCAGATTTTTACGAACAAACAGATGGTGTATCTGTGGGCAGTCTCCTTAGTCCAGCCAACTATTTTAAGGAAATTTTCGAGGCCAAGACGTTGACAACTGCAAATAAGAGGCCAAAGTGCTGGTTCCGATACGTGGACGACACCTTTGCTATTTGGAGCTCTGATGAGGGCGAACTACAAAACTTTCTCTTACACCCCAAGTCTATCAATTTAAAAATACAATTCAGAAGTACAGAAGACCACAATTTTAGAGAAATTACAAAGAAAGAAAACGATCAAGAAAAAGAATAATGAAAAGAAGAAAAGACTGTGAGGAAAAAGGTAAGTTACCAGAAACTACTGTGACTGTGAAATAAATTGAAAAAAAAAACTCGGAGAAATTATAACAATTAGAAAACATCACCAGAATTGACTATTTTCTTCAAACTTGTCACCAAATCACCAAAATGGGAAAAAATCGCCAAATCTGCTAAATTTTATCAGACCTGACAACATTGAGCGTTGGGCAGCAATTTGTGTAATCAATAGTACTTCGTGTTGTTGGAAATCAAGAAAAGAAAAACATAATTGGACTCAATCCCATTGATCTATTCGTTCTAAAGCTATAAGCAGAATGAAACGATTTTAACCTCCTTGGTGACATTAGTAATTGAAGTGAAAATATAACAATAACCGATTTTTTTTTTAACGGGAAGAAAATTCGTTCTAAAAGCGCCCGAAAAGTGAATTCCGAAAATACTGTGTGTACAATCAAGTGCGTCGAAACTCCGCGCCACCACTACCCCCACTCCAGTCCCTCCACTGCAGCGCGACGGCGGAGGAATAAATACCATAGTCGAATCAGTCAACGTCGGGAAGCACGGGAGATCGCTTCGCCCATTGCCTCATCGCTTTTGATAACGTCTGCCGAAGCTGTACAGGAAACGTCAGGAAGAAATTCCATTGGACCATGGCTTCAAAGCCCGGAAAACACTTTAGACTGTATTTTGATCGACCGTGAAAGCCTTCAAAGTCTTATAAATTTGGATATTATGTCGTTGCTTTTCTGATTTTATTTTAAGTGCAATTTCTTTTTATCCTGTTGTCATTTATTTTTTGAACTAGATGTCTTGTTCATTAAAAAGCTTTGACTTATCTTTTTAAATTTTCCATACCGCAAAAGGACCATCAAAAGTTGCTTTCTTGCTATTCGAGCTAAAATTAATCATTTACTGGTCTCAGAACACTCACGACTAACTGTAATTTTTTTAATAATGATTTAGCTTAGCTTTATAGCTAGCAATAGCTTTATTTTTTTGACAAGTATCTATTTGATTGACTACTTCCCTCATCCATTAAAGCTGCAGTGCACCGAATTACCGCGACCATTGCACTCCTAACTGAAAATTGCATTCTGTTGGTGTGTGTATTGTTGATATCCTTAGTTACAATTGTAAGAAAATTGGCCGTCAACATCAGGAAATAGTCTATAAAATATGTTTCGTAAGTGTGAAATTTTAGAAGATTTGTTGCCTGAAGAAACAGCTTTTATGCATTTTGAATGTTATTTTCCTAAAAAACTTTTTGTCAAATGACAATCAAATTGCATTCAAGCTGTTTCTGAGCAACAAACCTTCAGGGAAAATGTTTATATATGCACTTAAAATATTACTGTTGACAAGCTCCTTTAAATGAGATTTTTTTTTCGTTTTAAAACTTCTACATCAAATATCCCTCCCTTCTCTTGCATGTCCTTGAATAACATAAACGTTCTTTAATGCATAATTACCCCAACGTTTCAAAAATGTCAGTAAAATAATCTGCGAAGTAGCTAATTTCGTCTTAAGTGAATTATAAAGGTCTGTAAAATTGAGAAGTTTTTACGAGTTTTGAAGCGAACCTCATTACTGAACGAAGTTAAAATGTAACGCAGGCCGTCTGTCCGTCCGACCAGACTGAAATGGCGTCTGAATAGACAATGTTGGAATAAAATCAAATATAAAATTTCCTAAGAGCACCATTTCCTAACGACTCAGGAATATCGCAGAATAAGCAAGAAAGTTTAGTAGTTGAACGAGCAGGGAACACATTAAATCATGAGCAGTAAGGTGTAAGAAATCGATAAAGCTCCCGGTAAGTATTTTTATGGGGTTGGCAAATTCATCATACGAAAAGCAAGGATGAATTATTAATTATACTGCCAGGGATTCGTGGAAGATGTTTTATGGGTTTTGAGATAAAAAGAGAGAAAACATTAAGAACTAGCGTATAGTTCATAGGTGATTGGGCTGCCAAACGACTAATCTTCATTGGATTTATTTCTTAGCGGTGTCTTAAAGCTATTTGGAAAATTAATAGGTAGAAAAAAACTCTAAAAATTATGATTTTATATCTAAATCTCATTTTTTTGGGTATTTACTTATCTAAGAGTCTATCGCCGTAAAAAAACCGGTATTTTGCTATTTGATTATTTAGAGGTGCTTGAAAAAAAGGGAGAAGAACACGATTTTTCTGCTTCGTTCAGTTGTCTTCTAAAAATCCTCATCGTAAATCAGACAATCTTCTAAACTCTCGCACAATAATCGCCTCTTTCTACTCCTAGTAACATAATATACTATTTTCCGTATTACCAGGTTTTGCTGTCTCTAATTACCTACCTGGAATCGTTGGTCAGATGTATAAGTGAGCACGCCTACGGTGAGTATATGCAGATCCCGTTTTCGTATCCAGGAAACCTGCAACCACAAAAAAAGACGAATTTAAAATACGAATACATTTTATTCCAAGAACGTGTTTCCTGCTCGAGCTATGTCGATATAACCCGAGGGAACTGGTTCGTTCATTTCCACACAAAATATCGTGCCAGAAAAACTCGTTTTGCTACGTAGGCTTTCATAATAACTTCGGATGCAAGTAGCATCGAAATTCTTATTACGTGTTTTTGATTTCAATTCCCGATTTCCATTTATATCTACTTACTTCCTTACATGCTTAAAGGGAAAATGTGAATCACGACTTATTTGCGATTTATGAATAAAATGGTTTTTTTGCAATACGAGACGGGAAATGTTTCATTACTGTCCAGAAATTATGATATTTATCTCGAGACGCGTAGCGTCGAGATAATTAATATATCGAGGCAGTATAATAAAATTGATTGACGTTGGAAAATTAATTGACATTTTTATCGTATCTTCTTAACATGTGCTAAAAGGAGATGGATAGAATAAAAATAAGGTTTCAAAGGTAACTAGATGACAAATATGTGCCCATATTTGTCTATTCGAGGGAGGTACTAAAATACCCTTTCTTTACGTTATTTTGGATAATACCTTCTTGAAAAGAACGAACGTCATTTATATATCATATTAAGTGTATCATAGTAGTTAAACAAAGCCGGTATCGGGCCACTTTCAAGGACATTTCACTTGTGGACCTACACGCCCACGTTAGCCTTGACCTCGCGCAGGAAACGTGAGGGATCGCTTGACGCGAGGCGGGTGACCTTGAAAAGCGTCTTTCGGCTCCAGCCGAGTCCGCCTTGACGTCTCCGATAACCTCGAAAATCGCAACCTTGAAACGAGACCTTGACGAGTCACACGAGGTCGCTGTAACCTTGAAAAGTCAAGCCGCCAAGCTGTTCTTGAGTGCTCCCCGTATGCGCTGCCGCCATACCTTGAGCTCACCCTCCCCCCCCCCCCCTCCCAGCACATTTATAAGTAGTAGCCGAGCTGTAAATGCATAGTCGCAAAGATGTCTTCATTCATTAGAGATATAAACAAAGAGCTTTACGTACGTAAAATAGTTTGAAAACGTGCGGTCGCTGCCGGTCAGTCAAAAATTTTTAATTTTGTCCATATAGAAACGCAATTTGGTCCGAAAATTGTGGTCGAATTGAGCGAGTGCAACCCAAGTAACAAATGAGGCTAAAATAACCTCTGATCTGGCAAATTAAACGAATTTTGGTCAAGAGTGAGTAATTTTTGTGTTGAAAAATGAATGTATTAGGCAGGTGAACTTAAAAGTCAAAAAAATTGTTATTATTAACAATTATCCAACCGGCTTAATAACTTTGAAGAAAACTTTACTTGAAAGTAAATTAAGATAGTTGGTGAAGTTAGCGGGATTAGGACAAATAATGCACCTCTTCTTTATTCGAAAATGGCCGACGTTTCGACTGTTTATTTAGTCTTCATCAGGACTATTCTCACTTAGAGAGGGTAGTCCTTTAAAATTCTATTCAAGATGGTTAAAATAGCAAACTCCATTCGATTGTTCGGTGACCCTGGTACGTCCGCCGCACAAGGTGTAGTTTGTCGAGCCTAAGATACCAGGGTCACCGAACAATCGAATGGAGTTTGCTATTTTAACCATCTTGAATAGAATTTTAAATGACTACCCTCTCTAAGTGAGAATAGCCCTGATGAAGACTAAATAAACAGTCGAAACGTCGGCCATTTTCGAATAAAGAAGAGGTGCTTATTTGTCCTAATCCCGCTAACTTCACCAACTACTTACAACTTAAGGACGCTAATTACAACAGTAAATTAAGATAGTCTAAATATACATGCATTTTACCTAATATTTGAACCTTATACACCCGAATAACACTTTTTCCAATAGGTTAAAATAAATGACAACTTTACCACAATTTGGCTTCAAGTTGGCCTTTATTGTCCAGGCATATTTTAGGTACACGTTTTAGGTAAAATATTACCAAAATATTACTGTGTCGACAACCTAAAAATAATTTACCTAGACAAGGCAAAATGTGGTAAATAAAATAAGGTATTTGGCCTTATATTTCACCAATTTTGGTTTATGTTCAAATCTAGTCAATATTTTAACCAATTTCTTACCACGAGGTTATTATTAGAATTTTTTTTCTAATTATTAGGACCTAATAGAGGACCTAAAAAGGGCTTGGTTTAAGTTGTAAATTACTTATGAATTCAACTTCAAAAGAAAACTGACCAACAGGCGCCTAAATGTTGATGTCAATCACATAAGCTGTTCATTTAATAATTTTCTTAGTTATTTCCTTTAACATACTTAAAATATATTTTTTGTGGGTTATGATGCCAAAAGTTATAAATAAAAAAGCAAAACCATCTCGCCATACTATACAATACTACACAGTGGTGAAAAGCGTACAACAGCATCAGATTTCTGAAGGAAAAAATGAAAAATGCAATCAGACTGGGGTTCAAGAGAGCACATCGAGAGAAATATGGATTTTCAAGATCCGCCTTCTTTTATTGTAAAGGAATCAGAAGAGAATATCCTGTTTGATGGGCAACCTGATGATGAAGATACTTCTGCCCAAAATAAGATAGAAGAGCAAATTTCTGTCTTAGAAAAATTACGCTTTTGGGCACTGGAACACCGAATAACCATAAATGCAATTAGTGACCTTTTGAGCATACTGCGTAATTATGGGAGATCAGAGCTACCAAAAGATGGAAGAAAGTTATTAAAAACGCCCAGTTCGATCGAGATAGAAGAAATTGGACCTTTATCATCAATAAATAATCTTTTCTATTCTTCTATTCTAGACAAAGTGCAAATGGAAGGCCTCCAGTTCTCGATATTTTAAACACTGCCGTTTAAGCTTAGGTAGGCTAATTCGCTGATTTGGTTTTAAATTCTAAAAGCTTGTGACCTAAAATTAACCTTGACTAAAAGGGATTTTTTTACTAACTTCATGGAAACTCGACTCAATACTTAAAATTTGTGGTTGCTTGCGACCACACTCCTAAGAATATTAACCTTTCGGTCCGTAGTAACGGGCATCCTGACTTTGAAGTCCGAAGAGTTTAAGGAGCCATTTTGTTATTGGATTATTAATATTTTGTTTTAAAAAATGTAATATTTTCTGGTCGTTTTGCAAAATTAGGTTACTATTTCAGGTGGAATCTGTCAGTAGATAATCAAAGCGGATTCTGTGACACTTTCAAGGTCACAGAAACATCCATGGGCCTCATAGATAACGCCAGACGAGGTTGCTAGACGTTGACCTTGAAAATCGCGATGACCTTGAAAAGTCACGTGACTTTGCAAATGGGTTGACCTTGGACTCGGTCCTCGCAAGTCACGGACCTTGAGAGCCTTTATTCTACCTTGACGCGTCCACGAAGTCATACTATCCCGGCCGCATTCCGACCATGTTTGCAACAAGCGACCCTGACGGGTACCCCTGCTAAAATTTCATAAACTGAGGCGGTAGAAAAAATATTCATGCAAAACGCCTAGATGTTTTTCAAGTACAAAGGTGCAGGTTTTGCATCGTTTAGGCTTGAGCTCGCGCGGGAAACGCGTCGCTGCAAGCCGGGCTACCTTGAAAACATGGCCTCCAGCCGACGAACGTGGCCTCGAAAATCGTAACGACAGGTCCACCCTAGTCACTGACCTTGCGACATGACTTTAAGCCCGCGCCTGGACCTTGAGAGTTATCCCTCCAGAGTGTGGGTTGGGACTTTATTCCACCTTGACGCAACGAGGTCTTACTGTAAAACCAATCTCGAACGCATTCCGTCAGTGAGACACACGATCAATTTCGCATCTAGCGACCCTGAAGGATCTACGTGCTAAAATTTCATAAACCGAGCACGTCGGCAGTAGAAAAAATATTCATACAAAACGCCTTGATTTTTTTCAAGTACAAAGGTGCAGGCTTTGCATCGTTTAGCCTTGAGCTCGCGCAAGAGACACAGCCGGGTTACCTTGACGCCAGCCAACGAACGTGACCTCGAAAACAACGACAGGTCTACGCTAGTCACGGACTTTGCGACATGCGAAACCTTGTGCGTACGGCTGAACCTTGAGAGGTATCCCCAATAGTGTGGGTTTTAATCGCAATGTCAACGAGGTCTACTGTAAAACCAATCCCGACCGCAGTGAGACATACAAAACGACCATGACTTTAAGATGAATATCGCATTAGATGACCATTACAACACAAATAGTAAAAAATCATTTTTTTAGGTTAGCTTTGCCGTACATAAAATTTACTAAAAATGTTGTTCTCAAAATCTATTATTTTTCTAATCTGACTAAAGTCACATTTTACAGATTTTTTTTGGCAATTAAAATTGATCCCTGATAAGCCTCATACAACTGGACTAAGTATGCAATAACTTGTGTTAAATCTCCTATATTATGGCATCCGATATGTAGGTATATTATTTTCGTAATTCCATTGGTCTGGTGCAACCATTTTTGCACCAAATGACGCATCGCTCCGATGTATTCGAAGAGTTCAGCTTATTCACATTCCTTTGTCTTATACAGGGTAAGCCATTTTGGTGATACATGTATGGAGATATCGGTAGCCGTTCAAGATACAGGGTTGGTTAAATGGGAAAAGTTTTAGAGAATTTTATAAGAAACTTACATCTGATTTCCAAATTCCATTATCATTTGCCGTTTTCTGGGAAATTGAAAAAATGTTAAACTTTGCACTTTTAACTTTGCTAGGTAGTATCCAAACCAAGTCAATGCGAGTTTTTAAAATAAAACCTTATTAGGGCACTTTTTGACGCAGAATACGATGACATATAAAACAAAATTCTATCGTCATTAGATTCCGAGATAAGTGTGGCAGCTTTGTTATTTCTTACAGACGCCATCTTGGATTTTTTTATTATTGAAAAGCGCTCAAAAGACTCTTTTCAGTGATGTACATGATGTACATCGATATTATTATTATAATTCTAAGTTACAAAATATCGATTTTTGTTTTTTTTCCATAGTATAAGCTTTGACACTTGGCGGCCATCTTGTTCGTCAAAACATTATCAATGCGCAAATGTCAAGATTGATTAAACAGATATATTTCGTGTATTTTAAGTTACCTGTTGATTTCAAAACTAGCTTTTTTTATTTTACAGGCCATTAGATTATTTTTTATTACAAACCAGTAACGTATTAAATTTCAACATTAAAGAAAATGAAATTAAGTTAAAAATGACAAAAATTTGGATCCTCCTATTCAAATTGTCCTCCATTGTTTGCTATGCATGCATTGCACCGTTCCAAAACACTATTGGTGACTCGAAGCGTGTACCGACTAATGCGAGTAAATACTTCTCGAGCCCTCGTCTCAAGTAGTGGCAAATTCTGTCTGATCTCTGTTGTTCGGCAGTTTGATTCCCCAAACTGATAAATTTCGTTTTTGACATATCCCCTCAGGTAAAAGTCTAGGGGGGTGATATCTGGAGACCTAGCAGGCCAAGGGATAGGACCTCCATGAGAAATTATGTTTACAGCAAATGTTTTCCTCAGTAAGTTTTTGACATGTCCTGAATTATGAGCAGTACAACCATCCTGTTGGAAGAACACATTAGGCAATTGGTTTTGTGGAACCACTCCTAGTGGTCCACAAATCAGGTGTAAAATTCCAAATGTGCTTTTTAACCTCGATTTCGTTTTAAGATGTTATCGGTGGCGCTGAATAATCAAAGAGCTATTTTGCCTGATTTTGCTTCAATTTTATTTAATTTTCTGCTATTTTTTGTTCATTTTTTGTTTACAAGTCTAAATACGTAAATTGTGTTCTGACCAGTAAATTCCTGAGTTAAAAACTGCTGAAACTGAGATGTTATTTAGCCTATATAACCCAAAATTCAAAAAATTAGGTGTAAAATTCCGAATGCGCTTTTTAACCTCAATTTCGTTTTAAGATATTATCGGTGGCACTGAATAATCAAAGAGCTATTTTGCCTGGTTTTGCTTCAATTTTAGTTAATTTTCTGCTAATTTTTGATTACAAGTCTAAATACGTAAATTGTGTTCTGACCATTAAATTCCTGAGTTAAAACCTGCTGAAACTGAGATGTTATTTAGCCTATATAACCCGAAATTCAAAAAAAGGTTTTTTGACTAATATTAGGTATAAAATTCCAAATGCGCTTTTTAACTTCAATTTCGTTTTAAGATGTTATCGGTGGCACTGAATTATCAAAGAGCTATTTTGCCTCATTTTTCTTCAATGTTACTTAATTTTCTGGTAATTTTTGTTCATTTTCTGATTTCAAGTCTAAATACGTAAATTCTGTTGCGACCATTGAATTCCTGAGTTAAAAACTGCTGAGATTGATGTGTTAGTTGACATAAATAACCCAAAAATCAAAGAGGTTTTTTGACTAATTTAGGTGCATAATTCCAAATTCGCCTTTTACCCTCAATTTCGTTTTAAGATATTATCGGTGGCACTGAATAATCAAAGAGCTATTTTGCCTGATTTTGCTTCAATTTTAGTTAATTTTCTGCTAATTTTTGTTCATTTTTTGATTACAAGTCTAAATACGTAAATTGTGTTCTGACCATTAAATTCCTGAGTTAAAAACTGCTGAAACTGAGATGTTATTTAGCCTATATAACCCAAAATTCAAAAAAGGTTTTTTGACTAGTATTAGGTATAAAATTCCAAATGCGCTTTTTAACTTCGATTTCGTTTTAAGATGTTATCGGTGGCACTGAATTATCAAAAAGCTATTTTGCCTCATTTTTCTTCAATGTTACTTAATTTTCTGCTAATTTTTGTTAATTTTCTGATTACAAGTCTAAATACGTAAATTCTGTTGCGACCATTGAATTCCTGAGTTAAAAACTGCTGAGATTGATGTGTTAGTTGACCTAAATAACCCAAAAATCAAAAAGGTTTTTTGACTAATTTAGGTGCAAAATTCCAAATTCGCCTTTTACCCTCAATTTCGTTTTAAGATATTATCGGTGGCTCTGAATAATCAAAGAGCTATTTTGCCTGATTTTGCTTCAATTTTAGTTAATTTTCTGCTAATTTTTGTTCATTTTTTGATTACAAGTCTAAATACGTAAATTGTGTTCTGACCATTAAATTCCTGAGTTAAAAACTGCTGAAACTGAGATGTTATTTAGCCTATATAACCCAAAATTCAAAAAAGGTTTTTTGACTAGTATTAGGTATAAAATTCCAAATGCGCTTTTTAACTTCAATTTCGTTTTAAGATGTTATCGGTGGCACTGAATTATCAAAGAGCAATTTTGCCTCATTTTTCTTCAATGTTACTTAATTTTCTGCTAATTTTTGTTCATTTTTTGATGGCAAGTCTAAGTACGTAAACTCTGTTCTGACCAATGAATTCCCGAGTTAAAAACTGCTGAAAATGACGTGTCACTTGTTATTTTGCCTCATTTTTCTTCAATGTTACTTAATTTTCTGCTAATTTTTGTTAATTTTTTGATTACAAGTCTAAATACGTAAATTCTGTTCTGACCATTGAATTCCTGAGTTAAAAACTGCTGAAATTGAGGTGTTACTTGGCCTATATAACCCAAAAATCAAAAAAGGTTTTTTTACTAAATTTAGGTGTAAAATGCGCCTTTTAACCTCAATTTGGTTTTAAGATATTAACGGTGGCACTGAATCATCAAAGAGCTATTTTGCCTGATTTTTCTTCAATGTTAATTAATTTTCGGCTAATTTTTTTTCAATTTTTGATTACGTCTAAATACGTAAGCTCTGTTCTGACCAATGAATTCCCGAGTTAAAAACTGCTGAAAATGACGTGTCACTTGTTATTTTGCCTCATTTTTCTTCAATGTTACTTAATTTTCTGCTAATTTTTGTTAATTTTTTGATTACAAGTCTAAATACGTAAATTCTGTTCTGACCATTGAATTCCTGTTAAAAACTGCTGAAATTGAGGTGTTACTTGGCCTATATAACCCAAAAATCAAAAAAGGTTTTTTTACTAAATTTAGGTGTAAAATGCGCCTTTTAACCTCAATTTGGTTTTAAGATATTAACGGTGGCACTGAATCATCAAAGAGCTATTTTGGCTGATTTTTCTTCAATGTTAATTAATTTTCGGCTAATTTTTTTTCATTTTTTGATTACGTCTAAATACGTAAGCTCTGTTCTGACCAATGAATTCCCGAGCTAAAAACTGTCAAAAATGACGTGTCACTTGGCGTATCTAACCCAAAACACAAAAAAAAGGTTTTCTGACAAATTTTAGAATTGAAGTTCTAAATGCGGCTTTTTACATCAATTTTGTTTTTAAGATCTTTCTGGGGGCACTGAATCATCAAAGATCTATTTTACTTGATTGTTTTTTCACTTTTACGTCGTCGTGTTGCTATTTTTTGTCCATTTTCTGATTACAAGTCTAAATACGTACATTCTGTCTTGGCCATTGATGTTCGAAGTTCAAAGCACCTGAAAATGAGGTGTCACTCAACCAACAGTTAACCTCTATTACGATTTTTACAGAACAAATGGAATTCCATATATTTCCCACCAAAACCTTGTCCCCACCAAAACTTTTGTTCCAATTGCAAATATAAATATCATATTGTATATTTCACATACTTTTACAGCTTTCTCTTTGTATCCTTATTTTTTGATTCTCTCTAAACTATCTTATGCCACTGTATCATTTGTATTTTTTCTACAAATATGTTAGCGAGCCAGTTCTTTCATTCTCCTTTTATAAAAAGTTTTCTAAAGGACTTGTTTTGTCACCTTTCACTTCGTTTATAAATTAGAAAATATTGAAACATTTTGAAAGTTTTCTCTTTTGTTTTGCCTGTTTGTAATTCTATTTTTTTATTCTGTATTTAATTCTCTATATTTCTGTAACGTTCGTACATGCTTGCGCCTTTTTTTATTCTCTGGTGCTACCATAATTTTTATTTTTCTGATTTTTCAAGTCTATTTTCTTTTCTTTCAACGCTCTTCGGGTCATTTCTTTTATCAATTTTGTCTTTTCCTAAAAAATATTTCTTCTTTCTTGTCTCTCTAACTCTATTTTTCTTTTTCCTTCTCCATCTATGCAGTTTCTCTGTTTGTTGGATTCACAAATTTACAGTTGGTTTTGTTTCTAAATATTTATAATCTGTTACAACTTAAAAAAAATACTTGTTCTAGAGAATTTTTCTCAGAATAATCATTCAGATTCCGACCAGATCATTCAGATTCCGACGACTGAAATTTTTGAGTTATGATATAACCTGGAGATTGGAATTCTTAATAGCTCTCTGCTTATTGGTATCATTTTAAAGCTAACAAAAAAATCTTATTAAATAGGCAATAACCAACTATTCTTCCATTAATTAAAAGGTTTGTGCCATATCTCACAAATGACAGCTGTCAGAAAAAATCTGATTGGTCTGGCTGGTTCTTGGTATCTACATTCTTGCTCTAGATCTATTTAAAGGGATCATTAAAATTTGGTTTTTGCTGAATATCTATTAAGTTTTTCAAAAACACCAAAGTGATTGTGAATTGATCTCCTAAAACGTCAATTCTTTCCCCATTAACCGACTCCGTACCGAAGCTTGTTTTTGAAATCCCCTCGGGAATCAAAAAAACTCACCCTGTATATAACCGACTCTCCACAGCCTAGCTTCCTCGTGCCGAAAAACTGCTGAAATTGAGGTGTTACTTGGCCTATATAACCCAAAAATCAAAAAAGGTTTCATTACTCCGGTTGTTATTGTTCTTATTGTATTTCCTACTACGAGGTTGTTTAAAACTCCCAAAATACTTACATTTCTTGTAAGTGTTGCGAAGTATCGGCAGTTGGGTTGTCGCCTCTCAGGATAAGTAGCAAAGTAACTATTTGAGGCTATCGTGGAATTTCTGTTACTTTTAATATAACATTCTAATATATCGGCCTTTTCCTCGTGTGTAAAACGTAAAGCCATTTTCCAAAACAACAAATAACTTAAAACACGCAAAATAAATCTGTAGAATCAGTTCTGACATTTGCGCATTGATAATGTTTTGACGAACAAGATGGCCGCCAAGTGTCAAAGCCTACTATGGGGAAAAAAAAAATCGATATTTTGTAACTTAGAATTATAATAATATCGACATGTACATCATTGAAAAGGGTTTTTTGAACGCTTTTCAAAAATACAAAAATTCAAGATGGCGTTTATAAGAAATAACAAAGTTGCTACACTTATCTCGGAATCTAAGGACGATAGAATTTTGTTTTATATGTCGTCGTATTCTGTGTCAAAAAGTGCCCTAATAAGGTTTTATTTTGAAAACTCTCATTGACTTGGTTTGGACACTACAGAGCAAAGTTAAAAGTGGAAAGTTTAACATTTTTTCATTTTTCCAGAAAACGGCAAATGATAATTTAATTTGAGAATCAGATGTGAGTTTCTTATAAAATTCTCTGAAACTTTCCCCATTTAACCGACACTTTATCTTGAACGGCTACCGATATCTCCACACATGTATCACCAAAATGGGCCCACCCTGTATATTTCATCAAAGCAAGATGCATCTTTCTTTTTTGTCTCTCATTTGCATTAAATAGATGTTACCTCTAGATCGAATTAAAGACATGTTGAAGAAAAATCAACCTCTATATGACTTATTTTTACCTTAAATCAGTCCATAATTCCTTATTGGGCTAGAAGTCTTGAAAGGAAATAGGTCTTAATAACCTATTTTACACTTCTAAATTACTTTGTTTTCTTTCCCCACATTGGGAAAAAGGAAGGCAATTTGCAGTAATTTGTTCGTATTCAGATGTGGTCAGGACAAGGTTTTCGAGCTGCGACAGGTTAAAATGACGTAATTTCAACTTGATTTGTTGCTTGGGAAGACAATTTTGCCACAAAGATTTACAGTCAAGTTTACTCTAGAACGTATTCCCGACATTAATCAAAAGATTAGTGAAAGGGATGTTAAATATTTTCTGCAAAGTCGGGAAGCTGTAGGCCGCACCACCAACATTGAATTCTTGTAGAATGAAGCCATCGATGAGGACTGTGATGAAGACTTAACACTAACACACACTGACAATAACTTATCAACAAAAATTACATATATCTCCAAATGTATTAAAAAGCAAGATATTTTGATGAATGAAATATGTAGAGATATGAAAAGAATCAATTCCGGCTTTGTTTAGCTACTTATTATTAATCACAAATTTTTTAGCTGACATAAATTGAATAACAATCAATACAATTACAATTGCAATGTGAAACTGAAATGTAAAGCAACCAAGTTACGTAGAAACCACCTGACTTATGGAACCGGCCGTCCGGCCTAACCGAGTAGTTTCTTTCCTTTTCTAATGCATGGCGCATAATGTACAGAAATAAAGAAGGAACGTGGACGTCTAAATTGCTCATATTTAAAAATTTAAGGTTATGGAATTCACAGGCAGATGGCACTGGCAGAAGTACGAGATACGAGATGAGCCTAAAATGTTCTTTTTGTTGCCACGTACTTTTCCTGTTAGGAAAAGAGAAAACAAATTGATGGGTAATTAAACTGAATAATAAAAAAAAATACAACGTGAGATAATTAAGTGTCGAAGTGCAAACTTGGTGAGGGTTGTCAAGTTGCCTGGCAAATTAAGTACGTAAATGCTTCTGAGCAAAAAGCTCGGATAGTAGGGGTGGGTTTAAGCTAACACTGAGTACGTTTATCTCGGGCATATTGAATCCGCTTTTTCAAATGGATTGAAGAGCCAATTACTGAATCGGGTTTTTATCGTAAATATTTTATTTGGATCGACGAATCGGCCTAAATGATTCAAAAAGATGCAAAAGAGACAGAGAATAGAAATAAAAAAAGAAGTTAGACGCTTCGTGATTATTATCTGTCAGCTGTCAATGTGTTTGTGGAAATTTTAAATTTACTGCAATTTATTTTTCTAGTTAATATTTTTATTTACGTATTTACAACAAAACTTATTCTTGTTTAACGAGCGACGAAAATAGAATTCGAGAACATTACTCGTTTGATAAACTGTTCTCTTGCGAGAGAAAATGCTTTTTTGACGAGTGAAACACTATACTTTTTCTTCGACCATGCTAACATCGTCACTAGAGACGAAAGTTAACGTTATGGGATTTTCTCTCACTAGAGAGGAAAGTTACGTTTTGGGCTAGGTATGACGAAAGTTGTTTATTTTTACGTGGTCGTAGAAAAAATCGTATTTACACCACGGTAGTGAAATTCTTATGGCCCTCACGTCTTAGATCCTTTAACCTTGTCGCTCTGGTCAGGATGATGTGTTTCTCTACTTGGTATATAATAAACTATTTTTTTTCAACCCCTATCTATATTCTGAATAACTTTAAAAAATGTTCTTGCAGTTTTTGACCAGTTATTTACTTTCCTTCCAAGTCCAGTAATGTGACACTTCCAAAATTTAAAAGAAATAGTAATGCCATTATTACATATATGGTTGAAAATTAGGAAATTACTTGCATAAGTATAAACCATTCTCTTATTATTGTCATCAAGTAGGCGTTGAAAATCTGCCTGTGACCCTTTTATCGTGTCTTCTCAATATGTGACGAAAAGAGACAGGAATAAAATAAAATGAAGATGTCAAACGTAACGAGATGCCAAAAATAAGTGTATGAGGAATACTTGTATGGTCTTTGTGGAAGCACCAGCCACATAGATTGCGCCGCATACACAAACAAAATATTATGTTATCGGCTTAACTCGTGATGTGCTAGTGCGGCTTAGGCTTATAAAGCTGGCAATTATTACATGCCCAGCTTTTGCAAATTTGGTTTTGCTGCTGAATATAAGCGAATACATGAAATGTGCTGCATAATAAGGAATTATCCTTAACCGGGAAAATGAATTAATATTGTGTAACGAGTGTTCATTTAAAAATCATTTAGTTGGTTGCGAAACGTTAAAAAAAAGTCCATTTGCTTTGATTACGTAAAAAATTCATCATGTGATGACGTTTTCTAATGAACACCCCGTATAATCCTCGATCAGTAGCAAGTTTGTGCAATTATCGCGCAATGTTTGCGGTAACCGTTCGAGCACCTCAGGTTTTTCCAATTATTTCTAATTTTCCACTGAAAGCGTACTTTATATTTTCCGTTTTCCCAGACCCAACTTTAATCAAATCGGAGGAATAAAAGCGAAATTGTCATGGCTCGGATTGGCTCAACTGAAATGTAAACCGCTCGATCCTCTTTTAATTGCCATTTCGGATGATAGCAGCTAGATGATGGAAAGATTACTATTGTCTGATGTTTTAATTAAATCCTCAAAAATGCAGTAAACTAATTTTGAACTGAGACTTCCATCAAAGTGTTGTCTTAGACAGCAGAAACAGAACTAAAAGCTGTTTTATTTTTAGAGATTTTAAAAATAATTTTTATTTTTAGTTTTCCTGTAGGCTGGATTAAAACAGAATTATTTATTGCTACGACTTCTCTTACGTCTATGCACTCTTTCTCAACAATCATGTAATGATAGCTATTAACCGCAGGTGCGATTTTTTCGGATTTTTTGGCACGTTTGAATCTAGATGTATGCCATTCTTAAAAAATTCCTTTTGAGAATTTTTTTCATTCGAGTTTGTTTCGTTCTTAAAGGGTTGCAAACGTCTCATTACAATGAAAAACAGAAAGTCTCTTAGACTTAGCATTTTTGAAGATAGATCCCTTCGATGGTCAAAATCACTTTCTTTTAAATTGACGCTCATTTCATTCAAATTAGGTATGTTTCAGTCTAAAGTGTTTTCCGCTGTTTAAAGCCGTGGTCCAATGAAATTTCTTCCTGACGTTTCGTCTTCAGCCTTGCAGGACACGATTCGACTGTGGATTGGAGTGGAGGGACTGGGGTGGGGGTAGTTGCGGCGCCCTTGAAGTATGTCGTATAACTCGCTTCCAGTCTGCATTTAGAAGCGTAATTTCTTCCTTCTCGTTGAAATTGTTGTCGTCATCAAAGGCGATAAAGCAATGAGCAAAGTGATCTCCTGTGCTTTCCAACGTTGACTGATTCGACTGTGGTGAGCTCCGTGGTATTTATTCCCCCGTCGTCGCGCTGCAGTGGAGGGACTGGGGTGGGGGTAGTGGTGGCGCGGGGTTTCGGCTCACTTGAAGTATGTCGTAGAAATCGCTTTTAATCTGCATTTAGAAACGTAGTTTCTTTCCTTCATGTTGAAATTTTTTGTCCTGTTTAAAGATCTCAGTGGCCTCTCTTGTTAGTCTAGGATAGAAATGCTTCGATTGATAGAAGATGTCCCCCTCGTTGAAAAAAAAAGGACCTTCGTAGTGAGCGGGCTCTGCTACTGCTGACTTTTGTTTTTGTCCCAGCCTGCAACTCATCTCCTGTTCCGCAATTCTCGTGTTGACACTTGGTCTTGTGTTGAGAATGTATACAGAGCCACACCGGCATGGAACTCGATAAACTCCGGGTGCTTCTGATTAAGCATGTGAGGGCCCACTTTTTTTTTTAATTTTTAGAACAGGTAAATTTTCGGTTAGTTCAGGTTAGGTCTGGTTAGTTCAGTTCTAGTCTTTATGTTAAGGGTAGAGCATAATATAAAAGCCAGGCCCGTGAGGTCCCACTTTTTATTTAATTTTTAGAACACGTTAACTTTCGGTTAGTTCAGGTTAGTGCAGGTTGGCCACTGCAGACTGAATAAACATGCGTACCTCCTAATAATGGTTGACAGTCAACTCTGCAGGCTGTGGAGCAGGGAAAGAGAGGCCGTCATACCACTTTCTGTGAGTGTGCTGTGCTTTCCAACGTTGACTGATTCGACTGTGGTGAGCTCCGTGGTATTTATTCCCCCGTCGTCGCGCTGCAGTGGAGGGACTGGGGTGGGGGTAGTGGTGGCGCGAGGTTTCGGCTCACTTGAAGTATGTCGTAGAAATCGCTTCCAATCTGCATTTAGAAACGTAGTTTCCTTCCTTCATGTTGAAATTTTTGTCCTGTTTAAAGATCTCAGTGGCCTCTCTCGTTAGTCTCGGATAGAAATGCTTCGATTGATAGAAGATGTCCCCCTCGTTGAAAAGGATGTCGTGACCTTCGTAGTGAGCGGGCTCTGCTACTGCTGACTTTTGTTTTTGTCCCAGCCTGCAACTCATCTTCTGTTCCGCAATTCTCGTGTTGACACTTGGTCTTGTGTTGAGAATGTATACAGAGCCACACCGGCATGGAACTCGATAAACTCCGGGTGCTTCTGATTAAGCATGTGAAGGCCCACTTTTTTTTTTAATTTTTAGAACAGGTTAATTTTCGGTTAGTTCAGGTTAGGTCTGGTTAGTTCAGTTCTAGTCTTTATGTTAAGGGTAGAGCATAATATAAAAGCCAGGCCCGTGAGGTCCCACTTTTTATTTAATTTTTAGAACACTTTAACTTTCGGTTAGTTCAGGTTAGTGCAGGTTGGCCACTGCAGACTGAATAAACATGCGTACCTCCTAATAATGGTTGACAGTCAACTCTGCAGGCTGTGGAGCAGGGAAAGAGAGGCCGTCATACCACTTTCTGTGAGTGTGCTTTAGGATTGCGCCACTGGACCCTGGGAGCCGATTTCCTCCATCGAGAGGAGCTTCCGACTCTGAGATCGGACGGGATACTCTCCTTTATTAGAGAGACGGGTGGACTACTGGAAGGAATGAGGTGCCCAGATGGAGTAGGGATGGATGGATCGGGGGACTGTGAAAAAGGCCTTCAAGGCCTAGTCGCAAGGCTTTGGCCCCCCAATTTTTACTACTAGTACTACTACTACTACTAGTTTAGATTAGGTCTGGTGTGTTCAGGTTAGTCCAGTTCTAGCTTTACTAATTACGTTAGTTCATTTACATTTTTTCCAGGTAACTGAGAAACTTGCTGAGTCAACTAACAAAGACGTGTCTACAGTTATTGAAAGTGCTAAAAGTCCCGAGAGTCCTAATACGAAATTTAAGGGCCTGGATTAACTCCACAAAAGTAGTGAATTACGTTTGGAGAACTGGCACTCATCATCTTGCAAGGATAATGGAGGAATATTCAATGAAGATGACTCAATGATTCAATTAAGGAAGAGGTTTCATAGACTGTCACAGTTCGGTTAGTTCTGGTTTTCGATCACAATTGGTAATTTATTTATCTCACAACATCTCTATTAACATTACGAGTGTTTGGCATCCCAATAAACTAAGTAGTAGGTAAATTAGCGGGATGGGGACAAATAACGACAATTCAGCTTTTATCATCAATTGCCAACGTTTCGACCATATATTTTGGCCTTTATCAAGGCTGTAAAGACAAGAAACATCAATCAGTTTATGGCAAGGAGCATGACAAAATTAAAATTATAATTAAAAATAAAAAATTTATGCAAATTGGAAAATTACACGAATGAAGTTATTTTAACAACTAAAATCTCAATAATGCTCAAATCCTATCAACCCTTCACAAATTAACAAATTAAAAAGATTTATTTTTTTAAGAAATTTAAAAGGAAAACAACAAACGAACGTAACATTTCCATACACAAATTTGTACCCCTTGATATGCCGAAGTCATGTACATTATATTAAAAAGCGTGTCAATTGTCCACATAATGGGCCAGAGGTTCTTACAATAGATAACAAAAAACAGCAATAAATTAACATAGACACAATACACGAAAATTAAGCACGGAGCAGGCGAGTGACGAGCAACAGGACGACCACAAAACCATAGCAAGGGTAAGGCCGCGTTATAGGACTCACCCTTCAATGTGACGGGTGGAGGGGTAAGTCCGTTGGATCGTATATCACAAATACATCGTACAAAAAAAAATCTTTTTCATTTGTTAATTTATAAAGGGTTGATAGGATTTGAGCATTATGGAGATTTTAATTGTCAAAATAACTTCATTCGTGTAATTTTCCAATTTGTAGAAATTTTTAATTTTTAATTATAATTTTAATTTTGTCATGCTCCTTGCCATAAACTGATTGATGTGCCTTTACAGCCTTGATAAAGACCAAAATAAATGATCGAAACGTTGGCAATTGATACAAGCTGAATTGTCGTTATTTGTCTCCTCCCCCCCCCCCCCCGCTCACAAACATAGTTTTAGATCGCAAAATGTTAAGCTTAGCCTTTATAGGTTCAGAAATCCTGCAAAGGACCGGAAGGTTCCACTGCAACCAATAATCAAGTTTTTACTACGAAATTGAGTACTGAAGTACTAACTGAAAGTTCTAGTTATGACCCCAATGGAGAATGATCCAAAACCTTTGGAAGTAAAGATAGAGAATATAAGACCTTTTTAACGTAGAATCAACGTTCAGTGGGAATAATCGGTGAAAAATGTCTCAAAGCTCAAACTTGGAGGCTTTAGAAAAACAAAAATTAAGATTATGGCCAAAATCAGTTACAAACTACTACAGAGTAAAAATTTCTGAGCAAATTCAGGTTAAGATTAAGGTCAAAAGTTGTTAAGTAAATACGCAGAGTATCTAAAAATTAAAACGTGAAGTACTTGGAGAAATTAAGGTACGAATTAGGAGTAAAACAATTTAAAAGTAACACATTTTATCTAAAAATGGCAATTTGAAAGTTTTTTGAAAAAGCTAAACTGAGATTAAGGCCAAAATCGGTGAAAAATGACTCAAAGCGTGAAGGCATTGGAAAAGTAAAAATTAGCATTATGGCCAAAATCAGTTCAAAATAACTCAAATTGTAAAAAGTGCAGATTAAAAGCAGTTTTTGGGCAAACCTAAGTTAGCATAAAGGCCACCCGTGGATAAAAAATTATATAGAGCGCCTAAAATTCAATTTAAAGTCTTTGGAGAAATATAGGTTAGAATTAGGACTAACATTGTTTAAAGGTAACCAATTTTATTAAAAAACGGCAATTTTAAAGATTTTGGAGAAAGCCAAACTAAGACTAAGACCAAAAATCGGTGAAAAATTACTCACAGCGTGGAGATAAACAAACTTGGAGGCTTTGGAAAGGTTAAAATTAAGATTATGCCCAAAATCAATTAAAAATTACTGAAATCGCCAAAAATGCACATTAAAAGTTTCTGAGCGAATTAAGGTTAGGATTAAAGTCAAAAATGGTTAAGAAAATACACAGAACGTCTAAAAATTTAAACATGAAATACTTGGAGAAATTAAGGTAAGAATTAGGGCTAAAACAATTTAAAAGTAACTCATTTTATCTAAAAATGGCAATTTTAAAGTTTTTTGCAAAAGTTAAACTGAGATTAAGGCCAAAATCGGTGGAAAATGACTCAAAGCGTGAAGGCATGGGAGAAGTTAAAATTAGGATTATGGCCAAAATCAGTTCAAATTAACTCAAATTGTAAAAAGTGCAGATAAAAGCAGTTTTTGGGCAAACCTAAGTTAGCATAAAGGCCACACGTGGATAAAAAATTATATAGAGCGCCGAAAATTCAATTTAAAGTATTTGGAGAAATATAGGTTATAATTAGGACTAACATTGTTTAAAAGTAACCCATTTTATGTAAAAACGGCAATTTTAAAATTTTTGGAAAAAGCCAAACTAAGACTAAGACGAAAAATCGGTGAAAAATTACTCAAAGCGTGGAGATAAACAAACTTTGAATCTTTGAAAAAGTTAAAATTAAGATTATGCCCAAAATTAATTATACTTTACTCAAATCGTCAAAAATGCAGTTTAAAATTTTCTGGGCAAATTAAGGTTAGGATTAAATTCAAAAATGTTTAAGAAAATACACAGAGCGTCTAAAAATTAAAATGTGAAGTACTTGGAGAAATTAAGGTAAGAATTAAGACTAAAACAATTTAAAAGTAACCCATTTTATCTAAAAATGGCAATTTTAAAGTTTTTTGAAAAAGCTAAACTGAGATTAAGGCCAAAATCGGTGAAAAATGACTCAAAGCGTGGAGTCATTGGAAAAGTTAAAATTAGCATTATGGCCAAAATCAGTTCTAAATAACTCAAATTGTAAAAAGTGCAGATTAAAAGCAGTTTTTGGGCAAACCTAAGTTTGCATAAAAGCCACACGTGGATAAAAAATTGTATAGAGCGCCTAAAATTCAATTCAAAGTCTTTGGAGAAATATAGGTTAGAATTAGGACTAACATTGTTTAAAGGTAACCCATTTTATTTAAAAACGGCAATTTTAAAGTTTTTGGAAAAAGGCAAACTAAGACTGAAACCAAAAATCGATGAAAAATTACTCAAAGCGTGGAGATAAACAAACTTGGAGGCTTTGGATAAGTTAAAATTAAGATTTTGCCCAAAATCAATTAAAAATTACTCAAATTGTCAAAAATGCAGATTAAAAGTTTCTGAGCGAATTAAGGTTAGGATTAAAGTCAAAAATGGTTAACAAAATACACAGAACGTGTAAAAATTAAAATATGATGTACTTTGAGAAATTAAGGTAAGAATTGGGATTAAAACAATTAAAAAGTAACCCATTTTATCTAAAAATGGCAATTTTAAAGTTTTTTGAAAAAGCTAAACTGAGATTAAGGCCAAAATCGGTGAAAAATGACTCAAAGCGTGGAGTCATTGGAAAAGTTAAAATTAGCATTATGGCCAAAATCAGTTCTAAATAACTCAAATTGTAAAAAGTGCAGATTAAAAGCAGTTTTTGGGCAAACCTAAGTTTGCATAAAAGCCACACGTGGATAAAAAATTGTATAGAGCGCCTAAAATTCAATTCAAAGTCTTTGGAGAAATATAGGTTAGAATTAGGACTAACATTGTTTAAAGGTAACCCATTTTATTTAAAAACGGCAATTTTAAAGTTTTTGGAAAAAGGCAAACTAAGACTGAAACCAAAAATCGATGAAAAATTACTCAAAGCGTGGAGATAAACAAACTTGGAGGCTTTGGATAAGTTAAAATTAAGATTTTGCCCAAAATCAATTAAAAATTACTCAAATTGTCAAAAATGCAGATTAAAAGTTTCTGAGCGAATTAAGGTTAGGATTAAAGTCAAAAATGGTTAACAAAATACACAGAACGTGTAAAAATTAAAATATGATGTACTTTGAGAAATTAAGGTAAGAATTGGGATTAAAACAATTAAAAAGTAACCCATTTTATCTAAAAATGGCAATTTTAAAGTTTTTTGAAAAAGCTAAACTGAGATTAAGGCCAAAATCGGTGAAAAATGACTCAAAGCGTGGAGGCATTTAAAAACTTAAACTTAGCATTATGGCCAAAATCAGTTCAAAATAACTCAAATTGTAAAAACTGCAGATTAAAAGCAGTTTTTTGGCAAACCTAAGTTAGCATAAAGGCCACACGTGGATAAAAAATTATATAGAGCGCCAAAAATTCAATTTAAAGTCTTTGGAGAAATATAGGTTATAATTAGGACTAACATTGTTTAAAAGTAACCCATTTTATGTAAAAACGGCAATTTTAAAATTTTTGGAAAAAGCCAAATTAGACTAAGACGAAAAATCGGTGAAAAATTACTCAAAGCGTGGAGATAAACAAACTTGGAGGCTTTGAAAAAGTTAAAATTAAAATTATGCCCAAAATTAATTATACTTTACTCAAATCGTCAAAAATGCAGTTTAAAATTTTCTGGGCAAATTAAGGTTAGGATTAAAGTCAAAAATGTTTAAGAAAATACACAGAGCCTCTAAAAATTAAAATGTGAAGTACTTGGAGAAATTAAGGAAAGAATTAGGACTAAAACAATTTAAAAGTAACCCATTTTATCTAAAAATGGCAATTTTAAAGTTTTTTGAAAAAGCTAAATTAAGATTAAGGCCAATATCGGTGAGAAATGACTCAAAGCGTAGGGGCATTGGAAAAGCTAAAATTAGCATTATGGCCAAAATCTGTTCAAAATAACTCAAATCGTCAAAAATGCACATTAAAAGTTTCCAAGCGAATTAAGGTTAGGATTAAAGTCAAAAATGTTTAAGAAAATACACAGAGCGTCTAAAAATGAAAATGTGAAGTACTTGGAGAAATTAAGGTGAGAATTAGGACTAAAACAATTTAAAAGTAACCAATTTTATCTAAAAATGGCAATTTTAAAGTTTTTTGAAAAAGTTAAACTGAGATAAGGCCAAAATCGGTGAAAAATGACTCAAAGCGTGAAGGCATGGGAAAAGTTAAAATTAGGATATATGGCCAAAATCAGTTCAAAATAACTCAAATTGTAAAAAGTGCAGATTAAAAGCAGTTTTTGGGCAAATCTAAGTTAGTATAAAGGCCAAAAGTGGATAAAAAGTATATAGAGCGCCTAAAATTCAATTTAAAGTCTCTGGAGAAATATAGGTTAGAATTAGGACTAACATTGTTTAAAGGTAACCCGTTTTATTTAAAAACGGCAATTTAAAATTTTTGGAAAAAGCCAAACTAAGACTAAGACCAAAAATCGGTGAAAAAATACTCAAATCGTGGAGATGAACAAACTTGGAGGCTTTGGAAAAGTTAAAATTAAGATTATGCCCAAAATCAATTAAAAATTACTCGAATTGTCAAAAATGCAGATTAAAAGTTTTTGAGCGAATTAAGGTTTAGGATTTAAGTCAAAAATGGTTAAGAAAATACACAGAACGTCTAAAAATTAAAATATGATGTACTTGGAAAAATTAAGGTAAGAATTGGGGCTAAAACAATTTAAAAGTAACCCATTTTATCTAAAAATGGCAATTTTAAAGTTTTTTGAAAAAGCTAAACTGAGATTAAGGCCAAAATCGGTGAAAAATGACTCAAAGCGTGGAGGCATTGGAAAAGTTAAAATTAGCATTATGGCCAAAATCAGTTCAAAATAACTCAAATTGTAAAAAGTGCAGATTAAAAGCAGTTTTTGGGCAAACCTAACTTAGCATAAAGGCCACACGTGGATAAAAAATTATATAGAGCGCCTAAATTCCAATTTAAAGTCTTTGGAGAAATATAGGTTAGAATTATGACTAACATTGTTTAAAGGTAACCCATTTTATTAAAAAAACGGCAATTTTAAAGTTTTTGGAAAAAGCCAAACTAAGACTAAGACCAAAAATCGGTGAAAAATTACTCAAAGCGTGAAAGCGTGAAGATAAACAAACTTGGAGGCGTTGGAAAAGTTAAAATTAAGATTATGCCCAAAATCAATTAAAAATTACTCAAATTGTCAAAAATGCAGATTAAAAGTTTCTGAGCGAATTAAGGTTAGGATTAAAGTAAAAAATGGTTAAGAAAATACACAGAACGTCTAAAAATTAAAATATGATGTACTTGGAGAAATTAAGGTAAGAATTGGGGCTAAAACAATTTAAAAGTAACCCATTTTATCTAAAAATGGCAATTTTAAATTTTTGGAAAAAGCCAAACTAAGACTAAGACCAAAAATCGGTGAAAAATTACTCAATTCGTGGATATAAACAAACTTGGAGGCTTTGGAAAAGTTAAAATTAAGATTATGCCCAAAATCAATTAAAATTTACTCAAATCGTCAAAAATGCAGTTTAAAAGTTTCTGGGCAAGTTAAGGTTAGGATTAACGTAAAAATGTTTAAGAAAATACACAGAGCGTCTAAAAATAAAAATGTGAAGTACTTGGAGAAATTAAGGTGAGAATTAGGACTAAAACAATTTAAAAGTAACCCATTTTATCTAAAAATGGCAATTTTAAAGTTTTTTGAAAAAGCTAAATTAAGATTAAGGCCAATATCGGTGAAAAATGACTCAAAGCGTAGGGGCATTGGAAAACCTAAAATTAGCATTATGGCCAAAATCTGTTCAAAATAACTCAAATCGTCAAAAATGCACATTAAAAGTTTCCGAGCGAATTAAGTTTAGGGTTAAAGTCAAAACTGGTTAAGAAAATACACAGAACGTCTAAAAATTAAAATATGAAGTACTTGGAGAAATTAAGGTAAGAATTAGGGCTAAAACAATTTAAAAGTAACCAATTTTATCTAAAAATGGCAATTTTAAAGTTTTTTGAAAAAGTTAAACTGAGATAAGGCCAAAATCGGTGAAAAATGACTCAAAGCGTGAAGGCATGGGAAAAGTTAAAATTAGGATTATGGCCAAAATCAGTTCAAAATAACTCAAATTGTAAAAAGTGCAGATTAAAAGCAGTTTTTGGGCAAATCTAAGTTAGCATAAAGGCCAAAAGTGAATAAAAAATTATATAGAGCGCCTAAAGTTCAATTTAAAGACTTTGGAGAAATACAGGTTAGAATTAGGACTAACATTGTTTAAAGGTAACCCATTTTATTTAAAAACGGCAATTTTTAATTTTTGGAAAAAGCCAAACTAAGACTAAGACCAAAAATCGGTGAAAAGTTACTCAAATCGTGGAGATAAACAAACTTGGAGGCTTTGGAAAAGTAAAAATTAAGATTATGCCCAAAATCAATTAAAAATTACTCAAATCGTCAAAAATGCAGATTAAAAGTTTCTAAGCAAATTAAGGTTAGGATTAATGTCAAAAATGGTTAAGAAAATACACAGAACGTCTAACAATTAAAACGTGAAGTACTTGGAGAAATTAAGGTAAGAATTAGGACTAAAACAATGTAAAACTTTAATTTCACTTTAAACTAAGATTAAGACCAAAATCGGCGAAAAATGACTCTAAGCCTGTACCTAAATATGCACACTTCGAGGATTTGGAAAAGATTAAATTAAGTATATGGCCAAAATCAGTTAAAAATTACTCAAATCGTCAAAAACTCAACGTAATTAAGATTATGGCCAAAATCAGTTAAAACAACTCAAATTGTAAAAAATTCAGATTTATTGTTTCTGGGCAAATTCAGGTTAGGATAAAGGTCAAAAGTAATTAAAAAATTACACAGATCGTCTAAAATTCAAATTTGAAGTCACTGGAAAAATATAAGTTACAATTAGGATTAAAATTGTTTAAAGGTACCCATTTTATCTAAATACGGCAACTTTAAAGTTTTTGGAAAAATCCAAACTAGGACTAAGACCAAAAATCGGCAAATAATTACTCAAGGCGTGGAAATATACAAACTTGGAGGCTTTGGAAAAGTTAAAATTAAGGTTATAACCAAGATCAGTTAAAGATCACTCAAATCGTCAAAAATGCAGATTAAAAGTTTCTGGGCAAATTAAGGCTAGGATTAAGTCTTGAGCGAGTCTTGACTCATTATTTATTGATTTTTCCTAATGCTCTAATACACTTGGAAAAGTGGACCCCTTTTGCAAAACATCCTAGAGCTGCAACTCCGTCAAGACGGCCCTAGTTCCCTCTCGAAGTATCTTATAACTGGTAGAAGAATTGGAGAAGTCAGGTGGGTCCATTCAATTTTTTGAACCACCATAACCACATTTTACGGCTGAAGCCACTTTACGGGTTTCCCTTTTTAACGACATAAGTACGTACTAACGTATATGGCCGGTATGGGTATGGGTACAATTCCCTAATTTTGTCAACTTGATTTTAAATAATTTAGAACCTTCTGCAGAGTCGGTGTATTGCATTTTAAACATTAAATATTATTTACGTTTATTGCTTTTAATCCTAAAGGAGGATGAAAGGATTTCCTCAGGTGATCGGTCAGGGATCCTTTCCTTGTCGATTAACGGTCGAGAACAGCTTCAATTTTAATCCTAAATATGAATATCTAAATTTAAAACCCAAACAAACCATGATTATTGATTTTTCACCTTATATTTTCTTCGTCATGTAGAGCTGTCGGTATCGTCGAATAATTGTACAGTTGTTGTATATATTATATTGTACTACAGTACGCAAGTTGAGGTTAATCTGAATAAATTGATCTATAATTACGTTTCTTCTTATGGTACATCGCTCTTTCCCGCTTTTGTTTGTATGGTATTAACAACTGATTTAAATAGTAATGAGTTTCTATGGGGCCTTAAAAGTGGGTGTCGCCTTTTTATAACATCTAAACTGTTTAACAGATCGAAGGTAGCTAGCTGTCGGGTTTTGCCCCATAACCAGTTTGGACCAGCAAGAAAATTTCCTTTCAGATCGCCCACCTTTCTGTGTTTGGTGACCTTCTTTACTAAGTCAAAATAAAAAGGGGGTAACAGACCCTAGTAAACTTTTAGACACATCAGCAGTGCCAAAGAAGTTTAGAACGACTCTAGCTCCACTACTTGTTCAACAAGAGGGCATCATTTAAAATCCCATTAAACTGTATTAGATCATTAAATCCTAATATTCAATCGGGTTTTAGTTTGAAAAATATCTTCCTTTTAGAACCTTTTTCTCCAGGTCTCGACCTTTTCCACTCGCGGGCTTTTTCAATTAATTATTTCCCGTTTTGTGCGGCTTTATATTTCCAATTAATCAAACCGTAAACAGGAGAGAACGGGGAAAGAGCATTATCCCATTTGCATCCGTGGGGGAAATTCGATGATTCCTTGAATACGTTTTCCTATTAAATTTGATATTTTACCGCCGGCAGCTTCAATAGCAATTTCTGATAACGAGCGACCTCTCCTTCTGGAATTGCTTTTCATTGTATGCATAATTGAAATGTCTTCAATTCGCGAAAAAGTGGGTAAACTAAACTGTTGTTGCATTGAAATGGTTCATATTTTAGTTCGTGTGAAACGCTAGTTGTACATACACACTCTGTTTGTAGTTTAGCTAGCAGTGCACTTGACTGGATAACAATTGTTTGATTGATATTTCTCCATATAATTCTTTTAATTGGTCCAAACAATACGATCAGTAATACTGGTAGAACACTTCATGAGCCTCAAACCACTATTTAATATGCTAACTTGATTTTGAAAGGATAACTTCTCTACACGGCAAGCCAAATTAATCCCAACTGTTGCGGCACAAACTTTGGAGTAAACTCGATATGAATATTATATCTAACAGCCCCAATACATGTGAAATTAGGTGCATGTCTTAAGTGTTTACCTATTATTATTAGTGGCTAATAGGTGCCCAATAAGTTATTCAAATATTACGAAATCTCTCTAAGGAGTTTAGATGTATAATATTAAAGTGAGTGGGAAAGTTTCAGGAGCGCAACTGGCACAGAATACCTAACTATTGCAAATAGACTAGTTACCATAACGTCTTGGTTGGAATTGAGAATAATCATCTTTGCAGCCAAGCCAAAACGAAAGAATAAAGTTACTTCGTTCCCGTTTTACCTAACTAAAGAAGTTAAAACAGCAGCATACCAATTCGGTTGGAATTAATAAGCTGCAATTCATAATCGAAGTAACAATTTAATCCTCCATTTATCCAGTTAATATTCCTTTTTATTTATTTATTTATTTATATATCTAGTAGTCGTTCTCGAATAGGATAGGATTCGCTTTATGCATATACTAATTATTATTCTGAAAACGACAGAATTCGCCCGGCAACAAAGCCTGAGATTATAATCCTTTAAATTATGGGATTTAATTGCTGTTTGTTTTGAGCTATTTTTGTTCAAATATCTTCGCAAAGGCAAGTAGATAGATACTTATATGGACGATATTCGTCTTTAGAAAGTTTTCTAAACATAATAGAGATCTGAAGTGTTTTCCTGACTTTGAAGCCGTGGCCTAATGGAATTTCTACCTGACGTTTCGTCTACAGCTGCGGCAGACATTATTAAAGACGATAAGGTAATGGGCAAAGTGATCTCCCGTGCTTCGCGACGTTGACTGATTCGACTGTGGTGAGCTCCGTCCTATTTGTTCTCTGCAGTGGAGGGAGTGGAGTGGAAGTAGTGGTGGCGCAGGGTTTAGGCGTACTTCAAGTACATATTCGTGGACAGTACAAGATTCGTGGACAGTACGTAAATCGAACTGCACGTGTGTCTAACTGTGCCACTTTTAATAGAGCGCTCATTTTTCGGCATGTGCCGAAATTGCAATATATGAGGTATTGGGTTTCCATCCCCTCCTCTTGCAGTCCAAAGCTAGCAATGTAAAAGCTAGGCCATGTCCTGTATGTTATGAAAGTATGTGGTTTCAAGACAGTTTTAACATTGTGCTATTCCAGTAGCTTGCCGATCCTATTTTCCGTTACTTCGTGGATGTATGGTAGACTAGTCCATCCGCGCTTTTCTTCACCTTTTCCCGTTGTTCTTTCTTGTTGCTCTACATTTCTTGAACGGACGGCCCTATCGAACTCGCGAAAGAAAGGTTTTTAAAGGTCTTAAAAAGTAAAACTCATTTATTAATAAAGAAATATTTTTGCGCTTTTTTTGTTAGTCAGTTAGACAGATATCAAAAGATGAACTTTCTTGACGGTTTTTTACATGGGTGTGGAGGTTCATGAGGTGAGTCCAGGTACGACCAGGTTAGTTCAAATTGGTTAATATTTGATTCAGGTTTATTCAAGTTAAATCAGTTTTACTTATTTTTATTACTACAAAGATATATCATGCGTTTATTTAAAAAAAAACTTCAACTAGTTCTGAGATGGGTTCGAAAAAAAAGTGAAAGGCAGAAATGTCATAAAATGTTCAAAATTTATTTTTTAATCTCACACAAGAGTTTTGGTACCGAGCATGGCCGGCAACAAGTTTTTTTATAAACATCGTTTATTTGTCTATCAAAAATTCGTAACTTTTTAAAAGAAGTTTTCCTATGAACATTCTGTGTGTGAATACAGATGCGTCAATTTGTACAACAAACCCAACACACCTAAAAAAAACATTAAAAATTGGGCAAAAATAACAAGGAACAAACAAGCTAAGCAAAAAAAATAAGAAAAAAGTTAATATTCAACGTAATAACAAACTTTGAGCAGTCAAAAATGCAATAATTTCTTTTTTTATTAAACTTGTGGAGCTTAAATTTTTGGTCAAAACAAGTAACGAAAGCATGGAAATAGTATAACTAATCACCTTGAACTAACCTAATCGGAATAGGTGGAACTAAATTAATCTGGACTAATCAAAGTTAAACTTAACCAAAAATTATTAAAAAAAGCCCTCAGAACTAACCTGACCTAAGGATTATAAAAAAGTGCCTCCCCTCAGGCGGAAGTGGGGGCAAGAGAGGGGGAGAGATACGGTTTTATCGAGTCAACTTTCCTGTATATCCGGAACGCACTTCCCAGACTCATTCCCCCATCAAAATAATTATAGTTTTGAGCGGGAAATGGCACTTCTCTCTTATGGCACGTATGCTCTTTTCTTAGTAACAGGTCACACAAAAATGTCGGCGGAATCGGCAAGAAGTGACGTCACTTAAGTCACTTCTTGCCGTCACTTCTTGCCGACTTCTTGCGTCAAAGGGTTTGAAATGGCGAGTGGCCAATTTACGTTGGCGCTCTGAAGATATTATGTTACGCCATAAGTCACACAAACATGGCGGACTTTTAGCCAAAAGTAGGAAAAGTGTTAGAGGAATTCAGGCAATTGCTGCTTAATTCCGATCCTACGTCTATGGTGTGAAGCAATATATGGAACGTCTTAATTACAGGGTGCTAATTAGAAAACGTCCTCTAGAAGGTTATACATTTATGACAAAAAAAGAATGACATAATCAAAATAAATGGACTTTTTTTCTCTCATGTTTTTCCTTTGACATTTTACAGCCAAAGATCAATTAGCCTAGTCTAACCTGATCTGAGAATTATAAGAAAAGCGGTTGAAACGAGCTCAAAGCTGAAAGGCTGAACTAACCTAAATCAACTTAATCAGAAATGGTAGAATTGAACTAATCTAAATTAATCTGATTTAATTAGAGGTACCTCAATTTAGCAACCTAATGGTGTGAAGTGACATACGGTACGTTTCAAATACTGGGTATTCATTAGAAAACGTAATCTAGAGGTCTATGGGTTTTTGACAGAAAAAGACTTTTGTTCTTTCATCCTTTCCTTTTGACATTTCACAGCCAATATATAAATTTTTGACAATTTCATAGCCATTATGGGAAAAGCGGGCCCTCAGGGCCCGCTTTTCTTTTAGTTCCTTAGCCCAAACGTAAAGAGTAGAAGTGAACTAACATAACCAGAAAAAGTATAACTTAACTAACCTCAACTAACCTAGCATCACCTAACCAAGTCTAACCTGATCTGAGACTTATAAGAAAAGCGGGCCCTCACGGGCTAGAAAACTGAACTAACCTAAACCAACTTAACCAGAAATGGTAGAACTGTACTATTCTAGTACAGTAGTTTGATAGCCAGTTTTTGACAACAACTTCACAGCCATTTTTGACAAGTTCGCAGCCATTAAGAGAAAAGAGGGCCCTCACGGGCTGGAAAACTGAACTAACCTAAATCAACTTAACCAGAAATGGTAGAACTGTACTATACTTGTACTGTAGCTTCATAGCCAATTTTTGACAATTTCACAGCCATTTTTGACTAATTTGCAGTCATTAAGAGAAAAGCGGGCCCTTAGGGCTAGCTTCATAGCCAATTTTTGACAACTTCACAGCCATTTTTGACAGGTTCGCAACTATTATGAGAAAAGTGGGTCGCTAAGCGTAAAGTTCTTTAACCTAAACGTAAAGATTAGAAGTGAGTGACATAACCAGAAAAAGTAGTACTCAATTAACCTGAACTAACATAGCATCAACTAACCAAGTCTATCTTGATCTCAGACTTATAAGAAAAGCGGACCCTCACGGGCTGGAAAACCGAACTAACCTAAATCAACTTAACTAGAAATGGTAGAACTTTACTATCCTAGTACAAGCCCAATCCCAATCCCCTGTGGGCCCGCTTTTCTTTTAGTTCTTTAACTTACACGCAAAGAGCAGAAGTGAATTAACATAACCAGAAAAAGTAGTACTCAACTAACCTAAATCACTTAACCAGAAATGGTAGAATTGCACTATCCTACTACAGTAGCTTCATAGCCAATATATGCATTTTTGACAATTTCACAGACATTTTTGACCATTTCACAGACATTATGAGAAAAGCAAGCCCTGAGTGTCCGCTTTTCTTACAGTTCTTTAACCTGAACGTAAAAAGTAGAAGTGAACTAACATAACCAGAAAAAGTAGAGCTGAACTAACCTGAACTAACCTAACATCAACTAGCCAAGTCTAACCTGATCTGCGAATTATAAGAAAAGCGGGCCCTCACGGGCTGAAAAACTGAACTAACCTGAACTAACCTAAATCACCTTAACCAGAAATGGTAGAATTGAATTAGCCTAAATATGGTACGTTTGAAATAGGGAGTGTTCATTGGAAACGACATCTAGAGGACTATGGGTTTTGACAGAAAAATACTTTTGTGTTTTCGTCCTTTCCTTACGACATTTTACAACCAATTATACATTTTTAAGAATTTTACAGCCATTATGAGAAAAGCGAGCCTCTCAGATTCCGCTTTTCTTTTAGTTCTTTAACCTAAACGTAAAGAGTAGAACTCAACCAATCTGTCCTAATCTAGCATCGACTAACCAAGTCTAACCTTATTTGAGGATTACAAGAAAAGCGGATCGGAAAACCGGACTAAGTTGAACTAAGTACGTAGATGTGGGAGAGTGTATACTTCGTGCAATTTTCTTTAAAATCCTTTATTGGCGGACCGGTTTCGGCACAAAGGCCATCATCAGTACCGAAAAATCTGTTGACGAGCATAGTTTGCGCTTACAGTGTTGGTAATTAGCGCATGTAGTTCAAAAAGTGAAACTTAGTCGTTAAAAAGGAGGGAAGCCAAGGGCGAGAAGTCATAGCGGCAAGGTACCTCATAAATAGCCAGTCACAGTCACAGGCAGTCAATTTAAAACAAACCATTGGGAACGTCACTAACCTGACATTACCTAAACTAATCTGAACTAACCTAGCATCAACTAACCAAGTCTAACCTGATCTGAGACTTATAAGAAAAGCGAGCCCTCACGAGCTGGAAAACTGAATTAACCTAAACCAACTTAACCAGAAATGGTAGAACTATACTATTAGAGTAACCTCATAACCATTTTTGGTAACTTCACAGACATTTTTGACAAGTTCGCAGCCATAAGAGAAAAGAGGCCCCTCACAGACTTGAAAACTGAATTAACCTAAATCAACTTAACCAGAAATGGTAGAACTGTATTATCCTTGTACTGTAACTTCATAGCCAATTTTTGACAACTTCACAGCCATTTTTGACTAATTTGCAGCCAATAAGAGAAAAGCGCGTTTCTTTTAGTTCTTTAACATAAACGTAAAGAGTGAAAGTGAACTACCATAACCAGAAAAATGAGAACTCAACGAACCTGAACTAACCTAGCCTCAACTAACCAAGTCTAACCTGATCTGAGACTTAACCAGAAATGGTAGAACTGTACAATCCTATTACAGTCCTACTATCCTATTATAGACTCATAGCCAATTTTTTGATAACTTTACAGCCATTTTTGACAAGTTTGCAGCCATTTTTGACTAATTTGCAGCCATTTAGAGATAAGCGGGCCCTTAGAGCTCGCTTTTCTATTAGTTCTTTAACCTAAACGTAAAGAGTGAAAGTGAACTAACATAACCAGAAAAAGTAGTACTCAACTAACCTGAACTAACCTAGCATCAACTAACCAAGTCTATCCTGATCTGAGACTTATAAGAAAAGCTGACCCTCACGGGCTGGAAAACTGAACTAACCTAAATCAACTTAACTAGAAATGGTAGAACTTTATTATCCTAGGACAAGCCCAATCCCAAGAGAAAAGCAGGCCCACAGGGCCCGCTTTACTTTTAGTTCTTTAACTTACACGCAAAGAGCAGAAGTGAATTAACATAACCAAAAAAAGTAGAACTCAACTAACCTGAATTAACCTAAATCACTTAACCAGAAATGGTAGAATTGCACTATCCTACTACAGTAGCTCCATAGACAATATATGCATTTTTGACAATTTAACAGACATTTTTGACCATTTCACAGACATTATGAGAAAAGCAAGCCCTGAGTGTCCGCTTTTCTTACAGTTCTTTAACCTGAACTTAAAAAGTAGAAGTGAACTAACATAACCAGAAAAAGTAGAGCTGAACTAACCTGAACTAACCTAACATCAACTAGCCAATTCTAACCTGATCTGAGAATTATAAGAAAAGCGGGCCCTCACGGGCTGAAAAACTGAACTAACCTGAAGTAACCTGAACTAACCTAAATTACCTTAACCAGAAATGGTAGAATTGAATTAGCCTAAATATGGTACGTTTGAAATAGGGAGTGTTCATTGGAAACGACATCTAGAGGACTATGGGTTTTGACAGAAAACGACTTTTGTGTTTTTGTCCTTTCTTTATGACATTTCACAACCAATCTATACATTTTTAAGAATTTTACAGCCATTATGAGAAAAGCGAGCCTCTCAGATTCCGCTTTTCTTTTAGTTCTTTAACCTAAACGTAAAGAGTAGAAGTGAACTAATATAAATTCATTCACAATTTATAATAACACTAATTCAAAAAGTGAAATTTACTCGTCAAAAGGAGGGAAGCCCAGGGCGAGGAGTCATAGCGCCAAGGTATCTCATAAATAGCCAGTCACAGTCACAGGCAGTCAATTTAAAACAAACCATTGGGAACGTCACTAACCTGAGCTAACCTAAACTAACCTGAACTAACTTGAATTAACCTAGCATCAACTAACCAAGTCTAACCTGATCTGAGACTTAAAGAAAAGAGAGCCCTCACGGGCTGGAAAACTGAACTAACCTAAACCAACTTAACCAGAAATGGTAGAAATGTACTATACTATTACAGTAGCCTCAGAGCCAATTTTTGATAACTTCACAGACATTTTTGACAAGTTCGCAGCCATTAAGAGAAAAGAGGGCCCTCACGGGCTGGAAAACTGAACTGACCTGAATCAACTTAACCAGAAATGGTAGAACTGTACTATCCTTGTACTGTAGCTTCATAGCCAATTTTTGACTAATTTGCAGCCAATAAGACTAAAGCGGGCCCTTTAAGGGCCAGCTTTTCTATTAGTTCTTTAACCTAAACGTAAAGAGTGAAAGTGAACTAACATAACCAGAAAAATGAGAACTCAACGAACCTGAACTAACCTAGCATCAACTAACCAAGTCTAACCTGATGTGAGACTTCTAAGAAAAGCGGGCCATCACGGGCTGGAAAACTGAACTAACCTAAACCAACTTAACCAGAAATGGTAGAACTGTACTATCTTATTACAGTCCTACTATCCTATTATAGACTCATAGCCAATTTTTGATAACTTCACAGCCATTTTTGACAAGTTCGCAGCCATTTGTGACAACTTCACAGCCATTTTTCATTAATTTGCAGCCATTAAGACTAAAGCGGGCCCTTTAAGGCCCACTTTACATAACCCGCTTTACACAGCCCGCTAACATAACCAGAAAAATAAGATCTCAACGAACCTGAACTAACCTAGTATCAACTAACCAAGTCTATCCTGATCTGAGACCAATAAGAAAAGCGGACCCTCGCGGGCTGGAAAACTGAACTAACCTAAATCAACTTAACTAGAAATGGTAGAACATTACTATCCTAGTATAAGCCCAATCCCAAGAGAAAAGCGGGCACACAGGGCCCGCTTTTCTTTTAGTTCTTTAACCTAAACGCAAGGAGCAGAAGTGAACTTACAACCAGAAAAAGTAGTACTCAACTAACCTGAACTAACCTAAATCACTTAACAAATGGTAGAATTGCACTATCCTAGTACAGTAGCTTCATAGCCAATATATGCATTTTTGACAATTTCACAGACATTTTTGGCCATTTTACAGAAATTATGAGAACCGCTTTTCTGACAGTTCTTTAACCTGAACGTAAAAAGTAGAAGTGAACTAACATAACCAGAAAAAGTAGAGCTGAACTAACCTGAACTAACCTAGCATTAACTAGCCAAGTCTAACCTGATCTGAAAAACTGAACTAACCTGAACTAACCTAAATCAACTTAACCAGAAATGGTAGAATTGAATTAACCTAAATATGGTACGTTTGAAATACGGAATGTTCATTATAAAACGACATCTAGAGCACTATGGGTTTTGACAGAAAAAGACTTTTGTGTTTTCGTCCTTTCTTTATGACATTTCACAGCCAATGTATACATTTTTAAGAATTTTGCAGCCATTATGAGAAAAAGGGCCCGCTTTTCTATTAGTTCTTTAACACAAATGTAAAGAGTGAAAGTGAACTAACATAACCAGAAAAATGAGAACTCAACGAACCTGAACTAACCTAGCCTCAACTAACCAAGTCTAACCTGATCTGAGACTTATAAGAAAAGCGGGCCCTCACGGGCTGGAAAACACAACTAACCTAAACAAACTTAATCAGGAATGGTAGAACTGTACTATCCTATTACAGTCCTACTATCCTATTATAGGCTCACAGCCAATTTTTTGATAACTTTACAGCCATTTTTGACAAGTTCGCAGCCATTTTTGACAACTTCACAGCCATTTTTGATTTTGCAGCTATTTAGAGAAAAGCGGGCCCTTAGGGCTCGCTTTTTTATTAGTTCTTTAACCTAAACGTAACCAGAAAAATGAGATCTCAACGAACCTGAACTACCCCAGTATCAACTAACCAAGTCTAACCTGATCTGAGGCTTATAAGAAAAGCGGGCCCTCACGGGCTGGAAAACTGAACTAACCTAAATCAACTTAACTAGAAACGGTAGAACTGTACTATCCTATTACAGTAGCTTCATAGCCAATTTTTGACAACTTCACAGTCATTTTTGACAGGTTCGCAACCATTATGAGAAAAGTGGGCCCACTTTAACCTAAGCGTAAATTTTTTTTAACCTAAACGTAAAGATTAGAAGTGAACTAACATAACCAAAAAAAGTAGTACTCAACTAACCTGAACTAACCTAGCATCAACTAACCAAGTCTATCCTGATCTGAGACCTATAAGAAAAGCGGACCCTCGCGGGCTGGAAAACTGAACTAACCTAAATCAACTTAATTAGAAATGGTAGAACATTACTATCCTAGTACAAGCCCAATCCCAAGAGAAAAGCGGGCACACAGGGCCCGCTTTTCTTTTAGTTCTTTAACCTAAACGCAAGGAGCAGAAGTGAACTTACAACCAGAAAAAGTAGTACTCAACTAACCTGAACTAACCTAAATCACTTAACAAATGGTAGAATTGCATTATCCTAGTACAGTAGCTTCATAGCCAATATATGCATTTTTGACAATTTCACAGACATTTTTGGCCATTTTACAGACATTATGAGAACCGCTTTTCTGACAGTTCTTTAACCTGAACGTAAAAAGTAGAAGTGAACTAACATAACCAGAAAAAGTAGAGCTGAACTAACCTGAACTAACCTAGCATTAACTAGCCAAGTCTAACCTGATCTGAAAAACTGAACTAACCTGAACTAACTTAAATCAACTTAACCAGAAACGGTAGAATTGAATTAACCTAAATATGGTACGTTTGAAATACGGAGTGTTCATTATAAAACGACATCTAGAGGACTATGGGTTTTGACAGAAAAAGACTTTTGTGTTTTCGTCCTTTCTTTATGACATTTCACAACCAATGTATACATTTTTAAGAATTTTGCAGCCATTATGAGAAAAGCGAGCCCCTCAGATTCCGCTTTTCTTTTAGTTCTTTAACCTAAACGTAAAGAGTAGAAGTGAACTAATATAACCACAATAAGTAGAACTCAACCAATCTGTCCTAATCTAGCATCTACTAACCAAGTCTAACCTTATTTGAGAATTACAAGAAAAGCGGGTCGGAAAACTGGACTAACTTGAACTAAGTAGGTAGGTGTGGGAGAGTGTATACTTCGTGCAATTTTCTTTAAAATTCTTTATTGGCGCATCTTCGTGCAATTTTCTTTAAAATCCTTTATTGGCGGTTTCGGTACAAACCTCAGCGCCCAAAAATCTGTTGACGAGCATAGTTTTTGCTTACAGTGTTCGTAACTAGCGTATGAAATACAAAAAGTGAAACTTACTCGTCAAAAGGAGGGAAGCCAAGGGCGAGGAGTCATAGCGCCAAGGTACCTCATAAATAGCCAGTCACAATCACAGGCAGTCAATTTAAAACAAACCATTGGGAACGTCACTAACCTGAACTAACCTAAACTAACCTGAACTAACATGAACTAAACTAAATCAACCAGAAATGGTAGGACAGTTCAGTCCTAAATAAATCTGATCTAACCAGAGCTAACCTGATCTAGTAACACAAACCTACCTCCATGGTGTGAAGTGATATATGGTACGTTTCAAATATGGAGTGTTGATTAGAAAATGTCATCTAGAAGTGTATGGGTTTTTGACAGAAGAGGACGAAATACGCAAAATAAATGGACGTTCGTTCTTTCATCTGTTTCCTTTGACATTTCATAGGCAATCAGATGACGTTTTTAAATGAACACCCCCCAAATGAAATGAAATAAATTGTGTAAATCTTAACATTCGCCCGCTCCTATTAGAATATACAGATTAATGTTTAAGTTGTAATAATTAAAAAATTTCAAGAAAAAGACTTGGCAACACTGCGTTTAAAATATCAAGAAACTTCATCTTTCATATGCCACCTGTTAACTCGATCAATTAGTCCAATAGTAACTATTAAAGAAAATTAGCAAAATTTAGTGTTTTTTATTTAAATTTTATCAAAATTTTATATTTTCAGACATTTTTAAATTATATCATAAAAATAAAGAAATCACGAATGCAATATGTATAATGTCTGGTAGTTCAGTTCACCGTCAAAATTGCATTCTACCATCTTGGTCCACATTTATAGACGTGCGCATAATTTAGCTCTTTTACTCTAAACTTAATCAATATTTTAAAAATCTTTTAAAAATTAAAACTTGCGTGTACTCTTTTTTTTTCAACATTTTCATAAAATTTTATTTGCAGTTTTCGATTCTAATAAACCATTTTGATTTCTAAAAGATGTAAAAACACGAATAAAATTGAGATTTGTTCGATAAGTAAATTTTTAAAAAATGGCAAAAAGTGGATTTTAGAAGTGATTAAAAATGGTCAAGCGAAGGGGTTATCTCAGAAAATTCTGTATAAAACAGACTGGGGTTTGTGGAAAATGAATGAAGAGATCAAGTGAAGAAGAAAAACCGTTCTATTGTTTTGATCGGCCTTCTGGTTCTTAAGTTATAGAAAGTCATAGTTGCAAATAAAAGAAAAGTAATGTAACTCCCCATTTTAACAAACTCCAAATTTTTTATAAAATTTTATTTTCAGTTTTTGATTATAATGAGAAGATTTCTGATCCCGATGAATATAAAGCAACTAATATTAGTCCCATAAGTGGACTTTTAAAAAATGAGAAAAAAAAATTACTTTAGAAGGGTCTAAAAATAGACAACCGAAGAAGTTTATCTCAGAAAGTATTTAATCAAGCGGTTTGTGGTGGGTAAAAAAAAAATCAAATACAGAAAATAAAACAGTCGACTTTGCTAGGATCAGCTTTTTGGTTTTTAAGTTGAATTAAGTTGAACCCCCTTTGAACAATATCCAAATTGAGATGTTGTACTTAGCAGGAACAGGCGATATCCACCAGCGTACTAGATCTAATACTGCATGACAGATGGCTCTCAGTTCGAGAAGTAGCTCATATTGCTCTGTGCCTCGCAGGTTATGGGAACCAGAACGAAGTGTAAAGAGTAAGTGGTCAACAATTTGTCGATCTGCATACTAGTTTCGTCGTCTACCCCTCATCAGTAGGTACAGCTTTGGTTGGTCGACAAATTGGAGACCGTGAGTTCGTGGCTTAAAGCCAAAAATGTACGAAAGACCGGTGAGATATTGCACAGAGCAGGAGCAGGCGACATCCACTATCGTATTAGATCTACTGGTGGTCAACCAATTTGTCGATCAACCCATCTACATACTAGTTTCGGGATCTACCCCTCATCAGTACAGCTTTGGCTGGTCTACAAATAGAAGACCGTGAGTTCCTAGCTTAGAGCCAAAAATGTACGAAAGATCGATGAGATGTTGTACTGAGCAGGAGCAGGCGACTCTCTTGCGCTGTTAATTATACATATCTGTGTTTTAGTTACAGGGTGGATTAGATAATCAACTACCTACTATTTGCGCATCATCTTTATTGCTCATTTTACTTTAATTCGTCTTTGAAAAGTTTACTTTTGAATGATTTTTTTATACGTTATTATGAAGGTTAATATTGCAGTTAAGTTAGTTAGTTTAGGGTTGGTTGCCTTTTAGTAACAATTACAGGTTATAACAAAAATACTTAGTTTTATAGATTAAGTTTTTTGGTGATTTATTTGTATCACACCAGCAAACTGCATTTTTATAAAAATAACATTTAGATTTAGGTAGTTTTTTTTTACCCTCTTTGACGGAAAACATTCAAGGAATTTTTCCTTCCTCTTTATGTGGCAGATGACATTAAAATATAAACATTCTGTCTGCTACAAAATTGTTTCTAAATTTTTAATTGTATTTTTTAACTGTAATGAGCAGACTTCTGTCCCTTCTTAGCCTAAAATTTTATGTATTCGTAGCCCACAAGTCAATTTCAGTGGTTGAAAAGAAATCAAGGACTGAGATTTCAAATATTCAGTTTGTTGTTTTATTTTCGTAAAATCGCGAATATCTGAGGAAAGGTCGGGTTGAGGTGTTATAAACCTGAATAAACCTATTTTAATTTTTAGCCTTTTACACGGAAAATAAATAATGTATGTATTAATTCTCAACTATAATAAATTTTTTACTTTTTGACCAACTGTGGACGATGGCAATAATTTTAAAATATACTACATTAAATTCCTATACATCCTAAATACAAAACTTTTTTTAAACATCACGCTTAGCCATAATCTTCCGTGTCGAATAATGTGAATAACCATGTGTAAACAAAAAAATTGCATATTTTTTTTACTGTTTCAAAACATTTAGATTTTAATCCACAAATTGAGTTTACCATTGAATTGTTTTTACCCAAAAATTAGCCTCTCTTATTTTTACTTTCTTGTGGTTTTATGTTTACTGAGGATGTCCTAAAGGCCTGTCTTCTTGGCGCAGCCGGTAGGATATAAAACATTATCACCTAGTTTTTTTTTAATTCACCTCTTGAAGCTCCGCTTCCTGTAAATAAAGGTATAAAGGCCCCTCTTCTCCACAAACACGATTTCCGTACTTTGAAAGTCCTTCTCGGTTGTTTGCAGCTTAAAGTAAGCAGACTTAATTGTTTCGCCTCTTCACTACTCGAGTCCTGAGAGAAATTGACAAAAACAAAATCCCCAAGCCCCGGGAACAATACCCTCCTCCGATAAGCCCCCACCTCACCGTCGATCCGATATACAATCTTGGAATACGAAAACCTAGTTAAGAGTTACTTCACTCTGCTAACTGTTTATCTAGGGCGCTTGAAACGTGACAACTTCGCGAATTAAAATACGGCCTGTTGATTTTGCCGAAACGAAGGAAGCGCATTTAGGACTTGTCGATTCAAAACTACAAGTTTATAAACCGGATTTAAGTTCCAAGGACCCTCTCTAGTTCTCAGAGCGTAGGGGCCTCGAGGGAATGAGCAATTTCAGTCATTGCTTCTGAAATAAAAGTGGTGCGGTGCAGGAAAAATATTCTCCAGCAAACAAATCTCAAGCAAAAATTCCTTTTGGCTATACATCACGATTTTCTGACAGCTTCCACTAAATCTCACAGCTCCGATTTTTATAAGATTGTGGACGTAGCTCCTGGCTAAAAGTGTGGATTCTGTTGGATTTTCGTTGGTTACGTCACGGCTTTAAAGAAAACTACACACCTTTCAGAAAGTTCTTTTATCTCAAAAAAGCGAGACACTTCCACACATATTTCATTAAAGAAGTTGTGACAAATCTGGAACAATAAAGCGAATGTCCTGCCGAAATTTGTCTGCAGATGCCGAGCCAGTACGCTTTCAGATAAGGCCGTATAAATCATCGAGAATATTGATATTGGAAGTTGGAAACTTGGCTGAAACTGGAGCTGTTTGGAAGTAGTATTGTGTGACCTCAGGCGCCAACTATTGTTCGTTTATCGACAGCGCGTTTCAGCAGTGTGTTAAGGCCGCATTGTGACCGCGAAGTATTGGTTGTTGTGCTGCCTTTAAAACGAATTTGCTTTGTAACGATGTCAATTAGTTTTTAGCTTAATGGTGAAGAACACTTGATTTATATACTGGGTGTCTTTTTATCCGTCAGTGAGGATTATAAGGATCTCATGTTTTTGCTATTGTGGTTGTGGCCAGTGGTTGTACCAGATTTTTGGTATTTTTTCTATTTCGATGCTTATAACTTTTAAACTGCTTAATTGACGGGATTTTCGTACGAGGGGCAAAGGTCTAGAAATGAACGGGCTTTTAAAAAATTGTGGCCGTTTTGATGGTATATGCGGGGGGGGGGGCTGAGCAGTGCCGTAGCAAAGTCAAAAATGCGTTTTTTTAGATACCCAAATTTACGACGGTTTTACAGTTCTACAGATTTGAGGTTACGTGAGGCATAGTGCTTCCCATGGGTAGGTTTCCTCATACGTGTAGATGATAAATTTTGAAGACCAATTCCGATATGTTACATTATACACTACTCATCAAAAGTGTCAAGTTAATACAGAGTGGTTTAAAAAATGTCCCAAGACAATTAAGGAAAAGTGCCCAAAGTAGTAAGGTTGTTTTTGCGATTCTTACGAAAACTATGGAGGGGTCCATCCAGCTTTGGTTGTATACGGGCAACTAGAACACGTGGAGAGAAAAAAAATCAGTTATTAGTTTTGGTCTAGTTCTTATACCGGGCGAGCCACAAAAGTTTTTCTGTGCCACATTTTTTGCTGCTAATTTGGTTGTACTTTTCCCTCATTTCACCCTGTAAATTCCACATTTATGCAGTAAGAAATCTGAAATAATTCGGAGAGATAGCACACATACGGGCCCTCGGTCTGGCCGAGAATCAAGGTCCTAGCCTTCAATTTGAAGTTTTGACGAATTTTTAAACTTTAAATTTGAAACTGCCAATTTGAGGTCTATTTGAACCGAGACCGTGCATCCAGTCAAATTGCTTTCTATCCCAGGGGATACCCCGGGATGTTTTTTTTTCGGCACCAACGAACTACTTTTTCGATGGGACGTTGCGAAATGGTCTTAATTGGATTTCGAAACAAAAGATGCACATTTTATTAAATTTTGGTAAAATTTCCGTTAGTTCCGGCAACTGACGCATGAGTAAAGGGGTAAACTGTGCGCTGCGATCGCATTTTTCGACTCGTGAAATTTCTCATTTGACAGATCAAACTTTAAACACTTAGACCAGGGACTCACGTAGACTTCAAGGTCAAAGTGTCCCAGAACCCGATCTTTATAACTACTGACGAAACGTCAGGAAGAAATCCCATTGGATCACGGCTTCAAAGGCCGGAAAACACTTTAGAATGTATTATTTGCTTTAATCATTTGCACTCGTTATTGTGAAAAATTGATTTTTTATATGTTAATTTACAAATTTTACCTTGACATACTTTGATAGCCAGTGAATTTACGCAGCTCCAGTGCGAAAGAGCTATTATTGAGCAGCGTTTAAATACTATAATTAATTTTTTTTACGAACTAGATCATAATATCCTAATACATAACACCCTCTAAGTTGCAAAATAACGGAAATTTAACACCCTAGGGCGCTAAAGTCCCTCACTACGTGACTACATATCTAAAAATCTAAAGTAAGTTTAAAGTTATGTAGCAAGCCATTACCATAGAGGTCGTAGGTAAAATTTTGTATCTAACACGTCCGGAAAAGCCTATACCTGGATTGACGTCACTTAATTCGGAAAACAGATATAGAATATCCCCTATTGTGCTTTACAGTCCGATATTTTGAACTTTTTACTAATAGAAGGGAATGCGGAATTGATTGGACAATAATTCCTCGAAGTATTTGTACCCATAATGTCTTAAAGACTTCTTCAGGTATTGCAGTGTTTCCAACTACCCTCTGTTTATTAGAAAACGTCATTTAGAAGACTATGGATTTTTGACAGAAAAAGAATGACACAATCAAATTAAATGGACTTTTGTTCTGTTATCTTTTTACAGCCAACTAGATGACGAATTCAAATGAACACCTTCTATATAGTACCATTTCGTTCACAGTTGTGATGGACGCATGTCGCCAAGTGCAATATCAGTCAAGAGTTTTTCATTTTCTTTCCATTATATTAAGGGGAAAACATGATCAATCGCTCTTTGTCTTTACTTTTCTCACCAACTTGGCTGAGAATAGAGGCGCCGATGGTACGTGGATTTTCTTGTATCTGCAGTAACCATCGCAAGCTGGAGTTGAGTTTCCATTTGTAAAAAACAAGGTTTGATCGATTTGGGGTCAGCGTTCACAGTGAATGCACTCACATTTTTGTGGCAGGATTTCCATTTGTGGTCAGGTGAAGTTATCAAGGCTCAGGTGGAATCATCAACTGTCATTCGGAAGGAGCCACCAATTGTGCTGTTTAGTGTCTTCTGAGAATATTTAATTAACCGCCAAAATGTTCAATCGCCATTTCAAAAATTATATTGTCAAAACGGTTTATAAATTGTCTTTTTCTTGATTGTTTTTGCTGAATTTGCATTCTTTATTATCAAGTATGCATCTTCTTTTATGCTATATGCACAGAAGAAGTGTAACTGTTAATACATTACAGTGTCTTTCTCCAGGACACTTTACCCTTTAACAAAGCACTTTATTGCACATCCTTCGATATTTGCTAGGAAAAATGGGGCCAGATTAATTAGGGCTTCGCTGGAAGTATCCGACAGTAATGGGCCATCAGCTTTTTGTACTTTTATCCTACTTTAAGTATCATCAAGCCATTATTGCTCGAGTTTTCAATCTGTCATTAGGATGATTAACGAGCATGAAATCACAATGTGCGTGTTTCCTTTGAAGTTATTGCTATTCCGGGCATGTTTGTACAAGAAACTTGACCCAAATTATTATTATAAACTTACAAACTATTTATTCACCGGGTGCGAGACTATCGTGTTTTCCATTGAACACGAGCCACCCTATATAATTCGAGAGCCATTAACCGCCATTTGGACTAAACAATTTTCAAGTACACATAATTAAGACTTCCCGTATTACCATGGCTCCTCATGCTAATAGCTATGGTTTACGGGTCTTTAACTTTAAGTTTACATAAATTTGTTTGGTGCAAGTGGGGGTAAGTCTTAAGTCGTAGTAGTAGTCGTAGACAATGGGGGGGCTGAATGGGAAGTGGTGACGCAGTTTTTAATCATTCTCGTTTCGCACCGGTTCTGGTTCTGGTTGACGTAAAAATGACAGACCAGCTGATTTCCAACCAATCAGTTTTGGTGGTGAAAATCAGCTGGTCTGCCATTTGTATGTCAACCAAAACCACAACCACTGTGAAACGAAAACGATCGCAATTGATTTCGGAAAAAATGTTGGAAACAGAATAAACTAGAAAGGTTCTGGTAAAACAAAATTTTTTCAATGGTTTAATTTGTGTTGGCTTTTATTGGGGATTAAAAATATTGAAAACAAGGAAGGACCTTGACAGATTTGGCAGCCCAATTCGAAATAAATCACTGACGAAACAAATAGCGGCAAAATAAGCACAAATTCGAGGGGATCAACCTAATGGAAAAGAGGAATAAAAATTTAGGTAAATATGGAATCAGCCTGCCTGCGTTTGCCTCGTCAACAAAAAAAGAACAAGCACGGAAACAAAAATGGTTTGATTTAGCGTAAGATAAAATCGATCAAATTCCCCTTTTTGTGCGTTCTTGTGGCCGAACCCGGCAGCTAGGGCCGCTTCAAAGTTAATAAATAAAGTTAAAGGTATAAGTAAAAGCCATGAAATATCTTTAAAGTTTACAAAGTTTAGAAATTTGGCTTCAATTTGCATAAATCAACCTCCGGCCCCCTCACGACGTAACTTTTTTGTTTGAGTGAAACGGCATTGTTAGAGGGTCGTTATAAACTCCTCGAACAAATGTTGTCTCGCATTTATTATTAATATTTTAAGAAGCTAGAAGCGCGGGTTCTGTTTATCCATAATCCATTATCTTATTATTGACATCATGTATGGGGTTGGATATTTGACTTGGTCAATTTTGGATCAATATGGGGCAGCTGAAAGGTGATGAAGAGAAACACATTTCAAAAGTAACGAGAGGGCAATAATAAGTGAATGAGTTGTATAAATCAACACGCCATATTTTGTTGTTGTTTCTAAATAATGAATTACAACGAGGGTTACCCACTAATCAAGAATCACTTACCGCCTTGTCTCCTAATTGCTGCACTTGACAGTGCAAGTAGGCGGCGTTGCCTACGGTGGTTGTGACGTTTCTTACTTCGTTAGACCCGAAGTAAGGGTGCCCTTTCGAGTCGGTGTCGATTGTGTATAGCTTAACGTTTCCTGTAACAAATTGGATTGCTAAACAAATGAAAGGAATTATTATTAGCAAAAGGAGTGTTGATTTAGCCTAAGGAAAGGTAAAAATTAACAGGCTTTTTGTCTTTGCAGAAAATCGTCAGATTCTATGCCTTTATAGCATTCTGCGATCCTTATGAGAAGGTGGAGGATAATAACTAGATTGTATTTTAAAACAATTAAATGAGACGAATAAAATAATTGTAGATAATAAAATATAAAGTGATAGGGGTAAGGAGTTTTTGAACAACGAAGATATGTGTCATTTATTAGAAAACTCTCAGCCCTCATATATGTAAAATTATAAGCGAATATATTTTCTGGCCTTGGTTGCTTATAGAACCAATTTCAATTATCTTCACTATTTTGCAATCATTGAGGGTGGATATCGTCTTATTGCAATTTTAAATGAATATTTAGGAAATTGTTCAAAGGAGGGAATCTTTTCAAGGGAGAAACACCACAAAAATTTAAACAGAAAGGAAGAAATAAGTGATTCTAAATGCAGACTGGAAGCGAGCGCTACAACATACTTCAAGTGCACCGAAACCCTGTGCCACCACTAGTCCCACCCCAGTCCTTCAAATACCACGGGGCCCACCACAGTCAAATCAGTCAACGTCGGGAAGCACGGAAGATCGGTTTGTCTATTGCCTCATCGCCTTTGATAATGTCTGCCGCAGCTGCAGACGAAACGTCAGGAAGAACTTCTAGTGGACCACGGCTTCAAACCCCCCCCCCCAAAACACTTTAGATTGTCATTATTGATTCCAGCCAAATTGTGTAAAAACGAAAGTTGGACAGAATTATTTATCCTCAACAAGCTGAACAAGTCAGATATTTTCTGACAGCATTGTTTAATTGTTATGTAATTCAAAGTCTACACGAGGCTTAAGGAAAGAGGCAAGAGGCTTAAACACATGGCTTAACCAAAAAGTTTAAGCAAAGAAGTAATTGCTTTTACGTACAAATTACGGAATCATACGAAACTTTTTAATTCACATTAGTTCCATTGCTAATACAGATTTTTTTTGTCAGTTACGGACGGCAGGAAAAGAATTTACCTCCTGGTGACGGGCGGCAGGAAAAACCTTTTTCTGCGACTGCTTTGAAAATTAATAAATGCGCACCACCAACTACCGTTCAGAATCGCATTATGCAAACAGTGTGCGCAAAGTGAACATTGCGCACGCTCCCATACCCAAGCGTGTGCAAAGTCCACTTTGCACACGCTTCTGATTGTTTTGCACATGCCTTGTAGGCATACAAGTATAGTGTGAAACACGTCCGAAAATCACTCTTCACACACTTGTTACATTATATCACTTGCCTACATCTCGTGCCCACTGTATATAATACGAATGATCATTTATAAAGCAAAATCGCAGTGGTAGAGAAATTATAGTTTGCAACACGAAAATCACTCTTCACACTCTTGTGACGTTGTATCATTCGCCTAGGGCTCGTGCCCAAACCGTCACACTCGTGTGAAAAGTGCATATTTCGACGCCAGTTGCACAATATACAATTTTTCTGCGACTGCTTTGAAAATGAACAAATGCTCACTACTAACTACCATTGAAAATCGCACATTGCAAACAGTGTGTTCAAAGCGCAAATTGCGCATGGTCCCATACAGAAGCGTGTGCAAAGTCCACTTCGCACACGCTTCTGATTATTTTACACAGGCCTTGCATATATATTATAATCCGAATGATCATTTATGTAGCAAAATCCCAGTTGTAGAAAAAGTATACTGTGCAACACGTACGAAAATCACTTTTCACAATCTTGTGACATTGTATCACTCGCCTACCTCTCGTGTCCAAACCGTCACACTCGTGTGAAAAGTGCAATTTTCGGCACTAGTTGCACAATGTACTATTTCGTGCCTGATAACAGTTTGGAAATAAAGTGTATGATTTTTTTTATTGTGTTAAATAGAATGGTAGTTAAAGATGTTAGAAGAAATAATTTAAATATATTTGCAAATGTCAAAAATTGACAAAAATTGACTTAAACAAAACCAACAACAAATCTGGAAAAGTGTAGGATTAGTAAGAAAATTAACTAGTTTATCATCAAATCACTGTGGGTTAGAAAACAATATCTAAGAATAACAAAATTGGCAAAAACTACTAATCTGAACTAACCTGAACTAATGTGAGAAGAAAGGCTTCAAAATAAAAAAAATAAACTGCTGTTAATAAAACCGATCTTATTAATTAGAAAGTAAAACAAATAGATAAATAAATAACAAACAAATGAAATACGTGGAAAATAATAAAAACATAGAATGGATTCAAACAATCAGAAATAACTAATTTAAAAAATGAACGTTCTTGAGCAGCTTCAAAAAAAATAAAACTACACAGAATGGAGTAACTCAGTCAGAAACATGAAAGGAAAAACAAAAAGGAAAAACGAAATACAAGAAAGAAAAAAGGCTTGAAAAAAAATAAAAAATTACTGGTGAAACGAAAAATTTTATGTGAAAAACTGAAAAGTAAATTAAGTATAAATTATTAAAGAACATTAAAAACAAATTTAAAGAAGTAAAAAATTGGCTTCAAAAAAATTATAAGTTATAGTTGGTAAAATGTTGCGCCCCAGGATCTGTTATTAGTTTGTTGAATTGGCGGGTTGGGACAGAATTAAATTAAACTACAAACTCTTCGCCGACGTTTCGTCTAATAAGCTCAGACTTCTTCAGGGCTATAAAAACATTAATTAAACCGCCAGAAGGAGAAACAGGAAACATCAAATACACCTCACCTCAAGTCTAAACACGTTGGTACGTTAAAATACAAATTAAAAAACATTACGGGTTACGGCACATGTTAAAAAATGATATAAATTAGTAAAATAATTAGCACAATATTATAAGTTATATAGTATTATATACTAGCGTTTAAAAAATAAGGAAGTTTAGCACAACTAAACAAGGAATGTGCAAAAGAAAAGTAGCAGACTAAATCACTGCTGGAAGTATAGAGAATATGGACAAGAAAAGCTATAAAAGTAACACCATTTAAACAAGAGTTAAAGAAATGAAATATGTTTGAAAAGTAAAAAATAAATAAGTCTGATAGAAAGAAAAACAACCAACAGATCAAATTGAAAAAAAATAGAAAACACTTGAAAAAGAACATTTAAAGAACGGAAGAAAAACTTGATATAAATAATAAACTTCAACAAAAATAGGAATTAATTAAGAGGTAATAAAAAGTAAATAAAATATATAGAAAAAAAAATTATAGAAAAGTTTAAAGAAGTAAAAAATTGGCCTCAAAAGATTATAAATTACAACAGCGTTTAAGAAGCATACTAACGCAAAGTAAAATTTTAAATTTGGAACAACTAAATTAAATTTTTCAATAATACAAATTGTTCCAGGGTTATGACCAAATCACTGCTGAAAGTATAAGGAATGTGGACAAGAAAAGCTATAAAAGTAACAGCATTGAAACCTGAGCTAAAAAAATTAAATATGTTTGAAAAATGAAAAAATAGATAAATCAGGAAGAAAGAAAGCAACTAAATGTAATAAAAAAAGAAAAACAACTAATAAGATAAAAATAATAGAAAAGAGCTAAAGATAAACCTTTAAGGACTTGAAGAAAAACTTGAACATAAGTATTAAACTTCAACAGAAATATGAATTATTTCAGACATAATAAAAATTAAATCGTATGTAAAAGAAAAAATATAGAATAGGAGAACTTTCATAAAAAGTGTACAGCTAGAAGAAAATATATAAATTTGAGGTCACTTTTATTGGAGCATGAAAGATTAAGTTAAAATGTAATTAAATTATAGTCTAGAAAATAGTATCTAGGAACACCAAGGCTGAGGAAAAAGATGAAAAATAGATACAAAAAACGTAAATGTATTTTTTTTCTGAGGTTTCTTTACTAAACGTCGAAAAAAATTACCTTGTAGATTTTAAAATTCTGATGGTTTTAGCCTATAGGTTAATTTAGAATGTAGAAATTATATAACTTTTGAACTTGCTCAATTGCCGATTTTTCACAGATTTGGAAGCTATTTTGATTAATTTTATATTTGCTCCAGTTTGCCTTCTGGTTCTAGAGTTATAGACGGTCAAATTCAACAATAATTTAAATTTTGATTGAGAATATCAAAATATTCATGTTTTTATTTGCAGTTTTCGATTGCACTGAGATGCTTTCAATCCCCAATGAGTGCGAGTTAAGGAGTAGAAGTAAAATTAGTCCCAAAGTGGGGATTTAAAAAAACGTAACAAATAAGCGGATTTCAGAAGTTTCAAAAAGTAATTCTCGAACGTCAAAAAACGAAAAAAAAACATCAAACGAAGAAAAATATACTTTGCTCGGATCAATTCACAATTTCCTAATTATTCACACAATGTTAAAATTGCAATAAGACGATATCCATCTCCAATAAATGCAAAATAACGAATAGAATCGAAATTAGTTCCGTAATAAAATAATGGCATATAAGAAATTTTAGAGGTTTAGGTTAGATTTAGAGGTTTAGGGCTGAAGAGTTTTCTAAACACTTAAACATATTTTAGTTGTTAGAGAACTCTTTACCCTCATCACTTTCAATTTTCTTATCTGCAATTGTTTTATTCGTCTACTTTATATGTTGTAAAATCCAAATTTATGTATTATCCTCTAAAAATAGATACAAAAAGAGCAAATATACTTTTTGTCCGGCAGTACCTGAACAAAATTTTCCCAAATCGGTGGATAGGGAGCCGCGGATCGATGAAATGGCCAGCGCGATCTCCCGATCTGACGCCATTGAACTCCTTTTTGTGGGGATATGTCAAAAGTATTGTATAGAAAACTAAGCCCCTCAACTTAGATGACTTAATTAAGAGATGAATCACGCTTGCGATTAGATTCATCAAATGCCAAAAAACGAAAAAAAAAACATCAAACGAAGAAAAAATACTTCGCTGGGGTCGGTTTACAATTTCCTAAATGTTCATAAATATTTTACGTTTTTCATATTTTTATTAATTCATTTTAAAATTGCAATAAGACGTACGACGTAACGACATCGAGACGATATTCATTTCCAATAAATGCAAAACAACGAATTAGAGTTGAAATTAGTTCCGTAGTAAAATACGCCAGAAAAAATATTCGTATATAAGGAATTTTACATAGATGAAGGCCAAGAGTTTTCTAAGTAATTAAAGATATTTTAGTTAGTGGAAAACTCTTTACCCTCATCACTTTAAATTTTATTACCTGCAATTATTTTATTAGTTTAATTTAATTGTTTTAAAATCCAATCTGTTTATTATCCTCTAAAAACAGATACAACAAGGGCAAATGTACTCTTTTTGTATCTATTTTTCATCTTTCATTTTACCAGACGCTTTTCACCTTTGGCGTGCGGTAAAACTTTTTACGTGTGCGTGTAATAGTATATTATTTTAAAAAGAAGGAACATATTACTTTTCTGCCCTTCGCTTCATACAAACAAGCTAGAAAAGTTACTTTAGCTCCTCATAAAACATATTATTTCTATCTTCAGACCTTTGAATTACATTGTTTTAAGTGCTCATAAATTTGTAGATGATCTGACAAGCGACAGGTGAAGTTAGCCCGCCGCCGGCAGGTAAAGTGAGAGCAGGCGTTGAACGGCAGGAAAACACTTTAGCTAGCGGCGACGAGCAGCAGGAAAAAAACTTTGTCTGCAGCCGGGATGACGCCGGTGATGAAACAAGAAAATTAGAGTAACATTTTTTCAAAGGAAAAGTATTGAAATTTGTCAAAAAGTAAAATAAGACATCTGAGATTGAATTAACTGCTTTTTTTTCGGTTTAACAAGATGCGGTTTACGGTATCCTTGGACGGTCACAGAGTTAATAGCACTACTGAATTAGTAGTGTAAAGCAGAAGATTTTGTATCAATACTACAAAAAAATATCTACATATCTGTGAAAATTTTTACGGCCGGTCAAAATACATTCTAAAGTGTTTTCTGGGCTTTGAAGCCGTGGTCCAATGGAATTTCTTCCTGACGTTTCAGCTACAGCTGCGGCAGATATTATCAAAGGCGATGAGGCAAAGGGCGAAGTGACGAAGGGTCGCTTTGTTTTTCTATGAGAAATCTTTTGGTTAGGTTAGTTCAGGTTAGTTTAGGTTAGGTTAGGTTGGTTCAGGTTAGTTCAGGTTAGTTCAGTTCTAGTTTTTTTTTGGTTAGATTAGTTCAATTATGGTTTTTGCTTGATCAGGTCAGGTTTTTCTATGAGGGATTCTTTGGTTAGGTTTTATTAGGTTTTTCAAGATAATCTACATAATTCACAAGGTTACCCAGAGTTTCTTAAAAATGTCACTTGTTGACATTTATGACAAATGTCGTTTTAATTTATATCCTCCCTAATCTATATATTTAATATATAGAATGAGACAGATGAGGGCGTCAATCCACTTACCGAGGTATCTGGTATCTGGCCTTAAAGAGTAGCACTTCAAGTGCGTTTTGTATTTGAAACATTCTTCGACTCTCTTTGATCCACGGGTTGTCCCTCTTGAAGGAGATGGCCACCCAAGTGGTAGCAAGTGGCGAGAGGTTACTGCTTTTTCGGAACGATACAATTCCGCACAAGGCGATTTTGTGAAATCTGTAGCATTGAGAAGAATCCAACAAATTTGCAATATCATTCAACGGAAGAATGAAATCGCCCGGATTCATAAAAGGACGATTTTTAGCTCACCTTTATTATTTAGACATCACCAGTGACTAGTAGGAGTTTAGTTAATATTGTTGTTCGAAAGTAGGAGTAATTAGAAGACATTATCCGGCCAAATCCGGCAGTTTTCAAAGAGCTCAAAGGTATACTTTTCAACTTGTAACACCGTGCTAGTTGAGCAAGAAAATTCAACGATCCAAATTGTTTGCTAAATTAAGAACTGGAATTAACTGAAGTAATTTTTAAAATTTTTAATATAGTTCCATACCTACAAAGAATTTTATGTTTGATTAAAATTTTTATGTTCATGTAGGGCAACACATGTTAACTAAATTCACCTCAGACACGCTCGTTTTTCCCAAAGAATGTTCCTCCGAGGCACATCTGTTAGTTACCACAGTTAAATTTACAGACTCTCGTCACATTGCCTCTTCTTTCAGGTCACTGTATTTCGCAGCACCTCAGTTAACGCAAACTCCATTAATTCCTGAAGGATACAGTAAATTCGAAAATTATGTAAATTGAAAAGAGGCATCAATCTCATCAAAGCCCGCGTTTTATTACTACGGCAAACTTTTCACATTCCATATCTTCGGGCGCCCCGTCATATCTCCCTTGTGTTTGTGTGGAAATTCAACCTCGATCCGTCGTATAATTTGTTTCTTAATTTGCATTTTAATCTCTTTGTTAGCTTGCATAATATTTCGACTCTGAACTAATATACCACAAATATAGAGCTGCACAAAATGAATTAAATTTTTAATAGCAATGCGTAATATTCACATTGTTACTAGAAAAAATGGTCTGGTGACTTGTGTTCCCCTAACCCTCACTTAAGAAGTACGCTGTGATGACAAATCCTCTTGGTTTCACCTTGATTTAATTTTTCTTCTTGTGCAGCCTCTTCCACAATAAGTTCTTCGCATGACGACGTACGCCCTACAAAGGGCTTAAAATAATCCAAGAATAATAGCCTGTTAAGGCTACGGACGAGCGTATTTATTTCATTCCTCAGGATGAGAAATAGCGGTGGACCCAAGCTTGGCCCTCGAGGACCGTCAGAAATAACGGTAAATATGTCGGATTTAAGTGCTTAACCTTTATGTATTGCGGTCATTTAGGAATTCAACAAGCAAGGTCGGACTATTTAGTGAAACCTTTGGGCTTTTAGCATAATTGCTTAGCGCATTTTAATAGCCTTAGGGCTATTCGATCGAAAATAAAATGACAGGGAGGGAATGAAAATCAGGAACATAGACAGCTTTTTACGAATTTGATTGCAAACAAAATATGTTGCTTTATACGAGCCATGAAAACAAAATCGAGCGAGTAATCACTAACAAAATGAGACACCGATTTAAAAATGTTTTTCCAGTTAAAGCGAATAATCAGTGGATGGATGTCCGGGGAATTGAAACCTGGATGAAAATATTTTTCAGTGTTGGGTAATTAAATAAAATGTATTAAAATGTACTTAACAATTTATATGAATTTCTGCTCTGGAATACTGCACAAAATTTACAAAATCAAACGGATCAGCTTTTTTCTTCACTAAATATCCGGGGCCATATTGTTATCTTATATCAAGATACCTATTATCAGAGATTGCGGGAGGCTTCTGATCGTACGAGCGAAACTTGGCGTATCGTGAACTGAAACTCGGACTTTATCTCGTATCACTGAGAGGGCATCTATTGAACCTGGGGTGTTGAAGAACCTGAGTTCTACTGTACTGTTGCTGGGGGTATGAAGATTACAAATACCTGCGCCAATCTTTTTTCCTTACGCAACCAACGGTGGAGATGTTAGAGAGATAATTTCAGAAATAAGAAACTTGCTCGCTTCTGGTGATGATGGCATCTCTGTCAAAATATTTAAAAGACTTCCAGTAGCTGCTTTGGATCTGATGGCCCAATCAATTAATCTCTCATTTCTGAATGGAGACTTCCTGGCGTTTTTAAAGTCGGCTGTTGTCATTCCACTTTTTAAAGGTGGAATTCTTGAGTGTCCCGAAAGTTACCGTCCCATTTCCCTGCTTCCTACTCTTTCTAAGTTGTTTGAGAACTTGGTGAAGAGAAGAGTGATAGCATTTCTCGATAGAAACAATATCTCATCAAGTAGTCAGTTTGGTTTTCGCCAGTTTAGGGGTACTAACAATGAAATATTTGCATTCCTGGTGGACTTGTATTTCAGGATGAATGAGGGGGCAGGGTGTCGGGGGCCTTTTGCGACCTGTCCTGCGTTAGACGCGACATCTTGCTGTCGAAGCTGAAAGGGTACCTAGGTGTCACAAGTGTCAAGTCTGTACATCTCACCTGTACTATGTCACACGTCATCTGTGATATGTTATCTGTCAAGTCTGACACATTTGACAAGAATGACATCATTTTAGGGCCCCAGGCCCCTTTTACTCTAGGGCTCACTTCAAGGTCAAAGTGTCCCAGAACCCCGTCGTTATAACTACTAACACGTATTCTGTGGGCACAACCGATGGCCATCTTCTTGAAAAGTGAGGATTATTAAGGCAGGAACTCGGAATGACAGGAGCGTGAGTTAATAGCGACGTAACAGCCACGAATAGCCTACGTGGCCAGTCGGGTAGCACAGGGGCTTGCTTAGTCCGTGTAGGGCCCTTTCAGCCTGCGCAAAATCTCGATGAAGTTAGTAGTGCCAGCTGGCGACTTGTTAGGACCCTGATGCCTCTGTAGGGGGAATACACATCATACACCACTGACACAGAGAAAATTGAAACCACACACCCTTACTTTCTTTAAGAATGGATAAAGACGGTCGCAAAAGAGAAATTGAAGAGCCTGTAATCGAAGAGAGTAGTTCTAATCCCACAGAAGAAACGTCTCCCAGGATGAAAATTAGTTTCACCCAGGAAGACGAGCTTCCAAACATTCAGGAGACTCAAGGGTCGAGAGGGCAGAGGGAGCGACGAAAGGAGAGAAATCTTCCAATGTCGAGTCCACGGTCCATTCCCACAACCGAGTCAGGAACAGGACAAAGAAAAGGAAAGAACTAAGGGCGGCCTAGAGGAGGGCAGAGAGGGAGGCTGAGTCCAGGACAACCCCGACTGGGCCGGCCTCAGGGTTTACTCCAGTTGTTGACGGTGAAACGCAGTGCCAGACCGAGTGTCCAGGGCACCCTGCGGCCCACCGGAAGGTACCGTAGAGCCAGTGCAGGGGACGCTAAACGTCTGCAAGGCAATTGACCCGGACGAACCGGCTGCTGTGCAGGAGGCTAGAAATCAGGATCTCTCTCTCCCGAAGGATCCAAAGCTAATAAGCCCCCAGCATCACCAGGCAAAAAAAGAAGAGCTCTACAGGTTACTTCACCAGGAAGGTAGGACAAAAAGCCAAAGCGGGTGAGCACAAACCAACAGGGTGAACAAACTCACCGGTAGCTGCTTTTGCGCGCCGATAGGATCCAACTTTCCTCTAAAGAAAGGGGAGTGGGGCCCAGTGGTGCGCGGTCAAAAAGCGCGGCCACCAAAAGGGAGAACCAAGTGGTCTACGCCTCCGAGAGGGTGGGGGGCGGAGCGGAGTCCTTTGACGAGTCGTGCCCACTTAGGCTTATACGATTTTGCAAAATTGTGCGAAAACGGCTAACGATAGGTATAGGAATAATTACATAATGTGACCCTTAATTTTAACTCTTGTGACACTGCAGCCAGAAAAAATTGAGTAATACCGTTCGAAATCACGAGTTATAGTAATTTTTTTAAGTCAATTTTTGATACGGTTTTCTTAGGATCTAGTTTATTATTTTTTTCTACTCGCGTGCGGAAAAGATTACTTTTCCGCACCCATTTGAGTGCGGAAATTAAAAAACTTCAAATGGCTTCTATTTTGCTTCGTTTTAGTATTAGTGATTACCTTGAACAAACCAAAGGAGTTGAAATAATACTTGAAAATAGGGAATTTATTTCTAAATTAATTCTATAAATACCTAACATAATTAACTAACATACCTAACATAACTAACATAATGAACAATGAATTGACCTACATTTGATTATTCACAACATTAGTTGTAAAAGTATTTGTATTTCTATACAATTTAAGCAATAAATTTGAAGCAATAAATGCCAATATATATTTTTATTGAAAAGAGTTTTACTCGTAGAAAAGTATCACTTTCCGCAGTTGTTAGCAAAATAACTATTTTAATCGTCCTAGGTTATCAGGTGGTTGTCAATTAGCACCAAAGCATTTGAAAAAATCTAATCGCTTGAGTGACAAACATGATTTAAATCTAACAAGTTTTCGGGGTTCAGAGATAATCTGGTTCAGATAGCCTAAGGGAAACCATAACATTTTTTCCGTAGAAATAAACGTAAAATTCAAAAATACAAAAAAATGTGGGGTACTATTTAAAATAATGAAGTTTACTACGCCTTCCGGATTTACTTAAATTCCGAATTCAAAGTCGCAGATCAGTTAAACTTCTACTTTAAAGTCGGAATTTTACAAAATTCCGACTTTGAGCTCAGAATTTGACTAAATTTCGACTTTAATCTTGGAATTTAACTAAATTCCGGGTTTGAACTCGGAATTTCACTAAATTCCAACTTTAGATTGGAAATTTAACTAAGTTTCGACTTTAAAGTCTAACTATTATTTTGAACTCGGAATTTAACAAAATTCCGACTTTAAACTAGGAATTTAAGTAATTTCCTAATTTACAGTCGGAATTTAAGGAAAAAAAAATTTGTTGGCCCTTCTACGCCTTCGTAACTAAATTCCGACTTTGAACTCCGACTTTAACATTCCGACTTTGAACTCGGACTTTAACTAAATTCCGACTTTGAACTCGAGATTTAACTAAATTCCAACTTTGAACTCAGAACTTAACTAAATTCCGACTCTGAACTCGGAATTTAAATAAATTCTGATTTTAAATCCGGAATTTAACTAAATTCCGACTTTGAACTCTGAATTTAACTACATTCCGATTTTAAACTCGGAGTTTTTGTAAGTTCTTTTAAAGTCGAACCTCGAAGTCGGAATTTAACTAAATTCCGACATTGAACTCGGAATTTAAATAAATTCCGACTTTAAATTTGGAATTTAACTAAGTTCCGACTTTGAACTCTGAATTTAACTAAATTCCGACTTTAAACACGGAATTTTAATAAATTCTGAGTTTGAACTCAAACTTTAACTAAATTCCAACTTTGAACTCGGAATTTAACTAAATTCCGATTTAGAATTCGGACTTTAACTAAATTCCGAATTTCAACTCGGAATTTCAGTAAATTCCAACTTTAAACTGGAAATTTAACTAAATTTCGTCTTTATAGTCGTAATTTAAGTAAATTATTAAGTAAATTCCTAAATTCCGACCTTGAACTCGGAATTCAACTAAATTCCGGCTTTGAACTCGGAATTTCACCAAATTCCAACTTTAAACTGGAAATTTAACTAAATTTCTACTTTAAAGTCGAAATTTAACTAAATTCCGGACTTGAACTCGGAATTTCACAAAATTCCAACTTTAAACTGGAAATTTAACTAAATTCCGCCTTTAAACTCGGAATTTAAGTAAATTTCTAATTTAAAGTCGGAATTTAAGAAAAAAGACTTGTTGGCCCTTCTATGTCTTTGTAAAATTCCGACTTCGAACTCGAACTTTAACTAAATTTCGACTGTGAACTCGGATTTTAACCAAATTTCGACTTCGAACTTGGAATTTAACAAATTCCGACTTTGAACTCGGACTTTAACTAAATTCCGACTTTTGAACTCGAGATTTAATTAAATTCCAACTTTGAACTCGGAATTTAAACAATTTCTGAATTTAAATTCGGAATTTAACTAAACTGCGACCTTGAACTCTGAATTTAACTATATTCCGACTTTGAACTCGGAATTTAAATAAATTCCGACCTTAAATTCGGAATTTATCTAAGTTTTGACTTTAGTCTCTCAATTTTAACTAGGAATTTAACTAAATTCCGAGTTTAAAGATGGAATTTAACTAAACTCCGACTTTAAATTCAGAATTTAACTGAATTACGTCTTTAACTGGAAATTTAACTTAATTTCGACTCTGAATTTGAAAATTAACAAATTCCGACATTTAACTCGGAATTTAACTAAATTCCGATTTTAAACAGATAATATAACTAAATTCTTAGTTTAAAGTCGGAATTTAAGAAAAAAGATCTTGTTGGCTTCTCTTCTTGTTGGCCATCGTATATTTTTATGTTAAAATTTTCTAAAAGGAAATCAATTTAAATTTGGGTTCACTCGTTTGAAAAATCCGTTCTTGGGTCAAAATTACTTTGAAGGAAAAAACGCAAATTGGTGTGAATATATAGAAAAAACTACAAAAGCGCAAGATTAGTTAAAAATTACAAAAGTTAAAAAAAATAAAATATTTTAGGACAGACAAACCTTGAAATAATAAAAGCACAACGAAAAGTCTAATTTATATCATTAAAAAAAAATCAACAAAACATGACAAAGGATAAGAATGGACAAATATAAGTAATAAAAAAATAAGAAAGAAAAAAATAAATTAAAAGCTATAAGAGCACCGAGTTAAGAAATATGGGAAAATCTGAAAGTGTGAATTTAACGAAATTCCGACTTTGAACTCGGGATTTAACTAAATTTCCACTTTGAACTCAGAATTTAACTAAATTCTGGCTTTAATCTCGGAATTTAACTAAATTTCGGCCTTGAACGCAGAATGTAACTAAATTTCGACTTTAAAGTCGGAATTTAACTAAATTGCGACTTTGAACTCGCAATTTAACTAGAGTTTGACTTTAAATTCGGAATTTAAGTAAATTCCGACTTTGAACTCTGAATGTAACTAAATTCCGCCTTTAAACTCGGAATACTAAAATCCTAGCTTAAAGTCGGAATTTAAGAGAAAAAAAATCTTGTTGGCCCTTCTACGCATTCGTAAAATTCCGACTTTGAATCAGTAATTTAACTAAATTCCGACTTTGAACTCGGACTTTAACTAAATTTCGACTTTGAATTCGGAATTTAAATGAATTCTGATTTTAAATTCGGAATTTAATTCGGAATTTAAGTAAATTCTGACTCTGAACTCTCAATTTAACTAAATTCCGACTCTGAACTCTCAATTTAACTAAATTCCGACTTTATATTCGGAATTTTAGTAAATTCCGACTTTGAACTGGAAATTTAACTAAATTTCTACTTTAAAGTAGGAATTTAACTAAATTCCGACCTTGAACTCGAAACTTTACTAAATTCCGATTTTGACCTCTGAATTTAACTACATTCCGACTTTAAACTCGGAATTTAACTAAATTCCTAATTTTAAGTCGCAATTTAAGAAAAAAAATCATGTTGTCCCTTCTACGCCTTTGTAAAATTCCGACTTTAAAGTCGGACTTTGAACTCGGATTTTAAATAAATTCTTACTTTGAACTCGGAATTTAAATATATTCGGACTTTAAATTCGGAATTTAATTCCGAATTTGAACTCTGAATTTAACTAAATTCCGACTTTAAACTCGGAATTTTACTAAATGCCGACTTTGAACTCTGAATGTAACTAAATTTCAACTTTAAACTGGAATTTAACTAAGTTCGTAGTTGAAAGTCGGAATTTTAGAAAAAACAAATCTTTTTGGCCTTCTACGCCTTTGTAAAATTACTCGGAATTTAACTAAATTCCAACTAACTGGAAATTTAACTAAATTTCGACATTAAAGTCGGAATTTATCTTAATTCCGACTTTAAACTCGAACCTCGAACTCGGAATTTAACTAAATTCCGACTTCGTACATTATTATATCAAAATTATCTAGAAGGAAATCAATTTATATGTCGGTTCCCTAGTTAGAAAAATCCGTTTTTGGGTCAAAATTACTTCGAAGGAAAAAACGCAGAGTGCAAATTAGATCAATGAAAACAAAATAAGTATAAAATAAAGAAAAAACAAAATATGGCAATTAAGACGAATATGAAGAGCAATATGAAAGAAAAAATTTAAAACTACAAAAGCACACGATTAGTTAAAAATTACTAAAGTTAAAAAAAAATTACAATATTTCAGGGCAGAAAAATCTTGAGAGTATAAAAACACAACAAAAAATCTAATTTATATCATTAAAAAAAATCAACAAAACATGACGAAGGATAAGAATAGACAAATATAAAAAAAAATAAGAAAGAAAAAAATAAATTAAAAGCTATAAAAGCACCGATTTAAGAAACCAGACGGAAAAATCTGAAAATTACATTACTAAAACAGTTTTTTTTCGGACCAAAATATTCACAATAATTCAGTAATGGCGGTATCAACTTCGGGTACCTCACAAGGAAAAATATTTTAGACGTGAAAGCCCCATCGCAAATGTAATGAAATTTTCAAAAATTACTTTTTGTAGTTTTGGAATTACCGACCCCGGTAGTTCCCGATGGGACACCCTGTATAGTGGTCCAACAATGTCAACAAAAATTATTTTCGTTCTTTAGTATCCGCTCCTGAGGAAGCGGATTTTTTTAGCCTATTCCATCTCTTTTCTGGCGTTAATCTAACATAATACCTATGGATATACCTGGATGGCAGTTGCTGTCCATCATCATCAGGTAGGTGCTAGAGTAATAAATCTGAGCGCAAATAACCAAACGGTTTTTGCATGATCCCATTGTTTGTGAGTTATCCCCCCCCCCTCCCTCTCCCCATAAATCTCTCATATGCTTTAAAAATAAATAAAATTCGTCAAAAAAAAAAGTTGTATTAGTTGAAGCGAGAATACATACATATATGCGAAGTAATATAGGAGAAAACGGAAAAGTTTCGCATCCATCTTCATCCATATCTTGCCAGGCCCATTTCGTTTAATGTTAAGTTTTTGCTGCCATCGATATTCCCGGAAAGTTAGGAAAGTTATTTTGTTTCCTCAGGGATACAACGTAAAGCTTTGTTCTTTAGCGGTCGTTTCCCGTTTACGTTCTACTGACTCGCTGCCCTTTAATATCGGGGGCAACACGAAACTACCCCTTTGGATCCGCACGAATATCACCCGCAAGAAATAAACAGGATTAGATCTCGTCCAGTTTTCAACTGCATTAATGGACTTTTGATCTGCTTGTTGCAGTTCTCGGTCGGATTTAAAACTTTAAAAACGCCCTAATGAAACGAAAAAGTTGTGTGAAAATAAATCCATTAAAGGCGAAACAACAGCCGCCGGAGACCGACTATTGAAACAAACTTTATGGAAGTATGGCACGACAACAAGAAGACATGAAAGAATCCGAAGCGAGAACAGAACGCTTTTGTTGCTCAAAGTAAAAACTGGAACGTATTACTTTAAGAGTGCTTGTTTCAGGAAACCGTGTTGGCACTCGGATCTGCAGGATTAAACATGTGCATTTAAATTTACTGCGAGTAATCGAAAACCAATGCATTGGAGAACATTCTATGAAGCTTCCTCTATATAGTATCCACTCTGCCGGACGGTTTTTCATTTGCAGTAGTCGTTTGTATGTCCTCTGGAACAAATTGGAAACTGGATCTGGTGTGGGCGCTCAAGCTGAAATGCTAGCAACACAAATAGAACTTTTTCAATAATTGGCATCCATCATAATTTTTATCATCCATTGAGAATCTAAAAGATCCGATATGAATTCAAATAGCAACTTTTTAAGTCAGTGGAGTGAAAATGAAGAAAAAAGAAACCAAAGTCTATTTAATTTGATTTTGCCAACCTTTTTCCGACCCAATTTAGCGTTTTTTTCAGACCTTTTGGAAAAATTGAGGTTGGAATTAGGGCTGAAATCGTAAAAGTAATCCACACTGTCTAAAAATGTAAATGTATACTTTTTTTTTAAGAAATCTAATTTTAGAACAAAATCAGGTAAAACTGGTTCACTGGTTCTCATTCGTTGTTTTTGGTAACATTATTTTTTAGGTGAAAACAGTGATATTTGACTGAAAGCGCAAGGGTAAAAATAACTTAAAAATTACTTGAATCGTCTAAAAAGACGAATTTGAAATTTTCGGAAACTTCTATGTTAAAATTAGGGCCAAAATCAGTTAAAAAGTGGCATAAAGAGTCTAAAAATGTAAATGGGGAGTGTTTGGAGAAATTCAGGTTAAAGTTAAGCCCTAAATCGATTAAAATGACCCAGACTAAAAATGCACATTTCAATGTTTTTGGAGAAATTCTATTTTAGAACAAAATCAGGCAAAACTGACAGGAAATGGAAAATTACACTTTTGGACTAGAATAAGTAAAATTTCAATCAGAATTCCTGTAAAAGACAAATTTGATATTTTCCCTCTTCTTAGAGAAATTCAAGTTAAAATTATGGCCAAAATCAGTGAAAATTTACTCAAATCTTCAAAAAAATGCAAACTAAATGTTTACTCAAAAATCTGGATCAGGGAGATGGTAAAATAGTTCAAAAATGGCTTGAATCTTCTAAAAAGGAAAAAAATTGGACGAATTTGAAAATTTTGGAAAAATCCTGGCTAAGATTAAGAAAAAATAGGTTAAAAAAATTGGACAAAGCTTCCAAAAATGCAAATGTGGAGTACTTCGAGAAATTTACGTTAGAATTAGGGTTAAAATCCATTAAAAATGACCCATTTCATCTAGAAATGTACATTTTGATATTTTTGGGGTGCTTGGAGAGATTCAGGTTAGAATTAGGCTCAAAATTGATTAAAAATAAACCCCAATGTCTAAAAATGCACATTTTGAGGTTTTCGGATAAACTCAGTTACAAGTCAAGTACAACAAAATCAGGCAAAACTCATAATAAATGGTAAAATCGCACTTTTGGACTAAAATACAAATTTGGCATTTCCCCTTCCCTTAAGCTGATTTTGCAGAAATTCAGGTTAAACATATAACCAAAATCAGTGAAAATATCTCAAACCTTACAAAACTGTAAACTAGAGATTTTCTGAAAAAATTGGGTCAGGAGGAGGGTAAAAATAGTTAAAAAATGACTTGAATTTCTAAAAGGAAAAAAAATTGAACAAATATTGAAAATTTTGGAATAATCCTGGCTAAGATTAAAAAAAGTAGATTAAACAAACGGGACAAAGGTCTAAAAATGCAAATATGGAATACTTGGAGAAATTCTGGATAGAATTAGGATTAAAATTCATTAAAAATAACTCATCTCTCTCTCTCTCTGGGGCGTTTGCAGAGATTCAAGTAAGACTTAAGCCCAAAATTGGTTAAAAATGACCCCCTGCGTCTAAAAATGCACATTTTGATACTTTTGTATAAATTCAATTGAAAAAACAAAATCAGGAAAACTCATAATAATTGGTAAAATCACACTTTTGGACTAAAATACAAATTTGGTATTTCCCCTTCGCTTGAGCTGATTTTGGAGAAATTCAAGTAAAAATTATGGCCAAAATCAGCAGAAATTAACTCGAATTTTCCAAAAACGCAAACTAAAGGTTTACTGAAAAATTTGGGTCAAGGCAAGTGTATAGTTCAAAAATGACTTGAGTCTTCTAAAAAGGAAAAAAATTGAACGAATATTGAAAAGTTTGGAAAATATATTATGAATAAATTTTGGAAAAACTGTGGAAAAAAAATTGGAAAAAAGCGTTTAAAAATGGAAATGTTTAGTACTTGGAGAACTTCAGGTTAGAATTAGGATTAAAATCCATTAAAAATGACTCATCTCCTATAGAAATGCACATTTTGATATTTTTGGGGAGTTTGGAGAGATTCAGGTTAGAGTTAAAACCAAAATGGATTAAAAATGAACCCCTTCGTCTAAAAATGCGCATTTGATGTTCTCGGATAAATTCGATTTTAGATCAAAATCAAGCAAAACTCATAAGAAGTAGTAAAATCACAATTTTTTGAAAAAAAAATTTGGTATTTCCTCTTCCCTTTAGCTGATTTTGGAAAAATTCAGGGAAAAATTGTGGCCAAAATCAGTGAAAATAAACTTAAATATTCCAAAAATGCAAGCTAACCGTTTACCGAAAAATTTGAGTCAGGACAAGGGTAAAAGTAGTTCAAAAATGACTTCAATCTTCTAAAAAGAAAACAGTTTGAATGAATTTGAAAATTTTGGAATAATTCTGGCTACGGGTGGGGGGGGGGGGGAAATGGATTAAAAATTTTCCTTTTTTTTTCTAAATATGCATATTTTGATGTTTTCGGGTAAATTCAATTTTAGAACAAAATCAGGCAAAATTCATAATAAATGGTAAAATCACTCTTTTGGACTAAAACGCAAATTTGGTATTTCCACTTCCTTTAAGCTGATTTTGGAAAAATTCAGACAAGTAAAAATTATATCCAAAATCAATAAAAAATAACTCAAATATTCCTAAAATGCAAACTAAAGGTTTATTGAAAAATGTGGGTCAGGGCAAAGGTAAAACTAATTCAAAAATGCCTTTAATCTTCTAAAAAGGAGAATCTTTGAACGAATTTGAAAATTTTTGAATAATTCTGGCGAAGAATAAGAAAAAAAAACTTAAAAATGGGACAAAGCATCTGAAAATGCAAATGTGGAATACTTGGAGAAATTCAGGTTAGAATTAGCATTGAAATCCATAAAAATCACCCATCTCATCTAGAAATGCACATTTTGATATTTTGGGGTGTTTGGAGAGAGTAGGGTTAGAGTTAAGGCCAAAATTGATTAAAAATGACCCTCTACGTCTAAAAATGCACCTTTTGATATTTTCGGATAAATTCAATTTTAGAACAAAATCAGGCAAAACTCATAATAAATGGTAAAATCACACCTTTGGCTTAAAATACAAATTTGGTATTTCCCCTTCCTTTAAGCATATTTTGGAGAAATTTCGGTAAAATGTATCGCCAAAATCTGAAAAATAACTCAGATCTTCAAAAAGTGCAAACTAAAGGTTTACTGAAAAATTTGGGTCAGGGCAAGGGTAAAAATATTGAAAAAATGAATTGAATCTTCAAAAAAGGAAAAAAATTGAACAAATTTGAAAACTTTGGAATAATCCTGACTAAAACGTGCAAACTAAAGGTTTACTGAAAAATTTGGGTCAGGGCAAGGGTAAAAATAATGAAAAAATGAATTGAATCTTCAAAAAAGGAAAAAAATTGAACAAATTTGAAAACTTTGGAATAATCCTGGCTAAGATTAAGAAATAATCGGTTAAAAAATGATATAAATGGGTTTTAAAAATGCAATGTAGTAGAGCAGATGCTTGGGGGGGTCTCATATGGAAATGCACGATTTGATATTTTTGAGGAAATTCAATGTTGGATTAAATTTTTGCAAAATTGATTTAAATGAATATTAAAATTACATTTTTGGATAAAAATAAGTGAAATTTGACTCGAAGTATCTGCAAAATACAAACTGCATGTTTCTTCTTTTCTTTAACTGAATTGGCAGATATTCAGGTTAAGATTTTGGCCAAAATCAGTAAAAATGGCTCAAATAAGAATGCAAATTAAAAATAAAATTAAAAAATGTTGTCAAAATAAAGGCAAAAGAGGTTTAAAAATTACTTTTAAGTAGACCAAAAATGTGAATTTGATGAAATGGAAAATACAGGTTAAAATAAAGACAAACATCGTTTAAAAACTGGCACAAAGCGCCTAAGAATGCAAGTTTGGAGTCTTTGGATGTCAATCGATTAAAAATTACCGACCATGTCTAAAAATGCACATTTTAATGTTTTTCAAAAAATTCTATTTTAGAACAAAATCAGACAAATATGATTCAAATAAATATATGTATTGTGGACCTAAAAATTGAAAGTTGACTCAAAATCCCTGCAAATGCAAATTTGGTGTCTGTCGAGGAAACCAATCTAAAAATCGGCGTAACTGTATTTAAGTCGTCTAAAAATGCAAATTAAAAGTTTTCTGAAAAATGCAGGTCAAGATAAGGGTCAAGTTTGTTGACTTAAATCGTGTTAAAAATGCCAATACAGTTTAATATTAAGGTTAACCTAAAATCGATTGAAAATGATCCGCTTTGTCTAAAAATACAAATTTATTTCTTAGAAATCAGGCAAAATTAATAATAAATGGTAAACTAATACAATTGGATTAAAATAAACGAAATTTGATTCAAAATCCCTGTAAAACACAAATTTGGTGTTTTCTCTTCACTAAGATGAAAATCAGTGAAAAATAACTCATATCTTTCAAAAATGTAACCTAAGGGTTTATTAAAAAATCTGGATCAGAGCAAGGATAGAACTCTTTTAGAAAATGACTTAAATCTTCTAAAAAGACGAATTTGAAAATTGTGGAATGATCCAGGCATAGATTAAAGAAAAATTGGTAAAAAATGGGACAAAGCGTCTAAAAATGCAAATGTGGAGTACTTGGAGAAATTCAGGTTAGAAATATGATTAAAATCGATTAAAAATGACCCATCTCGTCTACTAATGCACATTTTGATATTTTTGGGGAAATTAAATTTTGGAATAATTTCATGCAAAACTTCTTCAAATAAATGGTTAAATTACATTTTTGGACTAAAATAAGTAAAATAATTTGACTGAGAGTCCCTGTAAAATACAAACTTGTTGTTACTCCTTTTTCTAACCTGAAATTGCAGATATTCTGATTAAGGTTTTAGTCAAAATCAGTGAAAATTACTCAAGTCTTCTAAAAGAAAAATTAAAACATCATCATAACATTAAAAGCCTCTCCCTTTTGGTTCATACGTATTACAGTTTATTATAACTGTAGCGTGATCTTTATCGGCTTGAAGAATTTTAATATTATTATACTTTTTTTAGAGAATCGAGTGCCTTTCACTCGATAGGATTTTGTTTGATATCAGAAATGACTCAAAGCGACTAAAAACGCAATACTAAAATTTTTGGAAAAATGCAGGTTAGAGTTAGGGTTAAAATTGATTAAAACTGACCCATATTTATTAAAAATGCAAATTTAAAGTTGTGGAAGAATTCTGGTCAGGATAAAAGAAAAAATGTGTTATAAATGACCCAAAGTTTCTAAAAATGTAAACTAAAAAATTTTTCAAAAATCTCCGGTTAAGATATAGGCAAAAAACGATTAGAAATTACTCAACGCATCAAAAAATGCAAATTTGAAGCTTCTGCAGAAACCCAAATAAGAATTAAGACCAAAACAATTTTGAAAATAACTAAAAGTATTTAATATTGCAAATTTTTAGTGTTCAGAAAAATTCAGGTCAGGGTTAATGCCAAAAATGGGTTTCGAATTACTCAAAGCGTCCAAAAATGCAAACTTAAAGTTTTTGGAAAAATGCACTTTAGAATTAGGGCTAAAACTATCTATAACTGACATGCGTACCCTAAGAATGCAAACCTGAAGACTATAGTTGTTTTTAAATAACTCGAAGCATTTGAAATTGCAAATTTTAAGTTGGTGGAAAACTGCAGAAGGCCAAAAATGTGTTGAAAATCACTCACAGCGTCTATAGATGCAAACTTGAAATTTTTGGAAAAATGCACCTTATAATTAGGGCTAAAATTGATTAAAACTGACCCACATTTCCTAAAATTGCAAACTTTGTCAGGATCAGGATTAAAGCCAAAAATGGGTTAATAATTACTCAAAGCGTTCAAAAACGCAAACTTAAAATTTTTGGAAAAATGCACATTAGAATTAGAGTTAAATCGGTCAAAAACTAATCCACATATCCAAAAAATACAAATTTGGAGTTGTGGAAAATTTCAACATAAAATTAAAGGAAAAATGTGTTAAAAATAACCCAAAACGTCTAAAAATGCTTATTAAAAATTTTTGGAAAAATTCCGGTGAGGATTAAACTCAAAATTGATTAAGAACTGCTTGAAGCGACTGAAAATGCAAACTTACAGTTTTTGAAAAAAAGTAAAATAAGAATGAATACCTAGATCGTGCTATAAATTGTTTTAGGAGAAATGCAAGTCAAGATTAAAGCCAAAATGAGTTAGAAATTTCTCAAAGCGTCTAAAGAAGCTTACCTAAAATTTTTTGAAAAAATGCAGGTTAGAATTAGGGGTACAGTTGATTAAAACTGACTACATTGTTTAAAAATGCAAGTTGGAAGTATTTGGAAAAAATTTAAATAGCAATTAAGACCAAAATGATGTTTAAACAACTTAAAGAGTTAAACATTGCAAGTTTTGAATTTGTGGATAAAGTGAGGAAAATCACTCACAGCGGCTAAAGATTCAAACTAGAAATTTTTGTAAAAATTCGCGATAGAATTAGGGCTAAAATCGATTACAACTGACCCACATTTCTTAAAAGATTTTCTGGAAAAAATGAGTACAGGATGAAGGCCTTAATCGATTAAAAATAACTCAATGTTTGTAAAAATGCAAGTTTTTGGAAAGATCAAAGATATTTCTGTAAAAAACTAAATAAAGACAATGGAAGTCCAAGATACTTCGCTTAACTCAACACATATCTTGTCTTGTCTCATTACGACATACATGTTAAAGAATGTACAAGATAGGTGTTTGGAGAGAGTAGGGTTAGAGTTAAGGCCAAAATTGATTAAAAATGACCCTCTACGTCTAAAAATGCACATTTTAATATTTTCGGATAAATTCAATTTTTGAACAAAATCAGGCAAAACTCATAATAAATGGTAAAATCACACTTTTGGCCTAAAATACAAATTTGGTATTTCTCCTTCCTTTAAGCATATTTTGGAGAAATTTAGGTAAAATATATCGCCAAAATCTGAAAAATAACTCAAATCTTCAAAACGTGCAAACTAAAGGTTTACTGAAAAATTTGGGTCAGGGCAAGGGTAAAAATAATGAAAAAATGAATTGAATCTTCAAAAAAGGAAAAAAATTGAACAAATTTGAAAACTTTGGAATAATCCTGGCTAAGATTAAGAAATAATCGGTTAAAAAATGATATAAATGGGTTTTAAAAATGCAATGTAGTAGAGCAGGTGCTTGGAGAAATTCAGGTTAGAGTTAGGATTAAAATCGACTAAAAGTGACCCGTCTCATATGACAATGCACGATTTGATATTTTTGAGGAAATTCAATGTTGGATTAAATTTTTGCAAAATTGATTTAAATGAATATTAAAATTACATTTTTGGATAAAAATAAGTGAAATTTGACTCGAAGTATCTGCAAAATACAAACTGCATGTTTCTTCTTTTCTTTAACTGAATTGGCAGATATTCAGGTTAAGATTTTGGCCAAAATCAGTAAAAATGGCTCAAATAAGAATGCAAATTAAAAATAAAATTAAAAAATGTTGTCAAAATAAAGGCAAAAGAGGTTTAAAAATTACTTTTAAGTAGACCAAAAATGTGAATTTGATGAAATGGAAAATACAGGTTAAAATAAAGACAAAAATAGTTTAAAAACTGGCACAAAGCGCCTAAGAATGCAAGTTTGGAGTCTTTGGATGTCAATCGATTAAAAATTACCGACCATGTCTAAAAATGCACATTTTAATGTTTTTCAAAAAATTCTATTTTAGAACAAAATCAGACAAATCTGATTCAAATAAATATATGTATTGTGGACCTAAAAATTGAAACTCAAAATCCCTGCAAATGCAAATTTGGTGTCTGTCGAGGAAACCAATCTAAAAATCGGCGTAACTGTATTTAAGTCGTCTAAAAATGCAAATTAAAAGTTTTCTGAAAAATGCAGGTCAAGATAAGGGTCAAGTTTGTTGACTTAAATCGTGTAAAAAATGCCAATACAGTTTAATATTAAGGTTAACCTAAAATCGATTGAAAATGATCCCCCCGCTTTGTCTAAAAATACACATTTCTTTCTTAGAAATCAGGCAAAATTAATAATAAATGGTAAACTAATACTATTGGATTAAAATAAACGAAATTTGATTCAAAATCCCTGTAAAACACAAATTTGGTGTTTTCTCTTCCCTAAGATGAAAATCAGTGAAAAATAACTCATATCTTTCAAAAATGTAACCTAAGGGTTTATTAAAAAAATAGAAAATTTTGGTTTGATTCAGGATGAGATTAAAGAAAAATTGGTAAAAAATGGGACAAAGCGTCTAAAAATGCAAATGTGGAGTACTTGGAGAAATTCAGGTTAGAAATATGATTAAAATCGATTAAAAATGACCCATCTCGTCTGCTAATGCACATTTTCATATTTTTGGGGAAATTAAATTTTGGAATAATTTCAAGCAAAACTTCTTCAAATAAATGGTTAAATTACATTTTTGTACTAAAATAAGTGAAATAATTTGACTGGGAGTCCTTGTAAAATACAAACTTGGTGTTACTCCTTCTTCTAACCTGAAATTGCAGATATTCGGATTAAGGTTTTAGCCGAAATCAGTGAAAATTACTCAAGTCTTCTAAAAGAAAAATTAAAACTTCATCATAACATTAAAAGCCTCTCCCTTTTGGTTCATAAGTATTACAGTTTATTATAACTGTAGCGTGATCTTTATCGGCTTGAAGAATTTTAATATTATTATACTTTTTTTAGAGAATCGAGTGCCTTTCACTCGATAGGATTATGTTTGATATCAGAAATGACTCAAAGCGACTAAAAACGCAATACTAAAATTTTTGGAAAAATGCAGGTTAGAATTAGGGTTAAAATTGATTAAAACTGACCCATATTTATTAAAAATGCAAATTTAAAGTTGTGGAAGAATTCTGGTCAGGATGAAAGAAAAAATGTGTTATAAATGACCCAAAGTTTCTAAAAATGTAAACTAAAAAATTTTTCAAAAATCTCCGGTTAAGATATAGGCAAAAAACGATTAGAAATTACTCAACGCATCAAAAAATGCAAATTTGGAGCTTCTGAAGAAACTCAAATAAGAATTAAGACCAAAACCATTTTGAAAATAACTAAAAGTATTTAATATTGCAAATTTTTAGTGTACAGAAAAATTCAGGTCAGGGTTAATGCCAAAAATGGGTTTCGAATTACTCAAAGCGTCCAAAAATGCAAACTTAAAGTTTTTGGAAAAATGCACGTTAGAATTAGGGCTAAAACTATCTATAACTGACATGCGTACCCTAAGAACGCAAACTTGAAGACTATAGTTGTTTTTAAATAACTCGAAGCATTTGAAATTGCAAATTTTAAGTTGGTGGAAAAGTGCAGAAGGCCAAAAATGTGTTGAAAATCACTCACAGCGTCTATAGATGCAAACTTGAAATTTTTGGAAAAATGCACCTTATAATTAGGGCTAAAATTGATTAAAACTGACCCACATTTCCTAAAATTGCAAACTTTGTCAGGGTCAGGATTAACGCCAAAAATGGGTTAATAATTACTCAAAGCGTTCAAAAACGCAAACTTAAAATTTTTGGAAAAATGCACATTAGAATTAGAGTTAAATCGGTCAAAAACTAATCCACATATCCAAAAAATACAAATTTGGGGTTGTGGAAAATTTCAACATAAAATTAAAGGAAAAATGTGTTAAAAATAACCCAAAACGTCTAAAAATGCTTATTAAAAATTTTTGGAAAAATTCCGGTGAGGATTAAACCCAAAATTGATTAAGAACTGCTTGAAGCGACTGAAAATGCAAACTTACAGTTTTTGAAAAAAAGTAAAATAAGAATGAATACCTAGATCGTGCAATAAATTGTTTTAGGAGAAATGCAAGTCAAGATTAAAGCCAAAATGAGTTAGAAATTTCTCAAAGCATCTAAAGAAGCTTATCTAAAATTTTTTGAAAAAATGCAGGTTAGAATTAGGGCTACAGTTGATTAAAACTGACTACATTGTTTAAAAATGCAAGTTGGAAGTATTTGGAAAAAATTTAAATAGCAATTAAGACCAAAATGATTTTTAAACAACTTAAAGAGTTAAAAATTGCAAGTTTTGAATTTGTGGAAAAGTGAGGAAAATCACTCACAGCGGCTAAAGATGCAAACTAGAAATTTTTGTAAAAATTCGCGATAGAATTAGAGCTAAAATTGATTACAACTGACCCACATTTCTTAAAAGATTTTCTGGAAAAAGTGAGTTCAGGATGAAGGCCTTAATCGATTAAAAATAACTCAATGTTTGTAAAAATGCAAGTTTTTGGAAAGATCAAAGATATTTCTGTAAAAAACTAAATAAAGACAATGGAAGTCCAAGATACTTCGCTTAACTCAACACATATCTTGTCTTGTCTCATTACGACATACATGTTAAAGAATGTACAAGATAGGTGTTTGGAGAGAGTAGGGTTAGAGTTAAGGCCAAAATTGATTAAAAATGACCCTCTACGTCTAAAAATGCACATTTTAATATTTTCGGATAAATTCAATTTTTGAACAAAATCAGGCAAAACTCATAATAAATGGTAAAATCACACTTTTGGCCTAAAATACAAATTTGGTATTTCTCCTTCCTTTAAGCATCAGGCAAAATTAATAATAAATGGTAAACTAATACTATTGGATTAAAATAAACGAAATTTGATTCAAAATCCCTGTAAAACACAAATTTGGTATTTTCTCTTCCCTAAGATGAAAATCAGTGAAAAATAACTCAAATCTTTCAAAAATGTAACCTAAGGGTTTATAAAAAAATCTGGATCAGAGCAAGGATAGAACTCTTTTAGAAAATGACTTAAATCTTCTAAAAAGACGAATTTGAAAATTTTGGAATGATCCAGGCTGAGATTAAAGAAAAATTGGTAAAAAATGGGACAAAGCGTCTAAAAATGCAAATGTGGAGTACTTGGAGAAATTCAGGTTAGAAATATGATTAAAATCGATTAAAAATGACCCATCTCGTCTGCTAATGCACATTTTCATATTTTTGGGGAAATTAAATTTTGGAATAATTTCAAACAAAACTTCTTCAAATAAATGGTTAAATTACATTTTTGTACTAAAATAAGTGAAATAATTTGACTGGGAGTCCTTGTAAAATACAAACTTGGTATTACTCCTTCTTCTAACCTGAAATTGCAGATATTCGGATTAAAGTTTCAGCCGAAATCAGTGAAAATTACTCAAGTCTTCTAAAAGAAAAAATAAAACATCATCATAACATTAAAAGCCTCTATCTTTTGGTTCATACGTATTACAGTTTATTATAACTGTAGCGTGATCTTTATCGGCTTGAAGAATTTTAATATTATTATACTTTTTTTAGAGAATCGAATGCCTTTCACTCGATAGGATTTTGTTTGATATCAGAAATGACTCAAAGCGACTAAAAACGCAATACTAAAATTTTTGGAAAAATGCAGGTTAGAATTAGGGTTAAAATTGATTAAAACTGACCCATATTTATTAAAAATGCAAATTTAAAGTTGTGGAAGAATTCTGGTCAGGATGAAAGAAAAAATGTGTTATAAATGACCCAAAGTTTCTAAAAATGTAAACTAAAAAATTTTTCAAAAATCTCCGGTTAAGATATAGGCAAAAAACGATTAGAAATTACTCAACGCATCAAAAAACGCAAATTTGAAGCTTCTGAAGAAACTAAAATAAGTATTAAGACCAAAACCGTTTTGAAAATAACTAAAAGTTTTTAATATTGAAAATTTTGAGTTTTCAGAAAAATGCAGGTCAGGGTTAATGCCAAAAATGGGTTACGAATTACTCAAAGCGTCCAAAAATGCAAACTTAAAGTTTTTGGAAAAATGCACTTTATAATTAGGGCTAAAACTATCTATAACTGACATGCGTACCCTAAGAATGCAAACTTGAAGACTATAGTTGTTTTTAAATAACTCGAAGCATTTGAAATTGCAAATTTTAAGTTGGTGGAAAAGTGCAGAAGGCCAAAAATGTGTTGAAAATCACTCACAGCGTCTATAGATGCAAACTTGAAATTTTTGGAAAAATGCACCTTATAATTAGGGCTAAAATTGATTAAAACTGACCCACATTTCCTAAAATTGCAAACTTTGTCAGGGTCAGGATTAACGCCAAAAATGTGTTAAAAATAACCCAAAACGTCTAAAAATGCTTATTAAAAATTTTTGGAAAAATTCCGGTGAGGATTAAACCCAAAATTGATTAAGAACTGCTTGAAGCGACTGAAAATGCAAACTTACAGTTTTTGAAAAAAAGTAAAATAAGAATGAATACCTAGATAGTGCTATAAATTGTTTATCGTGCTATAAATTGTTTTAGGAGAAATGCAAGTCAAGATTAAAGCCAAAATGAGTTAGAAATTTCTCAAAGCGTCTAAAGAAGCTTACCTAAAATTTTTTGAAAAAATGCAGGTTAGAATTAGGGCTACAGTTGATTAAAACTGACTACATTGTTTAAAAATGCAAGTTGGAAGTATTTGGAAAAAATTTAAATAGCAATTAAGACCAAAATGATTTTTAAACAACTTAAAGAGTTAAAAATTGCAAGTTTTGAATTTGTGGAAAAGTGAGGAAAATCACTCACAGCGGCTAAAGATGCAAACTAGAAATTTTTGTAAAAATTCGCGATAGAATTAGGGCTAAAATCGATTACAACTGACCCACATTTCTTAAAAGATTTTCTGGAAAAAATGAGTACAGGATGAAGGCCTTAATCGATTAAAAATAACTCAATGTTTGTAAAAATGCAAGTTTTTGGAAAGATCAAAGATATGTCTGTAAAAAACTAAATAAAGACAATGGAAGTCCAAGATACTTCGCTTAACTCAACACATATCTTGTCTTGTCTCATTACGACATACATGTTAAAGAGTGTACAAGATAAGCTGTCTCAAGACAAAACGTCTTGAGACTCAGGAACAGTGATGGGGCAAACAGGGCACGACAAGACAAGACCTCTTGTCTTGCCCTCTTTGCACCATCACTGTTCCGATTTAAAAGTGTTTGAAATGACTACGTGGGGGTCCATTTGTTTCGTCATTTGCGCATAAAATCATATAACATTTTTAATTAAGCTTCTCTAGTAAATTACACGAAGGACAAAATGTTCCAGTAATGGAGTGTATTGTTTTTGCTCTATACTGCATGCTTTCGAATCGTACTTCTAGTACAATGTGTGATGTCGTGCATACAATAAATCCAACAACACATCTCAAACTTTGTTTCCGATAGTTACAAGCGGGTAACATGTGTATTTGACCGAAAACACGACAATAAATCCAGTCTAAATTAAACCAATTTCACACCCTCGTATACGTTAAACTTACGGTTTACACTTTGCGAATTTACAGCCTCGTATTGCGGCACCTAAATTACAAAATCTACGTCGATAAAAACGCCCTAAACTCGCGTATTGTACATTATAAATAAAATATATAAACGTTAACTAACCTCGATTTAGGGATAATAGAAGTTTCAAATTTTTAGATTTATGGTGATTGCTCATATAGCAGCACGGGAACGTTGTAAAGTTTTACGTCCCGCTATATATTTTGTTATGTCTCTGTTTTAACATCTCGTGATACGAAGTGCTATAAAATAATGTTGGTGTGCTTAGGATTATTTTGTAACATACTTATTTCAAAATTTCAGTTAAAATGTATTGTTTGAAAGGGGTTTAATAACAGGCTGACACGCGCTTTTTTAAACACTATTAACTTGCATTTTTATAACATTTTTGGAGTGGATTTTTCCAAGATTCTATTTTCATTCGTTTGGAGTAATTTTTAATTGTTTTTTTGTTGCCTTAATCAAAATATTTTTAACTTTTAAACGATGGACATTTCTCCAAAAACTCAAAATCTGCGTTGAGTAATTTTTTGGTTTTATTTGTATTTATTAGTTTGGCCTTCATCCTGACCTGAATTTTTCCAAAAATATTTAATTTTCGTTCTTAGAGTCCTTGAGTCATTTTTAACACATTTTTACTTTAATCCTTACCTGAATTTTTCCACAAACTCGAAATTTTTAGGAAATGTGGTCATGGATAGTTACAAGCGGGTAATTCCTACCTAGTCCTAATTCCTACGGGCACTTTTTCAAAAATTTTGAGTTTTCATCTTTAGACGCTGTGAGTGATTCCCAACTCCCTTTTGGCCATAATCTTCACACCTGCATTTTTTCACAAACCCAAAATTTGCAATTTTAAACGCTTTGGGTCAAAACTTCTTTGGTCTTAATTGTTATTTAAATTTTTCCAAAAACTCCAAATTTGCGTTTTTAGATGATGTGGTCAGTTTTAATAAATTTTCCACTGAGAATTTTCTAAAAATTTCAGGTTTGTTTCTTTAGACCCTCTGAGTCATTCCTAACCTATTTTTCTTTTTAGTCGTGACCTGCATTTTTCCTAAAACTACAAATTTGAATTTTAGACACTTTGGCTTATTTCTAAAACCTTGTTTGTGTTCATTCTTATTTTAGTTTTTCCAAAAACTTTACGTGTGCATTTTTAGAAGCTTTAAGCAATTTTTAATTAATTTTTGCTTCCATCCTTTTTAGACGCTAAGAATCATTTTCAACACATTTTTTCTATATTTTTATGGTGAGTTTTCCCACCGGCTTCAAATTTGTATTTTTAGGGTATGTGGGTCAGTTATAGACAGTTTTAGCCCTAATTCTAACGTGAGTTTTTCGAAAAATTGTAGGTTTGCATTTTAAGACTTTTGGGTCATTTCTAATCCATTTCTGGCTTTAATCCTGACCTGCATTTTTCCGAAAACTCAAAATTTGCAATATATAAACGCTTTGAGTTATTTTTTAAACGATTATTCTTATTTGCGTTTTTACAGAAACCTCAAGTACGTATTTTTTTGATACTTTGGGTAATTTTTAATCGATTCTGGTCTTCATCCTGACAAAATTTTTCCAAAAATTTTAATTTGCAGTCTTCGACACCTTAAGTTATTTTTAATTCATTTTTTTTTAACCCTGACCTGAAGTGTTCCACAAACCCGAAATTTGCAATTTTAGGAAATGCGAATCAGTTTTAATTAATTTTAGCCCCAATTCTGAAGTCCATTATTTAAGAAAGTTCCAGTTTTCTTCGTTAGACGCTATAAGTAATCCTAACTCACTTTTGGCATTAATCCTTACCTGAATTTTTCCACAAACCCAAAATTTGCAATTTTAGGAAGTGTGGGTTAGTTTTAATCAACTTTACCCTTATTCTAACTTATTTTTTTTTCAAAAATTTTTCGTTTTGGTTTTAATTGTTATTTAAATTTTTCCAAAAATTTCAATTTGCAATTTTAGATGATGTAGTCAATTTTAATTAATTTTACCTCTTACTCTAACTTGCGTTTTCCCAAAAATCTCATTTAGACGCTTCGAGTCATTCTTAACCTATTTTTGCCTTTAATCCTGACCTGCATTATTCCTAAAACTCCAAATTTGACTTTTTTGACGCTTTGTGTTATTTCTAAAACGATTTATGTGTTCATTCTTAAATTAGTTTTTCAAATTCAAAACTTCAATTCCGCATTTTTCCTCCCTCCAGTTCCAACCCAATTTTTTCAAAATATGTTTAACTTGCATTTTTTGACGCTTTGAACCATTTTTAACACAATTTTTCTTTAATCGTATGTTGAGTTTTTCCACCAACTTCAAATTTGTATTTTTAGGGTACGTGGGTCAGTTATAGACACTTTTAGCCCTAACGTGCGTTTTTGAAAAAATTTTTGGTTTGCATTTTTGGACGTTCTGAGTCATTCCTAACCCATTTTTTTGCCATAATCTCAATCTGCATTTCTTCCAAAAATCAAAATTCGCTTTTTAATTGCTTTGAGTTATTTTTAAAATAATTTTGATCTTAATTCTTAATTGAGTTTTTTCAAAAGCTTTAAATTTGCATATTTAGAAACATTTAGTACTTTTTAATCGATTTTGGCCTTCATCCTGACCTTAATTATCCCAAAAATTTTAAATTCGCAGTTTTTGAGGCTGTAAGTCATTTTTAGCACATCTTTTCTTTAATTCTTACCAGAATTTTTTCACAAACTCGAAATTTCCATTTTTAGGAAACGTGGGTGTGTTTTAATCCACATAAGCCCTAATTCTAACGTGTCTTAAACTCTGAGTTGTTTAAAATGGTTTTTGGTCTTAAGTGTTATTTAAATTTTTCCAAAAATTTAAATTTGCAATTTTAGATGATGTAGTCAATTTTAATTAATTTTACCTCTTACTCTAACTTGCGTTTTCCCAAAAATCTTATTTAGACGCTTTGAGTCATTCTTAACCTATTTTTGCCTTTAATCCTGACCTGCATTATTCCTAAAACTCCAAATTTGACTTTTTTGACGCTTTGTGTTATTTCTAAAACGATTTATGTGTTCATTCTTAATTTAGTTTTTCAAAAAACTTCAATTCCGCATTTTTCCTCCCTCCAGTCCCAACCCAATGTTTTCAAAATATATTTAACTTGCATTTTTTGACGCTTTGAACTTTTTTAACACAATTTTTCTTTAATCGTATATTGAAATTTTCCATCAACTTCAAATTTGGATTTTTAGGGTACGTGGGTAGGTTATAGACACTTTTAGCCCTAACGTCCGTTTTTCCAAAAATTTTAGGTTTGCATTTTTGGACGTTCTGAGTCATTCCTAACCCATTTTTTTGACATAATCTCAATCTGCATTTCCCCAAGAACTCAAAATTCGCTTTTTAATTGCTTTGAGTTATTTTTAAAACAATTTTGATCTTAATTCTTAATTGGGTTTTTTCAAAAGCTTTAAATTTGCATATGTGGAAACATTCAGTACTTTTTAATCGATTTTGGCCTTCATCTTAGCCTGAATTATCCCAAAAATTTTAATTAGCATTTTTAGAGGCTGTAAGTCATTTTTAGCACATCTTTTCTCTAATTCTTACCAGAACTTTTTCACAAACTCGAAATTTTTATTTTTTGGAAACGTAAATATGTTTTGATCCACATTAGCCCTCTAACGTGTCTTAAACTCTGAGTTATTTAAAATGGTTTTTGGTCTTAATTGTTATTTAAATTTGCATTTTTAGATGATGTGGTCAGTTTTAATTAATTTTAGCCCTTACTCTAATCTGCATTTTTCCAAAAAACTCATTTCAACTCAGTCATTTCTAACTCACTTTTGGTTCCGATTCTGACCTGCATTTTTATGAAACCCAAAATTTGAATTCTTAGACGCTCTGGCTCATTTCTAAAACGATTTATGTGTTCATTATTCTTTTAGTTTTTCCAGAAATGTCAATTGTGCGTTTTTGGATGCTCTAAGAAATTTTTAATTTATTTTTGCTTCCATCCTAACTAAATTTTTCAAAAAAAATTTAATTTACATTTTTAGACGCTTTGAATCATTTTTAACACAACTTTCCTTTAATCTTATGTTGAGTTTTTCCACCAACTTGAAATTTGTTTTCTTATGGTGTGTGGGTCAGTTAAGGGCACAACTTATAACGTGTGTTCTTCCAAAAATTTTAGATTTGCATTTTTGGACGTTTCAAGTAATTCCAAACCCATTTTTGGCGTTATTCCTGAACTGCATTTTTTCCTAAAACTCCAAATTTGAATTTTTAGACGCTTCGGCTTTTTCTAAAACGACTTTTGTGTTAATTCTTATTTTAGTTTTTCCAAACACTTCAAGAGTTCATTTTTAAAAGCTGTAAACGATTCTTAGTCAATTTTAACTTTTATCCTAACCTGAATTTTTCAAAATATTTTTAATTTTTAGAAGCTTTGAGTCCATTTTAACAAATTTTTTTTATATTACATTGGTTAAACTCCAAATTTGCATTTTTGAGGCATGTGGGTGAGTTTTTAGATAATTCTAGCTTTAATTCTAAGGTGAATTTTTACAAAACTATTTAGTTTGCATTTTTAGACGCTTGTGAAATATTTTTAAGATTCAGGTCATTCCTAATCGAATTTTGGCTTTAATTCTGATCTTAATTATTCCTAAACCATCAAATTTGAGTTTTTTACGCTTTGTGTAATAACCAGAACGATTTTGGTCTTTTAAATAACAAAATTTTTTCAAAAACCTGAAATTTGCTTTTTTATATGATCTGCTCGATTTTAATCAATTTTAGCCCTAATTCTAACTTACATTTTTCAAAAAAAATGCAGGTCTGTTTCTTTAGACGCTTTGAGTCATTCTTAGCCTATTTTGGGTTTTAGTCCTGTCCTCCATTTTTCCTAAAACTCCAAATTTGAATTTTTAGACGCTTCGGCTTTTTCTAAAAGGATTTTTGTGTTCACTCTTATTTTAGTTTTTTCAAAAACTTCAAGAGTTCATCTTTAAAAGCTTTAAACGATTCTTAATCAATTTTAACTTTCATCCTAACCTGAATTTTTTAAATATTTTTAATTTTTAGGCGCTTTGAGTTCATTTTAACACATTTTTTCATATTACATTGGTTAAACTCCAATGTTGCATTTTTGAGGTATGTGGGTGAGTTTTTAGATAATTTTAGTTCTAATTCTAACGTGAATTTTTACAAAAATATTTAGTTTGCATTTTGAGACGCTTGTGAAATATTTTGAATATTCAAGTCATTCGTAATCGAATTTTGGCTTTAATTCTGACCTTAATTATTCCTAAAACATCAAATTTGATTTGTTTAAGCTTTGTGTAATTTCTAGAACGATTCTGGTCTTTTAAATAACAAGATTTATTTCAAAAATCTGAAATTTGCATTTTTAGATGATGTGGTTGATTTTAATGAATTTTAGCCCTAATTCAAACCTAATTTTTTAAAAAAAATGCAGGTTTGTTTCTTTAGACGCTTTGAGTCATTCTTAGCCCATTTTGGGTTTTAATCCTGTCCTGCATTTTTCTTAAAACTCCAAATTTGAATTTTTAGACGCTTCGGTTTTTTCTAAAACAATTTTTGTGTTCATTCTTATTTTCTTATTTTAGTTTTTCCAAAAACTTCAAGAGTTCATTTTAACGCATTTTTTTTTATTACATTGGGTAAACTCCAGATTTGCATTTTTGAGGTATGTGGATGAGTTTTTAGATAATTTTAGCTAGAATCTTTACAAAAATATTTAGTTTGCATTTTTTGACGCTTGTGAAGTATTTTTATTATTCAGTTCATTCCTAATCGAATTTTGGCTTTAATTCTGACCTTAATTATTCCTAAAACATCAAGTTTGATTTGTTTACGCTTTGTGTAATTTCTAGAACGATTTTGGTCTTTTAGATAACAAGATTTATTTCAAAAACCTGAAATTTGCATTTTTAGATGATGTGGTCGATTTTAATCAATTTTAGCCCTAATTCTAACATACATTTTTCAAAAAGAAATGCAGGTTTGTTTATTTAGACGCTTTGAGTCAATCTTAGCCCATTTCGGGTTTTAATCCTGTCCTGCATTTTTCCTAAAAGTCCAAATTTGAATTTTTAGACGATTCGGTTTTTTCTAAAAGGATTTTTGTGCTCATTCTTATTTTAGTTTTTCCAAAAACTTCAAGAGTTCATTTTTAAAAGCTTTAAACGATTCTTAGTCAATTTTAACTTTCATCCTAACCTGAATTTTACAAAATATTTTTAGTTTTAAGACGCTTTGAGACCATTTGAACGCATTTTTTTTATATTACATTGGGTAAACTCCAAATTTGCATTTTTGAGGTATGTGGGTGAGTTTTTAGATAATTTTAGCTCTAATTCTAACGTGAATTTTTAAAAAAATATTTAGTTTTCATTTTTAGACGCTTGTGAAGTATTTTTATTATTCAGGTCATTCCTAATCGAATTTTGGCTTTAATTCTGACCTTAATTATTCCTAAAACATCAAGTTTGATTTGTTTACGCTTTGTGTAATTTCTGAAACGATTTTGGTCTTTTAAATAACAAGATTTATTTCAAAAACCTGAGATTTGCATTTTTAGATGATGTGGTCGATTTTAATCAATTTTAGCCCTAATTCTAACCTACATTTTTCAAAAAGAAATGCAGGTTTGTTTATTTAGACGCTTTGAGTCAATCTTAGCCCATTTCGGGTTTTAATCCTGTCCTGCATTTTTCCTAAAACTCCAAATTTGAATTTTTTGACGCTTCGGTTTTCTCTAAAACGATTTTTGTGTTCATTCTTATTCTAGTTTTTTCAAAAACTTCAAGAGTTCATTTTTAAAAGCTTTAAACAATTCTTAATCAATTTTAACTTTCATCCTAATCTGAATTTTTCAAAATATTTTTAATTTCTAGACGCTTTAAGTTCATTTTAACGCATTTTTTTTATATTACCTTGGTTAAACTCTAAATTTGCATTTTTGAGGTATGTGGGTGAATTTTTAGATAATTTTAGCTCTAATTCTAACGTGCATTTTTACAAAAATATTTAGTTTGCATTTTTAGACGCTTGTGAAGTATTTTTAATATTCAGGTCATTCCGAATCGAATTTTGGCTTTAATTCTGACCTTAATTATTCCTAAAACATCAAGTTTGATTTGTTTACGCTTTGTGTAATTTCTAGAACGATTTTGGTCTTTTAAATAACAAGATTTATTTCAAAAACCTGAAATTTGCATTTTTAGATGATGTGGTCGATTTTAATCAATTTTAGCCCTAATTCTAACATACATTTTCAAAAAAAAAATTCAGGTTTGTTTCATTAGACGCTTTGAGTCATTCTTAGCCCATTTTGGGTTTTAATCCTGTCCTGCATTTTTCCTAAAAGTTCAAATTTGAATTTGTAGACGATTCTGTTTTTTCTAAAACGATTTTTGTGTTCATTCTTATTTTAGTTTTTCCAAAAACTTCAAGAGTTCATTTTTAAAAGCTTTAAACGATCCTTAATCAATTTTAACTTTCATCCTAACCTGAATTTTACAAAATATTTTTAGTTTTTAGACGCTTTGAGTCCATTTTAACGCATTTTTTTTATATTACATTGGGTACACTCCAGATTTGCATTTTTGAGGTATGTGGGTGAGTTTTTAGATAATTTTTACAAAAATATTTAGTTTGCATTTTGCAACTAAATATTTTTGTAAAAATAAATGCAAACTAATTGCATTTGCATTTAGTTTGCATTTTTAGACGCTTGTAAAATATTTTTAATATTCAAGTCATACCTAATCGAATTTTGGCTTTAATTCTGACCTTAATTATTCCTAAAACATCAAATTTGATTTGCTTAAGCTTTGTGTAATTTCTAGAACGATTCTGGTCTTTTAAATAACAAGATTTATTTCACAAATCTGAAATTTGCATTTTTAGATGATGTGGTCGATTTTAATGAATTTTAGCCCTAATTCAAACCTAAATTTTTTTAGAAATTGCAGGTTTGTTTCTTTAGACGCTTTGAGTCATTCTTAGCCCATTTTGGGTTTTAATCCTGTCCTGCATTTTTCTTAAAACTCCAAATTTGAATTTTTAGACGCTTCGGTTTTTTCTAAAACAATTTTTGTGTTCATTCTTATTTTCTTATTTTAGTTTTTCCAAAAAATTCAAGAGTTCATTTTTAAAAGCTTTAAACAATTCTTAATCAATTTTAACCTTCATCCTAATCTGAATTTTTCAAATAATTTTTAATTTTTAGACGCTTTAAGTCCATTTTAAGGCATTTTTTTTATATTACGTTGGTTAAACTGCAAATTTGCATTTTTGAGGTATGTGGGTGAGTTCTTAGATAATGTTAGCTCTAATTCTAAAGTGCATTTTTACAAAAATATTTAGTTTGCATTTTTAGACGCTTGGGAAGTATTTTTATTATTCAGGTCATTCCTAATCGAATTTTGGCTTTAATTCTGACCTTAATTATTCCTAAAACATCAAGTGTGATTTGTTTACGCTTTGTGTAATTTCTAGAACGATTTTGGTCTTTTAGATAACAAGATTTATTTCAAAAACCTGAAAGTAGCATTTTTAGCTGATGTCGATTTTAATCAATTTTAGCCCTAATTCTAACCTACATTTTTCAAAAAGAAATGCAGGTTTTTTTATTTAGACGCTTTGAGTCAATCTTAGCCCATTTCGGGTTTTAATCCTGTCCTGCATTTTTCCTAAAACTCCAAATTTGAATTTTTTGACGCTTCGGTTTTCTCTAAAACGATTTTTGTGTTCATTCTTATTCTAGTTTTTCCAAAAACTTCAAGAGTTCATTTTTAAAAGCTTTAAACGATTCTTAAACAATTTTAACTTTCATCCTAACCTGAATTTTACAAAATATTTTTAGTTTTAAGACGCTTTGAGACCATTTGAACGCATTTTTTTTATATTACATTGGGTAAACTCCAAATTTGCATTTTTGAGGTATGTGGGTGAGTTTTTAGATAATTCTAGCTTTAATTCTAACGTGAATTTTTACAAAACTATTTAGTTTGCTTTTTAGACGCTTGTGAAATATTTTTAAGATTCATGTCATTCCTAATCGAATTTTGGCTTTAATTATGATCTTAATTATTCCTAAACCATCAAATTTGAGTTTTTTACGCTTTGTGTAATAACCAGAACGATTTTGGTCTTTTAAATAACAAGATTTTTTCAAAAACCTGAAATTTGCATTTTTATATGATCTGCTCGATTTTAATGAATTTTAGCCCTAATTCAAACCTAAATTTTTTTAGAAAATGCAGGTTTGTTTCTTTAGACGCTTTGAGTCATTCTTAGCCCATTTTGGGTTTTAATCCTGTCCTGCATTTTTCTTAAAACTCCAAATTTAGATTTTTAGAAGCTTCGGCTTTTTCTAAAACGATTTTTGTGTTCACTCTTATTTTAGTTTTTTCAAAAACTTCAAGAGTTCATTTTTAAAAGCTTTAAACGATTCTTAATCAATTTTAACTTTCATCCTAACCTGAATTTTTTAAAATATTTTTAATTTTTAGGCGCTTTGAGTTCATTTTAACACATTTTTTCATATTACATTGGTTAAACTCCAATGTTGCATTTTTGAGGTATGTGGGTGAGTTTTTAGATAATTTTAGTTCTAATTCTAACGTGAATTTTTACATAAATATTTAGTTTGCATTTTGAGACGCTTGTGAAATATTTTGAATATTCAAGTCATTCGTAATCGAATTTTGGCTTTAATTCTGAACTTAATTATTCCTAACACATCAAGTTTGATTTGTTTAAGCTTTGTGTAATTTCTAGAACGATTCTGGTCTCTTAAATAACAAGATTTATTTCAAAAATCTGAAATTTGCATTTTTAGATGATGTGGTCGATTTTAATGAATTTTAGCCCTAATTCAAACCTAAATTTTTTTAGAAAATGCAGGTTTGTTTCTTTAGACGCTTTGAGTCATTCTTAGCCCATTTTGGGTTTTAATCCTGTCCTGCATTTTTCTTAAAACTCCAAATTTGAATTTTTAGACGCTTCGGTTTTTTCTAAAACAATTTTTGTGTTCATTCTTATTTTCTTATTTTAGTTTTCCAAAAACTTCAAGAGTTCATTTTAACGCATTTTTTTTATATTACATTGGGTAAACTCCAGATTTGCATTTTTGAGGTATGTGGATGAGTTTTTAGATAATTTTAGCTCTAATTCTAACGTGAATTTTTACAAAAATATTTAGTTTGCATTTTTAGACGCTTGTGAAGTAATTTTATTATTCAGTTCATTCCGAATCGAATTTTGGCTTTAATTCTGACCTTAATTATTCCTATAACATCAAGTTTGATTTGTTTACGCTTTGTGTAATTTCTAGAACGATTTTGGTCTTTTAGATAACAAGATTTATTTCAAAAACCTGAAATTTGCATTTTTAGATGATGTGGTCGATTTTAATCAATTTTAGCCCTAATTCTAACATACATTTTTCAAAAAGAAATGCAGGTTTGTTTATTTAGACGCTTTGAGTCAATCTTAGCCCATTTCGGGTTTTAATCCTGTCCTGCATTTTTCCTAAAAGTCCAAATTTGAATTTTTAGACGATTCGGTTTTTTCTAAAAGGATTTTTGTGCTCATTCTTATTTTAGTTTTTCCAAAAACTTCAAGAGTTCATTTTTAAAAGCTTTAAACGATTCTTAGTCAATTTTAACTTTCATCCTAACCTGAATTTTACAAAATATTTTTAGTTTTAAGACGCTTTGAGACCATTTGAACGCATTTTTTTTATATTACATTGGGTAAACTCCAAATTTGCATTTTTGAGGTATGTGGATGAGTTTTTAGATAATTTTAGCTCTAATTCTAACGTGAATTTTTACAAAAATATTTAGTTTGCATTTTTAGACGCTTGTGAAGTAATTTTATTATTCAGTTCATTCCGAATCGAATTTTGGCTTTAATTCTGACCTTAATTATTCCTATAACATCAAGTTTGATTTGTTTACGCTTTGTGTAATTTCTAGAACGATTTTGGTCTTTTAGATAACAAGATTTATTTCAAAAACCTGAAATTTGCATTTTTAGATGATGTGGTCGATTTTAATCAATTTTAGCCCTAATTCTAACCTACATTTTTCAAAAAGAAATGCAGGTTTGTTTATTTAGACGCTTTGAGTCAATCTTAGCCCATTTCGGGTTTTAATCCTGTCCTGCATTTTTCCTAAAACTCCAAATTTAAACTTTTAGACAATTCGGTTTTTTCTAAAACGATTTTTGTGTTCATTCTTATTTTAGTTTTTCCAAAAACTTCAAGAGTTCATTTTTAAAAGCTTTAAACAATTCTTAATCAATTTTAACTTTCATCCTAATCTGAATTTTTCAAATAATTTTTAATTTTTAGACGCTTTAAGTCCATTTTTAACGCATTTTTTTTATATTACTTTGGTTAAACTCCACATTTGCATTTTTGAGGTATGTGGGTGAGTTTTTAGATAATTTTAGCTCTAATTCTAACGTGCGCTTTTACAAAAATATTTAGTTTGCATTTTTAAGACGCTTGTGAGATATTTTTAATATTCAGGTCATTCCTAATCGAATTTTGGCTTTAATTCTGACCTTAATTATTCCTAAAACATCAAATTTGATTTTTTTACGCTTTGTGTAATTTCTAGAACGATTTTGGTCTTATAAATAACAAGATTTTTTTCAAAAACCTGAAATTTGCATTTTTAGATGATGTGGTCGATTTTAATCAATTTTAGCCCTAATTCTAACCCACATTTTTAAAAAAAAAATGCAGGTTTGTTTCTTTAGACGCTTTGAGTCAATCTTAGCCCATTTCGGGTTTTAATCCTGTCCTGCATTTTTCTTAAAACTCCAAATTTGAATTTTTAGACGCTTCGGTTTTTTCTAAAACAATTTTTGTGTTCATTCTTATTTTCTTATTTTAGTGTTTCCAAAAACTTCAAGATTTCATTTTAACGCATTTTTTTTATATTACATTGGGTAAACTCCAGATTTGCATTTTTGAGGTATGTGGATGAGTTTTTAGATAATTTTAGCTCTAATTCTAACGTGAATTTTTACAAAAATATTTAGTTTGCATTTTTAGACGCTTGTAAAGTATTTTTATTATTCAGGTCATTCCTAATCGAATTTTGGCTTTAATTCTGACCTTAATTATTCCTAAAACATCAAGTTTGATTTGTTTACGCTTTGTGTAATTTCTAGAACGATTTGGGTCTTTTAAATACAAGATTTATTTCAAAAGCCTGAAATTTGCATTTTTAGATGATGTGGTCGATTTTAATCAATTTTAGCCCTAATTCTAACCTACATTTTTCAAAAAGAAATGCAGGTTTGTTTATTTAGACGCTTTGAGTCAATCTTAGCCCATTTCGGGTTTTAATCCTGTCCTGCATTTTTCCTAAAACTCCAAATTTAAACTTTTCGACAATTCGGTTTTTTCTAAAACGATTTTTGTGTTCATTCTTATTTTAGTTTTTCCAAAAACTTCAAGAGTTGATTTTTATAAGCTTTAAACGATTCTTAAACAATTTTAACTTTCATCCTAACCTGAATTTTACAAAATATTTTTAGTTTTTAGACGCTCAAAGCGTTCATTTGAAGGCATTTTTTTATATTACATTGGGTAAACTCCAAATTTGCATTTTTGAGGTATGTAGGTGAGTTTTTAGATAATTTTAGCTCTAATTCTAACGTGAATTTTTAATAAAATATTTAGTTTGCATTTTTAGACGCTTGTGAAGTATTTTTATTATCCAGGTCATTCCTAATCGAATTTTGGCTTTAATTCTGACCTTAATTATTCCTAAAACATCAAGTTTGATTTGTTTACGCTTTGTGTAATTTCTGGAACGATTTTGGTCTTTTAAATAACAAGATTTATTTCAAAAACCTGAGATTTGCATTTTTAGATGATGTGGTCGATTTTAATCAATTTTAGCCCTAATTCTAACCTACATTTTTCAAAAAGAAATGCAGGTTTGTTTATTTAGACGCTTTGAGTCAATCTTAGCCCATTTCGGGTTTTAATCCTGTCCTGCATTTTTCCTAAAACTCCAAATTTGAATTTTTTGACGCTTCGGTTTTCTCTAAAACGATTTTTGTGTTCAGTCTTATTTTAGTTTTTCCTAAACACTTCAAGAGTTCATTTTTAAAAGCTTTAAACGATTCTTAATCAATTTTAACTTTCATCCTAACCTGAATTTTACAAAATATTTTTAATTTTTAGACGCTTCTTGGCTTTAATTCTGACCTTAATTATTCCTAAAACATCAAGTTTGATTGTTACGTTTTTTGTAATTTCTAGAACGATTTTGGTCTTATAAATAACAAGATTTTTTTCAAAAACCTGAAATTTGCATTTTTAGATGATGTGGTCGATTTTAATCAATTTTAGCCCTAATTCTAACCCACATTTTTCAAAAAAAATGCAGGTTTGTTTCTTTAGACGCTTTGAGTCAATCTTAGCCCATTTCGGGTTTTAATCCTGTCCTGCATTTTTCCTAAAACTCCAAATTTAAACTTTTAGACAATTCGGTTTTTTCTAAAACGATTTTTGTGTTCATTCTTATTCTAGTTTTTCCAAAAACTTCAAGAGTTCATATTTAAAAGCTTTAAACGATTCTTAAACAATTTTAACTTTCATCCTAACCTGAATTTTATAAAATATTTTTAGTTTTTAGACGCTCAAAGCATTCATTTGAAGGCATTTTTTTTATATTACATTGGGTAAACTCCAAATTTGCATTTTTGAGGTATGTAGGTGAGTTTTTAGATAATTTTAGCTCTAATTCTAACGTGATTTTTTACAAAAATATTTAGTTTGCATTTTTAGATGCTTGTGAAGTATTTTTATTATTCAGGTCATTCCTAATCGAATTTTGGCTTTAATTCTGACCTTAGTTATTCCTAAAACATCAAGTTTGATTTGTTTACGCTTTGTGTAATTTCTAGAACGATTTTGGTCTTTTAAATAACAAGATTTATTTCAAAAACCTGAAATTTGCATTTTTAGATGATGTGGTCGATTTTAATCAATTTTAGCCCTAATACTAACCTACATTTTTCAAAAAGAAATGCAGGTTTGTTTCTTTAGACGCTTTGAGTCATTCTTAGCCCATTTCGGGTTTTAATCCTGTCTTGCATTTTTCCTAAAAGTCCAAATTTGAATTTGTAGACGATTCGGTTTTTTCTAAAACGATTTTTGTGTTCATTCTTATTTTAGTTTTTCCAAAAACTTCAAGAGTTAATTTTTAAAAGCTTTAATCGATTCTTAATCAATTTTAACTTTCATCCTAACCTGCATTTTACAAAATATTTTTAGTTTTTAGACGCTTGGAGTCCATTTTAACGCATTTTTTTTATATTGCATTGAGTAAACTCCAGATTTGCATTTTTGAGGTATGTGGGTGAGTTTTTAGATAATTTTAGCTCTAATTCTAAGTGAATTTTTACAAAAATATTTAGTTTGCATTTTTACACGCTTGTAAAATATTTTTAATATTCAAGTCATACCTAATCGAATTTTGGCTTTAATTCTGACCTTAATTATTCCTAAAACATCAAATTTGATTTGCTTAAGCTTTGTGTAATTTCTAGAACGATTCTGGTCTTTTAAATAACAAGATTTATTTAAAAAATCTGAAATTTGCATTTTTAGATGATGTGGTCGATTTTAATGAATTTTAGCCCTAATTCAAACCTAAATTTTTTTAGAAAATGCAGGTTTGTTTCTTTAGACGCTTTGAGTCAATCTTAGCCCATTTCGGGTTTTAATCCTGTCCTGCATTTTTCCTAAAACTCCAAATTTGAATTTTTAGACGATTCGGTTATTTCTAAAACGATTTTTGTGTTCATTCTTATTTTAGTTTTTCCAAAAACTTCAAGAGTTCATTTTTAAAAGCTTTAAACGATTCTTAATCAATTTTAACTTTCATCCTAACCTGGATTTTACAAAATATTTTTAGTTTTAAGACGCTTTGAGACCATTTGAACGCATTTTTTTTATATTACATTGGGTAAACTGCAAATTTGCATTTTTGAGGTATGTGGGTTAGTTTTTAGATAATTTTAGCTCTAATTCTAACGTGAATTTTTAATAAAATATTTAGTTTGCATTTTTAGACGCTTGTGAAGTATTTTTATTATTCAGGTCATTCCTAATCGAATTTTGGCTTTAATTCTGACCTTAATTATTCCTAAAACATCAAGTTTGATTTGTTTACGCTTTGTGTAATTTCTGGAACGATTTTGGTCTTTTAAATAACAAGATTTATTTCAAAAACCTGAGATTTGCATTTTTAGATGATGTGGTCGATTTTAATCAATTTTAGCCCTAATTCTAACCTACATTTTTCAAAAAGAAACGCAGGTTTGTTTATTTAGACGCTTTGAGTCAATCTTAGCCCATTTCGGGTTTTAATCCTGTCCTGCATTTTTCCTAAAACTCCAAATTTGAATTTTTTGACGCTTCGGTTTTCTCTAAAACGATTTTTGTGTTCATTCTTATTCTAGTTTTTCCAAAAACTTCAAGAGTTCATTTTTAAAAGCTTTAAACAATTCTTAATCAATTTTAACTTTCATCCTAATCTGAATTTTTCAAAATATTTTTAATTTCTAGACGCTTTAAGTTCATTTTAACGCATTTTTTTTATATTACGTTGGTTAAACTCTAAATTTGCATTATTGAGGTATGTGGGTGAGTTTTTAGATAATTTTAGCTCTAATTCTAACGTGCATTTTTACAAAAATATTTAGTTTGCATTTTTAGACGCTTGTGAAGTATTTTTAATATTCAGGTCATTCCGAATCGAATTTTGGCTTTAATTCTGACTTTAATTATTCCTAAATCATCAAGTTTGATTTGTTTACGCTTTGTGTAATTTCTGGAACGATTTTGGTCTTTTAAATAACAAGATTTATTTCAAAAACCTGAGATTTGCATTTTTAGATGATGTGGTCGATTTTAATCAATTTTAGCCCTAATTCTAACCTACATTTTTCAAAAAGAAATGCAGGTTTGTTTATTTAGACGCTTTGAGTCAATCTTAGCCCATTTCGGGTTTTAATCCTGTCCTGCATTTTTCCTAAAACTCCAAATTTGAATTTTTAGACGATTCGGTTTTTTCTAAAACGATTTTTGTGTTCATTCTTATTTTAGTTTTTCCTAAACACTTCAAGAGTTCATTTTTAAAAGCTTTAAACGATTCTTAATCAATTTTAACTTTCATCCTAACCTGAATTTTACAAAATATTTTTAATTTTTAGACGCTTCTTGGCTTTAATTCTGACCTTAATTATTCCTAAAACATCAAGTTTGATTGTTACGCTTTTTGTAATTTCTAGAACGATTTTGGTCTTATAAGTAAAAAGATTTTTTTCAAAAACCTGAAATTTGCATTTTTATATGATGTGGTCGATTTTAATGTTTTTTAGCCCTAATTCTAACCTACATTTTTCAAAAAAAATGTAGGTTTGTTTCTTTAGACGCTTTGAGATATTTTTAACCCATTTTGGGCTTTAATCCTGTCCTGCATTTTTCCTAAATCGCTAAATTTGAATTTTTAGACGCATTTAGGTATTGATTCTTATTTTAGTTTTAACTTTAAGTTTGCATTTTTAGATGATTTAAGCAATTTTTAATTAATTTTGGCGTATAAATCCTGACCTGCGTTTTTCCGAAAACTCAAAATTTGCAATTTTAAATGCTTTTTTTGATGCTTTGATTAAATTTTTATCAATTTTCGCATTTTTAACATATTTTTTTTAAATCCTGACTTAAATTTTTTCTCTAAACCCTAAATTTGCATTTTATGTGAATCAGTTTTACTCAATTCTAGCCCTAAGTCCAACGTGCATTTATCAATAAATTACAAGTTTGCATTTTTAGACGATCAAAATCATATCCTAAACAAAAGAAAATCTATTTTTTTTATTTTATTTTTTTTAACTTGAGCATGGGATCTTTTTTCGCAGCACTATTTTATGGAACACAATAAATTAAATTTACGCTTTGGCTTATTTTTAAAACGATTTTCGGGATTTCAAAATTTAAAAAACGATTCCAAAAACTTTAGATTTTTATTTTTATAGGAAGTGGTCAGTAAGTCAATTTCACTTAAAACTTGGAATTATAAGGGCTTTGAGTTATTTAAAAACGATTTTGCTCTTAAGTTTCATTTGAGTTTTTCTTAAAACTTCAAATTTGCATTATTTGACGCTTTTAGAAGTTTTAATCGAATTTTGCCTCCAGGCTAAACTGAATTTTTTCAAAAAGTATTAATTTGCATTTCTGATCTAGATGATCTGAGTCATTTTTAAACGAGGAAGACAATAATTCTAAAACTAAAACAGGTAGTCTAAATGAAAAAAAACCTCTTCTTTGCTAATGCTTTTTCTGGAACCTGAACATGAGAACGTTTTTAACAATGGCTCGGTAACACCATTTTTATGGAGCACAATGATAATAAATTGAATTTACGGTCTCAAAACTAGAGCAGATGCTCGTTTATCGGCCGGTTTATGCATGCTTCCGTTCACTCTGCGGCTTCCTGATAAAGACGTATGCATGGAATAATTCGAAAAGTTGCAAGCTGCACAATAAATTAAAAAAAAATGTGGCCGGCTCCAAAAGGACACGTGGGAAGTTTAATCTCGCTAAACGCTTATTCCATCAGTCATTAGCCTTAATAGTACCTCACGAACCTCGCATAAATCTACGATTATTATTGCTGACGACTGCTGGATAAGAGGTTAAGCCGAGTTCCATAATTTATCCGAGAATTAGCTCGACGAAAAGGTACGCAGGGCACGTGAGAAATAGCTGAGGGCTGGTGGTGCCTAATTGCGAAATATATGAACTGCGAACCCCTGTCGTCCGGTGACACATCCGCGCTTTACATAGTTAATGTTGGCCACCGAATTTCGGCTCTGGCATTAATCACTGAAACTTTAATACCTATTGTCGTACATATTACATCCTGTGCGGTTCAGTTCATTAAACATAAAAGTTTAATTTTCGTGTATTTTGCTTTGAAAGCCTCTATCTCGATAAACGTCCCTATCTCGAAAATGTCAACTAGCTGAGGTTTTCAAATGAACACCCTCTACTTTTCGATCGATATATTTCCTGCCCGAGAGACAGCGAAGTTTTACCTACAAAAACTGAACTCTCTTTCATTCCGATGAACGAATGCATTTGTGCAGACATCAGCCAATCATATCGAGCGATTCATACCATCAATCCGTCGCGCCGCTACACAAATGAATACAGATGTACTCGTTACCTAGATAATTAAACTGTGCATTTTTCAAAAGATCTCAATGTTGCATCATTGGAGGCTTTCCGTCATTCCTAACCTATTCTTGGCCTTAATCCTGACTTGCATTTTTTCCTAAAACTTAACATTTGAAATTATAAATGATTTGAGTTATTTTTAAAATAATTTTGGTCTTAGTTCTTATTTGAGTTTCCCCCCCCCCCCCAGGGGTTAAGCCCAAGAAATTATAAAATAAATGGTTTATTCTAGCATATTTACTAAAACAACAGATTTTCTAAATGGAAATGAGTGAGTTATTTCCATAGAATATATATAAAACTTTGAGTAATATAGAATCATCATGCAAGATTACTGCTATGTTATCCATGTAAAGTTTTCCTACAATATTTTAGTTTTGACTAATATATCGGGTGCAGTTTCATAGACATTTCGTAGGATTTTCCATATACCTGTCAAAGAACTTTTTTCGTCTTATAGAGGGTATTCATTTAGAAACGTTATCTATAGTTGCCTATGACATGTCAGAAAACGATTACATAATCAAAGTAGATGGACTTTTGTTTTTGAATCCTTTTCTTTTGATATTATACAGCCAACTAGATGACGTTTTTAAATGAGCACCCCCTACTTTTCGATTCAAATATTTCCCGCCCGGGAGACAGCGACGCTTTACCTACAACAACTGAACTTGAACTCTCTTTCATTCCGATGAACGAATGCATTTACGCAGACATCAGCCAATATCGAGCTATTTATACCATTAATCCGTCGCGACACTACATAGCCAATGGGAAAATCAGCAAACGCATATTGATATTCTCATTATCTAGGGTAATAAAAGTGTGATGTGGGATATTTTTTGATTTTATGACGACAGCTTTCTTTGAATAATAAGACATTCAGCTCGTTTTATTTCCTTTTTGTTTGCATAGAAACAGAGGATTTATTTGTTTGCTTACTGTTTATAATCGTTTAAAGTGGGTTTATAATGACTTTTTATGTTGGGTTTCCCCTATATTCTACTTTATTTTTTTTAGAATAATCATATAACAGTAATATTTAGTAGTATTTCGAGCGTCTTTGTCCTTGAATAAAGACCAATAAATTATAAGATAAATGATTTATTCTGGAATATTGTAGCATATTTTCAAAAACAACAGATTTGGAAAAGAATGGAAATGAGGGGGTTACTTCCAAAGAATATACAGGGTGTCCCAAAACTCAACTTCATCCCTTGGAGAGGTGATAGGTCAGCTTATTACTGACCAGAATATCATAAAATGCATTTAGTACAAAATTTTAAATTTCCATCAATCGAGACTTTTATAAAAAAAAATATGAATGCAGCAATTTTTTTCCAATGGTAAAGCATTAGTAATGTTTCTTTGGCGCTTCGTCAATAACAAGACTATATAGAGGGTTTTGCAACAATTTTTGGAATCTTATAATATGAAACTTTGTAGCTGTGGCACTAAAAAATTGTTCTAAGGTGTATACTTATACAAAATTCATAAAAGTCACGATATCTCAAATACTACCAACTTTTTACTAAAGTCATATTATGATATTCTGGTCAGTAATGATGTTGCCAATCACTTCTCCAAGGGATGACGTTGAGTTTTAGAACACCCTGTATATACCCACATAACATTAAAAGAATATTCACGTTCCTATCACATTCCCTCAAGCTACCCAAAAAGAACATTCTTGTCATGACCCCACATATCACGGAATGTTCCAAAGGAACATAAATGGTGCATGTTTATCGTATCATAAAATAATATGTTTATCATGTAATAAAGATGTGCCACGGAACATAATTGGCACGTTTTGAGAAAGTGAAAAGGAGGTCGCGGAACACGTTCTTCTCATGTGATATTCAAGTTCCAAATGATAATTTTTCACCTGAATATCACATTCCACCTCCTCGAAGGCATATTGTTGTCAGATGATAAGAACGTAAAATTTGCTAAGTGGGATAAAACTGTATGTAGTGTAGAATCGCTATGAAAAGTTATTGGGATTTGTTATTCACGTGGTGTTTTCATACAATATTCTAGAGTTTTCACTACAATAATAAGTACAACGTCAAATAGTTGCACCCATTATTGTAGAAATTCATAGAGTTTTATAGGGTTTTCTATAGAACTGTTTAAGAACTTTCCTTAAAATCTTCCTACAATAGGAAATATTTATAATTCGAATGTTTTTAGCCTTGATTTACTTATAAAAACTTCTTAAATAAAATGTTTATTCTAGAATATTCTAGCACATATATATTTACTAAAAACAGATTTTCTGAATGAATGAATGAGTTATTTCCAAAAAAGTATATATATAAAACTTTCTGTAGTGTAGAATCATCGTATAAGATGGTTATATGTAATTCACGTAAAAAATATTCCTAAAATATTCTAGAGTTTTCACTACAATAACAAGTGCAAGTAGACGTTTTAAATATTTTTATTTCCGTAGAATATATATTAATTTTATTCATATCATTAATCCGTCGCTACGCTACAGAACCAATGGGAAAATCAGCAAACGCATAACGATGTCTTCATTATCTAATATTTTTAGAGTTTATGACGACAGCTTTCTTTGGATAATAAGACATTCAGCACGATTTATTGTCCCCCATAACATTAAAAGAATATTCACTTTCCTATCACATTCCCTCAAGCTACCCAAAAAGAACATTCTTGTCATGACCCCACATATTACGTACTTTTCGGTATGAGAATATCACATGACAAGGAGATTACTGAAAAAACGTTTTAATGAATAATATGATAAGAACATTCTTTAAAGGTACTTAGTCAATTAAGTAAAATATTTATATCCCATTTATTAAATTACCAATAAATAAAAAATAATAGTGATAATAGAAGTGAATTTTAAGTATGATAATATTTCACATTAATATCACATGTTCTTCTCCTGAAACGCTTATTCTTGTCAGGTGCTGGGAATGTCCCAAAGGAACATAAATGGTGCATGCTTATCGTATCACAAAAGAATATGTTTATCACGTAATAATGATATGCCACGGAACATAATTGGCACGTTCTGAGAAATTGAAAAGGAGATCGCTGGACACGTTATTCTCATGTCATATTCAAGTTCCAAATGATAATTTTTCACCTGAATAGCACATTCCACTTCCCCGAAGGCATATTCTGGTCAGATGATAAGAACGTAAAATTTGCTAAGTGGGATAAAACTGTATGTAGTGTAGAACCGCCATGAAAAGTTATTGGGATTTGTTATTCACGTAGTGTTTTCATAAAATATTCTAGAGTTTTCACTACAATAATAAGTACGTCAAATAGTTGCACCCATTATTGTAGAAATTCATAGAGTTTTATAAGTTTTTTATAGAACTGTACTTTAGAACTTTTCTTAAAATATTCCTATAATATGAAATATTTATAATTCTTCTTAAATAAATTGTTTATTCTAGAATATTCTAGCACATAAATATTTACTAAAAACAGATTTTCTGAATGAATGAATGAGTTATTTCCAAAAAAGTATATATATAAAACTTTCTGTAGTGTAGAATCATCGTATAAGATGGTTATATGTAATTCACGTAAAAAATATTCCTAAAATATTCTAGAGTTTTCACTACAATAACAAGTGCAACTAGACGTTTTAAATATTTTTATTTCCGTAGAATATATATTAATTTTATTCATACCATTAATCCGTCGCGACGCTACAGAACCAATGGGAAAATCAGCAAACGCATATCGATGTCTTCATTATCTAATATTTTTAGAGTTTATGACGACAGCTTTCTTTGGATAATAAGACATTCAGCACGATTTATTGTCCCCCATAACATTAAAAGCATATTCACTTTCCTATCACATTCCCTCAAGCTACCCAAAAAGAACATTCTTGTCATGACCCCACATATTACGTACTTTTCGGTATGAGAATATCACATGACAAGGAGATTACTGAAAAAACGTTTTAATGAATAATATGATAAGAACATTCTTTAAAGGTACTTAGTCAATTAAGTAAAATATTTATATCCCATTTATTAAATTACCAATAAATAAAAAATAATAGTGATAATAGAAGTGAATTTTAAGTATGATAATATTTCACATTAATATCACATGTTCTTCTCCTGAAACGCTTATTCTTGTCAGGTGCTGGAAATGTCCCAAAGGAACATAAATGGTGCATGCTTATCGTATCACAAAAGAATATGTTTATCACGTAATAATGATATGCCACGGAACATAATTGGCACGTTCTGAGAAGTTGAAAAGGAGATCGCTGGACACGTTATTCTCATGTCATATTCAAGTTCCAAATGATAATTTTTCACCTGAATAGCACATTCCACTTCCCCGAAGGCATATTCTGGTCAGATGATAAGAACGTAAAATTTGCTAAGTGGGATAAAACTGTATGTAGTGTAGAATAGACATGTAAGGTTATTGGGATTTGTTACTCACGTAGTTTTTTCTTAAAATATTCTAGAGTTTTCACTGCAATAATAAGTACAACGTCAAATAGTTGCACCCATTATTGTAGAAATTCATAGAGTTTTATAAAGTTTTCTATAGAACTGTTTTAGGACTTTCCTTAAAATACTCTTATAATATAAAATATTTATATTTCGAATGTTTTTTGCCTTGATCTAATCATAAAAACTTTTAGAAAAAAGTTATTTTAGAATATTTACTAAAACAGCAGATTTTCTGAATGGATGAATGAGAGTTATTTCCAAAAAAAAATTATAAAACTTTCTTTAGTGTGGAACCGTAATATAAGAGTATTATGATATGTTAATCACGTAAAAAATATTCCTAAAATATTCTAGAGTTTTCACTACAATGTGCAACTAGATGTTTTAAATATTTTTATTCCCATAGAATATATATCAACTTCATTCATACCATTAATCCATCGCGACGCTACAGAGCCAATGGGAAAATCAGCAAACGCATATCGATGTCCTCATTATCTAATATTTTTAGAGTTTATCACGACAGCTTTCTTTAGATAATAAGACATTCAGCACGATTTATTGTCCCACATAACATTAAAAGAATATTCACTTTCCTATCACATTCCCTCAAGCTTCCCAAAAAGAACATTCTTGTCATGACCCCACATAATACGTACTTTTCGGTATGAGAATATTACATGACAAGTAGGTTATTGAAAAAACGTTCTAATGATCTGATAAGAACGTTCTTTAAAGGAACTTAGTCAATTAAGTAACATATTTATATCCCATTTATTAAATTACCAATAAATAAAAAATAATAGTGATAATAGAAGTTAATTTTAAGTATGATAATATTTCACATTAATATCACATGTTCTTCTCCTGAAACGCTTATTCTTGTCAGGTGCTGGGAATGTCGCAAAGGAACATAAATGGTGCATGCTTATCGTATCACAAAAGAATATGTTTATCACGTAATAATGATATGCCTCGGAACATAATTGGCACGTTCTGAGAAATTGAAAAGAAGATCGCGGGACACGTTATTCTCATGTGATATTCCAGTTCCAAATGATAATTTTTCACTTGAATATCATATTCCCCCTCCTCGAAGGCATATTCTTGTCAGATGATAAAAATGTAAAATTGCTAAGTGGGCGCACTATGTCTGCATAGAAACAGAGGATTTATTTGGGATGTTTACTGTTTGGAATCGTTTAAGATGCGTTTACTTTTCCTTCTTATGTTGGGTTTCCTCTATACTGTATTTTTTTAGAATAATCATGTAACAATATTATTGTAGTTTTCACTACAATAATAAAGTTTTATAGGTTTTTCATTAGAACTGTAAAATTGTTTTTTTTTCGAAATATTCTTATAATATAAAATATTTATAATTCGAATGTTTTTTCGCGTTAATTTAAGCTTAAACATTCTATGGTATTCTAGCATTTACATATTGACTAAAACAACAGATTTTCTGAATGGAAAAGAGTGGGTTATTTCCACAGAATATATATAAAACTGTGTAATGTAAAATGATTACGCAAGATTACTATACTATGTTGTCCATAATGCTTTTCTAACATATTTTAAAGTTTTGACTAATATATCAAGAGCAGCTTCATAGACATTTCACAGAATTTTGTATAGACTGTCTAAGAAGTTTATTCGTGCTGTATTTATGCGTTTTGTATTATTAGGTATTTCGTCTTGGTTTAAGCCTAAAAAATTTTAAAATACATTGTTTATTCTAGAATATTTTAGCATATTTATTAAAACAACATATTTTCTGAATGGAAATGATTGAGCTCTTTCCAGAGAATATATATAATACTATGGGTAGTGTAGAATCATTATTTAAGATACTTATATTATCTTATAGATGTATGGTTTTCCTAGAACATTTTAGAGTTTTGAAAAGGGCCGATTACGGCCGATATGATTTTTTTCAATTAGTGTAGACCTTCGGGAAAAAAATCCAAAACTTTTTGACAGTTTCATCCATTAGAAAATCTGTAGAGAAAGAGTTCATCAACATCGTAAACAATTGTCAACGAGTTTTTCTTACACTCAATATGAAATTTCGCAACCGACGCGCATTCTTATAAATATCGATATATTCAGTTCAAAAGCATACAAATAAAACATCTGCTCAGAGATGTCGGAGAGAAAACAGAGCCCCAGAACACTTTTGCATTACAAGAAAATTTGAGATAGTGTAAGGGTGCAGATGTAACCATCTAGAAAACGAAACATTGCCGCTCTGTGTGCATTATTCAGCGTTTCCTCGCGCCACTTTTCCCTCTAGCCAATCACGTACGTAATATTTGAAATACAAAGACAAAAAAATTAGAACCCTCTGCGAAAATAAAAGGGAGATTTTTAGCGGTTGCCATAACTCAAGATTCAATAATTCTTGAGAAATAATATATAAAATGACGCAGGCACGAAACTAATTCTTCTTCCTCTACTCGGTCGCGTGTAGATTCGACGTAATAATATTTCAGTCCTTACGGCTGAGATCTAGATTTTAATGTCGGGTATGATTTATAGTTCCGCTAAATAATCCTTTTTTGATCCCCCAGAGCAGCTATATAAATTTTCTTAAAGTCACATTATGGTTCGCTCCCTCACGCTTTGTTCTTTGGAATTGGAGTGATGCACCATCCTTCTGCCTCATAAATTCTTGACGGGAGATTGGAGGTTGGCCAAGGCTTCCATACATACGCGATCCTCTTGGATATTAGAAGTGACGTTAGATTTTTGTTAGAATTTTCTCGTAATGGCCTTTCAGGGCAATAAGGTCTCTTAAGCTGATTAGGAAAATAAACGCTTAGAGTTGCTTCCTAATAAAGCTAATGAAAAAGCTATTGTCGAAAACAATTTAGTTCTTTCCTATCCCGGAGGGGAGTGTAGATGGCGCTGAAACAAAATTCAATTAACTGAAGCAATAGATATTTCATTTGTCCTATGAAATAGCTCTTTAATTTTACTCTCAAAGCGGAGTTTTGCTTTTCCGCTGATTACACCCCGACTAAACTGTATTTGCCTTCGTTTGCTTTGGACGTTTAATTAAAAATAATAATGGAACACTGAAAGAAACAATGTAGACATTACGAAATGAAATAGCGTTCTGCGTTACAAACGCCGATCGGGACAAATAAAACTTTATTGACCAAATTCTGTTATTTTGATTGCGTTTTACGATCGGCTTCACTTAAGTTTTTAATGCAATTTATTTGAGTCGGACTGTCGCCAGCTCAAATCTGGGCGATAAACAGGATTCTGGAATTTAATTAAAAGTAGATATTGTGGGGAAGTGTGCAGGGCAGCTGTAATCTTACATAACTCTTCCAGCATTAAAACGAACATTGAATTTCATTTTAGCACAAAATATGACACTTTTGTCTTCGTACAAAGAACATCAAATGTTAAACTTTTGTAAGAGAATTTGCTAAAAAGTGATGGCAGTATTAAAAATATGATGATGATAAAAAGAATAAATGTCCTCTGCTGAATTCAAATACTAAAATGAAACGCTGCCTAATGCCGAGGTTTCGTCACTAAATGAGTGGCATCCTCAGCACATTAACGAAGTTGATAAAAACATCGTACAAGTTAACACGCCCAAAGCATTGAGCCCATAGTTGAGCAATATCTTTTTCTTTAACCTTTGATTTTTTTTTGCTTTAAACAAAATCTTAGTTATAAAAACACTTTGCACTTCCACCATACAACACATACCACCTTCTGTGCGTCAAACTCAACAAAATAAATACGAGGAATTTTCATTTTTCCTTAGTTTAAGGTTTGCACTACGAGACAGGACCAATTTCTTCCTCTTCATTACCCCCAAACACAAACTCAACTTGTGAGATATGGTTATCAATAGTGTACCACCTGAAATTTTATTTATGCAATCTCTCTCACATTTAAAGCTTTCGATTTAGGTTTTCCAGCTTATTCGATTATCAGCAGTCTCTTATCAATAATTGAGATTTTTTGTGGAAGTTTAAAAAAAAAATTGATTTTAGGAGTAAAATACAGTATGGGGATTTCTGTAGGTTTTCCAAAATTTTGACCACTTAAAATTTGAACTAATGTGTTCCAGTGTCTAACGTTGAGCAAAATATTGAGTAAAATTTAGTCTAATAGTTATTTTCTGAGCAATCTGTTCCAATTTTTCTTGTAGAATCTGTAAAAGTTCTGTGGGTTTTTAAAAGTTAGTTTTGAGGAGCAGAAAACAAGAAGGTAATAACTCTTAAAATTTGAATAAGTTTTACTGTTAACTCGTGAAATATTTAGACACTGCTTTTATAGTATTCTTCTGAGTCCCGAACAACATTTATCCCAATAGTAATCTTCTGAGTAGCTAAAAATCATTTTTTTCTGTACTAGACAATGTCAAAATGACTCTTTCTGAGCGTTCGAAGAAATTTGGACTTAGACCCAGTAACGCAAACTACTTCTCAAACTTGCATTAAATCTGAACCTTTTTTGTTGTTGACCAATAAAATATTTAGAAACTAGTAATTCCTTAGTCTTCTGAGACCAAAACAAGGCTTATTACAATAGTTACATACTTTTCTGAGTATATTTTTGACCAGGAGAGTAGAAAATACCTAACCACTTCTAAAACAAGCACAAAATTTAAGCCTTTTTTCTGATTTTCACTAGTAAAACATTTACAAAACAGTAATATTTTACGAAGGCGTAGGAGGGCCAATAAGATTTTTTTTCTTAAATTTCTACTTTAAATTCGGAATCTAGTTAAATTCCGAGTTTAAAGTTGGAATTTGGTTAAATTCCGAGTTCAAAGTAGGAATTTATTCCTATATGTACTTCTACTATATTCCGACTTTAAACTCGGAACTTAACCAAATTCCGACTTTTGACTCGGAATTTAACAATATTTCGACTTTGAACTCGGAATTTCACTAAATTCCTACTTTGAACCCGGAATTTAACCGAATTCCGACGTTGAACTGGAAATTTAACTAAATTCCGACTTCAAACTCGGAGTTTAGTTAAGTTGACACTTAAAACCCGGAATTTGGTTAAATTCCGAGTTCAAAATCCGAATTTATTCCTAAGTCTACTTCTACTAAAATCCAACTTTAAACTCAGAATTTAACTATATTCCGACTTTTAACCCGGAATATAACCATATTCCGACTTTGAACTCGGAACTTAACTAAATTCCGACTTAGAACTCGGAATTTAACTAAATTCGGACTTAGAACTCGGAATTTCACTAAATTCCGGATCTTAAGTGTCAACTTAACTAAATTCCGAGTTTAAAGTCAGAATTTAGTTAAATTTCGAGTTCAAAGTTTGAATTTAGTTACATTCTAAGTTTAAAGTCAGAATTTAGTTAAGTTGACACTTAAAACCCGGAATTTGGTTAAATTCCGGGTTCAAAGTCGGAATTTAATAGAAGTAGACTTAGGAATATACTCCCACTTTGAACTCGTTGGAATTTAAGTAAATTCCGGGTTTAGAGGGTCAATTTAACTAAAATCCGAGTTTAAAGTCGGAATTTAGTTAAATTTCTAGTTCAAAGTCGGCATTTACTTAACTTAACTAAATTTCGAGTTTAAATTCAAAATTTATTTAAATTCCGAGTTCAAAGTCGGAATTTATTCCTATGTGTACTTCTACTAAATTCCGACTTTAAACTCGAAATTTAACTATATTCCGACTTTAAACTCAGAATTCAACTAAATTCCGAATTTTAACCCGGAATTTAACTATATTCCGACTTTGAGCTCGGAATTTAACTTACGGGTTTTAAGTGTCAACTTAACTAAATTCCGAATTTAAAGTCGGAATTTAGTTATATTTCGAGTTCAAAGTCGGAATTAAGTTAAACTCCGAGTTCAAAGTCGGAATTTATTCCTAAGTCTACTTCTACTAAATTCCGACTTCAAACTCAAAATTTAACTAAATTTCGACTTTTAACTCGAAATTTAACTAAATTCAGACTTTTAACTCGGAATTTAACTATATTCCGACAGCAAACTCAGAATTTAACTATATTCCGACTTTTAACCCGGAATATAACCATATTCCGACTTTGAACTCAAAACTTAACTAAATTCCGACTTAGAACTCGGAATTTAACTAAATTCCGACTTAGAACTCGGAATTTCACTAAATACCGGCTTTTAAGTGTCAACGTAACTAAATTCCGAGTTTAAAGTCGGAATTTTGTTAAATTTCGAGTTCAAAGTCGGAATTTAGTTAAATTCTAAGTTTGAAGTTAGAATTTAGTTCAAAGGCGGAATTAAGTTAAATTCCGAGTTCAAAGTCGGAATTTATTCCTAAGTCTACTTCTACTAACTTCCGACTTTAAACTCAAAGTTTAACTAAATTCCGACTTTTAAGTCGAAATTTAACTATATTCCGACTTTGAACTCGGAACTTAACTAAATTCCGTGTTTAAAGTGTCAATTTAACTAAACTCCGAGTTTAAAGTCGGAATTTAGTTAAATTTCTAGTTCAAAGTCGCAATTTAGTTAAATTCCGATTTTAAAGTTGGAATTAAATAGAACTAAACTTAGGAATAAATTCGGACTTTTAACTCGGAATTTAACTAAATTCCGACTTTTAACTCGAAATTTAACTATATTCCGACTTTGAACTCGGAATTTAACTAAATTCCGTGTTTAAAGTGTCAATTTAACTAAACTCCGAGTTTAAAGTCGGAATTTAGTTACATTTCTAGTTCAAAGTCGGAATTTAGTTAAATTCCGATTTAAAAGTTGGAATTAAGTAGAAGTAAACGTAGGAATAAAGTCGGACTTTTAACTCGGAATTTAACTAAATTCCGACTTTTAACTCGGAATTTAACTAAAGTCCGTGTTTAAAGTGTCAATTTAACTAAACCCCGAGTTTAAAGTAGGAACTTAGTTAAATTTCTAGTTCAAAGTCGGAATTTAGTTAAATTCCGATTTTAAAGTTGAAATTTAGTTAAATTCCGAATTCAAAGTCGGAATTTAGTTAAATTCAGAGTTTAAAGTTGGAATTAAGTAGAAGTAAACTTAGGAATAAATTCGGACTTTTAACTCGGAATTTAACTAAATTACGACTTTGAACTCGGAATTTAACTAAATTCCGACTTTAAACTCGGAATTGAACTAAGTTCCGACTAAATGAAAATAAATGCTTCATCTAACAGAATGTTGTAAATCAGGTTTCTATTTGAGCTTGTATCTGGTAATAGAGAAGGATAATGATTGCTTTTTTTATTCAAGAATAGCTTTTTTGTGTTGTGGTCCTAAAAAAAGGCACATATACAAGATGTTCTGAAAGCCCTGTTATGACTCTTAAGTAAGGCTACAAAACTGGGTATACATGGATATGGTCTTGGCGCACGAAGAAGTCTAGTTTAGGCAACATTATATTGATCATATCTGGGAACCGAAACTTTAAATAACTTGTGAATCAGCTGCTTCTCTACCAGCCAATAATCAGGCATCTCCATTGTGGATTTGTGACAGTCACCGTATCGGATTGCATCAGATATTAGCTAGAAATTGAATCATGCAGGTCTTATAGCGATCACCCAGGCATGGTTGACAACTCTGTTAAAGTGGTTCTGGAATGTAAGCTCCTCAAAGTTACAGAATTGTGGTCGTACTAAAACACAAACCAATTAAAACGCAACACAAAAATAATGGGATGATAAACAAAAAGTTTAGGTGACATCAGAGCACTGATTATATGTTAATTTTCTACATGAAAGCAGGATAATATTAAAGAGTAACTCAGAATTTAACTAAATTCCGATTTTGAACTCGGAATTTAACTAAATTCTGGGTTTTAAGTGTAACCTTAACTAAATTACGAGTTTAAAGTCGAAATTTAATAAAATTTCGAGTTCAAAGTCGGAATTTATTTAAATTCTGAGTTTAAAGTCAGAATTTAGTTAACCTCTGAGTTCAAAGTCGGAATTTATTCCTAAGCCTACTTCTACTAAATTCAGACTTTACACTCAGAATTTAACTAATTTCCGACTTTTAACTCGGTATTTAACTATATTCAGACTTTGAACTCGGAATTTAAGTATATTTAAGTAAATTCCGGGTATAAAGTGTCAATTTCTGGTTCAAACTCGGAATTTAACAAAATTCCGACTTTGAACTTGGAGTTTAACTAAATTCCAACTTTAAACTCGAAATTTAATTAAATTTTGACTTTGAACTAGAAATTTAACTAAATTCCGACTTTAAACTCGGAATTTAGTTAAATTGACACTTTAAACCCGGAATTCGAACAGAAGTTTCGTGTTCAAAGTCGAAATATAATTAAATTCCGAGTTTAAAGTCAGAATTTAATAGAAGTGGACTTAGCAATAAATTCCGACTTTGAACTCGGAATTTAACTACAGTTTAAAGTGTCAATTTAACTAATTAGCTTTAAATAGGTAAATTGGCTGTAACGTTCATAATCAAATTTCCCAAAAATCAAATCAATTTTCAAAGTCCCTTTAACTAAAATAACATCCAGCATGTGTTATTTTTCCTAATACAAGTTAAATAGCCTTTAGGTAAGTCCAAATATGAATTGCTAAGTCCTTCGATATGCTGTTTTTTTTTTGTCCATATTTTTAGATTTTTCTTATTTTTGTTAATTTCTTTTAAGAGCTTTTTTGAAAAATTGAAAATTTATTTCATTTTTAAAAAATAAAAAATTTGAAATTGGACTTGAATTTTAAATCCAATTTCACACTTTGTAACACTAATGGAACTAGTATATAGCCACATTTTCCTCTTTCACAAGAGGCTAAGACTCAAAATTTTTCCATGAGGTTTCCATACATATGAGTGGAAAAATTTTAGATTTCGCCATTTACGACAAAAAAAAATTGCATAGATTTAACAAACGGTGAAAAATTATCCCGATATCTTGGGGCTTTAAAAATAGCAGACAACGCTGACCAACTCTTTTTCTACCCATTCTCCAATGAACAAAACTGTGAGAAGATCCTGGATTTTTTTACGTTTTTTCCCGAAGGTCTACATTTGGCCATTTTGCGATTATAAAAAAAAATTAATAGAAATTGTATATTTTAAGGTCCTAAGTCAAAATTGATGAAGATTTTGACGTTTTTGCAACCTCGAATGAGTTGTCACATTGTCAAAATTTTGCCATTTTGCTACTATAAAAATAACAAAAGAAAACTGTATATTTTGAGGTCAAAACTGATAGAATGTTCTTTCTAAGCTATGGTAGAGTACAGCGGATAATACCGATAAAAACATAGGCTGCTTTATAATTCATTAAAAATACTGGTAACAAGAAAGAAAATGAGAAATTTCATATACAGCAGAAGCAAAACATTTTAAGGATAGACCGTTATACAATATTATCTCTCCCTTCATTAATATTTACATCAACGATTTTGATTCTGGCAGAAGGTACATAACCTTATTGGCCTCTCTTTACCTTCATCTAGAAGTACTAAATTGTGCTAGTAGGTTTCTTTTCTGAGGTGAACAAAGTTATATCACAATAAAAAATTGAAACTAGCTGATTCATAGTTACTATTGGAATTGAGATTTTATACTGAAGGACTTTAAGAAATTGAAATCAAATAATTGAAGAACCTCAAATAATAGTTACCTTGAAGAAGATGAAGGATAAGTAATACTGAATTCATTCTTTTAAATTGGCAAGTCATCCATAATGTGTTCAAAATGTCTATCAAGCTGCATTTTGAGCAAAATGGTATTATTGAATTCCATCAATCTACTTTCTTTGCTACCAGTCTTTAAAGATAATCACTAAAATATTTTTTCGCAGCTACTGACCTTTACTGTTTGTTTTAAGTAACAAAAGGACTAGAATTCCATTCAGTCAAGACGCTCAAACAGCTTTATAAATGTTTTGTTATAAAGGGTGTTCAGAAAAAAAACCTCGCAGCAAGCTATGGAGTTACAATTATTGTCTGAGATAAGTTTTGACATTTTCGATTTTCATTTTTTTATGAAGTTATCTCATACTTCTGTTTAATTCCATGGCTTACTTACGGTTTTTTTTAAATGAACGCATGATGCTTTTTGAATTCGCACCTGCTTTGCTTGGCAATCTGAACCAACAAAAGGTCCAGTGACCTAAAACTATTTAGAGCTCTTTCCAGAGTAAAAGGTTTCGTGAAACCATAACTATAGGAAAAGAACTTCCGGCCGATATGCAGCAAAGTGCTTTAAGCCAACTATAATCTTCCTTTTGCCATAGAAGGATTATCTACGGCCATGTTATATTAAAGCTTATGGCCACGTTAAAGGAACGTCTGATGTAACCCCCTTTGGCGACACACAATATAATGCCCAAGAAGCAGGATAGCAAATTTGCTTTCAGTTGGCAGGACCTCTTCGAAACTTAAGACCGGTTCAAGGTGCCTAGTGTGTAAGTAAGTAATCCTGCGAGGAGTTGTCGCTTACCTGAGGTATTTTATCACTGGGGCTACGCTATAATATCTCAAGGATGTTATTTAATTTGTACGGTAAACTAACGTTACATGTTAGGCTGGAGGGTGGAGCCCCCCCTCATTTTGAGATCCAATTAAAACTGATGTTTGTTTCACTTCGCCTAGGGCTGCGGTAGCTAGTTGTATTTTAACATATATTTGGAAATGAATCATATTATGCGGCTCTATAAAACAATAATCTAGATGCTGCTGAAATTAGTTTCTACTAAAATCCAGTCGTCGTAGAACTCGCTTCCGGTCTGAATTTAGAAACGTAACTTTCAAGGCTTTCAGGTCGGTCAAAATACAATGTCACACCACACATATGTACAACTCACTTGTCCTATGTCACACAGCAACTGTCATTGTGATACGTCATCTGTCAAGTCTGTGATATGTCACATATGACAAGAATGACAGCATTGTGGGGCCTCTTTGACAGGGGGCCCCCTTTTACTAGGGCTCAAGGTCAAAGTGTCCCAGAACCCCGTCGTTATTACTACTGACGCAACGTCAGGAAGAAATTTCATTGGGCCATGGCTTCATAGCCCAAAAACACTTTAGATTGCATGAAGAAATATGATCCACAAATCTCTATGGTAGAAAGGGCCCGGACTAAACGAGTAACCAGATTTATATGCTTAGTCCGAGAGCAAGGTAAAACTTTCCTTTTCAGCCAAAGTGAGCGAGTTAAATCATGATTTTTTTTTTGGCCAAAATGGAGCATTTTGGACAATGGCAGGGAAAAAAACTGAAACTTGTCTTTCCAAATCTGCTCCGTGACATTTCGAAGTTTACACAGCGCCATCCTAAATTTATAAAGTCCACTAAACGTCCGGTAAAACTACAAACTTCCCTTTATCTTTTCAAAGTCCCTAAAGTCAAGGGTTAAAAACTATCAAGCCCCTGACAGCCTCGGCCCGTCGAGGCCCGATCCATTATAAATGGCTTTCCTTTTAGAGGGTGGCAGGGTTGATTCGCGTTTTCTTATGGGGTTATTATTTTTTGTGCCCGATGATGTAGTTAATGAATATTTAATGAAATTGGGCGGTGTTTAGAGAAGACAGCTAGTTTAATAAATCCATTATGAGTTTATGCTAATCGGTTTAAAGGGTTAATGTAATTACTCGACGCTGCTCCATTCGGCGCTGACGTTAGAACGTGTTAACCAGATATTGCTCGTTTTGCGCCTCTAAACACAGATTAAGCTGTTTTAATATTAGAGGGTGTTAAACTTTAGTAAGCTGAGCTTTTTGTAAATAAAGTTATATTTGGGACTACATTGCATTGACCAATAATAATTTCTTAGACTTAAAACATAGTTAACTAAAGCACAACGAAACATACTAAAGAAAGACATACAAATGTCATATTTTTTTTTGAGAACTCTTCTGCCATTTTTTTTAGAAAATTTTTCCTTTTTTGACCTCTTCGGTTCGACAAAATATTAAAAAAATTCGTGTTCTCAAAAAAAAAAAAATCCGGAAATAATTCATGCACTAGGAATATTGTAAATGGAAATTTCAGTTTCCTAGCTCTAACTGTTTACATGATATATCCTAATAAGCAGTATTTCTACGCCGGCCATCTTGGAGAATTGGAAGCTTTAGCCCTCTTTGATGTGGCATCGACAAAATTTAAATTAATGCACTTGGATTTATAATCTAAAGATAGAAGTTCCTTATGTCTGAAGTCTACAATATATAAAGCGGCGTGACGTCACAGCGGTCAAATTCTGTTGCCGTTTAAAATCAACTTTAAGATGATGTATTCTGGAAAGGTGGTATTGTCGCTATGTAATGTGTCGTCATACGCTTATATTACATATCCCGTGTTCAATAAAAAACGTCATCTAAGAGGCTATGCATGTTTGATGGAAAAGAATGACATAATTAAAGCAAATGGACTTTTGTTCTTTCACCTTTTTTTTTGATATCTCGCAGCTAACGAGATGCTTTTTTCAAATGAGCACAACCTACTTGAGTTCAAAAACCCTAAAATTACCAATAAAACCTCTATTTAATACTTTACATACACAATCCGAACAACAGAGTCGAGTTAGTGTTAAACTTATTCGAACTCGATGCATTCCAAACATATTCTCAATTATTAGTTTGTGTGATATTTTGTAAAAGTTAAGCAGTCTGGGAACCACCTCAAATCGGTTATCAATGAATGTTGGTGTCATCATGTTAAACCTGCAAGGCAAACAAGCAAAATGCAGATGAGATCGGAACAGTACATACGTATGTGAAACTTTTTACAACTTTTTTACATAATACGGTATTAAACACGAGTATTGCTAATGTTTTGTAAGGCAAACTTTTAATCAAACGCAAATGTTATACGGTTTTTTGAGCACAAAATGTCTCAATTCTAAAAGTTGTTGAGGTGCGAGGCACGACTGTGTAAAAACTGCTATTAACCGTATACGCAGACCGGGGGCGAGACAGATGAACCAAAGCCGGGTTTTTGCAGAAATCCGGTATCATCAAGGGCGGAATTTTTATGCGGTCTTTTAGAATAATTTATGGCCTTGCGTTAGCTAACACGCTTTGTTTCTCGCTTTCTAGGGCTCGTTCCGTTCTGCGGCAAACCCGAATGTTAGCAGCAAAAACATGGAACAAAATGGATAAACTATCAGTGTTGTTTTCAAAGATACGTCAGGTATTAGAAGAAAAGCTGAACAAACTGAAGAAAAAATCCATCGTTTTCAATTCTCATGATTGTGAACACTGATCCCTAAGAAAATTTATGAACAATAAATCTACAGACTACACCCTGAAAAAATTGGAGTTTGGAGTTTAGGCAGGTATCAAAGATCGCCCACTGATTGGTCCAATTCCCGTTGAAGGTCGCTAGGACACTTCAAGTATAACCAATGACTGGATACTGGAAACTAGGTACTGGATTTTGGCAGGACTTGGAGAAGGTATTTTACATAAAATTCTTTATTAATTTCATTTTTTTTTTTAAGTTGTCCATTATATCAAATATTTATTCAACTTATATTTTTACACATTTATAAACAGTAGATAAGTGAATAGAAATATGACTTCTCAAAAACTCAATAAAAAAGTCAAAATAAATAAACAAAATATGGTTAGCTTTATTAAGTCTTATCGAACATATTAAACAAATATACTATTAAACCCATATGTCAATTTTCCATATACAAATAGGAAACACAAGCTAGTAGTTATGACGACCGGGTTCTGAGACACTTTGACCTTGAAGTGTGTAAAAGGGGTTCGGAGCCCCAATATGCAGTCATTCTTGTCAAATGTGACAAACTTGACAGATGACATATGACAGATAACCCAACTAGCAATTAGGTTCCGGTTACTAGTGGCGGCTACCGCTCTGGCACCGCTTTATTACCACTTTATTACTGAAATGGGGAAAGATTTTTGAGTAACCATTACGTGCCTGCGCTCACACTGGGACTGTCCCAATTACGACCCAGTTACGGTTCTGGAGTAAATAATTAGTAGCCGGGTGGTAATTATTACTTAGTATCTACTGACAAAACGCTTTTTCACTTCTCTCTTTCCACTAACAGCTTATAGGAATAAGTAGACGTGTGACTATCCTTGTTAGCTACAATAATGATGGATGATACGATTTTATTTCGGCGAAGGCCTGCATTTTGGTGTTATGTCATCAGATTTAATATCATTATTTTCTCATCACTGGACTAAAAACTCCAAACCCATCGAGTTTTATTGTTATATGTTGGTGTGGTACCTCAAAAAAGAACAATGCGCCTTGAAATTAAAAAGAAATGAACGATAATATCAGTCTAGAAAACAAAATCTAACATAGTGGAAATATTTGTATTGCAGCAAAAGATGTTTTATCGATTTAAGAATATCTCGAAATCTAGAACACTGGTAGTATTCATTCTTATTTCTTACATATTCTCCCCAAATTAAGAATTTAAAGCAGCACTACTTTTTTATTCTAAAATGGAGTCTAAACTTACTGTAAAGAACATGGCGGCAAAAGAAAAATATCTTTTAACGACCCTCAAATCTCCTCAAAGTAAATACGACTGAACGCTAGGGAACAGATTCGAAACTTATGCCTCACGAACGTGTATTTTTCTATGAAGGAATATTAGTTACTATAGTCGTGAATCTTTCACGACTTAATAATAAAATTTTCCATTTTGCTACCGCTCAGACAACTACCCAGTCCCAGAAACGTCTTCTTAGTTACTTAGCAGACCATAGAAAGGCAAATTTTACCAAAGAGTAATCTTTTCTCCCTACCTTCCTGCTCGTATTACTCCGCACGTCAAGCGTCACGTGTCGACTATCGTGTGTTTACGTCTTTTTAAGTATAATAAATGCAAATGTCACTCATCATTTCTCGTTAATAATAATTGTAGTGTAATTTTGGAAATAGCAAATAGCCCTCCTATTTATTGTAGTGGATTTGATGCAGCTGTAAGCTCCAGTAAACCCTAGCGTACCATCAATAGTTTTTTTTATCTTTGCAGTGTATCATTTTTTTCAATCGATGAAACTTCGAAGCTGCAGCTAAATAGCTTCAATAATTAACTGGCATTTGAACCAAAGCTATATACAGATACAGAATTTACCTATACATATTTTATTCATCGATAGGTCAGTTTTTAGTTAAGTTTGAAAAGTTTTATCAACGCTCCTTTTATGAAACTCCTTGCAGGGGTACCACACACAAAATACTTGATATTAACTTCAATTTTGTGTCCATTACGAATAGTTATGCCATTGTGAAGAAGATCTAGCATTTCATCGACAAACTGCCGAAAAAATTCTTTCAATGGTGGTTTTCCCTGTCCACAATATGCCGCTGCAATCATAGGTTGCAGGTGAGCCATCTCTTCGATTTTAAATAGTATTTGCCAGAATTCTATTAGAGCGCTTTTAATTCCATATCATAGATATTCAATATCAAAGATATCGATAGAGCAGTGCTCTTTTCGCCAAATATTTTTAATAGGCCATTTTTTGTTCCATTGTACCAAAACTCCCCATTCCCCATTGGTACAATATTTACAGACTTGGGGGCTTTAGAAAGGGTTCTACTATCGACTGGAAGCTCTTTGTGGCCTTATAATTTTAAAACGTTCAATAGCTGATTAATAGCTGTATGTGTTATTCGATTACTTAATCCCAACTCCCGTAAGCTTTCCTTAAAAAAAAATGGCTTCTTTAATTGATTTTTCCAGTCGTTCGTCTTTTTCGTCCATATCGGGGACGTATAGCACATCGTCAAAACTATTACTCTCTGTTATGGCAGCTGTATGAATTTCGATTAAATCTTTTTCGCTATTCTCACGTAGGTACTACTACTGAAAGTGCACTGCTGGCATGATCATCCTTATCGTCTGTTTCAGTTAATGACGTCGTCGCAAAGTAACCATCAGAACGGATATTACCTGTAAACATTTCTTGATTTTCACTGAGTTGGCGCTTGACTTTTCGGTAAAAGCTGGTGCAATGCCTGTATGTACGTTTTATTTTCGACTGGTTCATCTTTCTTGTAAGTACCTACTTTTGAAACCACAAAGTGAAACTATAGTACTGTGATATGCCGATGAAACTGAAACTATGATAACATAATCCAAACCGATTATGGCTAAAATAATAAAGAACACAAATTACCGCCAATTCCATTTATCGATTAAGTAGCATTTACTTAAAAGTTCCCTTGCGAAGTGTTTGCTACCATGGAGTAATTATAAATTTTAACTCAATAGTAATATTACCTACTTCAAAGTCATATGTATGGTAATATCGTATGATTTGGAACCATTACATGCCACAAAAAGTGTTTTATTTAACAGTCTTTTTAGTTGTAGCAGGTCGGTATTTATTACTTTGAACTCTAACCAAATAGTCATGACAACTTTAAAATAATTTCGAAGACGTAATCGCAACTAACCAATTTTACTATAAAGGTTTAGTGTTACAGAAGGATTTTGAGTAGTATTTGTTACGTCCCAGTAACCATAAATGTGACTTTAAAGTTATGCCACGTAAAGGTAGCCGAATTAAGTATTTCCTACGAAAACGAAACTCGTTAATATTTCTTTTCTGTAACTCTTACCTTACAGTAACATTTATTAGTAGAATTTAAGGAATTGCTACTTATTTTTAGTAATTTTTCCTATAACTGGGTTATTGCGACGATAAATGATAGTTGAGGACATGACAGACGACGTGTGACATATGACAGTTTTGTGACATAGTACAGGTGATGTGTGACATATGACAGACTTGACGCCTGTGTCACTTAGGTGAGGCTGGACAGGCTATCAGGCTTGATAGGCAGGGCAGACAGGGCAGGCGGTGTAGATGGAGTCAGTTAGTGGAAAATGAAACAAATAGTATAATAGAAAATTTTGAAAAATGACTTTTTAACAATAGGAAAACTTAGATATTTTTTTTTATTTTTGAAATATTTTTTTACTCTAAATTCATTGAACCATTTCAGATCACGATTAATGTTCGCTTTAACACAGTTCCAATAATCCTTAGTCACTGCATCACACAAAGCACTATATTGATATTCTCCTTCCATGTCAGGAGGGTTAAGGTACCAATGGACGTCCTGGCTCATGTAGAGGCTACGGTGAGCTTCTACGTAGTAAGTACGAATCTCATTTCTCAGCTGTTTCATTGTCCTAGGTGTAGGTATCGGCATTTCAAGTAGAAGCGTCGATGGCAAGTTGCAATTCATTGGGCACGCTAAGGAAGTCAGTGGGAGGGCAAATCAACTGGTAGGTAGGCAAAGTTATGGCTTTCTGTAGAGGGGCGAAACATATTGAAAAAGAACGTGCAAAGGAGATTTATAAAAACGTTGTAGAACAAGCTCTATGGGGCCGAGATAGACAGAGAACAGATGCCGTGCCTGCTGCTCATGAGCAGAGCATACCACAAATCAACAGGAATATTGGGTTCTCCTCCTCGAACTTGCCCATGCATTTCAAAAGATTTCGGGCAAAAACAAAAAAACTTTTTGCAAGATAAGCACCACTGAGTTCCAATACCATTATTAATGATCTAGAATGATTATAATGTGCCAGGTTGTTTCAAAAACTGCAATTCGGATCAGGTTAATAACTATCAGCTGAGTTTCTACCAATCATATTGAGTGGAAATCAGATTCAAACTGTCATCAATGTGGTTTCCTGAAAATCACCTGTAAGCATCTGTCTCATCCAGGATCAATTTTTTCGAAAAGTCCTATTGTGACAAAGTGTATGACTAGATTTTTTTTACACAGTAAGATGTTTTGGAATCTGGATCAGATTGATCTCTACAGCTGATTTTCATCCAACCCGATTGATGCCTAGTAACAGGACAGCCAATCGGGTTCGTTGAAAATAAACATATAGTAATAATCAACTCGACCTGGATTGCAATTTCCGAAAGGGACTTTTATGATCATAGAAATTGAGCAATGTGGCTTTTGAATAAACAGGATTTAAAGAGCCAATTTGTAAATTGTTGATTTGAAACATAGTGGAGAGCAATTGCTTAAACTTCAGATCTGATCCTTGACCAAAATTCACAGTCTAAAACTAATAATTATTTATCATTGTAAACTTCATTTGTCTATAACATTTTTAAACAAATTCAGTTTATAGCTATAAATTAGAAATATGATGCTGGATGACCCTGCATTATTTAGTAGCTATTGATGCAATTTAACACACATTAAACTACTTTGTTATTATTAAATAAACTGTTAGCATTTATTATTGAACATGAAAATACCACATACCTATACCAATAGAGATGTTTTCCCTACATCCTTGCTCGTAAACTCATGTCCATACTGATATTTCCAAGAGAAAGGTAGCGGGAGAAGGACCCAAAATAAAACTTCTACGCTTCCGCAGAAATTGCCGACATTTCGACGTTTATTTTACGTCTTTTTCAAGGCTATTTCTGCGGAAGCGTAGAAGTTTTATATTAGGTCCTTCTCCCGCTACCTTTCTCCTGAAAATTAAAATCTTGAGGAAGCTACACCTAAACCACCATACTGATATGTTTCAAGATTTCTGGAATATGCTTCAGGATTCAAATTATAAAATTGGTTTTGTTTATACCATTAATATTTTAATTATTATTTACTTTTAAAATCAACTCAATTTCTTACTTCATAGTGATGCCGACGAAACATCTGAGTTATTTATACATTTAAAACACATTAAAATTAGCTTTCAGACTCAAAATGTTTTATACATGTAGACATGTGCTTTAGAAACTGCTAATAGTACAGTTGCATTATATCTTTTCCAGGCTGGGTAGGGAAGAGAACTAATTACACTCGTACTCCAATTTAAACCTCTAGAGTATCTACTGACAAATACATTTTTGAAAACATCTTTTCTTCTAGGTCCTAATGGTCGCTGTCCATATTGAATTTGGTGAAACATTTCCAGGTTTAGCTTCAGGAATTGAGCCTAAAATATGTTTACAAACTTGTTTTCGTCTTCAGCTCTAATGCTTTAATTTTTCATATCTTTGAAAATCCGCTCCATTTCCGATTCTAGAGAGATAATTAAAGTGAAAAATTAAAAATCATTAATCGTAAAAATACGCAGTTTTTGGCACACAAACTGTCTCAGTGGAAATCAATTTACATTACAAGTGTTGACTCCTTGAAAAGGTCCAAGCTTGGGTCCAAGCTTACCTCAACAGAATAAAAACAATGCAATGTGCAATTTAGGTCGATAAAAAACAACAAATAATAAAAATACGAGAAATACGAAAAATATAAGACCAAGGAGAACAAGGAAATTATATGAAAAGTCGATACAACAGAGGTAAGTAGAATGGACCAATTTAAAACATTTCTAATTTTGGGCTAAAATAGTCTAAAACTTTTTAGGTAAAAAGAGAAGTTTTCTAAAACAAGTTTTTTTTAATTACAATTCTCTTAACAAAAATGTATTTTTGACTCTTTGGGAAAGTTTTATTTCTGGCCAAAACTGTTTAGAAAATGAAAAAATCTGGAATCATTATTTTAAATACTCAGTTTCATACTAAAATAATTATCAATACAAGTTAATTTACATTACAGTTTATTCGTTCAAGAGTAATAGTTAATTCGTTGGAGAAGTTCAATTTTGAATCAAATTTATTTCAAAAGAATGAAAATCCAATAAAAAGTCTAATCTATATCAATAACAAAAAAGTATATTATGTGTGAACAAAAAATTGCAGAAAACGTGGTAAAGAATACGAATAGATAATTGTGAATAAAAAACGACGAAAAGAACCGAAAGAGAAAAACTGAAATAGGCAGAAATTATAGAAAAAGTATGGAGATAAAAGGTTGACAGTTATAAGAGCACAAATTTAAAATTTTCCTAATTTCTAGCCAAAATCGTGTCAACTTTCATACCTTTCTGATCAAAATTTTTCAGTTGATTCAACATTTGACTCGCAAAAGTTCAATGTCACGCCAAAACCGCAAAAAAGACTCAAGTGAAAAAATCCAGTTTTAGGCCAAATTTTTTCACTACAAACATTCATTACATCAATAGTCATCATTATATTACAAATCAGTATACACTAAATTTTTTGACTGACTATTCAGGTTAGTTCAGGTTAGCTTCACACAATATGACTGTTGGAAAAGTTCAATTTGAAAACAATGAAAAGTCCAATTTAGACGGATGAAAAAAAAATTGAGTAAAAGCTGAAAGTAAAATTAAACGAAAGTGACAAGAAATAACAGAAAAATATGAAAAAAAAAAAACAACTAACATTAGAATCATACACTTGTGTTAATGATTTGAAAACTAATTTTCAGTTTTTCAAACACAAAATGGTTCGTAAGTACTTTTGGGTGCAATTGCAGTTAGTAGAGACAGGATTTAAAAACTCCTCTCCCCATAGGCTACACCCCGCAGGGGCTGGTAATTGGGGTGCTTTGTCATCGTCAGAAGTCAAAGGATCAATATGAAAATCGCCTCTTGTGAGGGCCAAAGACCTGTTCAGCCGTTCAGGGTCGCAAAATTTTTATTTATCTCACCTCCCAAAGTCCAGTATCTCCGTTTATGATCTCATAATTTGGCATAAAGAGTGGGGTGTCTTTCTAAGTTCTCTATGGAAAATGTTAGCTCGGGAATACCACAAATAAATTGTAAAAAGGCTATAGAATCTTAAACATTTTTAAATAATTAAAGAATCAAACAAATTAAGGCCGACTTTTTTATTTATCAACATTCTGAATTTTTTTGGAATGTCATTGTCTATACTGTCAATTGCTATTCATTATTATTTTGTTCCTGTCCTTTTTTTCATTCTTATTGAGAAAAAAAGGATGGAAACACTGTCGGAGCGCGTAAGAGTATGCAACCAGTAAAACGTTTAGAAAGTGTGAACGGGCCTAAATTTGAAAGTTTGACGGAGAAATAAAGAACGAAGTAGTTCACCACGTGCTTCAAAATAACAAATGAATTTTATAGGTGGCTAGATGAAGTTTTCCAATGAACACCCCGTTATGTAATTTACTGCACTGTCTTTCACTTTAAACAAATGAATTGAGCTAAGGAAAATTAAAACAATAATTTCATAATTTTTCAAGAATAATATATTTGATGTTTATTATTAAATTTAACACAACCCCGTGGAACAGTATAATTTAACATAACTAACATTCGGACCCCACAATAATTATTAAAGTAATTCACTTGAGTGAATAGCACTATTAAACAAAAGAGCCCAATATGTCTTCATAAGAAAGCAGTTGTGTAAAACGTTAAATACACAGTTTCAACGAGATAAAATAAGGGTCGTAAGAGTGGGCAATAAAGTGAAAAGGGTCGACCCCGGATTGTAAACTGTTGTTTATTTTAAGGATTAATTTCTCGGTTTCACCAAAAAAACGCTGATGTTTTGTTATTCAGTTGTGTTACGTGGAATATTTAATTTATTGTTGATTTAGCGTATGTTAGATTTAACCTTTACCGAAACATATTTGTGGGTTAAAAAACAAAAGTTTGTTTTCTCATATTCTGTGAGTGAATAGAAACAAGCATCGTTAACCTAATGTCCAATTTATAAATAGCTACTTTCCACATAGGGAATGGGTTTTTATTATTTTTATAATATGCCCGTTCTCGAATAATTTGATCGCTGATGGCTTCTGAATGTGGTTGAGACGGTTTATTCTCACATGAAAGTCAATGACAAAATAAAAGCGAAATAAAAGCACTGCCTGACGTGGTGTGGTCATATATTATAAAAGAGACAAAAAAAAAAAAAAAAAAAATCAAACAAATTCAACAAACTCAACAATACGCTAAGGCTGGTGTGTAGGTAGTGTGATGGCCAAGAGCCCCTTAAAGCGAACACTTGCGGTCACCAACATATTAAGATTGTGAAGTGGCTCAGATAAAGCTCGGCTATAGGAGTGGGTGCGCCACCTGTTGCTCACAGGCTCAACAGGACGCCTTCCAGGTGGAAGGGAAACCTTAGTAAATTTGGGGCCACCGCAAGAGTTCACTCCAATATAAATTAAACGTAGCAAAGTCGTTGGCCAAATAAGAGTAATCAGTTACACATTCAAAAGATCTTACCACTAATTTACATATACTGTCGGGGGGAGAACTTATGGGGTTACAACAGTCCACTGTCCTGTCAGTCTAGGGATGTAGGTTAGCGTGACTTGGTGACAGTAGTCTGTAGTGGACTCGATAGCTATGGTGAAGTTCGCTATACGCAGTTCTAGCCCCTATCTAGCAGCGCCAAGGTACTGCCTTTACACGCAGTTCAAGCCCCTACCTAGCACCTAGGGATACAATGAACTCTAATATTCGAAAACCAAGAGAATAGCAAGAAAAAGGTGAAATACTAGTAATGAAATCGCTGAAGGCACATGGCTGGAAGACTTACCTCCGAGGAGGACACAAACCACCACTAAAATTTCTCTGAAGTGGGTCGTCCCACACCAAACTGGAACTCCGCCGTCGGCGCTCAAACACTCGCAATCCAATAAGCTAAAGTACGAAATAAAACTACTAGAAATGGATCCAAAAACACGCCATAAAAAATGCTTACCGGCAAGGTATTTCTCAAGTGAGGTTGGTCGGCAAAATCCCGTGACGAAACGGTAATTTCGGCCACGCAAAACAGCACTAAAGGTGGCCCGAAATTTTACACCAAGAAAAGCCGAAAAATCCTCAGGATGCCTGAGATAAATCGCAAATTCGGAGTTTTCTTTTTCCACGACCAACCTTCACGCCGGCAGCAAATTCCAAGACAGAAAATGAAAGACAATGACGGAAGCCAAGTGAAAAGTCAAAAAGTCACTCTCAACAGTGTCAACACTGTCAGACGTCAACCGAACAAAGAGAAGCTAAAAGTAGACAACGTAAATAAATCCAAAATTATTAACTGCAAGAGGAAAACTATCCAATAAGGAAAATAGCAAAAAGATCCAGATGGCAAAGACATTGAGTGTAATGAGGCCAAGGAGCAATTAAAAAGGTAACTTTATTCATAAAATTCCAATGGAGAAACCAAACTGTTACATGGTTTACTATCTCATTGAATGTGTGTGTAAAATGAAAATCGGCTGCATTTCATTTAATTACGACGACTTCTTCAACTATCAGCAAAACTTCATTTTGAAGTTTAAACTTCAGATCGACAGACACTTATGTTTTACAACCCATCGTAAACTTCAAACTAAAGTTTAATTAGTACTGGCATATCAGATCTCATTGTCAATTTCAAAGCTCTCAAGTGACAATTGAATGCATAATGACATTTTCATATCTTTAGTGTTACCCCAAGTTTTACTAAAGTTTTACTGAAAATTGTAAACGTCGTCGTAAGAACAATAGCTGAATCATGCAAAATACTAGAATCTGATCATAAATCAAGTTTTCTCCAAATCTAAAATTTTGTTACCATAGCTATCTCAGTTACCTTTTTTCTCATTTTTCTGAAGTTGGCTTAATTAACTTATAATAAATTATATTATATTTATCTCTATAGCTTAATAAAACCTCCCATGTCTGGCAGAAGCAAACTTCATCAAGTCTTGTAAACTGTCTCAAGAATTGCAAACATTTGGTTAGCTAGATGTTGGGAATCTATGCTACTATTGTTCAAATATCCAGATGATGTGAACCTTTATGATCCAGGTTTTGTTATGCAATGCGGTATCTATTTCGCCACTTTAAAAATACCGAGCCGCGCTGCATCATTTGCATATAATGTATATTCAACGAGGAGCAATTTATTGGAAAATCTGTAGGTAAACAGATTTTTCCGAAAATCGTTCGCACCTATATGATATATTGTATTTTGTTATAAATGTTTGTTTTGATTTAGAGACGGGAATTACGGCGAAATGCGTCCCACGATATAATATGCAATATCCCACTGTTTTGAATATTTATTACGTTTTTGAAATAAATGGAAACGTGGAATTTTCCGAAATATTATGGAAACCATAGGCAATAGTAAAATTAGATTTTGGGCATCAATATCCGGCCCAATCCCTCCCCTAACTGAACTAAATGCAAAATTAGCCCCCGTGTAAATTATTCAAGCTCCCAAGAGGGGCATTAATAAGGATCAAAGCGTGATGGGGAAACCATATCGGGCGGTAACTTACATTCATCAAACATTTATGTAACGGACCGCACTGTCGGAGGATTTCCATTTGCATGTCGACTGCAGGCAAATATTGTATGTTTCCGGGACTCGCATCTCCCGCTGCACTCAATGCAGATTTCATGATTTGTTCCCTTTAAAGATCTACGCCATAAGGCAATATCTCACTTTCAGCTCAGATACATTTCATCACAAAAGATACGTTCACAGATACGTCACTCACAGAGTGAAAATGGATTTCTACGTAGGGTATATTAAACTTTTACTTCTTTTGAGAGCAAATTTTAATATTCTCATGCAGATATGTAATTATTTTTCAATCGCTTAATGGTGTAGGTACCCCAAGCGAAAGGTAAATATTTTTACTTAAACACGTATCATAAGACTGTGAATCCTTTTACGGCGGTCAAAATAGAATCTAAAGTGTTTTCCGGGCTTTGAAGCCGTGGTCCAATGGAATTTCTTCCTGACGTTACGTCAGTAGTTATAACAACGGGGTTCTGGGACACTTTGACCTTGAAGTGTTCCTAAAGAAGAAATTCCATTGGACCACGATTGTACACATATGATCGGGCAATCCTTAAAAAAGTTGTGTTAATTGTTTTGTGATATCTCACTTTCAATATGCGAGACTTAGAGGCTTTGATATTTAATTAAAATAGTTTCTCTGGATTGAGTTTTGTTCTAGTTGCGTCCTAAAAAAGGTCTTACAAATCTTTGCAAATGCTTGGCCACATTAAACATTTCAATTCTTGTCTGAAAAACTAAAATTTTGACATCTCGATCATAGTCCTGCCTCCTTTAGTTCATTCAACACAATCTTTCATGATCCCACTAAAAGCTATCTCAATTATTCTTAAATGGCTCAATACAGTTTTATCATAATTTGGTTTCATATTACGAAATCAACTTAAATACTCAACAAGAACGACTCACTCTTAGAGGTGCAAACCAATAACTGCCTAACAAGGGGCGCCACCTTTATTGCTCTAATTGGACAGGATTGTTAATAATTAATAACCGATAGCGCTATGGAAGCACGTGACAGGATCACTCAAGCCCTTATTAAAGCACCTGTAGTTGTCGATTACCGCCTTCCGCACAAGTTTAATAAGCTTCAAAGATCGTCGAGTTGGAGGGGGTTTTCATGACGCTAAAGGTGTGTCATTAATTTAAAAATTCATTGTGCTCTCCTGTGTCGCTTTTTATCTTTGAAGCTGCATAGCTGGGAAAAAAACGAAAAATAAATATAAATAACTAAGCAAGATAATGAGGCCTCTACTGAGAATCTATACACAAAAGCTTTCATTTTCTGCCTGTGAACAAAATAACGTTCTCTATTTCGCGTTCTCATTCCAAAGCTCTTTGTTGATAGTCCTCTCCCGAGGAAAGCAATTTTTAATCCGACAATTTCTTAGGATCTAACCGCATTACCTTCGGAGCGTTTCAGGCCAACGCCAAGTAAAGAAGCATTTACAATGCCCTTTAGGTTTTCCAGGTTTGCGGACTGTCTAGTAAACAGAGGCATTGCGGTCTTAATGGGCCATTTCGAGTTACTGCCGGCAATTTACTGACGCAGCGTTTTGTCCTAGGTTAGGCGACATAAACCCAATTCTTGGGCATTATATTTTCCTCTCTTTATTGATGTAATAGAATTTTCCTTGAGTGAAAATTATTGCTAGTGGGCTTTTTATATGGTGGGTATATTTCGAAAAAGGAAAAGAAAATAAATATTGGGACATTTTAGCGTTTCACAGTTTTATCAGCGCATAAACTTCGTCAGTAAAATCGAAAACACTGACGTATAATACCTCAGGTTTTGGAGAGTGCTCACAGCAACAAGAGGCAGCTCATCTTGCTGACTTCAGGACGGGGAAGGTTGAGTCTTCAGTGGAATCCTCGAAAAAGTCCAAATGGCTCAGGTTTCAGGATTCTTAATAAGAATGTTTTTAGCAATAATTATTGTTCTCTAGCAGGTTCACTTCAATATGAGAGTCTTCTGGAGTTAAAATCAAAAAAGCTGCATTGGCTTTGAAATTAGAATATTTTTACTTTGTTACACAATCTTCTTAAAAAATATATACTTGAAGCATCAGGTTGAAACTTTGTTAGGTCTCCAAGTTGTGAGAGTTGCAAGTTGTTTCTAGCTGTGTGAAGACAAATAAAGCAACACCAGCACATTGGTTAACTACAAGAGTTTAGGAGTTAGCATCAACGAGTTTAGTTCAAGTTAGTTACCAAAAGTAGCCATACTACAGAGGTTTTTTAAGAATAACTTAACTGAATTTCTGTGTACCTACTTCTAATTCTCAAATTCCTATAACTAAAACAAAATAATTAGTTTCCATTAGGCACGACATTCCACGCTTTAGCCTTGGGACAATAACTAAAACCGATCAAACCTCTAAATTTATCTACAATACAATAGCAGTAGCACAGTCGATCGCATCAAAACGTAAAGGATAATGAAAAAATTGTTTGGTAGTTTTTAATGGAATGATGCAAGTTGATTGACTTTGAGTCCTTTCAAAACTTTTTTTTTTTTATAAATATCAACAAATTTTAACAGATTGGATTTACAAATATCTGACAATTACCCGCCAGTTACGACTGTGAAGGCTTTCACAGTCTGGTAAAAAACAATCTAAGTGATTTCCGGGCTTTGAAGCCCTGGTCCAATGGAATTTCTTCCCGGCGTTTCGTCAGTAGTTAGAGCGACCGGGTTCTGGGACACTTTGACCTTGAAGTCTACGTGAGCCCCAACATGCTGTAATTCTTATTATATGTGACATATGACAGACTTGACAGATGACGTGTGACCCATGACAGTTGAGGTGTGACATATGACAAACTTGACACTTATGACACATAGGTGAGGCTTGACAGGCAGGGCAGACAGGTCAAGTTATTTCAGATTTAGTTCAGTGGAAAATGAAAAAATTGTTTAAGAAAAAATTTGGCGTTGCGCCCGACATTATCAAAGTTTATGAGGCAATGGATGAAGTGATCTCCCGTGCTTCTTGACGTTGACTGACTCGACTGTGACTCGACTCGACTGACTCGACGGTGAGTTCTGTGGTATTTATTCCCCCGCCGTCGCGCTGCAGTGTATGGACTGGGGTGGGGGTAGTAGTGGCGCGGGGTTTCGGCGCATTTGCAGTATATCGTAGAATTTGCTTCCAGTCTGAATTTTTTAGAAAGATAATTTCCTCCTTGTTGTTGAAATTGTTGTCGTGTTTAAAGATCTCAATGGCCGTTCTCGTTAGTCTTGGATAGAAATGCTGCAATTGATATAAGATAGCCACCTTGTTAAAAAGGCTTACCATTGAACCATGGCTGCATAGCCCGGAAAACACTTTAGATTGAATCTTTAACAAATTTGACTTCACCAAAGATCTGGAATTTATTCAAAAATCCTTGAGACAACTAACTTTGAACTTTTCACTCGAAATTGACACTTTTAATCGTTTTCCGAGAGGCAGAGTTTCAACACACTTTCTTACCTCAATCTGCTGATAGGATACTCCATCATTTTATCACATCAACACACCTTAATCTTTTTCGTGTACAATTTCGTGCACAATTACTCCCACCAATTTTTTTTCTGCTTTCAGCTCTATGCATCTTCTTAGAATTTAGTTCTCATCAAACTGTTAGGAAGTGTGTAGTGAGCAGAGACCTTCAATTATTAGGTCCCAACAAGGCGATATAACTAGATACCTCATTAATTAATTTTTGTCATCCCCGTTCCAATCTTTGAAATCTTAATTTTTTGTGTAATTTTTTTTCATCATATGTTGAGAAAATACGATAAAAATGTAAAAGTCAGATTTTCCAGGCCTAATGATGACAATAATAAGTGAATGGCTTATAGGTTAGCATATCTATTTCGCCATAAAGAAACACTTCTAGTTTTAAGTTTGTGTGGATACCAGACCACAAGAGGAAAAGACGCCACAAGAGAGAACCTTATCGTAATGTAGAAAGATATGAGCAGAAAAAAACTAATTTTTGGAAATTTGGCAACAGAGGATATTCTGCGCTGATTGGCCATGTTTCTGTCTAGCGATTCAATTTATTTTCCTTTTGCTGCTCTTCTCGTTTTTTGTACCCTTCTAGTGTTTTGTTCCCCCTTCTGGTCTCTGCTTCTTTCACTCTTTTCGTTCGTTCAGATGTTCCCATGTCCACTTGTTCTAAAAGAACATTTATTTGGGTTTCAATGTAATCTTGAAGCTGCTTTCGATACGTTTTCGGGGCCCTCAATTATGTCTTCCCAGCAGGTTCATAAATTTTCCTGATGTTTGTTTTCCTCTTGCTCCCTCTCTCGCCTTTGGTACCCTTCTAAATATTTTTTTCCATTTCATGTTTCTGCTTTTTTAGTTCTTTTCGTTCATCCAGATGTTTCTATGCCCTCTTTTTCTAATAGAAAGTTTATTTGGGTTTCAGGATCATCTCGAAGTCTTTTCGATAAGTTTTCAGGGTCATCAATAATGTCTTCCTGATAGGTTCATTATTTTCCTAATGTTTGTCTTCTCTTGCTGCTATCGCCTTTTGTACCCTTCTAAATGTTTTTCTTCCTCCCGTTTCTGCTTCTTTCGCTCTTTTCGTTCATCCAGATGTTTCCATGCCCTCTTTTTCCAGTAGAAATTTTATTTGGGTTTCAACATCATCTCGAAGCCAGTTTTGCTAAGTTTTCAGGGTCAGCATTAAAGTCTTTCTGGTAGGTCCATTATTTTCCTGATGTTTGTTTTCCTCTTGCTGTCTTTCTCGCTTATTCTACCTTTCTAAATGTTTCTTTTCCTCTTCCTGCCTTTCTTTCGCTCTTTTTGTTCATCTATATGTTTCCATGTCCATCTTTTCCACGAGAACCTTTATTTGGGTTTCAAGATGATCTTGGAGCTGTTTTTGATAAGTTTCCAGGGTCTGCAATGATGTCTTCCTAGAGGATTTATTCTTTACCTAATGTTGATTTTCCTCTTGCTGCCTTTATCGCTCTTTATACCCTTCTAAATGTTTCTCTTTCTCTTCCTGTCTTTGCTTCTGTCGCTCTTTTTGTTCGTCCATATATTTACATGCCCACCTTTTCCAGGAGAACCTTCATTTGGGTTTCAAGATAATCTTAGAGCTCTTTTCGATAAGTTTTCAAGGTCTGCAATAATGTCTTCCTAGAAGGCTTATTCTTTTCCTAATGTTGATTTTCCCCTTGCTACCTTCCTCGCTCTTACTACCCTTCTAAATGCTTTCTTTTCCTCCTCATGTATTTGTTTCTTTCGCTCTTTTCGTTCATCCATATATTTCCATGCCCACTTTTTCAATGACTACTTTTGTTTGCATTTCAAGATGATCGTATAGCTCTAGTCGATAAGTTTTCACAGTCCTCAATAATGTCTTTCTAATAGTTCCATTATTCTCCTGATGGTTATTTTGCTCTTGCTAGCTTTCTCGCTTTTTGTACATTTCTAAATATTTCTTTTCCTCTTCCTGCCTTGCTTTTTTCGTCTTTTTGTTCATCTATATGTTTCCATTCCCACCTTTCTAGAAGAACCCTTATTTGTGTTTCAAGATGATCTTGGAGCTCTTTTCGATAAGTTTTCAGGTTCTGCAATAATGTCTTCGTAGAAGGTTTATTCTTTTCCTAATGTTGATTTTCGTCTTGCTGCCTTTCTCTCTCTTTGTACACTCCTAAATGTTTCTCTTCCTGTTTCTGTCTCTGCTTCTTTCGCTCTTTTTGTTCATCTATATGTTTACATGCCTATTTTTTCCTTAAGAAATTCTATTTGCGTTTCAAGAAGATCTTGAAGTTTTTTCGATAAATTTTCACAATCATCAATAGTTCCTTCCTAATAGCTCCATTTTTTCCTGATGGTTATTTTCCTCTTGCCGTCTTTCTAGCTTTTTGTAACTTTCTAGGTGCTTCTTTTCCTCTTCCTGTCTTTGCTTTTTTTCGCTTTCTTTGTTCATCCATATATTTCCATGCCCACCTTTTCCAGGAAAACCTTTATTTGGGTTTCCAGATGATATTGGAGCTCTTTTCGATAAGTTTCCAGGGTCTGCAATAATGTCTTCCTAGAAGGTTTATTCTTTTCATAACGTTGATTTTCCTCTTGCTGCCTTTCTCGCTCTTTCTACACTTCTAAATGTTTCTCTTCCTCTTCCTGTCTCTACTTCTTTCGCTCTTTTTGTTCATCCATATATTTCCATGCCCACCTTTTCCAGGAAAACATTTATTTGGATTTCCAGATGATATTGGAGCTCTTTTCGATAAGTTTCCAGGGTCTGCAATAATGTCTTCTTAGAAGGTTTATTCTTTTCATAACGTTGATATTCTTCTTGCTGCCTTTCTCGCTCTTTCTACCCTTCTAAATGTTTCTCTTCCTCTTCCTGTCTCTACTTCTTTCGCTCTTTGTGTTCATCCATATATTTCCATGCCCACCTTTTCCAGAAAAACCTTTATTTGGATTTCCAGATGATATTGGAGCTCTTTTCGATAAGTTTCCAGGGTCTGCAATAATGTCTTCCTAGAAGGTTTATTCTTTTCATAGCATTGATTTTCTTCTTGCTGCCTTTCTCGCTCTTTCTACCCTTCTAAATGTTTCTCTTCCTCTTCCTGTCTCTACTTCTTTCGCTCTTTTTGTTCATCCATATATTTCCATGCCCACCTTTTCCAGGAAAACCTTTATTTGGATTTCCAGATGATATTGGAGCTCTTTTCGATAAGTTTCCAGGGACTGCAACAATGTCTTCCTAGAAGGTTTATTCTTTTCCTAATGTTGATTTTCGTCTTGCTGCCTTTCTCTCTCTTTGTACACTCCTAAATGTTTCTCTTCCTGTTTCTGTCTCTGCTTCTTTCGCTCTTTTTGTTCATCTATATGTTTACATGCCTATTTTTTCCTTAAGAAATTTTATTTGCGTTTCAAGAAGATCTTGAAGTTTTTTCGATAAATTTTCACAATCATCAATAGTTCCTTCCTAATAGCTCCATTTTTTCCTGATGGTTATTTTCCTCTTGCCGTTTTTCTAGCTTTTTGTAACTTTCTAGGTGTTTCTTTTCCTCTTCCTGTCTTTGCTTTTTTTCGCTCTCTTTGTTCATCCATATATTTCCATGCCCAACTTTTCCAGGAAAACCTTTATTTGGGTTTCCAGATGATATTGGAGCTCTTTTCGATAAGTTTCCAGGGTCTGCAATAATGTCTTCCTAGAAGGTTTATTCTTTTCATAACGTTAATTTTCCTCTTGCTGCCTTTCTCGCTCTTTCTACACTTCTAAATGTTTCTCTTCCTCTTCCTGTCTCTACTTCTTTCGCTCTTTTTGTTCATCCATATATTTCCATGCCCACCTTTTCCAGGAAAACCTTTATTTGGATTTCCAGATGATATTGGAGCTCTTTTCGATAAGTTTCCAGGGTCTGCAATAATTTCTTCCTAGAAGGTTTATTCTTTTCATAACGTTGATTTTCTTCTTGCTGCCTTTCTCGCTCTTTCTACCCTTCTAAATGTTTCTCTTCCTCTTCCTGTCTCTACTTCTTTCGCTCTTTTTGTTCATCCATATATTTCCATGCCCACCTTTTCCAGGAAAACCTTTATGTGGATTTCCAGATGATATTGGAGCTCTTTTCGGTAAGTTTCCAGGGACTGCAATAATGTCTTCCTAGAAGGTTTATTCTTTTTCTAATGTTGATTTTCGTCTTGCTGCCTTTCTCTCTCTTTGTACACTCCTAAATGTTTCTCTTCCTGTTTCTGTGTCTGCTTCTTTCGCTCTTTTTGTTCATGTAAATGTTTCCATGCCTATTTTTTCCTTAAGAAATTTTATTTGCGTTTCAAGAAGATCTTGAAGTTTTTTCGATAAATTTTCACAATCATCAATAGTTCCTTCCTAATAGCTCCATTTTTTCCTGATGGTTATTTTCCTCTTGCTGTCTTTCTAGCTTTTTGTAACTTTCTAGGTGTTTCTTTTCCTCTTCCTGTCTTTGCTTTTTTTCGCTCTCTTTGTTCATCCATATATTCCCATGCCCACCTTTTCCAGGAAAACCTTTATTTGGGTTTCCAGATGATATTGGAGCTCTTTTCGATAAGTTTCCAGGGTCTGCAATAATGTCTTCCTAGAAGGTTTATTCTTTTCATAACGTTGATTTTCCTCTTGCTGCCTTTCTCGCTCTTTCTACACTTCTAAATGTTTCTCTTCCTCTTCCTGTCTCTACTTCTTTCGCTCTTTGTGTTCATCCATATATTTCCATGCCCACCTTTTCCAGAAACACCTTTATTTGGATTTCCAGATGATATTGGAGCTCTTTTCGATAAGTTTCCAGGGTCTGCAATAATGTCTTCCTAGAAGGTTTATTCTTTTCATAACGTTGATTTTCTTCTTGCTGCCTTTCTCGCTCTTTCTACCCTTCTAAATGTTTCTCTTCCTCTTCCTGCCTCTGCTTCTTTCGCTCTTTTCTTTTATCTATATGTTTTCATGCCCACTTTTTCCATAAGAACTCTTAATTGGGTTTCAAGATGATTTTGAGGTACTTTTCGATAAGCTTTTAGATTCACCAATAATGTCTTCCTAATAGGTCCATTAATTTCCTAATGTTTATATTCCTTTTGCTGCCTTTGTCACTTTTTGTACTTTTCTAAATGATTCTTTTCCTCTTCTTGTCTTTGCTTCTTTCGCTCTTTTTGCTCATCCATATGTTTTCATGTCCAACTTCTTCAGCAGAATCTTTATTTGGGTTTCAAGATGATCTTGGAGCTCTATTCGATAAGTTTTTAGGGTCTGCAATAATGTCTTCCTAGAAGGTTTATTCTTTTCCTATTTTTTTTCCTAATGTTGATTTTCCTCTTGTTGCCGTTCTCGCTCTTTGTACCCTTTTTAATATTTTTTCTGTTTCTGTCTTCTGTTTTAATGTTTCTTCCTGTCTTTGCTTCGACGTGGAGCCTTATAGACGCAAGGTCACCATAAGTGTGATTTTATAATAATGGCAACTTCATGTAAGCCGATACTTTCAATAAATCCGGACTTTGATAAATCAGGCCAACGAAGAAGTAAATAGTGACATGAAGAGAACTGACAGCTAGCAAGAAATTGATGAGAATGATGGTGAAATCATCGACCAGAATGAAGGAGAAGAAGATGAGGAAGGTGTGGGCGTAGGCGTAACTTTAAGCACTTCCGCCCCAAAAATATTGTTCTAAATTTGTTGTACGGTTTTCAGCAAAATATCCCTTAGAGAATTTACATGAAAAATATGACTGAAATTGGGCTCGAAGCCCTGCTGCATTTCTACTAGTAACTCCTTTTTACACAAAAAAGAAAACATTTATTTAATAAACGGTTGTGAATAGACTTAGAACAAGATGTCTGCTACCAACCTGAGACCACGACGATAAGCCTTGTACGTATAACATGTAGCTAAAAGACTTTTTTAAATATCTCTCTCTCAGAAGAAATCTTTAAACCTCAAAGCTCGTGGAGAAATAACGTGTATATCAGCAATGAAGCAGCTTTCAAAGCTGTGGATTAAAATGGGAACGTTTAGCCGAATGAAAACGCAAAAACTTTTTGGTGCTCCATTTTCCCCCAATGTTTTCATTTCCTTTGGAGTTTTAAATTTAAAAATCCTAGAACGCTTTTTATCTGCTTTGAACAAATTACACCAATTCCGGATCCATAAGATAGATTACGGCAACTGGAATTCTCGGCAAAAACTTTTTGCAGATTTATCTTTATTTGATGATGATGCCGGTCGCCGGGCGAAGCAGCATTTGCCAGTACGAGATAAAAAATTGAATTCCCGCTCCATTGTTAATTATTTATCAGCAAAAGCAGTTGCAGGAATTATGGGAAACACGTTTTCGTAAAGTCAACGCAAACTCAGGTTAAGTGGGCCCTCTTACACCAAAATATAAAGTTTTAATAAAATATTAATTCCTTCATTTCTTCCCCTGTTCTTGAAAGTGGTAAGTGGGCCGGTGTTTCAATTCGAGTCCCTTTGACATCTCGGGGAAAATATATTTTCCTTCGTCGCATCAAATTGGACTTACGCTTCATGTAAATTAGATTGCAACCCGACTTTGAAGATTAAGGAATTTAATATCGGAAGAATTTTTGTACGCAGTAGGATATACATTTTGCACGTGAATTTTGATTGTGTTAGTGAAGTTAAGCTGGGCTACAGGATAGAAATTTAATTTTACAGTGTTACGAGTTTCCATTTTAGAGAGAGAAGTTATTAATTTTTGCTCTAATGCTATTAGGAAAAATTAACTTTTAACCCTTAGAAAGCTAAGGTTAATTAGTTGTAAAAAGTGGTGAAAGCGATAGAAAGAGAAAGATGATATACAACTAGTAATTCTGAATATGACGCCAATAGCTTCTAAATATAGAGGCATTTTTTCACAAAAAGGAACAAGTTGGTAAGCAGAAATCTTGAGATGGTGTGTTTTGTATTTTTTGGGATATCTTATACTAGGGATTTTGTTTGAGACACCCTATTCTATTTGAAACGTAAATATGAGCCCTATTTATCATGACACTACTAGAACCAATTAATACAATCCGGTACTGTTTATTTATATGGGAAAAGCCGATAGTTCCAAGGGGCTCTCGAAACAGCCCAAAAACTTAAATTTGGAGATCAAAATTGTGTCTTGCAGCTTTTAACAGCTCATATCTCGTTTCAATAAAGTTTTATCCAAAAATCTATAAGAAGAGCTAAGAAATTAGAAGAATAGAGCTACACGCAGAGTCCATTTTCGAATGTCTGGTTAGAACATTTACTGAGCACCGGTGGCTCAAAAACAAGGTTAAAATTTTGCATTTCTTTTAATTTTCTCGAAAACTGTGAAAGGTTGCTTCGTTATGTTTGACGTATTTGATAGTCCCCAAAGTCCTCTTCATATAATGCATTAACCTCATATTAAAAAATTTTACCATTTCCAAAATAAACAAGAAAATGTATAAATTTAAAAAATTTCTAAAGAAATTCATTGTCATAGATTTTGTTAAAATTGGAATTTTCAGTAACTTTCTCTTCTTCAAAATGACGCCTAAAACGTAGTTTTTCCACTTTTTATCGACATTTCAATACATATTATTGTCTATATACTGGCCAGACGTTCCAAATGGCTCAATTCCTTCGAGACTTCTAGAAGAGGACAAAACAATTGGATTCACTAGAATCGGTTGAGGGTTAATTCTTTGTGCCTATGAAGAAAAAAGCTCTGAAAGAAAAACTTAGATGCCTCAGATGATCTCAAGATTTAGAGTCTCAATTTGTTTTTCTTCTTGCTTAATAAGAAGCCTGAATGAATTGAAGTGAATCTTTTGTTGTTGGGTACAGCTAGATAGAAGGACAGTTTGTGTAAAGCAGATAAATAAATTTTCTAGGAAAATAGCTGTATCTAAAAAAGTCATCGAGAATTACTCGGAAACAAATCACATGGGAACAATGTCTCAACTGCTCACAAAATACTTTTCTTTAGATCTGAAAGAAAAACTTAAAAAAAAAATAGATGCGTTAGGCATTGATCCAGATGAAGCAGACACAGAAAGGGTGGTGAAGTGGTCGATGGTGGTTGGTGAAAGAAGACATCAAGAAGAGGACAAAAGAGTTGGATTCACTCGAATCGGTCAAGGCGTTCTCAAGTTACAGGCGGTAAATGTTGGGAATTGAGAAAAAAGCCCTCGAAATACCCCCTCCCACTTTAGACATTTTCAAAAAAAAATCGGGAATTTTTTTTAATGTTTTTGATTGAAATGGCATGTTTGCACTCCCCTAAGAACGTAACAAACTCAATTCGAATGAAATTAACCTCTAAAGATGTGTTTTTTTTTTAAATGTTCCAAAAACGTGATTCGAAAAGTGCTTAAAAATCGACTTCCGAAGAGGGCGATCTCCGAAAATCTTGCACCCACGGAACTTCCGATGGTGGGAAGTGAAAGAAGACATCAAGAAGAGGAAAACACAGTTAGATTCAATCCAATCGGAATACTTTGGATATTTAAAAAAAAAATCGGAAACACGTTTTTGTTTTATTTTATGGGAATGGTTCGCTTGCAATCCCCTAAGAACGTAACAAACTCAATTCCAATGAAATTAACAGCTAAAGACTTTTTTTTTAAAAATTGTCCAAAAACGTGATTCCAAAACTGCTTAAAAATCGACTTCCGAAGAGGGCGATTTCCGAAAATATTGCACCCACGGAACTTCCGATGGTGGGAGGTGAAAGAAGACATCAAGAAGAGGAAAACACAGTTAGATTCACTCCAATCGGTAAAGGCGTTCTCAAGTTACAGGCGGTCAAACTTCAGAATTGAGAGAAAAGTCGTTATACTTTGGATACACTTTGGATATTTTCAAAAAAATTTCGGAAACATGTTTTTGTTGTTTTTTTATGGGAATGGTTCGCTTGCAATCCACTAAGAACGTAACAAACTCAATTCTAATGAAATTAATATCTAAAGACGTTTTTTTTTAAATTGTCCAAAAACGTGATTTGAAAAGTGCTTAAAAATCGACCTCCGAAGAGGGCGATCTCCGAAAATCTTGCACCCACGGAACTTCCGATGGTGGGAGGTGAAAGAAGACATCAAGAAGTGGAAAACACAGTTGGATTCACTCCAATCGGTGGAGGCGTTCTCAAGTTACAGGCGGTCAAACTTCAGAATTGAGAAAAAAGTCGTTATACATTGGATATTTAAAAAAAAAAAAAATCGGAAACCTGTTTTTGTTGTTTTTATGGGAATGGGTCGCTTGCAATCTCCTAAGAACGTAACAAACTCAATTCCAATGAAATTAACAGCTAAAGACTTTTTTTTTTAAATTGTCCAAATACGTGATTCCAAAAGTGCTTAAATATCGACTTCCGAAGAGGGCGATCTCCGAAAATATTGCACCCGCGGAACTTCCGATGGTGGGAGGTGAAAGAAGACATCAAGAAGAGGAAAACACAGTTAGATTCACTCCAATCGGTGGAGGCGTTCTCAAGTTACAGGCGGTCAAACTTCAGAATTGAGAAAAAAGTCGTTATACTTTGGATATTTAAAAAAAAAAAATCGGAAACCTGATTATGTTGTTTTTATGGGAATGGGTCGCTTGCAATCTCCTAAGAACGTAACAAACTCAATTCCAATGAAATTAACAGCTAAAGACGTTTTTTTTTAAATGGTCCAAAAACGTGATTCCAAAAGTGCTTAAAAATCGACTTCCGAAGAGGGCGATCTCCGAAAATATTGCACCCACAGAACTTCCGATGGTGGGAGGTGAAAGAAGACATCAAGAAGACAAAAACGCACTTAGATTCACTCCAATCGGTGGAGGCGTTCTCAAGTTACAGGCGGTCAAACTTCAGAATTGAGAAAAAAGTCGTTATACTTTGGATATTTAAAAAAAAAAAATCGAAAACATGGTTTTGTTATTTTTTATGGGAATGGTTCGCATGCAATCTCCTAAGAACGTAAGGAACTCCATTCCAATGAAATTAACAGCTAAAGAATTTTTTTTTTAAATTGTCCAGAAACGTGTTTCGAAAAGTGCTTAAAAATCGACCTCCGAAGAGGGCGATCTCCGAAAATATTGTACTCACGGAACTTCCGATGGTGGGAGGTGAAAGAAGACATCAAGAAGAGGAAAACACAGTTAGATTCACTACAATCGGTCGAGGCATTCGCAAGTTACAGGCGGTCAAACTTCAGAATTGAGAAAAAAGTCGTTATACTATGGATATTTTCAAAACAATTTCGGAAACCTGTTTTTGTTGTTTTTTATGGGAATGGCTCGCTTGCAATCTCCTAAGAACGTAACAAACTCAATTCCAATGAGATTAACAGCTAAAGACGTTTATTTTTTAATTTGGTCCAAAAACGTGATTCGAAAAGTGCTTAAATATCGACTTCCGAAGAGGGCGATCTCCGAAAATATTGCACCCGCGGAACTTCCGATGGTGGGAGGTGAAAGAAGACATCAAGAAGAGGAAAACACAGTTAGATTCACTCCAATCGGTGGAGGCGTTCTCAAGTTACAGGCGGTCAAACTTCAGAATTGAGAAAAAAGTCGTTATACTTTGGATATTTAAAAAAAAAAAAATCGGAAACCTGTTTTTGTTGTTTTTATGGGAATGGGTCGCTTGCAATCTCCTAAGAACGTAACAAACTCAATTCCAATGAAATTAACAGATAAAGACTTTTTTTTTTAAATTGTCCAAATACGTGATTCCAAAAGTGCTTAAATATCGACTTCCGAAGAGGGCGATCTCCGAAAATATTGCACCCGCGGAACTTCCGATGGTGGGAGGTGAAAGAAGACATCAAGAAGAGGAAAACACAGTCAGATTCACTCCAATCGGTGGAGGCGTTCTCAAGTTACAGGCGGTCAAACTTCAGAATTGAGAAAAAAGTCGTTATACTTTGGATATTTAAAAAAAAAAAAAATCGGAAACCTGTTTTTGTTGTTTTTATGGGAATGGGTCGCTTGCAATCTCCTAAGAACGTAACAAACTCAATTCCAATGAAATTAACAGCTAAAGACTTTTTTTTTAAATTGTCCAAATACGTGATTCCAAAAGTGCTTAAATATCGACTTCCGAAGAGGGCGATCTCCGAAAATATTGCACCCGCGGAACTTCCGATGGTGGGAGGTGAAAGAAGACATCAAGAAGAGGAAAACACAGTTAGATTCACTCCAATCGGTCGAGGCGTTCTCAAGTTAGAGGCGGTCAAACATCAGAATTGATAAAATAGACGTTATAATTTGGATATTTTCAAAAAAAATTTCGGAAACATGTTTTTGTTATTTTCTTATGGGAATGGTTCGCTTGCAATCTACTAAGAACGTAACAAACTCAATTCCAATGAAATTAACAGCTAAAGACTTTTTTTTTAAAAATTGTCCAAAAACGTGATTCCAAAACTGCTTAAAAATCGACTTCCCAAGAGGGCGATTTCCGAAAATATTGCACCCACGGAACTTCCGATGGTGGGAGGTGAAAGAAGACATCAAGAAGAGGAAAACACAGTTAGATTCACTCCAATCGGTAAAGGCGTTCTCAAGTTACAGGCGGTCAAACTTCAGAATTGAGAAAAAAGTCGTTATACTATGGATATTTTCAAAACAATTTCGGAAACCTGTTTTTGTTGTTTTTTATGGGTATGGCTCGCTTGCAATCTCCCAAGAACGTAACAAACTCAATTCCAATGAAATTAACAGCTAAAGACGTTTATTTTTTAAATTGGTCCAAAAACGTGATTCGAAAAGTGCTTAAAATCGACCTCCGAAGAGGGCGATCTCCGAAAATATTGCACCCACGGAACTTCCGATGGTGGAAAGTGAAAGAAGACATCAAGAAGAGGAAAACACAGTTAGATTCACACCAATCAGTCGAAGCGTTCTCAAGTTATAGGCGGTCAAACTTCAGAATTGAGAAAAAGTCGTTATACTTTTGATATTTTCAAAAAAAATTCGGAAACCTGTTTTTGTTGTTTTTTATGGCAATGGCTCGCTTGCGATCCCCTAAGAACGTAACAAACTCAATTCCAATGAAATTAACAGCTAAAGACGTTTTTTTTTAAATGGTCCAAAAACGTGATTCCAAAAGTGCTTAAAAATCTACTTCCGAAGAGGGCGATCTCCGAAAATATTGCACCCGCGGAACTTCCGATGGTGGGAGGTGAAAGAAGACATCAAGAAGAGGAAAACACAGTTAGATTCACTCCAATCGGTGGAGGCGTTCTCAAGTTACAGGCGGTCAAACTTCAGAATTGAGAAAAAAGTCGTTATACTTTGGATATTTAAAAAAAAAAATAGGAAACCTGTTTTTGTTGTTTTTATGGGAATGGGTCACTTGCAATCTCCTAAGAACGTAACAAACTCAATTCCAATGAAATTAAGAGCTAAAGACTTTTTTTTTAAATTGTCCAAATACGTGATTCCAAAAGTGCTTAAATATCGACTTCCGAAGAGGGCGATCTCCGAAAATATTGCACCCGCGGAACTTCCGATAGTGGGAGGTGAAAGAAGACATCAAGAAGAGGAAAACACAGTCAGATTCACTCCAATCGGTCGAGGCGTTCGCAAGTTACAGGCGGTCAAACTTCAGAATTGAGAAAAAGTCGTTATACTATGGATATTTTCAAAACAATTTCGGAAACCTGTTTTTGTTGTTTTTTATGGGAATGGCTCGCTTGCAATCTCCTAAGAACGTAACAAACTCAATTCCAATGAAATTAACAGCTAAAGACGTTTATTTTTTAATTTGGTCCAAAAACGTGATTCGAAAAGTGCTTAAAAATCGACTTCCGAAGAGGGCGATCTCCGAAAATATTGCACCCACGGAACTTCCGATGGTGGAAAGTGAAAGAAGACATCAAGAAGAGGAAAACACAGTTAGATTCACTCCAATCGGTGGAGGCGTTCTCAAGTTACAGGCGGTCAAACTTCAGAATTGAGAAAAAAGTCGTTATACTTTGGATATTTAAAAAAAAAAAATCGGAAACCTGTTTTTGTTGTTTTTATGGGAATGGGTCGCTTGCAATCTCCTAAGAACGTAACAAACTCAATTCCAATGAAATTAACAGCTAAAGACTTTTTTTTTTTAATTGTCCAAATACGTGATTCCAAAAGTGCTTAAATATCGACTTCCGAAGAGGGCGATCTCCGAAAATATGGCACCCACGGAACTTCCGATGGTGGGAGGTGAAAGAAGACATCAAGAGGAGGAAAACACAGTTAGATTCACTCCAATCGGTGGAGGCGTTCTCAAGTTACAGGCGGTCAAACTTCAGAATTGAGAAAAAAGTCGTTATACTTTGGATATTTAAAAAAAAAAATCGGAAACATGGTTTTGTTATTTTTTATGGGAATGGTTCGCATGCAATCTCCTAAGAACGTAAGGAACTCCATTCCAATGAAATTAACAGCTAAAGAAATATTTTTTTTAAATTGTCCGAAACGTGTTTCGAAAAGTGCTTAAAAATCGACCTCCGAAGAGGGCGATCTCCGAAAATATTGTACTCACGGAACTTCCGATGGTGGGAGGTGAAAGAAGACATCAAGAAGAGGAAAACACAGTTAGATTCACTCCAATCGGTCGAGGCATTCTCAAGTTACAGGCGGTCAAACTTCAGAATTGAGAAAAAAGTCATTATACTATGGATATTTTCAAAACAATTTCGGAAACCTGTTTTTGTTGTTTTTTATGGGAATGGCTCGCTTGCAATCTCCTAAGAACGTAACAAACTCAATTCCAATGAAATTAACAGCTAAAGACGTTTATTTTTTAAATTGGTCCAAAAACGTGATTCGAAAAGTGCTTAAAAATCGATCTCCGAAAATATTGCACCCACGGAACTTTCAATGGTGGGAGGTGAAAGAAGACATCAAGAAGAGGAAAACACAGTTAGATTCACTCCAATCGGTCGAGGCGTTCTCAAGTTACAGGTGGTCAAACTTCGGAATTGAGAAAAAAGTCGTTATACTTTTGATATTTTCAAAAAAAATTCGGAAACATGTTTTTGTTGTTTTTTATGGGAATGGTTCGCTTGCAACCCCCTAAGAACCTAACAAACTCAATTCCAATGAAATTAACGGGCGGTCAAAATTGAGAATTGAGAAAAAAGTCGCAGTAACCCCCCTTTGGACATTTTCAAAAAAATTCGGAAATATGTTTCTGTAGTTTTTGATCGGAATGGCACCCTTGCAATCCCCTAAGTACGTAACAAACTCAATTGCAATGAAATCAACATCTAAAGCCGTTTTTTTTTAAATGGTCCAAAAAGGTGATTTCAAAAAGTTCTTAAAAATCGACTTCCGAAGAGGGCGATCTCCGAAAATATTGCACCCACGGAACTCCCGGTGGACGGAGTTGAGAAAGGGCATCAAGAAGAGGAAAACTCAGTTGGATTCACTCCAATCGGTCGAGGCGTTCTCAAGTTACAGGCGGTCAAATTGGAGAATTGAGAAAAAAGTTACATGTCGGTTATAGCAAACGCGAGTGCGTTCAGTAATAATAAATTAGAGCATTTAGCTCACGTTTTCATTTCTTGCGGTTTTTAGAATTCCTGATAATTTTGAGCCTGATTTTTTGGGTTTATTTATATGCCATTTTGCTTAACTGAAAACCCTGCTCTATTTTCTCTATGCCAGTGAGGAACTTTTTTAGTGCGAAAGAAAAGATTATACTTCTCTAGGTAAAAGAGTGTCTTCGGTTATAACAGACAAACTTTCTATATGAAACTAGATAGCTCGGCGCCTTAAAACTCTGAAATTCTAATATTTTCACATTCCCGGCATATAGCGCATTTCCATGCAATTCCTGAGCTATAAAACTAGAAAACCGACACTCGTCGCCTAGAAGAAAATCTCTAAAACTAAATTAGGTGGCTTTATTACATTACGGCCCCACATAATACATCTTTCTGCACACACACACATGCGACTGGCTTCTTTTATATTTCGCGAACGTAAATTCGCTTTTTCCGAACTAATCCATATATCTTTGGCCTGCTCTTGAGAGTAAAATGGAGTTGGCTTTTTCTGTACCTGGTCCAATTAATCACGAGCTCGTTCAATTTCATTTAATTTCGATTAGCAGGAAAGAGAAATTCAATTTGTCTCTCCCTGATGGTCAATTCTCCTCTGATGTGATCAATACTTAAAGTACAGTACTTAGGTAATTGTTTTATTGGGGATTTGCAGGAGGAACTGGGAATGGTGGCTTTGCAGGGTAATAATTGGGATAGATAGATCTTAAATCTTTGAAGTTTAGGATTATTCAATTTTTACTACCTTCTTATGGGTATTATGCCCCAATATAATTTTTTTGGTGTTTTTTGAGGCTGGAAACCGAATTTCCCCTTTCACCTCTCCCAATCGGAAGTTTCGTAGGTGTATTTTCGGAGATAGACCCCTTCGATGGTTGATTTTTAGGCACTTTTAAAATCGCGTTTTTTGGACCATTTTTAAAAAAATCCCTTTAGAAGTTAATTTCATTCGGTTTCACTGAGTTTGTTACGTTCTTAGGGGATTGAATTTGAATTGAAACAATAAAAACATTTTCTCTCTCTTATTGGTCTCAGCTAGAAACGCCGCGATTGGTACTAACCGATACCTCAATAACGGATCAAATCATTATCCCAGACAGAAAATGGGAGTCATAAAGACTCTGTCTCTGAGAGTCAAGAAAATTTGTTCCTTTTCGTTCTTTACAACGAGGTGGATATCTTACATCAATCGCAGCGTTTCTACCTGAGACTAACGAGAGAGACCATTGAGATCTTTAAACACGACAACAATTTCAACAGGAAGGAGGAAATTATGTTTCTAAGTGCAGACAGGAAGCGAGTTCTACGACATACAAGTGCGTCGAAATCCAGCGCCTCCACTACCCCCACCCCAGTCCCTCCACTGCAGCGCGACGACGCGACGTGGGAATAAATACCACGGAGCTCACCACAGTCGAATCAGTCAACGTCGGGAAGCACGGGGAGATCACTTCGCTCATTGCCTCACTGCTTTTGATAATATGTGACGCCTCTGTAGACAAAACGTCAGGAAGAAATTCCATTAGAGCACGCGGTTCCAAAACGCGAAAAAGACTTTAGGTTGAAGTTTAAAATTTGGGATGTACCGTTTCATTTGCTTCTCAGTTTACTTAAAATATAACGACGCTACCCAACATCACTGTAATGAAAGATCTGGAAAATTTCATGTCAGGAGCACGTTGATTATAAACTGCAACTACAATAACTCTCAGGTCGTCGACAGCAAAACCGGCTATATACTAAGTTAGAAATTTCAAGCTCGTAATCGGTTTTTGCCTCATTTCTGGCAGCTGCAGCAATCAATATACGAAAACCATCCCGAACCACACCCTGCTAAGTATAAGCAATATATTTTACCCGTTGACACCAGACTGACTGCTGGAAATTGGATAACATGTTTATTTGCAACCCCTTTTTGCTTTAGCGTATAACGTTTATCAAAAAGTAGAGAACGAACGCCGCTCATCACCCGGAAGCGGCGTTTTAAAAAGTGGAGCGCCCTTTTATAGGAAATTTAATAAGTTTCTAAAATTCCCTGCAATATCACTCCCGGGGCCATTTAAAACCTTCACAATGGAAACCGTTTTTGTTTTTCCGTTGAGGTTTCACATAAAACACTTAAATAATGTGAAAATTACACCCAAGACATTAGGTTTTCAGTCCTCAAGAGAGTTTTGGAAACGATTATCTGTGTCAAGCTTAAAGGGGAAAAGAACGACTACCTTCTTCAAGATACATGGAAAGACAAGACGCAAAGGAACGTAACGGGGGTAAAATCCCGCAGATAAAATATCTTTCGGGATAATAATAATAATCCCGAAGCAGCAAACTTCTTACCTTTCAGTATCTCGGAAAAACGTGGATGTTTAGCTGGAAGTATGTCGTTAAAGTTGAGAAGAGACGTAAAAGCATAATTGAAAAGCGAGATAAATTTAAGGCACAAGAACGTTGAGCGCGAACCAAAGATCCGGCACAAAAGGCGTCTCATTGTCATTAAAACTTTACATGAGTGAGAATTTTGTTGTTCGGAGCGGGAACACAGGAAGCCGAAATGACGTATATAAGAAATTTTGACGAGCGTTTAATTCAAGTTACGTTTGAGATTAATAATAATAAGTTGAAGGGAAATGAATTTAAGGGAAAATGCGGAAGTTGCGGTGCGCCTTAGGGCTTGTCAAGATATTAAAATAAGGACCAACCAGGAAGTAACCTGTATCAACTGTTTCAAAGTCGTGAGTTCTATATCACATATCAGGGAAGTTAATAACGTCGGATGTGTCTGTTTTGCAGGTCGTAGCCCTCTGTTATATACAATAAATTGTATAGGATATCCTCTATTTCAATAACACTGAGTGCAGCTTTTCTAAAAAAAGTCTTGATATGAACGGTTAAGTGATCGTACCTCGTAACTAGCAAAATGTTAACTTTAGTTTAATGCAGAAATAATAGTTATTTATGATATGAGTGTTAAAAGTGCGTTTTTAAGGCACACTTGTCAAATTTTACAGAATGAGCGAAGTGAAACGTGTTAAATAACACCTCTACAGAAAGAAATTAGTTTTTTATAAATTGGAAGCAGATAAAAACTGCCTGGAGATTTCTACCATCTTCGAGTAACAACATGTTTGCAATAATTAACTCTTGTGAACTGAATGATATATACGTAACAAGTCGACCTTATTGATATTAAATGAAATTTTGGCCAAAATTTGAGTACTGCCAAGTTGAAAAAAATATGAATTTTCAGTGCCCCGTCAGTGGCACCTTCAACTTGACACAGCGAAAATTTGAAATCTTTCGAGAAAGTCAGGTCAAAAATCTTTTTACTATCAGTTGAAAAATGTCTCAAAGTACAAATAGAAATTTGGAGTGTTTGGGGAGATTCAGGTTAGGTTTATGGAAAAAATCGGCTAACAAAGGAAAAAATGCAATTTTTGGGAAAGTTCAGGTTAGAATTAGAGCCAAAAAATTACGCAAAGCATCTAAAAATGCAAATTTAAGACCCTTGGAAAACTTCAGGTAAAAATTAAGGCCAAAATCGGCTACTGTCGATCCATCGACCTACATTGTTTAAAACTGCAATTTTTGATGATTTTGCAGAAACTCAGATTTAGGACAAAACAGAACAAAACTGAATCAAAACATCAACATTGCTATTTTTGATAGAAGCAATTTTTGGACCAAAATAAGTGAAATTGTAGTTGAAGCGCCTCAAAATGCAATTTTTTGCCCTCATTATGTTGCTACAAAACAATTTTTTTAGATTGATTTTCACTTAAAGCGTTTGGAAATTCAAATTTAAAGGTTTTGAAGAAATTCAGCCAACAATTAGACCAAATGCGTTCAAAAATTTTATAAAGCATCTAAAGATACAAAATCGGTTACAAATGATTCGGAGCTTTAAAGAATGCAAACTTGGAGATTGTCAAAAAATTCAAAAGAGAATTTAGGTCAAAATAGTTTTAAAATTACTGAAGGCCTCCTCTAAAAATGCAAATTTGAAAAAAAGTTAGAATTAGGGCTAAAGTCGGTTTAAAATACACACATTGCCTATAAATGCAAATTTTGAAGTGTAAAGAAATTCAATATTAGAACAAAACCAGGAAAAACCGATTAAAATCTTCTAATTAGTTCTACTGGCAATATTGATTTTTGGAACAAAGTAAATGAAATTTGACTAAAAACACCTCGAAAAGAAAATTTGGTGTTTTTTGAGAAAGTCACCTCCACAAAAAGCTTAAAAATGTTGTAAAAAAAAGTCTCAAATTTTGTAAAAATACACATTTGCGGTGTGCCAAAATCGCTTTTAATAATAAAAAAAATCAAAAATGTTTTGGAAAAAGTTAAGTTAGATATAGGAGACATAACGTTTAACAATTACAAAAAGCATTCAAACATGCAACTTGGAGTCTTTGGAGAAATTCTTTTTAAAAATAGGTCTAAAATCAATAAAAAACAGAAAATGTTTTTTAAAAATCTAAATTTTGTTGGTTTTTATGAAATTCAATTTTATAACAAATACTGACTGATTAAAATTTTCTAATAATTTTTCTTTTTGGTAAAATTGACTTTTGGATCAAAACAAATGGAATTTGACAGAAAACGCTTTAAAATAAAAAAATTTGGTTTTTTTTCGAGAAAGTCATCTTAGGGTTAGGGTTAAAAATCGGTAAAAATGGCTAAAGGTGTGGAAAAGAAGAAAATTGAAGTTTTTGAAAAAAATCAAATTATGATTAAGTCACAATCGTTTTAAATGACTTAAAATGTTTGGAAATGTAAAATTGGAATGGTTGAAATTGGAATGTTGGAATTCATTGTCAGAACTACGGTCGGTTAAAAACGCCTGCATTGTTCAAAAATTTAAATTTTGTTTTTTTTTTAAGATAATCCATTTTAGGAAAAAAATAGGCAAAACAGATTCAAATATGCTAATTAGTTGTTTTTTTGTGAAATTAATTTTTGGAACAAAATATTTTAAATTGTCTCAAATTGAAAATTTGGCGTTTTTTTCGAGAAAGTCACGTCGAAAATCTTTTTACTATCAGTTGAAAAATGTCTTAAAGTACAAATAGAAATTTCGAGTGTTTGGGAAAATTCAGGTTAGGTTTATGGAAAAAATCGGCTAAAAAAAGAAAATTACAATTTTTGAAAAAGTTTAGGTTAGAATTAAAGCCACAAGCGTTCAAAAATTACGAAAAGCATCTAAAAATGCAAACTTGGGACCCTTGTAAAAGTTCACATTAAAATTAAGCCCAAAATCGCCCATTGACGATCCATGGACCCACATTGTTTAAAAATGCTATTTTTGATGATTTTGCAGAAACTCAGTGTTAGGACAAAACAGAACAAAACTGAATCAAAACATCAACATTGCTATTTTTGTTAAATTTTGGGCCAAGATAAGTGAAATTGTAGTTGAAATGCCTCAAAATGCAATTTTTTGCCCCCGCCCTGAACCAAAACGTGATTAGATTTTTGTTCAGAGTGTGTTATTTTGCAACAAAACAATTTTTTTTAGATTGATTTTAGTCTAAAAATTAGGTATTTCTAAAATCACAAAAAAAAGTTTTTTGCCGTTTTGAGACGATCTAGTTCTTGATTGAACCAAACCAAAAAGAAAATTTGATGTTTTTCGAGAAAGTCAGCTTAAACTTAAGCTTAAAAAACTCGTTGAAAAACGTCTCAAATTTTGTAAAAATACAAATTTGACGTGTTGAGAGAAATTCAGGTTACGCTTATGGCCAAAATCATTTAATAATTACTGATCGCAATTAAAAGAGCAAATCAAAATCTTTGGAAAAATTAGGTTAGATATACAAAACGTTTAAAAATACAAAGGGCACCCAAACATGCAAACTTTGAGTCTTTGGAGAAATTAATTTTAAAAATATGTCTGAAATCAATGACAAAACAAAAAACTTTTTTTAAAAATCTAAATTTTGATGTTTTTGGTGAAATTAAATTATATAGACTGATTCAACAGTATAAGTTTTTTTTTTGTAAAACTGACTTTTGGATCAAAACAAATGAAATTTGACAGAAAACGCTTTAAAATAAAAAATTGGTGTAAATAATCGATAAAAATGGTTCAAGGTGTGGAAAAGAAGAAAATTGAAGTTTTTGAAAAATATCAAATTATGATTTGAATTGACCAGAATCGTTTAAAAATGATTTAAAAATGCAAAATTGGAGTTTGTGCAAAAATCAACTTGAGATTAGCGTCAAAATCAGTTAATATTTACTGAGAGCGTCAAAAAATGCAAATTTGGATTAATTCGGTCAGAATTAGGCCTACGGTCGGTTAAAGATGCCGACATTGTCTAAAAATTTAACTTTTGGTGTTTTTGAAAACAATTCATTTTCGGAAAAAATCAGGCAAAACAGATTCAAATATGCTATTTAGTTGTTTTTTGTGAAATAAATTTTTGGAACAAAATACTTGAAATTGTCTCAAATTGAAAATTTGGCATTTTTAGAGAAAGTCAGGTCAAAAATATTTTTACTTTCAGTTGAAAAATGTCTTAAAGTAGAAATTTAGAGTGTTTGGGGATATTCAGGTTAGGTTTATGAAAAAAATCGGCTATAACAATTAGAAATAAAAATTACAATTTTTGGAGAAGTTTAGGTTAGAATTTCAGAGAGAAATTCCATTGGACTAGGGCCTCAAGCTCGGAAAACATTTTAGATTGAGTCAAGAAATTTTTCAAAAATGTAAAAATGGCTTTTAATTGACCTCCTAAATCTTCTTTTCCTATTTAATCCACTTCGCAACTCTGCTAGTTTTCGAGATCTCTTTACTAGTTTTCGAGAAAAACTCACCCTGCTGAATTTTTTTTTAAACGATGTGAAGAATGTTATTATTTATGAAGTGTAAAGAGTATTATATTCTTACAAAACTTTTCACACTGAGTTTTGTGGAGCACGCTACACTAATTCCATTATAATGGTTATGAGTGTTTCATTGTATTGGTTTCAACCAATTCTTTAGTAACCGCCAAAGCTTCAAATGTCTAAAATTTAGCCAAATTTAAAAGCATTCGTAGAAGTTCGAGAAAAAATCTTTTTTTTTCACATATATTTAATGCCGAAAATCGGTTAAAAATTGGTAAAAGTAATTAAAAGCACGAGTTGGGAAAAATTCGTTTTAAGATTAAAGTCACATTCTGTTAAAAACAACTTAAAGCCTCTAAAAAATGCAAAAGTTTTGAGTTTAACAAATGCAAATTTAAAAGTTTTGAGTTCAACCAACGATTAGACCAAAAGCGTCTAAAAATTATACAAAGCATCTAAAGATGCAAATTTGGAACTTCTGGAGAAATTAAGATTAGCATTAGGACCAAAATCGGTTAAAAAAGATTCGGAGCTTTAAAGAAAGCAAATTTGGTGATAATCAAAAAATTTCAAACAGAATTTGGCTCAGAATCGTTTAAAATTACTCAAGGCCTCCTCTAAAAATGCAAATTTGAAAAAAAACGTTAGCATTAGGGCTAAAATCGGTTTAAAATACCCACATTGCCTACAAATGCAAATTTTGATGCGTTTAAAGTTTAAGAAATTCAATATTAGAATGAAAACCAAGAAGAACTGATTCAAATCTTCTAATTAGTTCTCTTGACAATATTAATTTTTGGAACAAAATAAATGAAATTTGACTGAAAACGCCTCAAAAGGAAAATTTTATGTTTTTCGAGAAAGTCAGCTTAACCCTAAGCTTAATATTCTTGTTGAAAAACATCTCAAATTTTGTAAGAATATAAGTTTGAATTGTTAAGAGAAATTCAGGTTACGCTAATTATGGCCTAAATCGTTTAATAATTACTGATCGCAATTAAAAAAGGAAATCAAAAATTTCTGGAAAAAATTAGGTTCGATATAGGGAACAATATGTTTAAAAAATACAAAAAGCTTGCAACTTTGGAGTCTTTGAAGAAATTAATTTTAAAAATGTGTCTAAAATCAATGAAAAAGCAAAAACGTTTTTTAAGAATCTAAATTTTGATGTTTATGATGAAATTCAATTTTATAACAAATAGACTGTTTCAAATTTTCTAATATTTTTTTTTTGGTAAAATTGGACTTTTGGATCAAAACAAATAAAATTTGACAGAAAACGCTTTAAAATAAAAAATTTGGTGGTTTTCGAAAAAGTGAGCTTAGGATCAGGTCCAAAAATCGGTGAAAATGGCTCAAGGTGTGAAAAAGAAGAAACTTGAAGTTTTCGAAAAAAATCAAATTATGATCAAGGCCACAAATGACTTAAAATGTTTAAAAAATGTAAAGTTGAAGTTTGTGCAAAAATCAACTTGAGATTAGCGCCAAAAAGCCAGTTTTACTCAAGACTCAAAAAATGCAAATTTGAATGGTTTCATGGTCAGAACTAGGGCTACGGTCGGTTAAAAATGCCGATATTGTCTAAAAATTTAACTTATGGTGTTTTTGGATACATCTCATTTTGGGACAAAATTAGGCACAACAGATTCAAATATGCTATTTAGTTGTTTTCTTGTGAAATACATTTTTAGAACAAAATACTTGAAATTGTCTCAAATTGAAAATTTGTCGTTTTTCGAGAAAGTCGGGTCAAAAATCTTTTTACTTACAGTTGAAAAATGTCTCAAAGTACAAAGAGAAATTTGGAGTGTTTGAGGAAATTCAGGTTGGGTTTATGCAATAAACCGACTAAAAAATTAAACAATTAAAATTACAATTTTAAAGTTCAGGTTAAAATTAAGGGCAAAAGCATTCAAAAATTACGAAAGGCATCTAAAAATGCAAACTTGGGACTCTTGGAAAAGTTCACATTAAAATTAAAGGCATCTAAAAATGCAAACTTGGGATCGTTGGAAAAGTTCACATTAAAATTAAGGCCAAAATCGCCTACAAAATGCCATTTTTTATGATTTTGCAGAAACTCAGTTTTAGGACAAAACTGAATCAAAACATCAACATTATTAATTTTGGTAGAAGTAATTTTTGAGCGATAATAAGTGAAATTGTAGTTGAAGTGCCTCAAAAGGCAATTTTGGTGATTTTCAAAAAAAAATCGGGTTAATATTAGGGCCAGAAATCGGAAAAAAACTGACTGGAAGGCTGTAAAATGAACCAATTTGGTTCCAAAAAGTTGAAGTAAACTAAAAATAATCAAAATTTCCTAAAATTTCAACTTTTGATGTATTTTTTTGAGTAATTCAATTAAGTCAATAATCAATCAATCAAATTAAGTCAATTAACTCAATAAAGACATAATGAGGTATCACTGATTCAATTATTCTAATTTGTTATTTTTGACCAAATTAATTTCTGGGCCAAAATACGTGAAATTTGGCTAAAAATGTCTAAAAATAAGAGAAAGTGTGGTTAAAGCAGAAGCCAAAAATAATTAAAAAAATGACTAAAAACGTGTAAAAATTCAAATTCAGAGTGTTTGGCAAACTTCACGTTAGGTTTATGACCAAAATTGTTTTCTACATATGGTTGCAATTGACCGAACCACGTGAAGTTTGGTCAGCAATAAAGTAAGGCATTGGCGCTGGTTAGGTTACCGCCCAGGCGATACCTTATCAAGTTAGTAAAGGGGGCGGGAAAGTACTACTTTGAACTTGCAAACGTGTACGGTAAAAACATTTCATCACAAACGAATAAAAAAACAGTTATTTACATAATTATGAGAGTTGTTTATCACATTTTTAGGTCAAAATATTCTATGATCAAATCAAATAAAAGCCTTGTTTTCTTAAGAAAAAATGATTCGTGGAGGGAATGAGGGCCCAGGCGGAGCAGGGATGGGTGGATCGGGGGACCGTTTAGAGAGCCTTTAAGGCCTAGTCGCAAGGCTTCGGCCCCCCCAATGTCTACTACTACTACTACTACTATTACTAAACCAACAGCGCTTTGCTGTGTAATTTGTTTGATGTCCTGTCATTGGATATTGTTACATAGAAAAGGAAAGGGTTATGTTGCCCAAACCTCCGTAAAATTATTAAAAAAAGAACCTGATGATGCCTAAAACTAGCTGCAATATCGAAACGCCTGAAAGTCTTTGATTCGTATTCGCAAACCTAACAACTTTTAAAGAATAGTAAAAAAACGTGCTAGAATTCATGAAAAGATGTAAAATGGTACCGCGGGTACCCATATCAGGGTTCCCATTTGTGAAATGAATCTACAACCAAAATTTCAGGTTTCTAACTTTAATGGTTCATCAAAATGTAGTATTGGCAAATTTTTGGAACACCCTATAGCATCTAAATAAGGAATCGAGGCACTGTTTATAAACAAAAATCTAAAGTGAAACATTATACCATTATTTGGGACGCCCTATACTCTATTTGGGGTGTATACTCTCACTGGGGTGTAAGGGGTAGGCAGAACAATGTAAAAGCCTAACCAACTGACAACCTCACCTGCACGTGGTGCACCCTGCTAGACAACTAACGAGGCTCTGTCGACCGACTGATTACCGGTATAAGTAATCCCCTCTTGTCAGCCAACAGCTTCGGGTGGATGAGCCGACAAGAGTAAGGGCACCCTATTGTCCTGGGGTTGAGAAATCGGCCCCAAAGGCGGATGAATTACAATCAAGTAATCAACGACATAAGGATGAGGAAGAATTTTGGACAAACCACCTCATTAAAGATCCAGAATGGATAAGTCCTAGTAAAAATCATCATGGCAAGGCTCACAACAAAACAGGTCCGGAATAGTTCCTCGATTGGATCTCCGGGAGGAAATGTTTTGAACAGTGTAATGAAAGTGAACAGGGAGATAAGGATTGGTACTTGGAATGTTAAAACGATGGCACAAGCTGGAAATATCAACAACGCAACAAAAGAAATGAGAAGAATGAAAGTAAACATCATGGGAATTAGTGAGATGAGGTGGCCGGGAGTGGGTTCGGTGGATGTGGACGAACACAGAGTGTACTATGCAGGAACACAAGATGGTAAGTTTCTGAATGGGGTAGGCATTGTTGTCACCAAGGAGATAGCGCAGAGTGTCATAAACTTTGTCCCATTCTCAGAAAGAGTCCTTCTAATACAGATTAACGCCCGACCAGTAAATCTAAACATCATCCAGATTTATGCCCCCACTGCAGATAAAGATGAAGGGGAAGTTGAAGAATTATACAGGAATGTCGCCCAAATACTCGAGAGGCTACCCAAAAAAGAAGTTAACATCATCATGGGGGACTTTAACGCAAAGTTGGGAGCTGGAGAAAAAACCGAGCTCATCGGGTCTTTCGGTTTGGGAAAGAGGAATGAGAGAGGAGATATGCTCGAAAAATTTACAGACGAACACGGCCTTGTAGTCCTCAACACACAGTTCAAACAACCACCGAGGCGTTTATACACATGGAGATCGCCCCTTGATAAACCTGTGAGAATAGTCAGGAATCAAATAGACTACGTACTAGTCAACAAGCGGTACAGAAACAGCTGCTTAAGTATGAGAACCTTCCCGGGAGCAGATATGCGAACCGACCACGTGCCAGTTATCGGAAGATTCAAAGTGGTTATGAAGAAGATAAAGAAAGCTGCTCCATTAAAAGTTAACCTAAGACAGCTGAAAAACGGGAAGATCAAAGAATGTGTAGAGAAAGAGCTGAATGCAGCAATGGCAGAAACAACAGAAGATAGCTCAGTAGAAGAACACTTGAATCACCTGAAAAGTAAAGTGGAACACATTAAGAACACTATTCTAAAGGAAAACGGACAAAGAGTAAGGAAGAAAACCTGGATGACAGATTACATATTAAACCTAATGGAAGAGAGAAGATTGAACAAGAATAACACCATAGAATACAAAAGGATAAACAACATCATAAGGAACGAAATACGAATGGCTAAAGAAAAGGAACAGAAAGAGAACTGTGAGGAGATAGAGGCACTGCAGTTGAAATATGACTACTTTAACGTCCACCGGAAGGTGAAAGAAGTCACTGGACAAAGAAGGAATACAAACTTAGGGAAACTAGTTGACGCTAATGGGAACATCATTGTAGACATGGAAGAGAAGAAGAAGATGTGGACTAGGTACGTAGAGCACCTCTTTGAGGATAATAGAGAGAGCCCCCCAGATCCCCGGAGTAATGCACAGAGTGGGCCAGAAATAATGGAATCAGAAGCGAGGGCAGCTATAGAGCAGAGCAAAGAAGGAAAAGCAGCAGGACCTGACAACATCCAGACAGAGTTCCTGAAACTTCTAGACGAAAATGGATTAAAGAAGATCACCAAACTTTTCAACAACATCTACAAATCAGGTAAAATACCACAAGAATGGCTAGTCTCAGAGTTCATTGCACTGCCAAAGAAACAAGGCGCAAAACGATGTGAAGAATATCGAACGATAAGTCTGAGGAGCCACCTGCTGAAAACCTTTCTCAAAGTCATCCATAAAAGAATATACAATCGATGCGAGAACTTAATCTCTCGAAACCAGTTCGGGTTCGTCAATGCGATGGGAACCAGAGAAGCACTCGTTGCTGTCCAAGTCCTTGTCCAGAGATGCAGAGACGTTAACCTTGACGTTTACTGTTGTTTAATTGACTACGCCAAAGCATTTGACCGGGTTCAACATGGCAAAATGATGGAAATATTAAGGAAGACAGGGATCGATACCAATGACCTGAATATCATAAGTAGCTTGTACTGGGGCCAGTCGGCAACAATAAGAGTCGACGGAGAAACAACTGAGGCCGTCAAAATAATGCGAGGAGTGAGGCAGGGCTGTGTACTCTCACCCCTGCTATTTAACATCTACTTCGAGCAGATTTTTAAAGAAGCGCTCGACGACGAAGAAGAGGAGGGCATCTCAATAAATGGGAAGAAATTGAGTAATATAAGATACGCGGACGACACCATCGTGTTCGCAGATAGCCCACAAGCACTACAACAACTTATCAACAAAATAGCAAGAGTTAGTAAGGAATATGGTTTGGACATAAACATACAAAAGACCAAAATTATGGTCATTAGCAAAAACAAGATCGACAACATCCAGTTATCCATCAACAACCAACCAATAGAGAGAGTACCACACATCACGTACCTGGGAACACGTATAAACGAGAACTGGGACGCAACTCAAGAAGTCAAATCACGAATCGCCAAAGCCACAGCCGCCTACAACAAAATGAGCAAACTCTTCAGAAGCCATGATCTTACACTGGAAACAAAAATGAGACTTCTCAGATGTTACATCTTTTCTATCCTTTTATACGGGACGGAATCTTGGACACTCAATCAAAACACATCCAAGAAAATAGAAGCCTTCGAAATGCGACTCTATCGAAGAATGATGAGGATATCATGGACCGAACATATCACTAATGAAGAGGTACTAAGAAGGATGAATAAACAAAAAGAAATTATGAACACCATCAAGATCCGAAAACTGCAATATCTGGGCCACATCATGAGAAACGACTCCAGGTACTCCTTACTCCAGACAATCATCCAGGGAAAAATCGATGGAAGAAGAGATCCAGGAAGGAGAAGAATATCTTGGCTGCATAACCTCAGGAAGTGGACCGGAAAAACATCAACCGAACTCTTCCGCATTGCCGTAAACAAGGTTAGGCTCGCCATGCTGATTGCCAACATCCGTAACGGATAGGAACCACAAAAAGAAGAATACTCTATTTATCACAAAACTAATCGAATTAACGCAGTATAGATTTACAAGCAAAAATCCTAAAATTCCTTATTTCAAAATTTTTTGGTACACTCTATACTATCTAAAACATAAATCTATGCCCCTCGTTTTTTCATATAACTACTACAGCTGACGAATAAAACCGATTATTATTGATTTATAAGGGAAAAGTCGATAATTCTATGTTAAGCATATGGGAATCTCACACCGGCCCAAAAATCTAAATTTTGAGATAAGAATCGTGCATTGCGGCCTTTAACCTCTGATATCTCGTTTCGATGAAGATCTATCCAAAAATCTATGAGAAGAGCTAAGGAAGAAGAAGAACAGAGCTACGCGTGTAACCCATTTTCAAAGGTCTGCCTAGAATGTAAATTGTAATATATTACTTGCCGTAACTGAGCACGGGTGGCCTAAAAATAAAATACAAATTTTGCCCTTTTTTTTATTTTCCCGAAAGCCGTGAAAAACATCTTTTTTCTGATCCATGTGTCTAGTAGCTATTAACGAACTCTTCATACATCATATTAACCTGCATAACAAAAAACCTTACCGTTTCCAAGATAAAGAGAAAAATGTAAAAATTTCAAAAATGTTGAAGGGCGTACAGTCAAAATTTTCGACCGAAATTCATTGTCATAGATTTTATCAAAAATAGTCTCATACGAAAGGGAAGACAAAAATATGTAAGAAATATGCAGTTTTCGAATTTTCAGTAATTTCGTTCCCCAAAATGGCGCCTATAACGTAATTTTTCCACTTTTTATGGACATTTCAATACTTTTGTCTATATAATTCGAAAACTAAACATAGTATGACGATGCTATTAACACCAATGAATAGAGCATGTACGACCACAAGATACCAGCTTGGCTTGTTATTCAAAGTTTTTAATTTAGTTAGCGTAATGTTCGCTCAAGTAAAAACATTAGGTAATTTTCATAAAAATGGCAAAAAAACGTTTTGAGCAGTTTTTGGAAAGCCCGTTCATTTCTGTATCTAGGCTCGTTGAACGAAAATCCCGTCAAATGAGCGGTTTAAAAGTTATAAGCGTCGAAATGGAAAAAAAATACCAAATATATACAAACAAAAAGTGAGAGTGAGCTGCTCACTTCGTTCGGATATAATACTTGTGAAAGTCTGAACCCACTTCTGCTCGGCGCAATCCCAGTTCAAATTACAACTCACTCCTGGATCACTCCTACTCGGCAAGATGGTCCAGGTGAGGTGTAGACACAAGGAACTTAAGCTGGACCCAACCAGAAAGAGGGCACGTTCAGTGGTCGGCCACAACGGCTGCGGTGGTCTTTTCGATAAGGGTTTCGCTGATGTGGTTGTTAATAATTTAACTAACTCAGAATATACTTATAGTATAGTAAAGTATAGGACCGAATAGTACTAGATAGTATTGGATAGGCCTAAAATATAAATATTTTTTAGTATTTTGCTTATATGTTTGCTAAGACCTAAAGAAACAAAATCTCTCTTGGATGTTAAGTGGCCTTTTAGAGTTACGAGTGTCTCAACGCAAAAAGGGAAATTGTACAGTTTATGATCTCCCTTAAAACGGTTACAACAGCACTAACTGGATAAGGTTAGTGCTGCAAATTCTTGTAAAATCCGGAAAAATTCGTGAAAAATTTGATTTTTAGTTGACATCAATTCTGACAACCAAACATCCGCAAAACAAATATCCAAAGTCACTTAAAAGCACTTAATTTAACCGTGTTGTAGTTGCAAAATACCAAACACTACCAAATTTACTTGAAACGGCCGATGTTGCTATTATTTTATTAATGAACATCCACACTGAATCCAAACCGTAACAATATACTCAAAAGGGTTAGAAACTTAGTGTTTATTTAGTAACATTAAACAAGATATATACACTAAAGGGCATTAAACAAAGGCAAAAATCTTCTAGCAAATAACATAAAAGAGAAAAACCCTCAGTCATCCAATTCCTATTTACTCTCAAACTGAACAATAATTGAAAGGGTTTACCCAAACTATTAACCCATTTCTGGCTTGCCCGGTCATTAAATCGCGTGATCGTGGGTAACGGACGTTTGAATTTCTCCGGGAATAAGGTTAAAAGTGCTTCGTTGGCCTCATTTTACGGTTTATTCCTAATCCGAGATATTGCAAATTTGGCAACGGAAATATCTGTGAAATAATAAAAAATAAAAAAAAATTGAATTAAACTAGTCAGTTAACATTTACCATCTATTGCCTGGAATAAATAAATAATGGACCTAGTTGTCGTGGCAGTATCAGAAAATTTGTAATGGCGAAACGTCAGGTTAGTTTTTAGTGTTTATATAAACGACCTTTAGTTTTATTTAGTAACTCGCAACTAGAATATCACGTTTACACCTCAAAGTTCTTTAATCTCTTTGCAGAAATCTGGTATTCCTTATCGATACCCTCCTCCTCCTCCTCTCTCCGAAAACTTTAACATAGCCCGGGTTTTACGAGCCCCTAGAACTACCGGACCAGGAAAAGGAAGCCTCTTTAATCCGAGCTAACTGGTTTTTCTGACGCTGTAATCTGGGACATCGTGAAACTTTCTCGGAAATTGGAACATAAAACTACGTAATTGATTTGCCCTCATCATATTCCCGCTTCAGATTCGTCATACGTCTTTTGAGTGCGATAAAAAAGGATAAAGTTCTATCAAAAAATAAGTTTTTCTTGAACAATTTCACAGTACAATAACCGCCAATTATTATCCTAGTGGAATATAATGATGCAACATCAACAAGAACACAATCGACCAAAAAAACTTTCATTTCGCACGTCAAGTCGTCTTTGACGAACGACAGCGTTTTCCATTATTGTGTTACCGTAATGGAAAGATGGAGAATGTAAAAATACTTGTCTGGAATTTTCTGCAAAAAAAAGGAAAAAAGATTCTTTTTCAGTCATCAGTTTGTTCCATATAAGGAAAAAATGTAAATAGTTGCCAATCATTGGTTCAGGGCCAACATGAAGGTATTCCATTTTATTAAACCAAATTAAACATAGAGACGTATCAAAAATTAAAATTTATTATTATAAAAGGTTTAGTATAATGTCAGTATGCGTGTTTCACTAGTGCGAATATAGTTATTTTCCTGACAAGTACGGAAAGTGATACTTTTCCGCACGCGACTGCAATTTGGACAGAACGGAAGAACAAATTGAATTCAAATATGGTTACGTAAGTAAGTAACAGACTATTTGAGAATTTTCAATGATGACCAGAAATCTACAGAATTTTGTGAAGGTTTCTTGAACGTGACAGAATTGTGACGCTTTTTCAACTCTACCACTTGTACCCAAAGGTATTCTGAAAACCAAATACTCAAATAAAAAAGTGTAGCGCTACTGAATTTTAAAGAAAATTTGTATAACCGATCGTAGAGATATCTAGTTGTGGAAAGTACAATGTTCGGTAAATTTTGTTACACAAGTAACACAAACACTTGTGCAGTGCATTGTGAGCTTTAGGTAAGAAACAAGAAACAAACCACAATTTTAGGTCTATAGTAAGAAGAAAATAGATCAATTCTTTATGGTCAATATCTGAAAAAAAAAACAAAACAAATCGCAAAGAGCAAAAAAATGTATTTTTACACCACCAAAATGGGCTAAAAATTATTCAAAGCATCTAAAAACACAAACTTGAAGCTTTTCGGCAAGGTTGGTTAAGAATTAAGGCCAAAAAATCAAATTTGGAATGTTTGGGTGTATTTAATTTAGAATTAGGGCTAAAATTGATTAAAAATTAGCCACATAGTATAAAAGTGCCAATTTTGATATTCTTCGAAAATCTAGGTTCTAGAATAAAATCATTTTTGGATCAAAATAAGTGAAATTTCATTCACAGCACCTCAAAATGCAGTTTTTATGTTTTATAAAAAAGTCAATTTAATAATAAATGAAAATTCCAACTAAAATGTAGGTTAGGATTAGAGCCAAAAATGTTAGGCATAACTTAAAGCATCTAAGAACATCAATTTGAAAATTTTCGAGAAAATCAGCTAAGAATGAAGGTCAAAATCTGCTAAAAATGACTCAAAGCGTCAATAAATGCAAATTTCTAGTCTTTGGATTAATTCAATTTAGAATTATGGCTAAAATTGATTCAAAATTACCCACATGCTTGATATTTTCGGACAAATTAAATTCTAGGACAAAACGATTTTTGATGAAGCTACATGTTTGGATCAAAATTAATAAAACTTCCTACACAACGCCTCAAAATTCAATTTTTATATTTTGTGAGAAAGTCAGGTTAGAACTAAGTAATTCAAAGCATTTAAAAATCCAACTTTTTTGAAAAATTAGATTAAAGTTAGGGCCAAATTCGGTTAAAAATTATGTAAAGAGATCAAAAATGCAGATTTGGAATTCTCCCTGTAATGCAGGTTAATTCAGGTTATGTTCGAGAAAATCACCAAAGAATTAAGGCCAAAATCGGCTAAAAATGACTCAAAGAGTCAATAAATGCAAATTTGAAATATTTGGATAAATTCTGTTTAGAATTAAGGCAAAAATCGATTAAAAATTACCTACATGTTTGATACTTTTCGACAAATTAAATTCTAGGACAAAACCAGTTTTGGTAAAATTGCTTTTTTGGATCAAAATAAGTGAAATTTCTTACATAACGCCTCAAAATGCAATTTTTGTAATTTATAAGAAAGTCAGGTTAGAATTAAGCAACTAAAAGCATTCAAATATGCAGGTTTTTTGAAAAATCAGATTAGGATTAAGGCCAAAATCGGGTAAAAATTACGTAAGAGTTCAAAAATGCATATTTTGAATTTCTACTAAAATGCTGGTTAGGATTAGGCCCAAAATAAGTTAAGCATGACTTAAAATTAGAACATTTTCTAAAAAAAAACGCTAAGAATTAAGGCCAAAATCGGCTAAAAATGTCTCAAAGCGTCATTAAATGCAAATTTGAAATATTTGGATAAATTCAGTTTAGAATTAAGGCAAAAATGGATTAAAAATTACCTACATGTTTGATACTTTTCGACAAATTAAATTTTAGGGCAAAACCAGGTTTGGTAAAATTGCATTTTTGGATCAAAATAAGTAAAATATCCATCACAAATCCTCAAAATGAAATTTTTTTATTTTATGAGTAAGTCAGGTTAGAATTAAACAATTCAAAGAATTTGAAAATGCAAGTTTTTTGAAAAAATCCGATTAGGATTAGGGCCAAAATCGGTTAAATGTTACGCAAAGAGACCAAAATTGCAAATTTGGCATTTCCACTAAAATGCGTTTTAGGATTAGGGCAAGAAAAAGTTAGGAATGACTTGAAGCCTCTAAGAACATACATTTGAAAGTTTTCTAGAAAATCGGCTAAGAATTAGGGCCAAAATCGGCTAAAAATGAATCAAAGCATCAATAAATGCAAATTGGAAGTCTTTGGTAAATTCAATTTAAAATTAAGACTAAAATCGTTTAGATATTTGATATTTTTTGAGAAATTAAGTTCTAAAACTGGACCAAAATAAGCGAAATTTCAGTCAACAACGCCTCAAAGTGCAATTTTTATATTTTATGAGAAAGTCAGCTTAGAATTAAGCAAATCAAAGCATTTAAAAATTAAATTTTTTGAAAAACTAAATTAGGATTAGGGCCAAAATCGGTTAAAAGTTACTTAAAGAGTCCAAAAATGCAGATTTAGAAATCCCACCAAAATGCAGGTTAGGATTAGGGACATAAAATGTTAAGTATGACTTAAAGCATCTAAGAAATTCTATTTGGAAATCTAATTTGGAAATTTTCGAGAAAATCAACTAAGAATTAAAGCCAAAATCGGCTAAAAATGACTCGAAACCTCAACGAATGCAAATTTGGAGTCTCTGGAATAATTTAATTTAGAATTAGGGCTAAAATCGACTAAAAATTACCCACATGTTTGATAGCATGTTTTTTTTTTTAAATCAGATTGGGAGTAGGGTCAAAATCGGTGGGAAAATAATTAGAGAGTCCAAAAATGCAGATTAGGATTAGGGCCAAAAAATGTTAAGCATTACTTAAAGCATTTAAGATCATAAATTTGAAAATTTTCGAGAAAGTCGGCTAAGAATTAAGGCCAAAATCGGCTAAAAATGACTCAAAGCCTCAATGAATGCAAGTTTGGAGTCTTTGGAATAATTCAATTTAGAATTAGGCTAAAATCGATTAAAAATTACCCACATGTTTGATAGCCAGTTTCTTGAAAAATCAGATTAGGATTAAGGTCAAAATTGGTTAAAAAATATCTAATGAGTCTAAAAATGCAGATTTGGAGACTAAAAGCATTAAAAAATGCAAGTTTTTCGACTAGGCTCGATTAGGGCCAAAATCCATCAAAAATTACAGATTTGGATTTCCCACTAAAATGCATGTTAGGATTAGAGCCAAAAAATGTTAAGTATTACTTAAAGCATTTAAGAATATAAATTTAAAAATTTTCGAGAAAGTCGGCTAAGAATTAAGGGTAAAATCATGAATGCAAATTTGAGGTCTTTGGAATAATTCAAGTTAGAATTAGGGCTAAAATCGATTAAAAACCCACATGTTGGATAGCAAGTTTTTTTTTTAAATCACATTAGGTGTAGGGCCAAAATCGGTTAAAAAATATTTAATCAGTCCAAAATTGCAGATTGGAATTCTCACTAAAATGTAGATTAGGATTAGAGACAAAAAATGTTAAGCATTAGGTACTTAAAGCATTTAAGAATATAAAAGAAGTCGGCTAAAAATTGAGGCCAAAATCGGCTAAAACTGAGTCAAGGCCTCTATGAACGCAAGTTTGGAGTATTTGGAATAATTCTATTTAGAATTAGGGCTAGAATCGATTAAAAATTACCCACATGTTTGATAGCAAGTTTTTTAAAAGATTAGGTTAGGATTAGGGCCAAAATCGGTTAAAAATTACTCAAAGGGACCAAAAATGCATATTTTGAATTCCCACTAAAATGCTGGTTAGGATTAGCAGCAAAATAAGTTAAGCATGACTAAAAGCATCTGAGAACACTAATTTGAAATGTTTTCATGAAATTAGCTAAGAATATAGGCCAAAATGGGCTAAAAATTACCCAAACCGCAAATTTGGATAAATTCAGTTAAGAATTAAGGCTAAATAAGGATTAAAAATTACCCACATGTTTGATCCTCAAAATGCAATTTTTATGTTTTATGAGAAAGTCATGTTAGAATTTAGCAACTAAAAGCATTAAAAAATGCAAGTTTTTTGAAAAATCAGATTAGAATTAGGGCAAAAATCCATTAAAAATTACAAATTGGGATTTACCACTAAAATGCAGGTTAGGTTTAGGGCCAAAAAAGTTAAGCATGACTTAAAGCATCTAAGACCACAAATTTTAAAATTTTTGAGAAAATCAACTAAGAATTAAGGCCAGAATTGGCTAAAAATTACTCAAAGCGTCAATAAATGCAAATTTGGAGTTTTAGATTAATTCAATTTAAAATCAAGGCTAAAATAGATTAAAAATTACCCTCATGTTTGATATTTTTTGACAAATTAAATTTTAGGACAAAACCATTTTTGGTGAAACTACATGTTTGGATCAAAATAATTGAAATTTCCTATAGAACGCCTCAAATGCAATTTTTATATTTTATGAGAAAGTCACATTAGCATTAGGCAACTCAAACCATTTAAAAATTGGAAGTGTTTTGAAAAATCATATTAGGATTAGGGCCAAAATTGGTAAAAAATTACTTAAAGAGTCCAAAAATGTAAAATTCCCACCAAAATGCAGGTCAGGATTAGTGAAACTGTATGTTTGGATCAAAATACGTGAAATTTCCTACACAACACCTTAAAATGCAATTTTTATATTTTATGAGAAAGTCGGGTTAGAATTAAGCAAATCAGAGCATTTAAAAATGCAAGTTTTTTTCATAAATCAGATTAAGATTAAGGTCAAAATCGGTTAAAGATTACCTAAAGAGTCCAAAAATGCATATTTTGAAATCCCACCAAAATGTAGGTTAGGATTAGGGCCAAAAAATATTAAGCATGACTTAAAGCATCTAAGAACATATATTTGAAAATTTTCGAGAAAATCGGCTAAGAATTAAGGAAAAATCGGGAAAATTATTCAAAGCGTCAATCAATGCAAATTTGGAGAATTTGGATAAATTCAATTTAAAATTTGGGCTAAAATCAATTCAAAATTTTCCATATGTTTGATATTTTTCGGAAAGTTAATTTCTATTACAAAGCCATTTTTGATGAAACTACATGTTTGGATCAAAATACATAAAATTTTCTGCACAACGACTCAAAATGCTATTTTTATATTTTATGAGAGACTCAGGTTAGAATTAAACAACTAAAGCATTCAAAAATGCAATTTTTTTGAAAAATCAGGGCCAAAACCGGTTAAAAATTACTCAAAGAGTCAAAAAGTGCATATTTGGAATTCCTACTAAAATGTAGATTAGGATTAACACCAAAACAGATTAGGCATGACTTAAAGCATCTAAGAACACTATTTTGGAATTTTTTGAGAAAATCATCTAAGAATTTATTCCAAAATCGGCTAAACGATTCAAAGCATCAATAAATGCAAATTTGGAGTCTTTGGATAAATTCAGTTTAGAATTTGGGCTTAAATCGATCAGAAATTTGATATTTTTGGAAAATTTTAATTCTAGAACTACACCAGTTTTGGTCAAACTACAAGTTTACAAGCAAAAGTACTTGAAAGAAAGACTACTTGACTTGACTTGATGTTTACTTCCTTATGCTTGACTTGAAATCAAGTCACGTTAAGTAGCCTGAAAATCAAGTCAAACCGTGAATCCCAACTTCCAAGTCCCAAATGGGTGTCACTTTAATACTAAAGGAATTAAATATTGATTACATGCGCCTTGCGTTTTCCAATACTCTCCATGAGTAATTTTCTTCTTGAACATTTAGCCCTAATAATCTTGCTTTCGTATAGAACTTATTGCGTTCAATAAAATATCGTATATTGTGTATTAGAGTGCAAAAAATCTCAAAAACAACTTGCAAAACTATTGCCATTAGAAACGAGAATGTACTACATATTCTATGTTCATTTATTTCTGAATCACTCTGTATCAGCTTGAGGCTTTATGTCAATTAATAAAATTTCTTTCTTAACCCCTTTTAGCCTATAAAATTTTTATACATAACCAGTTTTGAGAGTAAAAAAAAACTTTATCTTGATGATATCAGTCGCCAGTCACATGTAAAAGCTTTTCCATCAAAACTAATTTAGAGTAAACGGTTGAGGGTCATTTACTAAAAGCTTAACATTTCGCTGAGTGAATCTCCCATCCAGAAACTTTCCTCGCTTTCTGAAAAATTCCAAATATGCTTTCATAAAGGATTTCGCGTTGGTGTAAATCCCTAAAACGTTTTTTCAACCTCAGTGGCAAAAACCACCACTGCCTTGTCCAGCATGAATATCCTCTTTATCCGACATCTAATTTAGTGGTAACCTGGCGTTTCGTAGAAATTTTTGAGTCCATAAAAAATTACAAAATTATCTCTTCCTAGGGAATATACCTTGTTCCTTCTAAAATGAGTATTAATTGCCCATAGCGAGCCCAGTTGGGGTATAAAATAGAAAAACCAATTAGCCACATTTATTTCCAATTCGCATTGGAAAGCCAGCTGGTCACCGCACGCTGCATCATCCGATTGTCTCTTTTTTTTGCAGAAAGTTTCAAGCGAATGTTTTTTACATTTTCCATCTTTCCATTACGGTAACACAACAAAAATGGAAAACGCGGTAGTTCGTCAAAGTCGACCTGACGTGCGAAATGATATAGCATTTTCGGTCGATTGTGTTCCCGTTATGAACGCGATGTTGCATCATTATAATCCACTAGGACAAAAATTTGCGGTTTTTGTAGTGTGAAATTGTTGGACTGAAAGGGAGAAAAGCTTATTTTTTTGATGTAATTATTTCTTTTTTTTATTGTAACGAACATCCGTAGTAAGATTATCGGGAATAGGAGAAATAAAAAATATCGACTAAGTAAGGCTAAAGTAACTGGAGCACTATCTTAAAATAAATGAAGAAAATTCAGTAATAAACGCGAATCAATGCATACGAAAACAAAAGTTAAAAAGTTGAATTTCTAAGATTTTTTTTCAAACGTCTATGTTGATGATTCTGAGTGTTTTTTTTTCTCCTCTTGATGTCCTCTTTAGGTCCCATCAACGAAAGTCCCGTAATTGCAATAGATTTGGATGTCGATCCCTTTTCTGGGTAGTTATAGACTCTCTTTTGCAATTCTTTTTTTTTAGGCCTTTTTCATTCGAACTAAGTTTGTTGCGGATTTAGGAGATTACAATCGTCCCCTTTGTATGAAAAACAAAAAAAATTAGATTTTTTTTTTTAATTGACCAAATTGGCTTATTACGCCTATGTTCTCAATTTATAAACTTGGCCTCCTGTAATTTTAGAGCGGTTAGTCCGATTTGAGAGATTCAAAGTGTTTTTTGCTCTTCTTGATGTCCTCTTTAACTCCCAACACGAAAGTGCAATATTTTTTGAAATCTATCTTTGCTGGGCCATTTTTAAGCAGTTTTGGACTTTAATTTTTTGTTTTTTTTTGAGGCCAATTTCATTCGAACTAAGTTTGTTACGGTTTTAAGAGATTAACATCGTCCCATTTCTATAAAAAAAACGAAATCAAAATTTTTGAATTTCAATGATATTTTAAATTGAAGAAAAGGGGACATTACGCCTATGTTCTCAACTTTTAAAGTTGGCGTCCTGTAACTTTACAACGGTTGAACGGATTGGAGAGAATCCAAGTGAGTTTCACTCCTATTGATTTCCTCTTTAAGCCCCCATCAACGAAAGTCCCGTAAGTGCAAAATTTTTGGAGATCGATCCCCTTGCTGGTGCATTTTTAGATAGTTTTAGACTCTACTTTTTTTGCCATTTTAAATTTTTTTGAGGCTAATGTCGCAAAAAATTTTTTTAGGCTAATGTTTCAAACACAAAAAGTAACTTAGAATTTCTAAGATTTTTTTAAATTGACCAAAGGGGGGTATTACGTCCTTGCTCTCCATTTTTACATTTGGTTTCCTGTAACTTTAGAACGACTGGATCCATTGGGGAGAATCCAAGTAATTTTTGCTCTTTTTAATGTCCTATTTAACCCCCAATCAACAAACAAAAGTCTCGTAAGTGCAATAGTTTGGAAATCGATCCCTTTGCAAGTCCATTTTTGGGTAGTTTTAGACTCCAATTTTTTTGCAATTTTTTTTTAGTTTTTAATTTAATTTGACCTAAGTTTTTTACGGTCAGAAGACTAAAATCGTCCCATTTCTATTAACAGTAAAAAAAATAGAGTTTCTAAGATTTTTTTTAATTGATCATAGTGGGGTATTGCTGCCATGTTCTCAATTTTTTAAATTTGGCCTCCTGTAACTTTCGGGCGGTTGGGCCGATTTGAGAGATTCAAAATGTTTTTTGCTCTTCTTGATTTCCTCTTTAAGCTCCATCAACAAAAAGTATCGTAAGTGCAATAGTTTTGGAAATCGATCCCTTTGCAGGTCCATTTTTTGGTAGTTTAAAAACACAAAAAAAAATTAGAATTTCTGAGATTTTTTTTAAATTGACCAAAGTGGGGTAGTAGTCTTTTAATTTTTAAACTTGGCCTCCTGTAATTTTAGAGCGGTTGGACCGATTTGAGACATTCAAAGTGTTTTTTGCTCTTCTTGATGTCCTCTTTAGGCCCCATCAACGAAAGTCCCGTAAGTGCAATAGTTTTGGAAGTCGATCCCTTTTCTGGTCCATTTTTGGGTAGTTATAGACTCTATTCCTTTTGCATTTTTTTTTTTTTTTGAGGCCAATTTCATTCGAACTAAGTTTGTTGCGGTTTTAGGTGATTACAATCGTCCCCTTTGTATGAAAAACAAAAACAAATTAGAATTTTTATTTTTTTTTTAATTGACCAAATTGGCTGATTATGCCTATGTTCTCAATTTTTAAACTTGGCCTCCTGTAGTTTTAGAGCGGTTGGTCCGATTTAAGAGATCGAAAGTGTGTTTTGCTCTTCTTGATGTCCTCTTTAACCCCCAACAACGAATGTCCCGAAAGTGCAATATTTTTGGAAGTCTATCTCTTGGCTGGTCCATTTTTAGGTAGTTTTGGACTTTAATTTTTTGCTATTTTGTTTTTTTTTTTTTGAAGCCAATTTCATTCGAACTAAGTTTGTTACGGTTTTAAGAGATTATCATCGTCCCATTTCTATAAAAAAAAACAAAGCAACATTTTTGAATTTCTAAGATATTTTAAATTGAAGAATAGGGGACATTACGCCTATGCTCTCAATTTTTAAAGTTGGCTTCCTATAACTTTAGAACGGTTGGACGGATTGGAGAGAAACCAAGTGAGTTTTACGCTTATCGATTTCCTCTTTAAGCCCCCATCAACGAAAGTCCCGTAAGTACAACATTTTTGGAGATCGATCCCTTTGCTGGTGCATTTTTAGATAGTTTTAGACTCTACTTTTTTTGCCATTTTAATTTTTTTTTGAGGCTAATGTCGCAAAAAATTTTTTTAGGCTAATGTTTCAAACACAGAAAGTAACTTAGAATTTCTAAGATTTTTTTAAATTGACCAAAGGGGGGTATTACGTTCTTGCTCTCCATTTTTACATTTGGTTTCCTGTAACTTTAGAACGACTGGATCCATTGGGGAGAATCCAAGTAATTTTTGCTCTTTTTAATGTCCTATTTAACCCCCAATCAACAAAAGTCTCGTAAGTGCAATAGTTTTGGAAATCGATCCCTTTGCAAGTCCATTTTTGGGTAGTTTTAGACTCCACTTTTTTTGCAATTTTTTTTTAGTTTTTAATTTAATTCGACGTAAGTTTTTTACGGTCAGAAGACTAAAATCGTCCCATTTCTATTAACAGTAAAAAAAATAGAGTTTCTAAGATTTTTTTTTAATTGATCATAGTGGGGTATTGCTGCCATGTTCTCAATTTTTTAAATTTGGCCTCCTGTAACTTTAGGGCGGTTGGGCCGATTTGAGAGATTCAAAATGTTTCTTGCTCTTCTTGATTTCCTCTTTAAGCTCCATCAACAAAAAGTATCGTAAGTGCAATAGTTTTCGAAATCGATCCTTTTGCAAGTCCATTTTTTGGTAGTTTAAAAACACAAAAAAAAATTAAAATTTCTGAGATTTTTTTTAAATTGACCAAAGTGGGGCAGTAGTCTTGTAATTTTTAAACTTGTCCTATTGTAATTTTAGAGCGGTTGGACCAATTTGAGAGATTCAAAGTGTTTTTTATTCTTCTTGATGTCCTCTTTAGGCCCCATCAACGAAAGTTCCGTAAGTGCAATAGTTTTGGAAGTCGATCCCTTTTCTGGTCCATTTTTGGGTAGTTATAACCTCTACATCTTTTGCAATTTTATTTTTTTTGAGGCCTTTTTCATTCGAACTAAGTTTGTTGCGGTTTTAGGAGATTACAATCGTCCCCTTTGTATGAAAAACAAAAAAAAAATAGATTTTTTTTTTAATTGACCAAATTGGCTTGTTACGCCTATGTTCTCAATTTATAAACTTGGCCTCCTGTAATTTTAGAGCGGTTAGTCCGATTTGAGAGATTTAAAGTGTTTTTTGCTCTTCTTGATGTCCTCTTTAACTCCCAACAACGAAAGTCCCGTAAGTGCAATTTTTTTTGAAATCTATCTTTGCTGGGCCATTTTTAAGCAGTTTTGGACTTTAATTTTTTGATATTTTGTTTTTTTTGAGGCCAATTTCATTCGAACTATGTTTGTTACGGTTTTAAGAGATTAACATCGTCCCATTTCTATAAAAAAAACGAAATCAAAATTTTTGAATTTCTATGATATTTTAAATTGAAGAAAAGGGGACATTACGCCTATGTTCTCAACTTTTAAAGTTGGCGTCCTGTAACTTTAGAATGGTTGAACGGATTGGAGAGAATCCAAGTGAGTTTCACTCCTATTGATTTCCTCTTTAAGCCCCCATCAACGAAAGTCCCGTAAGTGCAAAATTTTTGGAGATCGATCCCCTTGCTGGTGCATTTTTAGATAGTTTTAGACTCTACTTTTTTTGCCATTTTAATTTTTTTTTGAGGCCAATGTCGCAAAAATTTTTTTTAGGCTAATGTTTCAAACATAAAAAATAACTTAGCATTTCTAAGATTTTTTTAAATTGACCAAAGGGGGTATTAAGTCCTTGCTATCCATTTTTACATTTGGTTTCCTGTAACTTTAGAACGGCTGGATCCATTGGGGAGAACCTAAGTAATTTTTGCTCTTCTTAATGTCCTATTTAATCCCCAATCAACAAAAGTCTCGTAAGTGCAATAGTTTTGGAAATCGATCCCTTTGCAAGTCCATTTTTGGGTAGTTTTAGACTCCACTTTTTGCCATTTTTTTTTAGTTTTTAATTTAATTCGACCTAAGTTTTTTACGGTCAGAAGACTAAAATCGTCCCATTTCTATTAAAAGTAAAAAAAAAATAGAATTTCTAAGATTTCCTTTTTAATTGATCATAGTGGGGTATTCCTGCCATGTTCTCAATTTTTTAAATTTGGCCTCCTGTAACTTTAGGGCGGTTGGGCCGATTTGAGAGATTCAAAATGTTTTTTGCTCTTCTTGATTTCCTCTTTAAGCTCCATCAACAAAAAGTATCGTAAGTGCAATAGTTTTGGAAATCGATCCCTTTGCAGGATCATTTTTTGGTAGTTTAAAAACACAAAAAAAAAATTAGAATTTCTGAGATTATTTTTAAATTGACCGAATAGGGGTAGTAGTCTTGTAATTTTTAAACTTGGCCTTCTGTAATTTTAGAGCGGTTGGACCGATTTGAGACATTCAAAGTGTTTTTTGTTCTTCTTGATGTCCTCTTTAGGCCCCATCAACGAAAGTCCCGTAAGAGCAATAGTTTTGGAAGTCGATCCCTTTTCTGGTCCATTTTTGGGTAGTTATAGACTCTATCCCTATTGCATTTTTTTTTGAGGCTAATTTCATTCGAACTAAGTTTGTTGCGGTTTTAGGAGATTGCAATCGTCCCCTTTGTATGAAAAACAAAAACAAATTAGAATTTTTATTTTTTTTTTAATTGACCAAATTGGCTTATTATGCCTATGTTCTAAATTTTTAAACTTGGCCTCTTGTAGTTTTAGAGCGGTTGGTCCGATTTAAGAGATTTAAAGTGTGTTTTGCTCCTCTTGATGTCCTCTTTAACTCCCAACAACGAAAGTCTCGTAAGTGCAATATTTTTTGAAATGTATCTTTGCTGGGCCATTTTTAAGCAGTTTTGGACTTTAATTTTTTGCAATTTTGTTTTTTTTTTGAAGCCAATTTCATTCGAACTAAGTTTGTTACGGTTTTAAGAGATTATCATCGTCCCATTTCTATAAAAAAAAAAAAAACAAAACTTTTGAATTTCTAAGATATTTTAAATTGACGAATAGGGGACATTACGCCTATGTTCTCAATTTTTAAAGTTGGTCCTATAACTTTAGAACGGTTGGACGGATTAGAGAAGTCCCGTAAGTGCAACATTTTTGGAGTTCGATCCCTTTGCTGGTGCATTTTTAGATAGTTTTAGACTCTACTTTTTTGCCATTTTAATTATTTTGAGGCTAATGTCGCAAAAAAATTTTTAGGCTAATATTTCAAACACAAAAAATAACTTGAATTTCTAGAGAGAATTTCTAAGAATTTTTTAAATTTACCAAAGGGGGGGTAGTACGTCCTTGCTCTCCATTTTTACATTTGGCTTCCTGTAACTTTAGAACGGCTGGATCCATTGGAGATAGTCCAAGTAATTTTTGCTCTTCGTAATGTCCTCTTTAACCCCCAATCAACAAAAATCTCGTAAGTGTAATAGTTTTGGAAATCGATCCCTTTGCAAGTCCATTTTTGGGTAGTCTTAGACTCCACTTTTTTGTCATTTATTTTTTTTTTTTTAGTTTTTAATTTAATTCGATCTAAGTTTGTTACGGTCAGAAGATTAAAATCGTTCCATTTCTATTAAAAGTAAAAAAATAGAATTTCTATGATTTTTTTTAAATTGATCATAGTGGGGTATTGCTGCTATGTTCTCAATTTTTTAATTTAGCCTTCTATAACTTTAGAGCGGTTGGGCCGATTTGAGAGATTCAAAGTGTTCTTTGCTCTTCTTGATTTCCTCTTTAAGCTCCATCAACAAAAAGTATCGTAAGTGCAATAGTTTTGGAAATCGATCCCTTTGCACGTCCATTTTTTGGTAGTTTAAAAACACAAAAAAAAATTAGAATTTCTGAGATTTTTTTGAAATTGACCAAAGTGGGGTAGTAGTCATGTAATTTTTAAACTTGTCCTCCTGTAATTTTAGAGCGGTTGGACCGATTTGAGAGATTCAAAGTGTTTCTTGTTCTTCTTGATGTCCTCTTTAGGCCCCATCAACGAAAGTTCCGTAATTGCAATAGGTTTGGATGTCGATCCCTTTTCGTCCATTTTTGGGTAGTTATACACTCTACTTCTTTTGCAATTTTATTTTATTTTTTTGAGGCCAATTTCATTCGAACTAAGTTTGTTGCGGTTTTAGGAGATTACAATCGTCCCCTTTGTATGAAAAACAAAAACAAATTAGAATTTTTTTTTTTTAATTGATCAAATTGGCTTATTACGCCTATGTTCTCAATTTATAAACTTGGCCTCCTGTAATTTTAGAGCGGTTAGTCCGTTGAGAGATTCAAAGTGTTTTTTGCTCTTCTTGATGTCCTCTTTAACCCCCAACAACGAAAGTCCCGTAAGTGCAATAAATCTATCTCTTTGCTGGGCCATTTTTAAGTAGTTTTGGACTTTAATTTTTTGCTATTTTGTTTTTTTGCAATTTCATTCGAACTAAGTTTGTTACGGTTTTAAGAGATTTTCGTCGTCCCAACTCTATTAAAAAAAACCAAAGCAAAATTTTTGAATTCATAAGACATTTTAAATTGACGCAAAGGGGACATTACGCCTAGTTTCTCAATTTTTAAAGTTGGCGTCCTATAACTTTAGAATGGTTGAACGGATTGGAGAGAATCCAAGTGTGTTTTACTTTTATTAATTTTCTCTTTAAGCTCCCATCAACAAAAGTCCCGTAAGTGCAACATTTTTGGAAATCGATCCCTTTGCTTGTGCATTTTTAGATAGTTTTAGACTCTACTTTTTTTGCGCTGTTCCATTTTTAGGTTGTTCTGGATCCTACTCTTTTGCAATTTTAATTTTTGGTTTGAGGCTAATTTCATTCGAACTAAGTTTGTTACGGTCTTAAGAGATTAGAATCGACCTATTTCTATCAAAAACAAAAAAAGAATATTTGGAATTTTAAGATTTTTTTTTAATTGACCTAAAGCAGGTATTACGTCTTTGTTCTCAATTTCTAATTTGGCTTCCTGTAACTTTAGAGCGGTTAAACCGATTTGAGAGAATATATATGTTTCTTGCTCTTCTGGATTTCCTCTTTAAAGGGGGTTAAAGAGACTTCTGCTGATAGGGGGATCAACAAAAGTCCCGTAACTTCAACATTTTTTGAAATCGATCTGTTTGCTGATCCATTCGTGGATAGTTATAGACTCTAATTTTTTTCCATTTAATTTTTTTTTGTGTTAATTTCATTCGAACTAAGTTTGTTACGTCTTAGGGGATTAAAATTGTCCCATTTCTATCAAAAACACAAAATTTTTTATTTATAAGTTTTTTTTTTAAATTGATCAATAAATGGACGTGTATAACCACTTTGTTCTCAATTTTTAAGTTTGGTCTGGATTGAAGAGAATCATGGTTTTCTTAAATTTGAAAGGTAATAGCTTTGAAGTCTAGAAGGTTCGCATTTTGTGCCGTAGTAAGGTAAAATCTTAATGGTTCAACTAGAAATTGGTAATGATTGTTTGGAATATCATAACATACTACCCACTTTTAAAATATTACCGCCACTTACTTAAAAAATTTGTTAGGAATTTTAAAAACTAAAGGGTAACTACTTTGCGCACTCAAAAACTCTGATTTTATTTCTTAGTCAGGTAGCACTGTGGTACTTGACAGATCAACTGGAAATTAGTGACACATGTTGAGAATATCAAAAGGACAACACAGAATTGACATTTCTACCTTTACTTTACCTAGAAAATTTTTCCAACAACATGGTTAGGAATTTTTAATTTGAAAGATAATGGCTTCGAAGTCCAGAAGGTTCTCATTTTGTTGCCTAGTAAGGTAAGCACTTCATGGTTCAACTAGAAATTGGTAATGATTGCTTGTAATATCATAAGGTACTACCCACATTTAATCTAGTGCACCACTTACTTAGAAAAATTGTTAGGAATTTTGAAACTAAAGGTATCGATCCCTTTGCAGGTCCATTTTTAGATTGTTTTAGGCTCCACTTTTTTTTGCCATGTTATTATTTTTTTTTGAGGCTAATGTCAATGGAACAAAGTTTGTTACGGCCTTAAGAGATTACCATCGTCCCATTTCTATCAAAAAAACAAGAAAAAATTTGAATTTCTAGGATTTTTTGAATTGACCACAGGAGGGTATTACTCCTATGTTCTCAGTTTTTAAATTAGGTTTCCTGTAACTTTAGAACAGTTGGACCGATTGGAGAGAATCCCAGTGATTTTTGCTCTTCTTGATGTCCTCTTTAACCCCCCCATCAACAAAAGGTTCGTAAGTGCAACATTTTTGGAAATCGATCCCTTTGCTATTCCATTTTAGGCAGTTTAATACACCAATTTTTTGCCATTTAGTGTTTTCTTGAGCCTAATTTCATTCGAACTAAGTTTGTTACGATCTTAGGAAATTACTATCGTCCCATTCCTATCAAAAACAGGAAAAAAATGTAGAATTTCTAACATTTTTTTTATAACAACATTTTTTAAATTTTCAATTATTTTTAAATTTGTCCCCCTGTGCCGAGTGGAAAGGATCTAGTATTTTGTGCTCTTCTTGATGTCTTCTTGAGGTCCTCATCAACAAAGGTCCAAATGGGATATTACGTCTTTGTTCTCAATTTCAAATTTGGCCTCCTGTAACTCTAGAGCGGTTAGACCGATTTGAGATAATCATAGTGGTTTTTGCTCTTTTTGATGTCCTCTTTAAGCCCCCATCAATAAATGTACCGTAGGTGCAACATTTTTCGAAATCGATCCTTTTACTGATGCATTTTTAAATAGTTTTAGACTCCACTTTTTTGCAATTTAATTTTTTTTGAGGTTAATTTTATTCGAAATTAGCTTGGTGCAGTCTTAGGAAATTACAATCGTCCACTTCTATCAAAAACACAAAAGAAAAATTATAATTTCTATGACTTTTTTTTTAAATTGACCAAAGTTGGGTATTACGTCTATATTCTCAATTTTTAAATTTGCAACCCTGTAACTTTAAAATTGTTGGACCGATTGGAGGGAATCCAAGTGATTTTTGATCTTCTTGATAACCTCTTTAAGCCCCCTTAATGAATGTCCCGTAGGTTCAATATTTTTGGAAATCGTTCTCTTTGCTTGTCCACTTTTAGGTAGTTTTAGACTCTACTTTTTTTGCTATTTAAAATTTTTTTGAGGCTATTTTTCAGTCGTACTAAGTTTGTTTTATGCCCTTAGGAGATTACAAACGTTTCATTCTTATCAAAAACCCGAAAAAAAAAAATTAGAATTTCTAAGATTTTTCTTAATCGACCAAAATTGTGTGTTAGGTCTTTCTTAACAACAATTTTGAAATTTTGCCCGCATGTAACTTTACAACAATTGGACCGATTGGAGTGAATCCGAGTGTTTTTTCTTCCGAGTATTCTACTGGGTGTCACCTGACATCAATAGAGGTCCCGTAGGGGCAACATTTTTGGAAATCGACCACTTTACTGGCCCATTTTTAGTTACTTTTATTTCCCCTTTACATCCACATTTTGTGCCATTAAAAAGCATATTTTCGGGGTTAATTTTATTAGAATTAAAATCTTTAAGTTCTTAGAGAATTACATCGTCCCATTCCTAACAAAAACAGAAAAACATTTTCTATTTTTTTTTAATTAATAAAACCAAAAAGTAAAAAAGTATATAGGATTGTCAATTTTGAATTTTGATAAACTTTAGAACCGATCTAAGAACCGATTCGATCAAGTACAACTGTTTTCTTGCTCTCTTTGAATTCTTCTTTCTCTTAGGTGCATTATTTTCGGAAATCAAGCCATTTGATTGTCGAGTTTAAAGCACTTTTAGAATCCCCTTTTTTCCATTATCACAAAATTACCTTTTGGGTCTAATGTCATTCCATTTAACTTTGATACGTTCTTAAGGGATTATAATTGTTCTATTCAGATCAAAGACAAGAAAAAAGTCTACAATTTCAATTTTTTTTTTAATAATTAACCCAAGGGCTCTTACGTCTTCTTTCTAAATTATGAGCTTTGACCAACTGCAACTTTAGAACAATTTGGACAGAAAGGAGTAAAACCAAGTGTCTTTTGCTCTTCTTGGTGTCCTCTGACTAACCTCCCAACAACTGAAGTTTCGTAGGTAAAATATTTTCTGAAATCGACTCTTTTGTTAATCCATTTTTAGGAATTGTTAGAATGAATTTTCAAAAATTCTTCAAAATTTGAATCTTAAAATTTCGACGTGACATGACTTTGAATTTTTATGAAGAAAGAGTCAGAGAAAGCGCATTTAATATTATACACGCAAGAAATGCTCCGAAGATTCTGCTTTTGAAAGTGGTTGAAATTAGCAACGAAATAACGGTTATCATTGAACCTTCTGTTTACTGAAATTCTATAGAGTGTTTAGTCATCAATATTAATTTGAAAATCTTAAAAATTTTATTAATATAGCAAGAAAAAAGTAGAATTAGGCTGTAGTAGTTAAAAATGAAAATATTTTCTTCTTTGGTGGTTGTGAAAGAGAACATCAAAGGGAACAAAAAACCGTTGGACTTACTCCAATCAGTCCCCGGTTTTAAAGTTACAGACGGTCAAAAATGGAAATTGAGAAAGAGAAAATACCCCCTTTAGTTAATTTCAAAAAAATGATTGTAACTTTTTTTATTCTAATCCCAACTGGAATATTCCTAAATATTTTAATTTAAATATTATAGACATATACAAATAAATATTCCTGGAATAATTTTTTTTAATGTATTTTCAATATTCTAAGAATAATTTTTCTAGAATGTTTATAAAAATATTTTTCTATGGAAGTCTGTAAGAATATTACTAAAATATTCAGCTTTATAATCAGTGAAACACCTTTAGTTTAAGACATTTATATTTCTTTGAGAAGGAGAGCAATTGAATCGTCAGTTTCCAAAAAAATTATTTTAACTTGTCTTATTCTAATCCCATCTGGAGTATTTCTAAAATGTTTTACTTTAAAAATTATAAACATATTGCATATAAATATTCCTGAAATAATTTTTTTTTAAACATTTTAAATATTTTAAGAATAATTCTTCTAGAATATTTATAAAAATATTTTTTCCTTAGAAGATTGTAAGAATATTACTAAAATATTCAGTGTTATTATCAGTGTAACTCCTTTAGTTTAAGACATTTATATTTCTTTGTGGAGGGGTAGCAATTGAATCGTCAGTTTCAAAAAAATGATAGTAATTTTTTTTATTCTTATTCCAACTGGAATATTCCTAAAATATTTCACTTTAAATATTATAGACATATTGCAAATAAATATTCCTGGAATATTTTTTTTCAATATTTAGAATATACTAAGAATAAATTTTTCTTTTTGGAGAGGGAGCAATTGAATAGTCTCAACCAAAGATAAAAATGGATTTGCCTATATAAGCCATTCACTTATTATTATCGCCAAGTGGTTATTAGAATCTAGGACAACAATTTATCTATTTCAGCCATAGCTGCTAAATGTTAGCTTACCGACTTAATTCAATTTTTTTGGATAATTTAACATATATTTTGCTTGCTAAATTTACAATATCTCGGATTAGGGATAAACCATAAAATGAGGCCAATTTTAACCAGATTCCCGGAGAATTTCGAATACGTTGGTTACCACGATCACGCGATTTAACGACCGGGCAAGCCAGAAATGGGTTAATAGTTTGGGAAAACCCTTTCAATTATTGTTCAGTTTGAGAGCAAATAGGAATTGGATGACCGAGTGTTTTTCTCCTTTATGTTATTTTCTAGAAGATCTCCGTCTTTGTGTACTGCCCTCTAGTCTATAAATCCTCCTAAAAATATAATAAATTAAATTCCCAACCATTGTCAGTTTGAAAATATATTAACTAATTATGTCCAGTGACAAGGCATCAAACAAAATATATAACAAAGCGCTGCTAAAGAATGGAATCCTTGTTTATGTCTGTTCTTTCTTACGATTCATCTTAAGTATTTTGTCAATAGATTTAATATCTGATTTATATGTAAATACGACTTTTTCAAAGTTTTCCTTAAGAAAACAAGGCCTCCTTTTGATAAACATAGAATTTTTTAACTTATAAACATGATAAACAACTCTCAATTCGTACCTATTGCTTTACTTATTCGCTTCTGATAAAGTTTCATTAGCGTGTACGTTTGTAAGTCGAAAGTTTTCCTGCCCGTGGGAGGTAATAGTTATTTACCTAACACTGTCTAACTTAATTAAAAAAAGTGCCTTAGGAAAAAAGTTTTGTTTACAGAATTTCTCCCTATTCAACGTTTTCGGTTATTTGCTCAATTTAGTTTCAATTGAGCAGCTTTATTCTGCCCCATTTGCCTCCATTTTACTTTTTTTTTAAAAGTAGAAATCATTTCATTAAAAACAAAACAGAAAATTCGTTTTGTTTACTTCTCTTTTATAATTTGAATATATATTTATAAATAAATAAAAAATGCCCTTATTCGAAAACAGTTGGAAAAGTAATTGCGGGAGCTTTAGTGTTGACAAACATATTTTATTGCTTTTCCTTTCATCTATAAGAAATATCCCCTCTACCTTATATGTCGTTTTCAACTTTTAATGGTAGATAAATTGATAGCAAACAAGCTTTTAATTGTAATAAAGGCAGAAGGGAAGGTTAATTAGTTTTCTTTAGCACTTTGGAAGTTGTTTCATAAAGTCCAATATTTTCGATAAAAGGGGAAGTGATGAGAAGTTAAATGGTTTTCGGTCTGTTTAAAAGAATTGACATTAACAGTTCGAAATTGACGAAAAAAGTATCAGTTTCATTCACTCTTGTAGAAACCTACTTACTCTCCAAGGTGCAAACATCTAATTGGTATGTGTTTAAACTTAAATATAAAGCACTAAATATAGCCCACTGAAGGGTAAACATTATTTTTCCCTTGAGACCCAATTAGAAACTATTTACATTTTTTTCAGATGCTTAACAAAGGAGGGCTAATTTATAGTTTACAGTTCCAAATAAATCTTTCTGTAATCGTGATTTATCGTCGAAAGTTAAAACTTTAGATTTTGAATTTAACTAAGCTTTAAAGCAGCTCTTACCGTTAAAGTTTTACTGCAACCGTGTGTGCAAAGTAAACCCATAAACCTGACAATAAATCAACCTACATTTTTGCCTTTTTCCAAATTAAAACCGTTATGGGAGGGTTAGTTACAGTAATAATATTCCTCCATTTCAATTTAACTGCTCAGGCAATGTTGAGTGCCTTGATTGTCTGTGAAGTTGCGACTCTAATTTAACTACTCAGTGGTTTGGACCAAGCAAATCGTTATTTAAAACAAGTTTGCTGATGCGTGGTCCAGCTCACATATTTTGCAATTTATGCTATTAAACAAATTCCCTTTTAGCATTTGTTTTTCATAATCTATTAGGATATGATGGTAACTTCCTTATTAACTTACTCATTAACCTTTATTTTTCCCATTATTCTATTGTAGAACTGAAAAGTGAGTGCCAATTGGAATAAATATGGTGATTGTGATATGCTTTGTGTTTTTTTTTTGGGAATTTTAGAGAGAAATTTCAAACAATTCACGCTTAAATTTGGGTTCAGCTCAACTCGACTTATGCTTGACTCTGCTTAGGAAAACCATTACTGTTATCAATTGTGACAAGCTAAGTTAATTTGACAGCAATGCATTTTTTATGGGCGGGTTCAAATACCGGTCGAGTTTAGCTGAACCCAATTTTAAGTGCGATTGGTACAATTGGGCCTAAGTATGTACACAAAATGTCTTTCTCTAGACAATATCTTTGTGCTTGTCCAGATCCTCACAACATTCCCTATGCGACAGTGAGCCTTTTCCTTGTTTATTTGCCTCAAACAGCAAAGCCTCTAGGTGTATTTGTAGTAAATGGAAATTAATTATATTCCTGTCTCGTATTACCATTAAGATAATTGGGAATACGTCCGTTATAATGCCAATTAGTCGGCTTTTGGCACACCCAAGGCACGCATGTATATAAAATAACTTCTCGCAGTTATTTGAGTTCATTAGAGGTTCGAAATTGGTATTGACCCTATCTTAATCAAGAGCTTAGTTTATAATTATTTATTATTAAAAAAGGCCAATCAATGTCCCATGGACAAAGTCACATATGGAAAAAATATCGGATCCACTTTTTGCAGGTCTTTGAGAATATTTATAATCGCATATATTTAAGAGTTATTTAAAAATTTGAAAGTAGCTTGTTCAATATGTAACGTTAAAACTTCTTTTCGTGTTCAAAGAGGGCTGCACTGAAAATTTCGGTATTGGGAGACCAGAAAGAGTGACAAAATTTGGTCCGGACACTTTGATACAAAAAGCATTAAAGACATTGGAATTATCATTGAAAAAAACCTGTGTGTGTGAAATTCAAAAAATGATATCAGAAAATCAGAAAATTAAAGGAGTATTTGGACCTAAGGCGTCTAAAATGACGTGCCATAGATGGGAAATGTATTCTCAGAAAATATTTTTGTTATTCAAGGAAACACCATTGTGACGACCTGAGGTTGCTATTTATAGCTTACGCATGTGGTGTTGGTGTTTTGTCCTTGGACTCGTCAGTAAGGCGTGGTAGACCCCCGAATTAAACGCCGGGGTGAGAGTTCATAGTTAGAATTTGCACTTGAAGACAAATTCTGCGAATGAAAGGCGGTGTGATGGTATGAAGTATTTCGACTAATGCTGCGACCTGTGAGTCGGTGAATGAAGTTTTGGCGCTGCCGCCTGTGAGTCGGTGGATGAAGTTCCGCCACAGTTCTAATTCTTTTCCTGAACGAGCAAAGACTGCTATCCTCTTACCATTTTTTTTAGATTGTAACCAAATCGGTATAATCGCACGTTAACTTTGACACCAAATCTCTATAAATCTGATCATTGTGGTATCCGAAGAGCAGAAAACATTTAGTCCAAACATTTTGATACATGAAACAATAAAAGTGTTGGAATTATCATTGAACAAGAATCTGTAGGGAGCTCAAAAAATAGATGTCAGGAAATCAGAAGAATAAAGATACATTTGATCCTAATATTTTTCCTAAATGAGCAATGTATGCTTTCCTTTTTTTTTACTTTACCAACAAATCAGTATTATTTTACTTTAATTTTGTCTCAAAAACTCTATGAAACTGATAATTTTGGTATTCAGAAAGCAGAAATAAGTGGATACATTTGGTCCGGAGACTGATACACAAAACATTAAAAAAAAGTGGAAGATCTGCTCACAACTCTAAAAATCGATATCAGAAATTCAGAAGAATGATATTAAAGGTATAAACATTAAAAGCATATAGCACTTAATTTAACCACATTATTCGATAAAGAAAAAGAGTTGTCACTTGGTAACACAAACCATGTTGATCCGGTAAGAAATGTGACATTCTACGTTAAATCCCAATGCTGTTACTTTTGAGAAAGTTAATTAATGTGTTTTTTGGCAAAGAAAAAAAAATCAAAATAAAACCTAGAAAATATGAGTTTCCTAGTTGCAGCTACAATTACAGCTACAAACTGCGCTCTATTCATTAGTTCTCCTCCAAGGCACCAAACAGGGTCATTAAGACACCATCCAAATATTGCTTGTTATAATATTGACAATATTTGCTAGAGTAAAGCAAATATTTCAATTTGTAAATTATGTAGAGCAACGAGCAAAATTTATTCTTGGCCTTTTGTTCGGCTAATTTATGTTAATTACAGTAAAACCAGCAGGATCAAAATAAAATAATTTCACCTGCTGGTGCAAAATGCGGGGCCCCTATAGTGTTAAATTACCGTTTTTTCTTATTTTAATTTGACTGGAATCCTTTTGTATTACACGGTCTTGTAATTTACCGAGGCTACCTAAATAGCAATTTGGGGTTTTCCTTTAGGATTAGGTTATTCATTGTTATTTAAGTTTACTGTTGAGTGGCTTTGCCCACATTTTTTGTAACTTAAACTGTTTTCATAAATCTCTTTTTTCCTAAACTTCATAATCTCTCCAGTTATAATAGTCATTTCATTATTACAATACTCGGTCTTGTAAATTACCTAGTTTAAGGGCTCTAAATTGTAATTTAGAGATTTTCTTTTTTATTTTTGGGGACAAGCTTGGTTTCAAAGGGCATTCATTGTAATTTTAATTTAATTATGAGTCCACGTTTCTTGTAATTTACATTGTTAAAATAAATATTTTTTTTAAACATTTTTTCATAATCTTTCTGGATATGACACTCATTTTCTTATTGACAAATTCACTTCTGCAATTTTATTTTAAAACTAAAAACTGCCTTCTAAGGATTGTGGAATGTTTTATAGCAAAGGACGGAATAAAACCAGCTCTCCTATTTTGTCTTTTAAAAATTGTTATATACTATATTATATACAATTTAAAAATATTTTTATTCCATTCAATACCCGAAAACCTACCACCATCCATTTAAAACAAGAAAGACGTTAACAATACATAATGACTGCGTACTGTGAAGACGAAAGCTTCATTATTTGTCTCTCTTTTGGCACCTTTTTTTCTTGTGGCCCGGTGCCAAGAGAAAGATAAAATATCGAAAATTCCTTATGAGCAAAGAGTTAGATTAAAAGAAGTTCTTTTGCCTAATATTTTTAACAAGTTGTATCGTCCGGTTGGTGTCTAGTAGTCAAAGGGTTCTGAGTTGTAGATAGAATCAGATGCGATTCCTGTGGGAACATGCATTTTTGTGTTTCAAATAAGGGTAAGAATCTTATACATAAATAAAAATAAAAATTTTCTTATATTTCTTGCAGTTAGCTTTTAGCATTTATTAAGAAATCAAGAGTGTGGTTTTAATAGATAATGTACCATTTTTCTATTAGCAGAATGAAAAACTGATGCTGTTTTGGTGAAGAACTTGTATATGAAGCTTTTTATTAAGTTTTTTTAAACGGTTGGCCATGTAGATATGATAGTTTGCCCCCTGTATAATTTTCCAACAGCGTTAATATTACTGCTTATGTTATGAAAACCATAAAGCAACCAAAAATTCGGAATACGAGTAAGTCATCAATTAATTTGCCAAATGTGTAATATTTATATAACATAAAAATGTAAATTTACTCTAAAGCATATAAATATAAATTTTTTTTGTTTTTGGACAAATTAAAGTTAAGATATGGGTTCAAAGTGGTTAAAAATTGGCTCAAAACATCCAGAAATTAAAATTTGGAGTTTCCGGAGAAGTTCTAGTTGTATTTTGGTTGTATTAGTGTTCAAATGGGTTAAAATTGACTCAGTTCATAAAAAAATGCAATTGAGATGTTAGTAAGTAAAAAATATGGAAAAACGTATTTTTAAATTAGAACCAAAATCGGAGAGAAATGACTGAAATGACTCCCAGCGTTTAAAAATACAAAACTGGAATGTTCGAGGAAATTCTTTATAGTATTAAGGCCAGAATTGGCAAATGAAAAATAACTCAAAGCTTCAAAAAAGCAAATCGAAAGTTTTAAAGAAATTCGGATTGGAAACCAGTCTGATATCCATAAAAATATACTTACGTCATGTAAATAAAAAAACGAGTTTAACTATGGATAGGATTGGGGCTCAAACTGATTAAAAATTGGCTCAAACATCCAGCGAAGCAGATTTGAAATTTCTGGAAAAATTTTAGTTGTGACTGAGTTGGAAAAATAATGCAAATTAGAAGTTAGAACGTCAAAAAAATTAAAAAAAAATTAAATTAGAGACAAAATCTGAGATAAATGACAAAAATGACACGCAAAAACACAAATTTGGGTATTTAATTGACTCTTAGAGTTTAAAAACACAAATTTGTTTTTTTTTTGAGGAAATTCATTATAGTATCAAGAACAAAATTTTTCAAAAATAACTCAAAACATCAAAAAAAGTAAATTGAACGTTGGGATTGGAATACAGTCTGATATCGGTAAAAAAATACTTACGGCATGTAAAAAAGAGAAACTTCTAGTCTTTGAACAAATTAAAGTTAGGATTAGGGCTCAAATTGGCTAAAAATTGGCTCAAACATCAGGCAAGAAAGCAAACTCTAGTTTTAAATAGGGCCCAAATCGGTTAAAATTTTCTTAATCCATCAAACTGCAACCAAAGAAAGTCAAAAAAATTAAAAGAATTATTTTTAAATTAGAACCAAAATGGTAGAAATGACTAAAATGTCTCTCATAGTTTAAAAACACAAATTTGGGTTTTTCGAGGTAATTAATTATAGTATTAAAGCCAAAAATTAGTCAAAAATAACTCAAAACGTCAAAAAAGTAAATTGAACGTTTTGAAGAAATTCGGGTTGAAATATAGTCTGAGATCGATGAAATACTTACGGCATGTAAAAATAAAAATTTTTAGTTTTTGGGCAAATTAAGGGATTAGGGCTCAAATTGATTAAAAATTGGCTCAAACATCTAGGAAGGCAAATTTGGAGTTACTGGAGAAATTTTGTTGAAATTAGGGGCTTATATCGCTTGAAACTGACTTAGTCTATCAACAAATGCAAATTAGAAGGTAGTAAGACAGAAAACTGAAAAAAAAATTAAATAAGAGCAAAATCGAAGACAATATACTGAAATGACTCACAGCGTTTCAAAATACAAAATTGGAGTGTTTGAGGAAATTCATTATGGTTTTAAGACCAAAATAACTCAAAGCATCAAAAAAAGCAAATTGAACGTTTTTAAGAAATGCGGATTTGAATCCAGTCTCAATTCGGTGGAGAAATAGTTACGACATGTAAATATACAATTTTTTTGTTTTTGGACAAAGTAAAGTTAACATTGGAGCTCAAATTAGTTAAGAATTGGCTCAAACGTCCAAAGAAGGGTAATTTGGAGTTACTGGAAAATTTCTAGTTGTAAATAGGGGTGAAATGTAATAAGTCGGAAAGAAATGACTGAAATGACTCCCACCAATAAAAATACAATTTTGGGGTTTTCGAAGAGAATTCATCATTTTATTAAGGCCAAAATTGTTAAATAAAAAGTAACTCAAAACGTCAGAAAAAAGCAAATTGAACGTTTTGAAGAAACTTGGATTGGAAACCAGTCAGAAATCGATGAAAAAATACTTACGGCATGTAAACATAAAAATTTGTAGTTTTAGGACAAATTAAGGTTCAGATTAGGACTCAAATTGGTTAGAAATTGACTCAAACATCCAGAGAGGCACAGTTGGAGTGTCTGGAGAAATTCTAACCCGGGGCACAAATGTAATAATTCGGGGAGAAATGACTGAAAAGACTCCCACCATTTAAAAATACAATTTTGGGCTTTTCAAGAAGAATTCATTATAGTATTAAGGCCAAAATTGGCAAATAAAAAAAAACGCAAAGCGCCAAAAAAAAAGCAAATTGAACGTTTTGAAGAAAGTTAAAAAAATGGAAAAATTTATTTTTGATTTAGAACTAAAATCGGAGAGAAATGACTGAAATGACTCCCGCCGTTTAAAAATACAAATTTTGGGTTTTAGAGGAAATTCATTTTAGTATTAAGGCCAATCAAAAACCTCAGAAAAAGCAAATTGAAAATTTTGAAGAAATTCGGATTGGATTCCGTTCCAAAATCGGTGAACAAATACTTACGGCTTGTAAAAATAAAAAATTTGAATTTGTGGACAAATTAAGGTTAGGATTAGGACTTACATTGGTTAAAAATTGCCTCAAACATCAGACTTTCTGTAGAAATTCTAGTATTAATTAGGGCCCAAATCGGCTAAAATTTCCTTACTGCATCAAAAGATGCAAATTAGAAGCTAGAGAGTCAAAAAAATGAAAAAGAAAACATTTTTAGGTTAGAAGCAAAATCGGAAAGAAATAACTAAAATGACTCCCAGGGTCTAAAAACACAAATTTCGGGTTTTCGCCAAAATTCATTGTCATATTAAGGCCAAAATTGGTCAAAAATAACTCAAAACGTCAAAAAAAGTAAATTGAGCGTTTCGAAGAAATTCGGATTTTTTTATTGAATACTGTCTGAAATCGGTGAAAAAATACGGCAAGGAAAAACAGAAAATTTCGGTTTTTCCTTGCCAAAAAATGCAAACTAGATTAAAATTAGAATTAAAGAAAAAAAAATTAGATAGAAAAAATGGAAAATTTCATTTTTGAAGTAAAACCAAAATCGGACAGAAATGACTAAAATAACTCCCAGCGTTAAAAAAAAATTGGAAAACTCGGGTGTTCAAGAAAAGGTATTAAAGTATTAAGGCCAAAATTGGCAAATCAGAAATAACTCAAAGCATCAAAAAAACCAAATTTAACGTTTTGATTAAGTTTGGATTGGAAACCAATCTGAAATTGGTGAAAAAATAATTACGGCAAGTAAAAATAATTTTTTTTAGATCTTGGACAAATTATGGTTAAGATTAGGGCTCAAATTGATTAGAAATTGTCTCAAACATCCAGAAAGGCAAATTTGGAGTTTCTGGAGAAATTCTACTTATAATCAGAGCTCAAATGGATTAAAATTGATTCAGCCCATCAAAAATACCATTTAGATGTTGGTGAGTCAAAAAAAAATGGAAAAATTCATTTTTGGATTAAAACCAAAATCGGAGGGAAATGACTCACAGCGTTTAAAAATACAAAGTTTTAGTTTTCGAAAAAATTCATTGTGGTATTAAGGCTAAAATTGGTCAAAAATAACTCAATGCATCAAAAAAAGCAAATTGAAAGTTTCAAAGAAATTCGGATTGGAATCCAGTCTGAAGTCGGTAAAAAAATTCTTATTGCATGTAGGCATAACAATTTTTAGTTTTTGGAAGAATCAGAGAAAGATTAGGGCTTAAGTTGGTCAGAAATTGGCTCATATTATATCCAGAAAGGTTGGCGTTTCTGGAGAAATTCTAGCTGTAATCAGAGCTCAAATTGGTTAAAATTGACCCAGTCCATCAAAAAATGCAAATTAGATGTTAGTAAATCAAAATATGTGTTCTTTACTTTCCTTTGCCCTATCAAAGGTAAGTCGCGCTTGTTTACCAAAAATACATGGCTCGCATATAGCTTAAATTGACATTACGTCTTTTGAGCTAAATAATATCCTCAAACATATCATGTTGTTTAATTTGATTCAATTTTGATTTACTGACGTGGCCTAAACGTGCGTGCCATAATTTTGAATTGTCAGTTTTAGAAATATTGCCCTGACTTTCAGTTTCGAATTGTTAATGGTAAATATAGCAGTAAATAAACCAGTATGAGACTTACCAGATAAGATGATTTGGTGATTACCATTTTGTTGCCTGCTACCACCTGCTAAACACATCTTGGTTAATAATATGATCAGTCGCTCCTGAGTCCAGCAGAAAAGTCAGTATGTTGGAATTTCCTCTGGCAGTGGAATGAGATGCTATCATGAGCAACAGCGCTGGTGTTAGCAATATTTGTTTCAATATGAGCAAGGGTTTGTGGCCCAGTCCGTTTATAATAATAACAGTCCGCTTTCATATGATTATGTCTACACCATTATGCTCACAGTTAAATTTTTTCAATTCCACTCACCTGAAACTTCTTCCCGTGTTTCGAGGTCCACTACTTCTATAACATTCAGTTCTGCAAGCAATAGCCTCACTAGATATTTCGACACCGCATACTTTTCGCTCGTAAACGCTTGAATATTACTTTTCGCGATTTTAGATGATGCCATTTTTACTGATTAGAATTTACGCGTTCGATTACACAACTAATTTCTGCTACAAGGACAAACTCAATTAAAAGTGCCTGGGCCCACAACCTGTTGGAATATGGGGAATCTTAAATAAAAATGCAGCGTGTTGCTTATTGACCGCTCGACTGTATACGAGTATTATTCACACTAGCTAGATTCCTAAAAAGGAATCTTATCGCCTTGGAAGCACAAAAAAAGGGTTTCAATTTGTATACAAACTATCTACGTGTGTTTGCACATTTTACTGAATAAGCAAAAAATATAAGAGAGTTATATCCAAGGTAAATGCAAGTTAACCAATATATAAACTGCTGAGATTTCAGTCTCATCATTATAAACAACAACATTGCATTTCCCACAGGAACTCTTCGTATAGTAGAATTCATTAAGGAAACTAATCCAAATCGTGATCACTTCGCCGCTGTTGCCAGCTTGTGCATGAAACCAAGTAGAACTATATTGAAACTCCCCAAATATGGCTACCTCAAATTGAATTTCGTTATTTTTATCTGCGAGGCATTAACCACGACCCGCAGTCTTTATTTACAGTCTATATACGTACTATTTGTATTCGTATGTTAAATTTTAAATTTATCATTTCTAATCTTTAAGATTGCTTTTCTAGGATTTTTGCAGGCTTTAGAACATTCTAATTAACCGTCCGTGAAGTGCCCATTTTGCCAAGGAGTTTTCTTAGTTACAGGGTCTTAAGTCAAATGTTTGTGCTTTAGGAGTTGGTTTCATAGAATTTTGAAACTTTCAGCCAAGTACAGTCATTGAGAAAGTGAATTTTGCTGTTATTTATGTTTATTTAGGAAAAATATGTTTAAGTAGATAAATTTTTTAAAACATAGGTAGGGGGGGGGGGTGGTTTTAGGATACTGACAAACTTACTTTCTGGGCAGAAGTCTTCCTGAAGAAATGAACATCAATAAAACACTGGAACCTGGCCCCTTTCATACTGTTTTAGGCTAATATTATTATGCTCTAGGTTCCGATGGATGCTTAGAGTCTTGAAGCAAGTTTACATATTCATAAAAATTGTAAAAATATTAGTGACTATCAAAGCAGCTAACAGGTTCTGTTCGTATCAGCCATATAAGTAGCTACATGAATTTTCCAAATGCTCCTGAAAGGTATACTTTTGCCACATATTGAAAGGTACAAGAGGAAGTCTTCGGACATACAGCAAAGGAGGTTTGAAAAATTTATCTCATTGTTACTTACTTTGTATGTTTGTCAACAGTCTCTCTGTGCAGCGAGTCGGATTTAACATTTAACAAAGTTGATATCAAGCTAGTTTGCTACTATTTCACTTTAAACTGTGGGTAAAAATAGTAGGTTATTATTGACTAAAATACCTACCTGATAATAAAGGTGAATTAGGGATCAGGACCACATAATATTTCCATATGGAAGTCTGTGATCCAGACAAGTTTTTGTTCCTGATTCTTCAAAATAATCGAAATAGTTTAACATATTCTAATCAAGGTACCTAGCGTATATCTAAAGTTTAAAGCAGAATTGTAAGAAACTGATGGCATCATACAGGCTTTCTAATCTATAATTGCTTCATAGAGAAACTTTCAGACTGTAAAAATTGATTAACATTGTGAACACCATAATACAAAATTGTCAATGCTCTGAATGCCTAGATCTTACAAATATGAAATGATCATCAAGAAATAGATTCTGTAAACCTACTTCGAGACCTACTTTAATATTTCAAATCTTCCTGCTCTTAGGTTTCCCTAAGAAGAGGAAGTAGTAAAAAGTAGACCTTTTGAGAACATTTGAAAAACCATGTATATTACCTGTTGGACAATTTTAATGCATTGCATGCAAGGATAAGTTTGGTTGGTTTTCTAATGGGATTCACTTGAACTCCAATTTATATTGCATTTGATTGTGACCCAGTGGCCATTTACTATGACCTTTAACCCAAATATCTTACCCAACAGTGTGTCATCTTTACAGTCCGAGAAACATTGCCACATATGCTTAATGAGTATCGAGAGATGTGAGCCAAAAAAATAGAGTAATCAAGCTCAACAAGGCTGACAAAAAAGCTGTATTATTTGCATTTTAAAAGATGTTTTTAGTTTTTTTTTATTCTATATTGGAATCAAATACATATTATTATCGCAATTTCTATTCTATAGCCTTGAAATTGTTCCTAGGAAGTTTTTTTGGTAGGACCATGATATGGTTAGGATACGAAAAATGTATCTAAAAATTCCTGTCCTAAACTATATAGCTGATAGGGTAGCAGTTAAGCAGTATCTACTTCTTACCAAGATACCTACCAAAAATGGTCACTTTTTTATGATAGCTCGAATATTTTTACAAATTCTGAACTGTCTTCATCGAAGGATATACAGCACACAACAAACTTTTATCTGTAACTAATATTTATATCTGTAACCATTTTCGAGATATTTGGAAAAACAATATGAACTAATAAAAACAAATAGAACACATAATAATGGGTTACAAAATGAATATGTTTACCAAACATATTAGTAAAATAGTTTGTTTCAAAACATTGAAAATTTTTTTTATGAATTACGAGTTACCCTGAAAGATAAATTGTTTATTTTAAAATTATTTTGAAAATGGATAAGACATATGAGTTTTGCAGCATGCCTAGCTTTTTGATACAAGATTTCAAAGCATCAGAATTCACAAAATTACTCAGATGTGTCAGCTATAGAGTGAAAGCTATTATTTATTTGTACTGCATTGTTAAGACAACTACGGATGGTTACATCTATCACGTGACTTATTGGCATAGGATTTAGTTAAAAGCTTTTCGTATTCAACCCCCTTAGGAGCAATTTCTAGTCGGTAAATCAAAAATTGTCAGATTATTTCCAATTTTACTGCACAAAAAAAAACAATTTACACCATATAGTGCAAATAAGCCAGTTTATAAGGATTGCGCGATCAATCGCTCTATTTTTTTGCTCCGCCCAACGCTATACGCCCCTTTTACTATTAATTCGACTTAGAAAAGTCTCTGTTTCTCCAGAAATAATTTCAGGTTTACTTTTTAAATGTAGGAATATATTTTGTATGTTTTGGAAAAATAAAAATAACAACAAATTATTGCTTTTAATTTTACAACCGTCACAAAATACTGCAAAGTTAGAAAGTGAGATTTTCCTCACACTTAAAATAACTTTTTAGTTTTGATTAAGCCACATGAAAATTTCATAGAACAGATTCCAAAATCATCTTATATATGTGCAGAGGCCAGTTCAGGATTTACACACTTGCACCAGCTGTGGAACTAATTTAATTTCTGAACGGTAGTTGATGCGCATCTCTCAACACTGCTGTATGATTCTTGAATTCACCTATGAACAGATTTAGGGAAAATCATAAAGTTAATTCCTAAAGCCTTACGTGCTTACTTGATAATTCCAATAATCATCAGAGTAAAATACATCCTTTATTAGGTCATACAAATGCAGTAGTCCACAGAAGTCCACACAGTGTACAGTATAATTAGCCACTCAGTTACTCAAATTATCCTTGTTCATTTCTTCTGATAATCTCCTTTCGTTTTGGATGAAAAAACTAACTCTGTGCCAGGAATAAATCCTTCTTTATTTCCAGCATGCACTACAATCTACCTATAAAAGATAAACTAAATAAAGTGCCTATAAACAAATTTTGAAAAAATGGGTTAGCTGAAGCTACAAACAGCCTCATATTCCCCTAGTGAGTCCCTGGTCGACTAAATGAGAGCAAACGAGTAACAATTACAATTAATACAAAACACTACACCTTACCTCTTCCCTTCTTTTTTTATTCTTTCAACACTTCGAGTATCCGCATCTTGACAAGAATGGCTTGATGTTCCATCTTGAAAAAGCCACGTCTCATCTTTTAGATGCAAAATACAAACATATAGTTACCCCCTTCTTTGTAACTAGTATAAGATTTTAAAAATTGTATTCTTTTAGAAACAATGTCTGGCAGCCCCATTAAACCCCCGTGGATTGTCGTGAAGCCACTTAAAGCCAATCTGTTTCATCAGTCTCATAAGTGATGATTTCGATCCCGCAAAGAGCTGCATTGTTCTTAGTCTCTGCAAAATGCTTTGGGCGGTGACAGATTCTCCTAAAATTCAATTAAAAAATATTCTTTTTTACGTTTTTGTAGGATCGACATCATTGCCTGCATTCAACGCAACTGCCAGAAAACCCCAATGACTGCTTTTGTGTAGTCGGGTGTAGGTGTGTCCAACCTCTATTTTGAAAAAGGATTTAAGTAAAGGATAATTAGGGACAGTTGCTCAGAAACTTAATACTTGGGTAAACTTATGACTTGTTTTGTATGAAATAAACTGATGATGATAGGTACATGGTTTGTATCTCAGTTGGCATCTAACAATAGGTTTGAGTAATTAGTCAAAAGATTTCAGGAAAATGTTAGTTAAATATTTTTTTTTAGAACATAATAAATCCAAAAAATATACGAGGTTGACCAGGTTTCATGATAAAGTTTAAGAGGATGTTCTACTTCAATTAGTAACACTATCTTGCTAAATAAACTGTACTCAAAAAACCCTTTTCTATGGAAATACAATGGTGTTGATGTTTATTTTCATAAAGAAAAAAAATTTATTTTTTTTGCAAACCATTTCAGATATTTTAATGAAATATTGCAGGTGCCAATAGTAAAGGAAGACCTAAGTTTTGCAATACAAAAGCTTTGTTTATCAGTGTCTAATTTTGTTAAAAGTTAAAATGGCTTTATTCTTTCAAATTGAACAAATAATTCAAAAATAATCTTTATTTTTAGAAAAAACCAGGAACATACAACTTTTTTGCTGAAAAATAGTCAGTGACAAACCGTCTCGCGCGCCAGTAACAATAAACGAAGCTTTTGTATTGCAAACCTTATGTTTTCCTTTACTATTGACAAGTAATATTTCATTAAAATATCTCAAATGGTTTTCAAAAAATAAAATTTTTTGGTTTATCAGAATACTTACACATCATAAATATCTCCATATAGAAGTTTTTATAGCATAACCAATAATATTAACACTGTTCAAACATTTTACGGGGGTGAGCCAAAAAATAACTCTTGGAAAAACTTTATGAAAAGTTTTATAGATGCAAACTGCTGTAACTTTTTTAAAGATATTGGAATTTTAAAGATATTGGAATGAAGCAAAAGCCGTATTACACAGTTGACTTGCAAGTTTTTTCCTATGGGAAGAAAAAACCAAAACACCAATGATTTCGAGAAATCTAACTTATATTTTTTTAATGGAATGTCCTGTATATTTTTGGATATGTGGGTTCTATTCAAAATTCCACGTATATTTTATAGAGCATACCTCATACCTATCTTCAACTGTTTCTGGGAATATGGCGTCTGTTTAAGTCGGTCAAACATAAAATAATAAATATGAAGCAAAGTAAATTCTCCACTTGTCTTCAAATTTACTTCGCTTTTTATTTATTATTTTATGCTCGATTTTGTGTTTATATGACCAACTTATACAGACCCCATTTTCTCAGAAACAGTTGAAGATAGGTATCTAGGTGCTTTATAAAATATTCTTGGAATTTTGAATAGAATCCAAATATCCAATAATATACAGTTGCATTAAAAAATATAAACCCAACTGCAGGTTAAGATCTCTCAATATCATTGGTATTTTGCTTTTTTCTTCCAATTAGGAAAAAACTTGCCAGTTAACATATGCAATATGATTTTCAGTTCATTTCGACATCTTTAAAAACACAAAGTTACAGCTAATTAAAATGTTATCAAAGTTAATGAAGTGCACTGTACTTATCAACTTTCCGAGCAACTTTCCCTACAGCCCAGTTCCAGTTAAGCTTAATGAAAAAAACTATTCCTAATTACTAAAATTACTTAAAACCTAATTACTTAAATTCTTTTTGAAAAGACGGGTTTCACACACCTACACCTGACTACACAGAAGCAGTTATTGGAATTTTCTGGCAGTTGCTGCATTGCTGCACTATTGACAGAAAAATTAATTCTCTCCTCTTATAGGGAAAATTAGCATTGTGAGTTGTATAATCAGTTTAATAAATTCAAATAAAATTAAATTTGGCAAGACCCTTCCATTTGTACCAATTTCAGGTTTCTAATGCCCATATTTATAGTCATGACTTGGCTCCGAGTAAGCCTCAAGTTTGAGTTTGGACATTTAGTCTCCATTTAAAATACATTGACTTACATCAAACATTTTTGATTAAGCACATGCTTGTGCTCAAGTTGCCACTATAAATATGGGCAATACAGGCCCAGAATCCTTCCAGGCAGATACCCTAGAGCACCTTAGAAATCAAAGGGGAATCCACTTTGCCAATGTTTGTACATGTATTGCCATAATATGGTATTTTTTAAGTTTTGCGATGGCACTGCAAGGTATTGTGAATATAGTGATATTGCGGGGTATTGTCATGAGTACATAAAGTTATTATCGATATTGTGACAAGTACTGTAGAATATTGTCATGAGTACGAAGAGGTATTTCCAATATTGTGAAGGGTATTGCTGTATTTCCAAATGTAGATTATTGTAACGGTATTGTGTGGAATTGTGATGCAGTTTATACATGTATTGTGCCTGGTGGATAACCCCTCATTAGAAACTCTAACAATCATATGCATCAATTAGGCCTCACCAACTTTAAAAGTTTACTAAGAACATATAATCAATGATAAAGTACCTGACATTAGGGCTAGTGACTACTTCTTTAAAAAGAAAATCTTTACTTCAATAAGCAACAAAATAAATGAATATAAATTTGAAATAAGTTATTGTCACATAATTTAGAATCTACAGTTACTTACGGTTCTTATACATTTCATAAATTTGGTAACGAATCGCACAAATATCCCATTTCCCTGGATCGGTTACTGGTTTCTTCCAGACAAGAATCCTTTTAGGGCTTACAATTTTGCCACGAGTACTTTCTTGAGATATTTTTGAAACCGTAGCTAAATGAAGACCTAAGGCATCCGCGACTCTTTTACGTACTGTTGCGAGTGGCAAAAGTGGTCCTCCCTTTTCTTTCTCCAATTCAAAAAAGCTCAAGAAGGAAGCTACAAGTTTTTTTGCAGTCTTTACTAAGACTCTTTGGCATCTTGTTTATGTTGAATAAACACAATTAGTTCAACAAAAAACACAAATCTCAATCAAGCGCATAAGGAAATCTTGGAAAAAGTACATAAAAGCACAAAACCCGCCGATCTTCTAATTTCAATTTCGAGGTTAAGTTTGACTTTCGTTGACGGACTGACGGTTGACGTTAGTTCCACGCGTTTTAATAATAATTCTGCGTACTCCACGACCGCGCGGCACTTCACCAACTGCTTGCGTTTTCTATAATAAGATTTAAAATTAAATTGAGCAAAAACAAGAAATTTTTTATCACACCTATAGTTAATATGAATAGTTTAATGGTCTGTTTTAATTAATTTACCAAGCACGCTTACCAATCTTCACAGGTAAGCCGAAAAACGATTGTTACGTTATTTACAATAAACCGCAAATAAGGCAACATTGCTGAAGATCATGTCAACCACCATTGAATTATATCCATCTTTTTCCAAATTCGTTAGAGGAGACAATGTCTATGATCGAAGATATGATCTTGAGTATCAATTGACACATCGCTTGCTTAATGATTCTGCCTATATAAATGTATTGTTCAAGCTGTAAAATAGTTCAGTTGTATTGTAGCCGCCTTTAGGGCGTAATAAATATTTTTTTTTAAAAAAGAATAATCTTCGAACCGTCATTCTAACTGGCGCAGTCGGTAGGATATTTCGTCGACGATCCTTCGTATCGACGTAGTATCGGTTCGTGTTAACGATTTAAGGCGTTTTCCGAAACATTTGTGTGCCTAAAAGACTACGTGCAACTCAACCAGGCCAGGGCAGAGGACAAGAATCGCCGAAACCCATTGGTGCGAGTCTGCGGGACAAGAATCGCCCAAAGACCCATAAGTAGCCAGGGAGAAGTAATTTTCCTGTTGGACCTAGCAGTAAGGAAACAAGGAATGATATTCAAAGCGATTATTTTTGGATCACTCTAAGTGAACATATTGATTTATTGATTGCTTATATCTCGTAAAATTTAGAGGAACCCCTCATCTAAATATTTTATTTTCTCTCAAGAAAGTAGTTAGGAATAATTTTCATTACATATAGTAGGCTTATTTTATTATAAACCTATTTAATTACATTAACGCATCAAGATATTATTAAAATCTACGTACAAAGTATAAAAATACGTGATTATTCTCAGTCTGCTAAGAGTTCATTTGTTTTTAATTATTCATATTAAGTTACCAACCTTATCAACATAATGGCTAATAATTACCAGCTTATACGTTATCAAGCTGATAATATTTCTAATTTCGATGGTAACCCGCGACAAATAAATAGATTCATTACAGCATGTAATAATTTCTTAGACGCTCATAGAGACCCTGCTAATGTAGCAGCTCCTATTAATATTGCACTGTTCGATACCATTTTAAGTAAGCTAACAGGACGTGCAGCAGATTTAACTGCTTCACGAATAGAACTTAGTACATGTGAATTAGTTAGGGATGCTTTAAAAAGTACCTTTTCTGATCAGAGATCGATCGACTGTATCGTACAAGATATAATTACTATGAAACCTGAAAAATCTGAAACCTCTTTACAATTTGGAGTTCGCCTCCAAGATGCCAGAAGTTTATTGTTCAGTAAAGTTAATTCTTCAGCTGAACCCAGACCAAATAAACTCTTAAAAATTACGGAATATGGCAATTTGGCCATGAAAACCTTTATTAATGGGCTAAGCTATCATATGCAATTAGTGGTAAGATTGAAAAATCCAGATTCTCTTGAAGAAGCCATTACTTTCGCGCAAGAAGAAGAAAATTTTCTCAATTACAAAAATAGACAAAATGTCACAAGTAAAATTTCTGTACCGTCTAATCAATCACGTTCCGATAAACCACATTTTAATGCAACACCCTTTTACCAACCCCAAAATTTTTCTAGTCACTTTCCGATTCATCAACCTGTTTATAATAACCTTCCGCAACCCAATCGAAACCCCCAATTTTTGGGATTCGGTCAGTTTAGATCAAACTACCAACAAAGACCCCCAATCCCTCAAGCAAATGCTAACTTTGCAAATGCAAATCGCCCTACTTTTCCACAAAGAGCACCCTCAGCTCAAATTCATCCAAAACCAAATTATTTAAATAGACAACGACAACGTCCGGAGCCGATGGACACCTCTTCTGGAAATACTTTTAGAAGTAGAAACGCTTTACATCAATCCCAACCACAAAGACGAAACTTTGTTTCTGAAGAATCGTTTAATCAAGCAGTTACCTGAACTAACAATAACAGCTCTAATAATCAATCAAATACTAATAATAGTACCAATACTAACGCGTATCCCAACTATGACAATAATGTTGAATACGTCTCAGATCAATTAAGTTTTGTGCCTCAACAATCATCATTGTGTAACGATCCCTATGCATACACTCAACCTTCTGAGCTAGACTCTAATTACCTTTCAGAATATGATTACTTAAATCAAGAATACCAACATTTTTCTGAGAATAATTTTGACACTCTTCATATGACCCTCAAAATTTTCATTGGACCCCCAGAACAACCAGATTACATAATAAGTCTAAACAATTATTCAAATTCCAACTTACCTGTTGTTCATATTCCAGAAGTAAAAGGTAAATTCTTAATCGATACAGGTAGTGGTCGAAGCTTTATTAAACCTAGCCTAGCATTAAGAGTTTATCCTGATTATATCACTAACGAACTTTTTTCTGTTAGAACAGCACATGCAGTTTCCCTGCATGACGAAGTTGTTGAAATCCCTGTTTTTCCAACCTTTAATTGTGATGACGAGCATACATTTTATTTGTTCGACTTTTCACCAAAATTTGACGGCTTGTTAGGAATTGATTTTCTATCTAAAGTAAGTTCCAAAATTAATCTAGAAAAATATGTTCTAGAGACACCCAATACTACTTTACCATTATACTTCCAAAATGAAGTTCAAAACTCACAAAATAATTTGGGGACTATAGAAATGGCTATTCCTCCTCGAACTTGTCAATCAGTCAGAATCCCAGTAAATGCCAATAATGGATTAGGAATTTTGAGTTATACTAATTTTGGTAAAGCAGAAATGCCTGACGCCCTTGTAAAAGTAATAGACTCATACGCCCTTACAACTATTTTAAATCCATGTGAAAACCACATAAAGATCACGATATACGAACCTTTCGAAATCGAAACACTAGAAGAATCTGAGACATTCTTTATAGAAAAAATGGAAACTAATACGGAAATCCTAGAATATTTTGATAAGCTTCAAAAACAAAATGAAAAAAATTTAAGACTTTCACATTGTAACCAAGAAGAGTACAAAGCCATAAGAGAATTGTGTTTTCAATACCGTGATATTTTCTCTTGTGAAAATACACCATTGACCTTTACCAATTGCATAAAACACAAAATAGATTTAAAAGACGAAACCCCTATATTTACAAAGACATATCGATACCCGGAAGTACATAAAAAAGAAGTAGCGACTCAAATTAGAAAAATGTTAGACAATGGAATAATCCAACATTCCAATTCACCATGGAGCAGTCCCATTTGGATTGTACCTAAGAAGTTAGATGCTTTAGGTGTAAGGAAATGGAGAATTGTCATTGATTACAGAAAGCTGAATGAAAAAACTATTGACGACAAATTTCCCTTACCTAATATCACTGAAATCCTAGACAAATTAGGCAAAGCGCATTATTTCACGACATTAGATTTAGCGAATGAATTTCATCAAATTGAATTAGAAGCTACGGACATACCCAAAACAGCCTTTTCAACAGATACAGGACATTATGAATTCAGAAGGATGCCATTTGGACTTAAAAATGCACCCTCTACGTTCCAAAGAGTAATGAATAACGTTTTGAGAGGATTGCCTAGTCTATCTCGATGATATAATAATTTTTAGTACCTCCCTCCAAGAACATATCGAAAGACTCAAACAAGTGTTTGAAAGACTAAGACAATCGAACCTCAAAGTTCAACTAGATAAATCAGAATTCATTAGAAAAGAAGTCGATTATCTAGGTCACAATTTCAACGAACAAGGAGTAAAACCAAACCCAGATAAAGTAGACGCAGTCAAAAATTTTCCTATACCTCGTACCCAAAAAGAAATAAAATCTTTTCTAGGTCTAGCGGGATATTATAGGAGATTTATTCAAAATTTTGCAAAAGTAAGTAAACCCCTTACCCTATGTCTTAAAAAAGGATCTAAAGTTGACCACACAGAAGAATTTATAAAAGCATTTAATCATCTTAAAGAACTTTTAATAAATGCCCCAATTTTAAAATACCCTGACTTCACAAAACCTTTGTCTTAACAACAGACGCTTCAAACATTGCCCTTGGCTCAGTTTTATCTCAAGGAGAACCCCCTGCAGATCAACCTATTGCTTACGCCTCGAGAACCCTCAATGAAACCGAGCAGAGATACTCAACCATTGAAAAGGAACTCTTAGGAATAGTTTGGGCATGTAAATATTTTCGCCCCTATCTATATGGACGCAAATTTAAAATATACACTGATCACCGACCCCTTGTATGGCTCTTTAATTTGAAAGAACCAAACTCTAAATTACTTAGATGGAGACTACGTTTAGAAGAATTCGATTATGAAATTTTGTATAAGAAAGGAAGTCTTAACAGTAATGCCGATGCATTATCCCGAATTTCCCTGAACGCAGTTGAAACAGCATCTTTGATAACTTACCCCGGAAATATAGACGAAGATATTGACCAATTTTTAAGTAGTGATTACGATCCAAATGCAGTAAATGACATTGTTAATGAACTACTTGAAAGAAATCAAACTCCAGATGGAAATTACCCACCAATAAATATAATTTCAGATATACAAGTTACGCCCCCTAATAAACCACAAAATAATCAACAAATAGTATACTCTGACTCCGACAATAAATCCGCTTCATTTCAGACTGTCCATAGTACAGACGCTGACAATTTTAACAACATGACTATGTTAGACGAAATTGTAAATAATAAACGATTTCAGTTTCTAATTAAAAAGTCACCGCACGATAAATATCAAAAAGTAAATCGAGAAAACTTTGATGGAAACATCATAATTCACGCAACATTACCAACTAATTGTGACGTAATAACAAAATTTCTGAATGAATATTTAACTGAAAAAACTACTTACATTTACTTTTACTCCAAAGAACTAAGAGTATATTTTCAGAATGTTATGAATAATCATTTCAGAAATCTTAAATTAATAGAATGCTCTAAACTTGTAAATAATGTAGAACCTGACGAACGAGAGCTAATGATTAAAAAAAGACACGATGGCAAAACAAATCATCGAGCAATCGAAGAAACTTATAAGTTCTTAAAAGCCAATTATTATTGGAAATCATTAAAAAATGATTTTACCAATTACATTAATAATTGCCCAATTTGCCAACGAGCCAAATATGACAGAAAACTCCCTAATCAACCCGTGATTCTCACCGAAACACCTAAGAAACCACTCGAAATAGTTCACGTTGATACCTTTATTGTAGGAAAACAAAAATTTATAACCTTTTTGGACAAATTCTCCAAAGTTGCCCAGGCATTACACTATTCTGGTAGCGCAGTTTCATGTGCAGATCAAATGATCCATTTCTTTCAATTTTTTGGTGTTCCCCAACAAATTGTCTCTGACAACGGAGTTTAGAAATGAGAATTTAAAAATGAAGTTGTTAAAGGACTTTTAAATGCCCACAACATTCAAATTCATTTTACTACCCCTTATCATCATGAATCGAACTCTATTGTCCAAAGACTACATTCAACATTAAATGAACACATTCGAATTTTAAAAGAATCAGACCCACACTCTGACGTAACTAAGCTTATGCCTTATGCTGCCTATAACAGTACTATCCATTCAGCCACTAATTTCACCCCTTTCGAATTAGTGTTAGGTTCTACAGATTCAAGAGACCCCATAAACCTTGTCTCATCTCACGTCTATACAGAGTATGTAAATTCTCACAAAACTAATACTCAAGCCCTCTATAGCCAAACATCTCATGACACCGCAGAGGCAAAAGAAAAAGTTATAAATAAAATTAATAAAACCAAAACGCCCTCAAACCTAACCATAATTTGTCAAGTATATAAAAAACTTGATAATAGCGCAAGCAAAGTTAAAAGCAAATACCTTGGACCTTTTATCTTGTTAGAAATTTTAGAAGATAATAAGATTCGAATTCAAAACCCAAAAACAAAAACTAAAGAAGTAATTCACATAAGAGAAACTAAAATAAAGCCCATTGTTACAGATGGTGCTGGATCTTCGGGACAGACATAAAGTTCCATGACTTCAACAGCTACCCTGGAACCCTTCCATTTAAAATGGGAATTTCAAAAATGGTATCCAGTCACTGGTCCTTTATCCAACCCTTTAACCTATCCCAAGTAATAAGCCAGTACTATTCACTAAAAATCAAGACCAATGCATTTTCACTAACAATTAATGATAGCCCATTATACATAGAGTACACAAACTCGTATCTAATATCACACATAATGAATTAATTTTGAAATCACGAATAATACAAATAGAACAAACTCTCAAGCATGGATATGATTTAAGAGCGTATTTTTTGACTTTTACTATTATAAACCAAATTACTTTAATGTATCAATCAATATATTGTTGCGAACTCGGGTTCAAAAATTCCAGTGCAACGATTTAACACGAAGACACTATTTATTTATTCCACCAATACACTCGACTACTAAATAACTCACTACTTAACACTTTATAGCCTTCTATTATCGCTTCGTAACTTTAGCTTACTTATAGCTCGCTTAAAACAAGACTATCTATCTCGGGCGCTCTATGCGCCTTTTATATACAATCCTAAAATTACAGAAAAACCTAGAAAGTTCTTTATAAGAATTCTCGAATAATCCCATATAAAAAAAACGGTTGTAAACAACTGCCTTCTAGATTAAGCCAGACGAGCAATAAATCACTCGTGCCAGCCATGACGCAGCGCGGATAGGTCGCAAAGCTCCACCAACCAACACGCTCCCATGCGTTGCCCCGCCTCCCATGCGGCGTTGCTGCGATCGTAACATTGCCCTCCTCCTAAGTCTGTTCGTCCCGAACAGATAGAGTTCCATAGTATCGTGCTAATCGATCCAAATGAACGACCTTCATCTTTGACCTAGGGGTCCGCTGGATCCTATACACCACATCATTAATCTTCTTTATAATTGTATAAGGTCCTTCCCAATTTTGGCTAAGTTTGGGCGACTTCCCCACCTTTCGCCTCGGATTGTATAGCCACACCAAATCACCATCCTGGAAGCCGCGGGAGTTAGCTAGTAAGTCATATCTTGCTTTGGTTCGATCACTGGATATCCGCAGTTTATTCCTGACTTGCTCATGAACATTGTTCAGCCTCTCCTTAAGCTCCTCCACAAAATTCTCAGAGCTGAGCGACTCTTTTTCTGCTGTTCCATACATCAAATCTGCAGGAAGCCTCATTTCCCTTCCGAACATCACTTTCGCCGGAGTATAACCAGTGGCTTCATGCGTAGAGCCTCGGTATGCCATCAACATGAGAGCTAGATGTTGGTCCCAATCACGCTGATGATCTGCCACCATTTTAGACAGGTAATGTTCCATGGTCCGATTAAACCTCTCTACCATCCCATCCGACTGTGGATGCAAAGGAGTTGTCCTGGTCTTGCGAATTCCGAGAAGTTCCATGACCTTCTGGAAAACAGCCGATTCAAAATTTCGGCCCTGATCAGAATGAAGTTCGAGAGGGACTCCAAATCTGCAGAACATTTCATTTACTAGCACCGTTGCCACAGTCGTTGCTTCTTGATTAGGCAGGGCGTATGCTTCAGGCCATTTAGTGAAGTAATCCATGGCGACCAAGATGTATTTGTTGCCCGACTCAGTCTGAGGAAATGGTCCCGCGACATCAATTGCTACCCTCTCGAATGGAGCACCTACAGTGTACTGCACCATTCGGCCGCGTGATCTTGTTCGAGGTCCTTTTGTGGCACAACAAACTTCGCACTTGCGGCACCAAGATTCGACGTCTTCATGATAATTCACCCAGTAGAAACGCTCTTTAATTTTGGCCAAGGTTTTATTGACCCCAAAATGAGCTCCACTGGTTCCGCCGTGCATTTCCTGTAGTACGTCCGATTTTCTGCTACCAGGCACAACCAACTGACTGACGACGGTCTTGCCATCCGGACTCTCCCACGCTCTCTTCAGTAGTCCATTTTCTATTTTAAGAGAGTGCCACTGTGCCCATAGCGCCTTCAGGTTTGGACTTTTATCAGCAATTTCTTGCCATTCTGGTCTCTTGTCGTCAGTCTTTGCAGAGAGGATGGGTCCAATATCTGGATCATTCATTTGTTCTTCTCGAAAGGTCTGTGTGGTCCAGCCATCGTTTATTTCCACCGACGTTCTCCTTACAGAAGGATGTCCCTCACGTTGCTGAGTTCTTCGACAATGCTGACTATCTTCTTTACATGGCCGTCTAGACAATGCATCGGCATTTTCGTGAGACCTTCCCGGTCGATGTTCAGTTTGGACCTTCTGTCCTTTAATGCGTCCGGTCTCTGTAACACTTTTGCCACCCAAATTATTGGCTTGACTTGATTGATTGACTTGACTGATCCTGGGGGTCTTAACGTCTTCGGTCAATTGCCCCATTACATTGACAGGAATTGGACTTTCCTGAATTCTAGGGCGGTCTTGGTTGCCGCTCGGTCTTCTAAACAACGGCGAAGGACTTCTTGCCCTATTACGGCAGTTACTCTTGACGTGACCCAGTTTACCGCAGTTAAAACATTTTATGCCCCGATTGCCTATTGATCGGGGAGTTCTTTATAACAGGGCTTGCATATTGACTGCCATATCCTTCATCGCTTTATGTAAACTGGCCATCGATTCAGCCATAGACGTATTCTTCTTGTCACCGCAAGTTGCCACTCTTACACTTGCAGAAGAACTAGATGACACTCGTGACGCCTCGAATTCCAGGGCCCGAACTAGTGCCTCGCTGATATCCTTGGGCCTTACTAGACGTAAGTGGTATCTCATGTCACTATCGCGAACTCCCTCAATGAACCTTTCGGCGGCAAATTGCATTTGAAAAGATTCAGGGGCCGATGGATATGCCAGGTGAATGAGTCTGTCTATGTCCGCCTCAAATTCTTGTAAGGATTCACCTGACTTTTGCTGTCTCATCCTCAGCTGGGCCTGGAACACGGTTTCTTTGTGCTCATTTCCAAATCGTAGTTGCAGAACTGTGTGTACTAAAGCCGCATAATTACTTTGATCCGCTGCCGACAGAGATTGGAGTAACTCAGCCGCTTTTCCACGAAGTGCTACCACTAATGATGTAGCTTTCTGGGGCTCGGACCAACCATTAGCTTTTGCAGCTGCCTCAAACTGAGTTTTATAAATTTCCCATGCAGTAGTACCGTCGTAATCGGGAGGCTTAATTTTAGCGTTGGCTGTACTAAAACTCTCTGTAGACACGTTGTCGTCCTCAAGTTGTTCCCGGAATTTCTTTTCTAGCTCGAGAACCTTCTGGTTGACAGCCTCGAGTCCTTCGTTAACGGATTCATTAACGGATTGCATTATTCTTTCTTCCAGCTGTTGCTCCCTGACGGCGAGATGGCTCATTAATTCTTCTTTGAATTGTTGATGACGTCGCTCTTGCACTTGATCACGTTTTTCCTGCTCTTCTTTTTGTTCTTTATAACGGCGCTCCTGAATTTGATCACGTTTTTCCAGCTCTTCCTTCTGCTCTAGATAACGTCGCTCCTGTACTCGATCACGTTTTTCCTGTTCTTCCCTCTGTTGTTGCAAAAGTCGCTCCTGTACTTGATCACGTCTTTCTTGTTCTTCTTTTTGTTCTTTATAACGTTTTTCCTGCTCCTCTTTTTGTTCCTTATAACGTTTTTCCTGCTCTTCTTTTTGTTCTACATAACGTCTTTCTTGCTCTTCCTTCTGTTGTTGCATAAGGGACAGCAGGGCGGCAAGTTGATCCTCCATCGCTTGATGCTGGCTTCTGGTCACAGGCATAAACACGTAATGTCCGGCAATGAAGCACTCACTTACAGTTCAGCAATAGTAGTTCTCAAATTCCCACTGGAATCGCACTTCTGACACCAATTGTTGCGAACTCGGGTTCAAAAATTCCAGTGCAACGATTTAACACGAAGACACTATTTATTTATTCCACCAATACACTCGACTACTAAATAACTCACTACTTAACACTTTATAGCCTTCTATTATCGCTTCGTAACTTTAGCTTACTTATAGCTCGCTTAAAACAAGACTATCTATCTCGGGCGCTCTATGCGCCTTTTATATACAATCCTAAAATTACAGAAAAACCTAGAAAGTTCTTTATAAGAATTCTTGAATAATCCCATATAAAAAAAACGGTTGTAAACAACTGCCTTCTAGATTAAGCCAGACGAGCAATAAATCACTCGTGTCAGCCATGACGCAGCGCGGATAGGTCGCGAAGCTCCACCAACCAACAAGCTCCCATGCGTTGCCCCGCCTCCCATGCGGCGTTGCTGCGATCGTAACAATATAGCATCATGAATAAAATTGAAGTTGCCGTAACTTTTGCTAAACTAGATACACTGCACAATTCAATAATTGACCCTAAAGAACTTCTCCATGAAATGAAAAGCCTAGAAAATAAACTCGAAACCTATAAGTTACCATTATCAGTGGAAAACGAAAACATTTTGGCATTTGAAAAATTTATTAAAATTAAATGTTTTCAAAAAGATCTTAATATAATATTCATACTAGAACTTCCTCTTGTTGAGCGAGAAGTGTATCAGTATTTTAATGTGTATCCACTTCCGATCCCAAATGGAAAATCGTTCTATATCAATATTCCACATAAACCTTATCTAGCTATAAACGAAGCCAGATATGCGTTCATGGAAACTCAATGCCAAGAAATGCTACTGAACGAATATCTGTGCCCTAATATTAACATTAGGCCAATGGATGACAACCCACCTTGCGAAGTCCAGCTCTTAACACACAAGTTAAACGTTACGACTTGCCGCCCTTTCAAAGTACAAATTAAGGAGCCGCAAGCGATCCAAATCATAGAAGGAAAATGGATGGTCACTGTACCCTCACGCATAGTAAGCACCAGCAGTTGTCAAACCCTTAAGGAAACAACACCCTTATTTGAAAGTTACTTAGTGGAAGTTCCCAAGTCTTGCAAGTTGCAGCTACAATCCTTAACTTTGGAAGCTTTCCAACCAAGCAAGTTACCCTTTGAAGCAGTGCCGTTACCGCAGCTAAACTTCACTCAAGTTAGAGCCAACAGCCTTCAGAGTACAGTCCTCCCTCTATGGAACTAGATACCATTAATCTGGAAGCTACCCTCGACTTGCAGCATAAACTACAGAAACAAGGAGAAGCCATTGAAGATATCTCCAGTAATGTGTATGTAAATCGTGTCAGTGCATGGACAATTACCCTTTACATTTTGGGCATAATTTGTGCTATATATTTTGCCCAAAGAAAGTGTTTAAAATTAAAAAGAAACTCAAAGAAGAAAGAAGAAATTCAAGAAGAAATTTTTTGAAAACGTAAATTTCTTAACAGAGTTTCTTTGCTTATTTGCTTTTGTTGCTTATATAGTTGTTCGCTTAAATTTGCATTTTATAAATTGCATTGCTAATTATTGTAATAATTTTAAATTTTCGATTTTTATGGAATCACCCTTGTCAAACTGAGTGATTCCATCTAAGAGGGGAGGAGTTATATCCAAGGTAAATGCAAGTTAACCATAATTAACTGCTGAGACTTCAGTCTCATTATTATAAACAACAACGTTGCATTTCCCACAGGAACTCTTCGTATAAATGTATTGTTCAAGTTGTAAAATAGTTCAGTTGTATTGTAGCCGCCTTTAGGGCATAATAAATATTTTTTTTTTTAAAGAATAATCTTCGAACCGTTATTCTAACTAGAGGAGGTTTCTGTCGTTGGATTTTTGCGCATTAAATATAAGGTGCGTGTATTTGTAAAATATTGAACGTTTTGAAGAAATTCGGATTGAAATCCGGTCCGAAATCGGTGAAAAATTCATTAGGCATGTAAACAAGAACATTTTTAGATTTTGGACAAATTAAGTTTAAGATTAGGGTTCAAATTGATTAGAAAGTTTCTCAAACATCCAGAAAGGCAAATATTCGTTTTTGAATTAGGATCAAAATCGGAGAGAAATGGCTGAAATGACTCCCAGCATTCAAAAATACAAATTTGGGGTTTTCGAAGAAATTCATTATAGTATTAAGGTCAAAATTGGTTAAAAATAACTCAAAGCAACAAAAATCGCAAATTGAACGCTTTGAAGAAATTCAGATTGGAATCCAGTTTGAATTCGGTTGAAAAATACTTAGAGCATGTAAAAATAAAAGCTTTGAGTTTTTGGACAAATTAAGGTGAGGATTAGAGCTAAAATTGGTTAAAAATTGCCTCACACATCCAGAACGACAAATTTAGAGTTTCTGGAGAAATTCTGTAATTTCTAGGCTCGAATGAGTTAAAATTGACTCAGTCCATCAAAAAATGTAAATTAGATTGTAGCAAGTCAAAAAAAAACGAAAAAATTAATTTTTGAAGTAGAACCAAAAATCGAACTGAAATAACTCCCAGCGTTTAAAAGTATAAATTTGGGGTTTTCGAGGAAATTTATTATAGAATTAAGGCCAAAATTGGTCAAAAATAACTCAAAGCGTTAAAAAAAAATTGAAAATGAAAAAAGTTTTGAAGAAATTTGGGTTGGATTTCATTCTGAAATCGGTGAAAAAATACATAGGGCATGTAAAAATAAAATCTTTGAGTTTTTGGACAAATCAAAGATAGGATTCAAGCTCAAAATGGTTAAAAATTGGCTTAAATATCCAGAACGTCAAATTTGGAGTTTCTGAAGAAATTCTAATTGTAATTAGGGCCTAAATCGGTTGAAATGTTCTTAATCCATCAAAACATGCAAGTTAGAAGTTAGACAGTCAAAGAAATGAAAAAATTCAGTTTTAAATTAGAACCGAAATCGGAGAAAATTTACTAAAATAACTCCCAGAGTTTAAAAACACAAATTTTGGGTTTTCGAAGAAATTCGTTATAGTATTAAGGGCAATTTAGTGAAAAATAACTCAAACCGTCAAAAAAAAAGTAAATTGAACATTCTGAATACATTCGGATAGGAATAGGGTCTGAAATTGGTAAAAAAATACTTACGGTAAGAAAAAATAAAAATTTTGTGTTTTTGGACAAATTGAGGTTAAAATTAAGGCCAAAATTGCTTAAAAATTGGCTCAAACATTCAGAAAGGCAAATTTGGAGTCTCTGGAGGAATTATAATTGTAATAAGGGCTCAAATGGGTTAAAATTGACTCAATCTATAAAAAAATGCAAATTAGATGTTAGTATGTCAAAATAATGAAAAAAATCATTTTTAAATTAGAACCAAAATCGGAGACAAATGACTGAAATGACTAACAGCGGTTAAAAATACAAATTTGGGGTTTTCGAAAAAATTCATTGTGGCATTAAGGCCAAAATCGGTTAAAAAGTAGCGCAGAGCATCAAAAAAAGTAAATTGAACGTTTTGAAGAAAATCGTATTGGAATACAGTCTGATATCAGTGAAAAATATTTTTACTGCTGCGAAAATTACTGCTACGTACTATAATTACTGCCACGAAAATTAGTACAGAAACGGGTTTACTCAAATTCGCGATATCCTTGTGAACGAAAACTAAAAAGAATATAAAGGTTTGCTTTAATTCGATCGTCAACGCTTATGAATAATAGTAATTTGAATTCTTTGTGAATGATGCCGTTACAATTATGTGTTATCACATTCAATTAAAAAAAAAATTGAATTTAAATTTGCAATAAAAAGTCAATAAAAAGTCAATAAAAACATGCAAAAATGGAAATTTTAGATGAATTAAAATTAGGATTAGGGCTCAAATTGGTTAAAAATTGGCTCAAACATCCAGAAAGCCAAATTTGGAATTTCTGGAGACATTCTAGTTGTAATCCGGGCTCAAATGGGTTAAAATTGACTCACTGCATCAAAAATGCAAATTAGATGTTAGTAAGTCAAAACAATGGAAAAATTCATTTTTAAATTAGAACCAAAATCGGAGAGAAATGACTGAAATTGATCCCAACGTTTAAAAATACAAATTTGGGGTTTTAGAGGAAGTTCATTATAGTAGTAAAGCCAAAATTGGTAAAAAATAACTCAAAAGGTCAAAAAGAGCAAATTGAACGTCTTGAAGAAATTTGGATTAGAATACAGTCTAAAATGGGTGAAAAATACTTACGGCATGTAAAAATAGAAATTTTCTGTTTTTGGACAAATTGAGGCTAGGATCAAGATTAAAATTGGCTCAAACATCTAGAAAGGCAAATTTGGAGTTCCTGGAGAAATTCTAGTAATTCTGTAATTAGAGCTTAAATCGGATAACATTTTCTCCGGATGCAAGTTAGAAGTTAGTGAGTCAAAAAAATTAATAAATTCATATAAACTAGAACCAAAATCGTAGGGAAATGACTCCCAGAGTTTAAAAACCCAAATTTGGTCAAAAAGCAGCTCAACACCTAAAAAAAAGTAAATTGAACGTTTTTAAAAAATTCGGATTACAGTACAGTCTGAAATTGGTAAAACAATACTTGCATGGATAATATAAATTTTTTATTTTTGAATTTAGGATTAGGGCTCAAATTAGTTAAAAAATGTATCAAACAACGAGAAAGGCAAATTTGGAGTTACTGGAGAAATTCTAGTTGTAATCAGGGATCAAATCGCTTAAAATTAACTCAGTCCATCAAAAAATGCAAAATAGCTAAGCGTTTAAAACTACAAATTTGAGGTTTTCGAGGAAATTCATTGTAGTATCTATTAAAGCTAAAATTGGCAAATCAAAAATCACTCCAAGAGTCGAAAAAAGCAAGTCGAAAGTTTCAAGAAATTCTGATTGGATTTTCTTCAAATATCGGTGAAAAAATACTTACGGCGTGCAAAAATTAAAACTTTCAGTTTTTGGACAAATTAAAGTTAAGTTTAAGACTCAAATTGTTTAAAAATTGGCTCAAATATCCAGAAAGGTAAATTTGGATTTTCTGGAGAAATTGTAGTTGTAATTAGGTCCCAAATCGGTTAAAACATTCTTAATCCATCAAAAAATGCAAATTAGAATTTAAAGAGTCAAAAAAATTTAAAAAAAATATTTTTAAGTTAGAACCAAAATCTAAGAGAAATTACTAAAATGACTTCCAGAGTTTAAAAACACAAATTTGCTGTTTTCGGGGAAACTCGTTAGATTATTAAGGCCAAAATTGGTCAAAAATAACTGAAAACATCAAAAAAAGTAAATTGAACGTTTTGAAGAAATTTGGATTGGAATACAGTCTAAAATCGGTGAAAAAATACTTACGGCATGTAAAAAGAGACATTTTCTGTTTTTGGACAAATTAAGGTTAAGTTTGGGGCTCAAATTGGTTAAGACTTGGCTCAGACATCCAGGAAGGCAAACTTGGAATTACTGGATAAATTCTAGTTGTAATTAGAGCTCAAATCGGTTAAAACTGACTCAGTGCATCAAAGAATTGAATAGATGTTAGTGAGTCAAAAAAATGGAAAAATTCGTTTTTGAATTAGGACCAAATCGGAGACAAATGAGTAAAATGGCTCCCTGCCTTTAAAAATACAAATTTGATGTTTTTGAAAATATTTACTATAGTATTAAGGCCAAAATTGGCAAATCAAAAATAACTCAAAGAGTTAAAAAATGCAAATCGACAGTTTTGAAGGAATTCGGATTGGATTTCATTCATAAATCGGTGAAAAAATATTTACGGCTCGAAAAAATAAAAATTTTGAGTTTTTGGCCAAATTCAAGTTAGGATTAGGGCTCAAATTGGTTGAAATTGACTCAGTCCAGCAAAAAAATGAAAATTAGATGTTAGTAAGTCAAAAAAATAAAGACAAAAATTCTTTTTGATTTAGAATCAAAATCGGAGAGGAATGACTGAAATGGCTCCCAAATTTTAAAAATACAAATTGGCCAAAATTGGTCAAGAAGAGGTCAAGACATAAAAAAAAAATTGAAATTAAGGTCCCCATAAGGAAAAATCCATCAAAAGATGCAAATTAGAAGTTAGTAAGTCAGAAAACTGAAAAAAATAATTTTTAAATGAGAGCAAAATCGAAGACAATAGAAAGAAATGACTCACAGCATTTCAAAATACAAATTTGGAATTTTTGAAAAAATTTGTTATAGTATTAAGGCCAAAATTGGTACAAAATAGCTCAAAGCATCAAAAAAAGCAAATTGAACATTTTGAAGAAATTCGAATTGGAAACTAGTCTGAAATCGGAGGAGAAAAAACTACTTGCGGCATGTAATCATAATTTTTCTAGTGTTTGGACAAATGAAGGTTAAGATTAGGGCTCAAATTGGTTAAAAATTAGTTCAATGATTAAGAAAAACAAAACTTGGATTTTCTGAAGAAAGTCTAGTTAGAATTAGGACACAAATCGGTCAAAATTGTCTTAATCCATCAAAAGATGCAAATTAGAAGTTAGCAATTCACACAAATTAAAAAATGTATTTTTAAATTAGAACCAAAATCAGAGAGAAATGACTGAAATGTTTCCTAGCGTTGAAAGACAAAATTAAGGTTTTCGAGGAAATTGATTATGGTTTTCCAAGTCCAAAATTGGTCAAAAATAGCTCAAAGTATCAAATAAAGCAAATTGGAGGTTTTGAAGAAATTCGGATTGAAATCCACAGCGTTTCAAAACACAAATTTGGGGTTTTTGAGAAAATTCTTTACGGTATTAAGGCCAAAGTTGGTACAAAATAGCTCAAATGATCAAAAAAAAGCAAATTGACCGTTTTGAAGAAATTCGGATTGAAATCCACAGCGTTTCAAAATAAAAATTTGGGGGTTTTTGAGAAAATTTTTGCGGTATTAAAGCTAAAATTGATCAAAAATAGCTCAAAGCATAAAAAAAGCAAATTGAACGTTTTGAAGAAATTCGTTTTTAGTTTTTGGACAAATCAAGGTTATGATTAGGGCTGAAATTGGCAAAAGATTGGCTCAAACAACCAGAAAGATAAAATGTGGAGTTTCTGGAGAGATTCTAGTTGTAAGTAGGGCACAAATCGGTAAAAATTGTCTTAATCCATCAAAATAAGCAAATTGGAAGTTAGTAATTAAAACCATACTGAAATGTCTCCCATCGTTTTAAATCACAAATTTGGGGTTTTCACGAAAATTAATTAGTAGAAGATAGTATTAAGGCCAAAATTGGTCAAAAATAACTCAAAACGTCAAAAAAAGTAAATTGAACTTTTCGAGAAATTCGGATTAGAATCCAGTCTGAATTCGGTAAAAAAGTACTTACGACATATAAACATAAAATTTTTTAGTTTTTGGACAAACTAAGGTTAAGATTAGGGCTCAAATTGATTATAAATTTGCTCAAACATCCAGAAAGGTAATATTGGAGTCTCTGGACTAATTCTAGCTTTAATCGCAAGGGTTCAAATGGGCTAACATTGATTCAGCCCATCAAAAAATGCAAACTAGATGTTAATAAGTCAAAAAAATGGAAACATTCATTTTTGAATTAGAATCAAAATCGGAGAGAAATGACTCACAGCGTTTGAAATTAGAAATTTGGAGTTTTCATGAAAATTCATTATGGTGTTAAGGCCACAATTGTTCAAAAATAGCTCAAAGCATCAAAAAAAGGCAAATTAAACGTTTTGAAGAAATTCGGATTGGAATCCAACCTGAAATCGGTGAAAGAGGACTTACGATTTTACATCCAGAAAGACAAATTTGAAGTTTCTGGAGAAACTCTACCTGTAATTAGGGTTCAAATCGGTTAAATCTGACTCAGTCCATAAAAAATGCAAATTAAATGTTGGTAAGTCAAAAAAAATGAAAAATTAATTTTTGAATTAGAACCAAAATCGGAGAGCAATGACTGAAATGGCTCCCATCGTTTAAAAATAAAAATTTGGCGTTTAGGGGAAATTCATTATATCATTAAAGGCAAAATTGGCAGTCAGGTGAGTTCAGGTTAATTCAGGTATGATAATTTCATTTCAGGTTTGGACAGGTCAGGATATATTAGGTAATTACTGTTCACTTCAGTTCAGGTGTCTATTGGGGTTAGTTCAGGTAAACTGTGATACAGGTTCGGTTAGGTCAAGCAGTTAGGTCAAGCGGTTAGTTGAAGCAAGTTAGGTCAAGCGAGCAAGTCTTGACCGAATCCGTGGCGGCTTTTTCTTTTACTGAATTCATAGACACTACAAGACAGTGTCTTTTTATTTTATCGTGTTTAGCACATTTAAATGTACAGAATGTCTGGTGATAATGGCCGCTCACTTTAACTTTTTTGATGTTCATCTGAGAAAAACAAAGTTTGAAGCGTTTTAGCAAAAGATTTGAACGCAGCATCTATAGAATATTCACAGTGTCCCACAAAAATGTGACAGATCAAACATATATTTTTTTTTAAATGACACACCCCATATGTTATCTTTTTGGATTATTTCTGATCAGGTTCGGTGAGTTTAATTCAGGTAGTTCAGGTTAGTTCAGGTTAATTCCGGTTAAAGGATTTCATTTCAGGTCCAGTCGGGTTTGGGTATTTTAGGTAAGTTTAGTTCAGTGCAGTTATCTACTGAGGTTAGTTCAGGTAAACTCTAATACAAATTCCGTTCCATCGAGTTCCACCGTGCTTTCTCCTTGACCGAATCCATGGTGTCCGCGAAAGACACTTGAAGACAAAGATTTTTTTATTTTATCGTGCTTAGCACACTCTAATGTAGAGGATGTCCCGTCATAAAGGCCGCTTAACTTAACTTTCATGGTTTCCATTTTAGAAAGAAACGTGTTGTATAAATGTTGAAGCGTTTTAGCGAAGATTTGAACGCAGCTTATATCGAATATACAGAGTGCCCTAGAAAAATGTGACACACCAAACATATATTTCTTAAAATGTTACACCTTATATGTTTATCAAGAGTTGGATAGAGCAGATCGAGGCGATTTCAACATATACGATTTGATAGGTTTATCTTTAATACCTAAACCAAACAAAAATTATATGTTTGGTCTGACATACTTTTTTGAGACACCCAGTATACCTGAAGTAGACTGTATTCAAATATTTCCCTAAAATGCTTAAACTTTTGCACACAACTTTTCTTAAATGAAAAACAAGAAAGTTAAAATGTTAATTTAGTCTCTATCGATATTTTTAATGGTCATGTCACGTGACATCACGTGATGACTTTACGTTGAGCTTGACATTACCTTGATGTACATGACATTTTTTTTTGTAAATAACAGCAGTATCTTAAAATTTTGGCTAAAACACTGACACCATTCCAATTTTATACAGGGCTAGTCTGTCAGATTTCCATGGCCAACTGTTTGGAAAAACTTAAAGGTTTATACGTTATCAATCCGCGACAGCAAAACCCATTTGTTTGTAGTAAAATGTCTCATATTTACGTCAATCTAATCAGCAATTTATCCACTATCAATGACAATTAGTCGAAACTTTGACACACCCAAGCCACCCAAATAAAGCAATTATGTTTTTTTTCTTTGTATTTTTATTAAATAATAAAGAACTGCGAGTTTCTCGGTTTTAGGCAAATAACGTTTCCAGCTTTGTCCTGCGAATGCAAATTAAAATTATTGCGAAGTTAGCGAATTTAAATCCCAAAGTTCGCTAACTTCCGTTCTTTCGCAATTTTACACCAAAAGACGTTAAGTCGTCTTTTTACCGCAAAGGCAATTTTAATTGAACGAAATAGACCGGTTAATTAACTTAAACAAGTTTTACGTTAACTAAGAAATTCTGTTTTAACTTACCAAGTAAATAACACAAACACAGCACCGCACTAGCACGCAAATCCTTTAGGTTCGGCATTACTGCAGCATCGGCACTTAAGCACAAGTCGAATCCTTCTTTCACATAACCAATTCGTCGGCAGGAACGACCGCACCGAACGGTAAACGGATCGCGGGATACTTTCCACGATTTTCCCAGTGGACCGAAGGAAGATCCACGCGGTCCGGATTCTGCGAAGCCTGGATGCCCCGTTTCTGGAAAGCGCGCCTGCGTCCTTCGCTAATTCGATTATTGGTAATAGCATATAATCAAGAATTCCTATCGATAATATTTAGAAGGGCAATTCCGTTGAAACCACCGCCGAATGGCACTGCAATGTATCATATGCCATTGCAGTTTTTTCCTAATACCGTTGTACGTCACACGCCGAAAGCTTTATGTGGCGAGATATGTCCGGAATTTATAACTTTCCAGGCTTATGTGTATTACATATTTTATGGCGATTTATTTTCCGCAGTTCTCTCCAAACCGGCCTTCGGGGCTTAACAGCTGAAATGGGATAGTAGTTTGCAAGAGAGTGCCAAGTTTTGGATGAAGTAAAGCGGAATTTTTTCTCTTATTAACTCAATAACGCTGCATATTCCAGTTTATTTCAGCAATCTTTTATTTGAAAAATGTAATAAAATAAAATTATTTTATTTAGGAGCTTGAAATAATACTACAAATTCCTCAGGACCAAATGGAAAGAATTTGATTAGCAGAAATTTTCAGTTATAGTAGAATTCATTAAGGAAACTAATCCAAATCGTGATCACTTCGCCGCTGTTGCCAGCTTGTGCATGAAACCAAGTAGAACTATATTGAAATTCCCCAAATATGGCTATCTCAAATTGAATTTCGTTATTTTTATCTGCGAGGCATTAACCACGACCCGCAACCTTTATTTACAGTCGATCTACTATTTGTATTCGTATGTTAAATTTTAAATTTATCATTTCTAATCTTTAAGATTGCTTTTCTAGGATTTTTGCAGGCTTTAGAACATTGTAATTGACCGTCCGTGAAGTGCCCATTTTGCAAAGGAGTTTTCTTAGTTACAGGGTCTTAAGTCAAAGGTTTGTGCTTTAGGAGATGGTTTCATAGAATTTTGCCACTTTCAGCCAAGTACAGTCTTTGAGAAAGTGAATTTTGCTGTTATTTACGTTTATTTAGGAAAAATATGTTTAAGTAGACAAATTTTTTAAAACATAGGTGTAACATAGTTAAAACACAATGGGCATTCTGTTCATAAATGCTATATTAGGGTAAGGGGGGTTAGGATACTGACAAACTTACTTTCTGGACAGAAGTCTAAATGAACATCAATAAAACACTGGAACCTGGCCCGTTTCATACTATTTATACTGTTTTAGGCTAATATTATTATGCTCTAGGTTCCGATGGATGCTTAGAGTCTTGAAGCAAATTTACATATTGACAAAAATTGTAAAAATATTAGTGGCTATCAAAGCAGCTAACAGGTTCTGTTCGTATCAGCCATATAAGTAGCTACAGGATTTTCCAAATGCTCCTGAAAGGTATACTTTTGCCACATATACAAAGATGAAGGTTTAGTACATACAGTAAAGGAGGTTTAAAAAATCTCATTGTTACTTGCTTTGTATGTTTGTCAACAGTCTCTCAAAAAAGTTGATATCAACCTAGTTTGCTACTATTCAACTTTAAACTGTGGGTAAAAATAGTAGGTTATTACTGACTAAAATACCTACCTAATAATAAAGGTGAATTAGGAATCAGGACCACATAATATATCCATATGGAAGTCTGTGATCCAGACAAGTTTTTGTTCGTGATTCTTTAACCCAAATAGTTTAACATATTCTAATCAAGGTACCTAGCTTATATCTAAAGTTTAAAGCAGAATTGTAACAAACTGATGGCATCATACAGGCTTTCTAAATTATAATTGCTTCATAGAGAAACTTTCAGACTGTAAAAATTGATTAAAATTGTGAACAGCATAATAAAAAATTGTCAATGCTCTGATTGCCTAGATCTTACAAATATCAAATGATCATCAAGAAATAGATTCTGTAAACCTACTTCGAGACCTACTTTAATATCTAAAATCTTCCTGCTCTTAGGTTTCCCTAAGAAGAGGAAGTAGTAAAAAGTAGACCTTGAACACTTGAAAAACCATGTATATTAGCTGTTGGACAATTTTAATAATTTTAATGCAATGCATGCAAGGATAAGTTTCGATGGTTTTCTAATGGGATTCACCTGAACTCCAATTTATATTGGATTTGATTGTGACCCAGTGGCCATTTACTATGACCTATAACCCAAATATCTTACCCAACAGTGTGTCATCTTTACAGTCCGAGAAATATTGTCACATATGCTTAATGAGTATCGAGAGATGTGAGCCAAAAAAAATAGAGAATTCAAGCTCAACAAGGCTGACAAAAAATCTGTTTTGTTTGCATTTAAAAGATGTTTTTAGTTTTTTATTTATTCTATGTTGGAATCAAATACATATTATTATCGCAATTTCTGTTCTACAGCCTTGAAATTGTTCCTAGGAAGTTTTTTTGGTAGGACCATGATATGGTTAGGTTATGAAAAATTTATCTAAAATTCCTGTCCTAAACTATATAGCTGTTAGGGTAGCAGTTAAGCAGTACCTACTTCTTACCAAGATACCTACCAAAAATGGTCACTTTTTTTATGATAGCTCGAATATTTTTACAAATTCTGAACTGTCTTCGTCAAAGGATATAAAGCACACAACAAACTTTTATCTGTAACCATTTTCGAGATATTTGGAAAAAAAAATAACTAATAAAAACCAATAGAACACATAATATTCGGTCACAAAATGAATATGTTTACCAAGCATTAGTAAAATAGTTTGTTACGAAACAGTTAAAATTACTTTGAAAATGGATAAGAGATATGAGATTAGCAGCATGCCTAGCTTTTTGATACAAGATTTCAAAGCATCAGAATTCACAAAATTACTCAAATGTGTCAGCTGTAGAGAGAAAGCTATTATTAATTTGTACAACATTGTTAAGACAACTATGGATGGCTACATCTATCACGTGACTTATTGGCATAGGTTTTTAGTTAAAAGCTTTTCGTATTAAACCCCTTTAGGAGCAATTTCTAGTCGGCAAATCAAAAAAAGGTCAGATTATTTCCAATTTTACTGCACAAAAAAAAACAATTTACACCATATAATGCAAATAAGCCAGTTTATAAGGCTTGCTCGATCAATCGTCCTATTTTTTTGCTCCGCCCAACGCCATACGCCCTTTTTACTATTAATTCGACTTGGAAAACTTATAAAAAATCTTGATACAGTTTAAACGTCTTGACGCACATTTCCGCTTAGGATTTTAAATTTCATTCTTTATTAGAACTTTTTTCTAATTCCTGACATTCAATAACAACATAAACAGTTTTGTTTTCCAATAGTCCAATATTATTAGTGGAAGAAAACAAGTTTAAAATCTTAAAAGGTACACTGATATTATAGACCATATTATTATTATATTAATGCTACTTTTAAAGTCAATCTCTAATCAGTATAACAGATTCTGGAACAATTTAACTTCGTTTTTCTTTACATGTCTCATGTCCATATAGGAGAGGGTGGTAGTCGGGATTTTAGCAGTAAATATGTAGTTTCTTTGAATCCTAGCAGCCTCAATAATTATTATTATAGTATTTGTTCTTGTGTAGTATCCTGTAATTATTCATAGAAACTTTGAATACTTCCCTAGAACAAACTAATAATTTGTTATTTGATAAAAAAAACACACTCTCTTTCTCCAGAAATAATTTCAGGTTTACTTTTTAAATGTAGGAATATATTTTGTATATTTTGGAAAAATAAAAATAACAACAAATTATTGCTTTTAATTTTACAATCGTCACAAAAGACTGCAAAGTTAGAAAGTGAGATTTTCCTCACACTTAAAATAACTTTTTAGTTTTGACTAAGCCACATGAAAATTTCATATAACAGATTCCAAAATCATCTTATATATGCGCAGAGGCCAGTTCAGGAATTACACACTTGCACCAGCTGTGGAACTAATTTAATTTCTGAACGGTAGTTGGTGCGCATCTCTCAACACTGCTGTGTGATTCTTGAATTTATCTATGAACAGATTTAGGGAAAATCATAAAGTTAATTCCTAAAGCCTTACGTGCTTACTTGGTAATTCCAATAATCATCAGAGTAAAATACATCCTCTATTAGGTCATACAAATGCAGTAGTCCAGAAGTCCACACAGTGTACAGGGTATCCCATTTTCGGCACTTTTGAGGGGTATCTCCCTTATTTTTAAAGATAGAGGGTTGCGGTTTTCACGACAGTGTGCTACTTTTTTGTGAAACTAAAGATGGCGCCAGCAGAATTTTTATAGCCCTTTTGGTTTTTGAGATACAGGGTGGAATTGAAAAGTATCGCTTTTGAGGCACCCCCCGTATTACAGTTATGTTTAAACTTATCGAAGAAGTTAAAACGCATTCTTAAACAATTTTTTCCGTGGAATCCAGTGGCGTTGTTAGTTCTTTCCTAGCAACTTCAGTTTTTGAGTTACGAAGCAAATATATGTTTTTTTAAATGGAACACCCCGTATATTATCTTTTTATTTTATTAGTCATAATGTGGGATTTCCAAAAATATATAATTGTATGCAATTGTTTTCAAAACGAAGCTCAGAATTTAAGATTTTCTTAAATTTTCATTTTTGTCCAATTCGTTGGTAGTAGGCTATGGCTAGATGGCTAGCTTATTTGAAACAAAAGGCAATATGTCAAAAACTTTGTGGTTTTGTCACTCTTTGTTTTTATTAGTAATATGCTTGTTGTTTTGGTGTTTCTATTTTACTATTTAGCTGCTAATTAAATTAATTTTGTTACAATAATGGCGGTTTACGAAAATTATGAGAAGTATGATATGTTGGTTTGTTTTATACAATCTAATGAAAATCCCCAAGAAGCTTCGGAAGTATATTTCCAAAGGTAAAGTATTTTGCACGCTATGGTTAGGATACCATCTTAGGGGTCGTTTTTGCTATTATTAGATATCCAGAGAGAAGGCAACCTTTCCCAGACATATTTGCCCGAATTAAATCAAATCTAGTAGAGCACGGATCATTTGTCCAGCCCAGGCCTAATTCATACTCCAAACAAGATAGAGAGAGAAAAGAGATAAACGTATTGGGTTATGTAGAAGCAAAGCCTTCATCTTCTTGCAAGCATATAGAGGAAGCAACTGGTGTATCCAAGTCTGATGCTCAGAGAATTTTGAAAAAATATAGGTATCACCCCTATAAATTCCACATAGTTCAACGTTTACACCCTGGCGATGCCGAGCGCAGAATGTTGTTTTGCCAATGGTATTTACAACAAATCCATACTGATGAATCTTTTGGCAGACTCGTTATTTGGTCCGATGAATGTTATTTTTCAAGTGCGGCAATTTTTAATCGCCATAATACTAGACATTGGTCCACAGAAAATCACCATTTAACTTTTGAGAGGGCACAACAAGGACGTTTTGGGGTTGGAGTCTCGTGTTTCATTTTTGGAAGACGCATAGTCTACAGAATTATTGAAGGAGGTCTGACAGCGCATCGTTACCGAGAAATTCTTGAGGAAGTTTTTCCAGAACTGATGGAAAATGTTCCCTTGGCCCTTTATAATGCCGTTTTTTTTCAACAAGATGGTGCCCCAAGCCACAACTCTGCCCTTTTAAGGGAATTTTTAGACGATAACTTTCCTCAAAGGTGGATTGGTACCTACGGACCTGTAAGGTGGCCCCCTCGATCTCCCGATCTTTCAATTTTGGATTTTTTTTTATGGGGTTTTATGCAAAATGAAGTCTATAAAACACAGTATCAGTCTCGAGCGGAGCTTCTTGCGGCAATCAATTTAACTTTCCAAAATTTGCAAAGAAGGCCTATGATTCTTTTTAACGCGATTAGAAGAATAACGAAAATGTGCCAATTTTGCATACAGGAAAATGGCCGTCATTTTGAAAACCACCTTTAAAAACTGTTTACTTAATTATGTTGAATGCTGTAATAAATAACTAATAACTGAGATACTGAGATTTAAAAAAGATTTTTTGTATTAAATTTGAAGATGTTATAAATTAGAATAATTATTACTTACATCGATTTTGTTCCTAATAATATTTTAGCCATAGCCCACTACTTACGAATTGGACAAAAATAAAAATTTAAGAAAATCTTAAATTCTGAGCTTTGTTTTGAAAATATTTGCATACAATTATATATTTTTGGAAAGCCCACATTATGACTAATAAACTAGAAAAATAATATACAGAGTGTTCCATTTAAAAAAACATATATTTGCTTCGTAACTCAAAAACTGAAGTTGCTAGGAAAGAACTGACTACGCCATTGGATTCTACGGAAAAAATTATTTAAGATTGCGTTTTAACTTCTTGGATAAGTTTAAAGATAACTGTGATGCGGGGGGTGCCTCAAAAGCGATACTTTTCAATTCCACCCTGTATCTTAAAAACCAAAAGGGCTATAAAAATTCTGCTGGCGCCATCTTTAGTTTCACAAAAAAGTAGCACACTGTCGAGAAAACCGCAACCCTCTATCTTTAAAAATCAGGGAGATACCCCGCAAAAGTGCCGAAAATGGGATACCCTGTACAGTATAGGTAGCCACTCAGTTACTCAAAATAGCACGTAATAAAATATAAATCAAAATTACTGTTCTGCAAATGACAAGCATAATAATTATAAATACTCACCGGGGCTTTGCCCCTTGACTAGTGAATGGTGCTTGGGAATCTTGGTAAATTGCATCCGAGTTAGTGTTATACCTAAAAAAAAGTTAGCGTCCAAAACATACAATGCAAAGACTCATAAAGAGCAAAGAACCGGTTGAAGCAAAGGCTCACACAGAACAAATTTTTACACACAGCAAAGGGAGACATAAATAATAATATGTAAGTATATAAGTACAAAAATAAAATAAATAACTCCTATCATTAACTTTTTTTACACCTATCCTTTTTTTTAGACTTTTAGGAACTATTTTCTTTCCGTTTTATGATCACGCATCATGTCTTCTTTTTGATGTCTCAGCGCTGCCTGAGAAGTCCTTCAAAAATAAAACAGAGTTTCAATTATTTTATAAAATAATAAAATTAATTACTTAAATTAATTTATAAGAATACAGATGATTCGCACAACGGGTTTCAGACAAAAATAAGACGCATCAATTAAGTTAAAATGGTCGATATTTCAATTATATATTTCGTTTTCCTGAGTGCAATATTAAGTCAACAAAACAAAAGTCTTCTCAATTTTTTTATTCTTCATAGATCGACCAACTTAAAAGTACAAATACGGGGCATAGAAAACACGGCAGGACGGTATAAAAGTGTAACACTTAATATGTGTTAAACTTTCACCTGGAGAAAGACCAAATCAATTGGAAATATCGACCAATTTAGGGCGACTTTTACAAGTTCAAGTAAAACTTCAGATTGAAGATAAAACACCAGACTTGATGTACATTGCATTGTTTACCTGACAGATAAACAATGCAATGTAGGTTATATCTGGGGTTTTATCTTCAATCTGAAGTTTTACTTGAACTCGTAAAAGTCACCCTTAGCAGCATAGAGGTGTTTCATTTTTGTTTCGAACCCGCTATACCAGTCATCTGTATAACATCAGGAACGCTAACAGGCCATCATTAATCCTAAAAAAATATTAAAAAAGATGCATATTTTCTAATACCTCAACCCTGCAACATGCAAGTGAACAATATAACAGTAACAATTTCAACTACTGAACCAATATCCAATACAATACAACAATATTATAACCTCAAACATCTTCATTTTCCTTATCACTAAACAAGCTTTCTAAGTCTGAATCCGAACTACACCCTGCTTCTATTACAACTGGGTTAATGTCCGAAGCATCCATAAATTGTTCCCTATCCCACCACCTCTGTATTTCTTCCTCTGTATGATTGTCCTGATGAATACTCATCTCTCTTTGGTCATATCAATAATGGCAAGAAACGTCAAAGTAAAATTTCCAATGCTAACGACTCAAACTTTTGTGAGTTGACTCAAACTGCTGCAGCCAAGGATCTCAACATTTTCTGGGTCCTGTGCGAGCTCTAAGATCTACCAAAAATATCTCAAAAACTATGTCCTAAAATGGAGCCTTCTGTAGAATATAGGTCTCAGTTGAAACGAAATTCTTTACCATATTAGTTGTCTACTAGGGGGAATAAATACCATGCACTCACTACAGGCGAATCAGTCGGGAGCACCCATTGCCTTATCGCCTTTGATAATGTCTGCTGCAGCTGTAGACGATACGTCAGGAAGAAATTCCATTGTACCACGGCCTCAAAGCCCGGAAAACACTTTAGATTGTATTTTGACCGGCCGCGAGAGCCTTCACAATTTTATTAATAGGAAATTCAGACTCAAGATTAAACACCCCCTCTTGGCTATTCTAATTTTTGCTCAAATTCTACTTTTAACTCTTGAGTCAGCCGTAGCTATTATTCAAGCTTATGTATTCTCAATTTTAACAACTCGATATTCTAGAGGAAACGTTATATAATCGATGCAAGCTAAAACTGAGCAAAAAGTTGGGTTATGAATTCTGGTTTCTGTCGAGATTTGGTGTCATTCAATTGGTCGAACGTGCCGGCAACACTGTTTTTGATTTTGATCCCTCATACTATCTACTTTTTGCAACGTATCAAGAATAAGGTGTTTTACGGTAGGGGAGATTAACTAAGCGAGTTCTCTTTTAGGAATTTCCAACGACCACTCTTACCATGCTTTTCTCTTACGATGTAGAGGAAATCGGCGTAACTTGGGACAAGGCAGCAAAACATCTTCGTCAACGTTTCATCTAATTATGCATTAAACTTCATCAGGACTATAGGTAACATTGAAAGTAATATGAACAATAGAAAACACATCCTGTAAAATAGAAACCTCGAGATAATATTGTAAATTTCTCTAGTCAAGGTAAAAAAGCAATAGAGTATCAGAACTTATCAATCAAACACAAAACACATTAAAATTTGGGAAACCACACAATTAAAATAAAAAAAAAACAAAACATCTAAAATAAATATAGTTTTTTACGCACACAACCCAAACATCTGCTGAATTACTAGTTGACAAGGTGGAGGTTTGTATTTTACAGAATGTGTTTTATATTGTTCATGTTACTTTCAATTTTACCCATTGTCCTGATGAAGTTTAATGCATAATTAGACGAAGCGTTGACGAAGAGGTAGTTTTATGTTTTGCTGCTTTGTCCCAATTTCCGCCGATATCCCCTACATCGTGAATTGATTCTGGGGCACAATCTTTATTCAATTGTACTTTTCTCTTACTTTTGAGAATAGACGTCCTGATGGTTGGCTGCACTTCTGTAGGGGAGACGGGAACTGTAAGCTAAGTGCAGAAACAAAAATCCCAATTAACAAGTCACGCTCATATCCACGTAGATTATGGAAAATAAGTGATAAGACAAATCTATTTTACTAATATAAATTACAACACAAATTTTGGGCAAATCGACACCTCAGAAAAATACATAATGGATCAAAAACTCCCTTACTCAGAGTTTTTAGTAGAGAGGTTTTAATGATAACTTATTTATAATTTTTTTACCATAGCAACCTCTACTATACCTCACCATAGCAATTATTTGTGGACAAGTATTAGGGCACTTGTATGATGAAAAACTTCTACCTAATTTGCAGAATAGCTTTCAAAAAGACGTCAGTACACTTCAAAACTTCGGCCTAGTTTTTGCGTAAAGTTCTTTATCTAATGTCCTCACCCTGCTACACACCACTTTCCATTTTACTATCGAAAAGGACGCTAATCAACTCTACTTACAACTATATTATAACCCATCAAGGACTAAAAATACTTGCCCTATCTACTCATAAATGAAATAATTATTCCACGAGAGTTATGTAAAAATCCTCTAACCGCTCCTGGCTTATCGTCGTGTAATCGCTTTTTAATGTTTGTTCAACTAACTTAAAATGTATGCAAATGGATAATTCGAGCTGGCTAGAACGAGAATTTTAATAGAGCCTCGGGTTTATATGTAGAATTTGAGAGACGACCGTAAAACATACTATTTACTTGAACGACTAATAAAGATTAAGGAAATGTCTAGTAGTAGTTTCATTACGCTTCCACAACCGCGTATACTTTAACATTTTCTGGTTTCTGCCTTAAGTAATTATCTTGACGTGAAATTCTAAGTTTGAAAGGGAAACCTGTTAAATTAAATTAAGGCTCAATTTCTTCATGATATATTTTATCAAAATGCTATACGTCTTCGAAATGTGATTATTCCTTAATAGCCCTCCAGGTCATGTATCTTAGTATAAATCACCAGGAAGAATGCTGAGCCATTTCGCGTTTTGACAAAATAACGTACGGTACAATACGAGCGGCATGACAATTTGTAACGGTAATGGGCCTATTAGAATGGGGGCGATAATAATAGATTAGAGTTCCCACAATGGACCGTTAACAATTGCGTATATGGCACTTATCCAACTCCTTTCATTTGGTACTTTGTGCAATGTTTCGAATTTGTCGCACATAGTTTCCTATCGGAAATAAGAAACGATTTGAGCGATTGAAAACGCTTTGGATGGCATCGATTTTTTTATATTTCGTTTCGAATTTTTATAATTAGATTTCTAACCCAAGTTACGTCTTTTGCATTTTCGAAAGTGCAATTGTGGTGTTGTTATTAATATGGTTTAATTTTTCTTGCTTGTGATTCTTCGTGCAATTCTTAAGATACTGAATCATCTGTCCCACATAGAGGCCTTAACAGTCGTTACATCGCTATTAAGCAAATTATGGGATTTCTTACAAATCATTGGGTACATTCAAGAGGGCTAGCCGCTACAAAGCAGATTTGGCGCAGTTGCTAACATGCTAGCCTTGATCCGCTTTGGCGACAATGAATGAACTGCTGATTATTTTGACATATTTCACGTCATATTTGAAGTTGACGTTTAGTTTTGTTTATGTTGTGATGTGATATGATAGGATTCACTTCACTTTTTTTGCTCTGGCTGTAAAAATTTAAAGTTAACAATTAAAAATACAGATAAAAACATTTTTTATCACTTTTGATTAGCACGAGCAAATTGTAATATGGAGCCCTTGCGAGACCTCATATTAAATGAAATTGCAGATGATAATAATATTATAAATGCTGTGGTTGGAGCTTTTGAATTAGCAAACAGGAGGGTTGATCAGGAATTTTTGGGACTATTGGAGCCTGTTAGAAATCCAGATTTCTATGAAGAGACTGTTGAAAATTTTACAAATGAGGAATTTTATCGCCACTTTCGTATGTCTAGGAACACTTTTTTAGTAAGTATATATATGCAGTGTAGGAGAACCACTACTTAAGTACCCTGAGAACAAAAACTAAATGGCAAGAGTTGACCATGGAGTTGACTTGGGACTTATCTCTAGCTTATGCCATTTTTCCATTTTGTCACAATTTTTATTACAATGCTTATCATTTTTGACACTGATGGTATAAACTAAGAATTAAGTTTTTGTATAGTAGGTACCTTTTTCTAATTAGTCGGTATACGTTCATAATAATATTTTAGGTCCTGCTTCAGCTAATAAGGGAACATAGAAACCTAGTAGATACAATTCCTTTACGCAAAAAATTAATGTTTAGCATTTGAATTTTGGCCAAACAAGAAACTTTGTCGGTGGGAAACTTATTCAATATTTCTCCAAGTAGTGGCCATATGTTTTTTATGGATATGATGAAATCAATCTCAAATCTTAAAGAAATTTTTATAAAATGGCCTAGTGATGAAGAAAGAAGGACCACAAGTAGAGTTTTAAAAGATAAATCTGGTAAAGTGTTTTTAAGGAAAATAAAATATAGTACCTATAAAGCTTTTCATTATATTTTTCGGAAAAGTAGGTCATGGAAATTTGACAGATTGCCCCTCGTATAATATTTTAACTGTGCCAGTTTTATTGGTTAAATTGACATAATTTAAAGGCTATAAAATGCTGCCATTACAAAAAATGTTGTTGCCAGAACTTACCGAAAATAATAGTTGTAAGTGAAAATAATAAATCCATGTAATAGAGCTGCTACTACGTTTTTCAGGCAGGTCAAATACTTGGTAGAAGTAATTCTTAGGACAACAAATTTTCTCATACTAGAGCTGGGACATCGACTTTTGCTCACCCTGTGCAACATAAGGTCATCATATATTAAGAGAAGGTTTGTTAAAACTGAACCACAAAAAGGTCTTACGTAAATGGCTCTTATTCCTGGAACCATAAAATCTTTCTATTAAAAGTATCTTTGCAGTTATCTACTCGCTGTAGATTAGCTCTTTTACAAAACGTTAACATTTCTTCACTGTAGATATCTACAAAAAGGGAGGGACATACTAATGCTATCAAACAAGGTGCACATAAAATGCATTCATATCGCCCTCAAAATTTGACCAGGAACGGTGTTTATCTGCACTTCGGATATGGTCGGTACAACGCTCTGCCTCAGAACACTAGGCTCCTTCTCACCTCCTCTCTCTTCACCTCCTCTCTCTCCAAGGGGTGGTTTGGCAGAGAAATTAAAACCGTTCTTTATTAAAGCTGATAAAACTTTTTTTAATGTAATGCGAGCAACGGAAATTAATTTGATTTACTCAAAGTCAAACTGATGGCAGATATTAAAGTTAAACTACATTAACCATCATAACAACTTGTAGGGAAGTTGTTATTGGCATTTACCTTCACCTGCTTTTAATTTACTGGTTAAAATCTTGTCAATCACATTTTCGGCAAATCAATTTATGGATAACTAGTATGTCGCGTTTTTGGCGGAATCTTTCCTTTACGGTTTTTAGAACATAACCATTAACATTGACACAGTTCAAAAATTATATAGGGGTCATTCAAATAATAGCCTTTCGAAAAACTTTATGGAACGGTTTATATATACAATGCAAATGTTTCTTAGGTATTCCTGGAGTGGTTGGCTTAATTGATGGAACCCACATTGCAATTATGGCACCACCACATAATGAAGTGGATTACTATAATCGACACAGTTACCACTCAATTATTCTTCAGGGTGTTTGTGACCAAAATAAAAAATTTATAGATATTTTTGTTGGTATGCCAGGACGCATGCATGATGCACGAGTTTTCAGGCAAAGTCCAATATTTGAACTTGCAATTCATGATAGAAATGTATTAGTGCATGAACATGAACATTTGCTAGCAGATAAAGCTTATCCTTTGCTTTCGTGGATCTTAACTCCTTTTAGAGATAATGGTCATTTAAATAGACAACAAACAAGGTTTAATTCTAAAATGAGCAGTATTCGTTCTTTAATACAGATGGCTTTTGGCTTGCTTAAGGGCAAATGGCGACGTTTGAAATATTTAGATATTTGTGTAATGAGAAATGGTTCTCTAATGGTAACAGCAGCTTGTGTGTTACACAATCTAATTTTGCAAGAAGAGAGTGAAGAAGCAGAAGTTGACATAGAAGAAAATCCATTGGAGAACGTTTTAGAAGATGATATTATTTTTTTCCCTCTTAATGACTTGGCAACTGGTGACAACAAGCGCAATTATATAGCTGCAATGTTATAAAAAGTTAAGAACAACAAGATAAGTCAAAACGAAAGACTCTAAGTGGTTAAAAACTTTTCTGTTGTTCTAGTGTTCAATAAAGTTTCTTAAGGATAATTATTAGAAGTCTTACTTGTCAATGACCCTACACAAAGTGTACAATAAATATGTATTTTTAAAATTTATTATTTTATTTGTAGTCATAAGCTTAAGTTTTCAACAATCTTAACTCTAAAATCTACAAGGTAATAGGAACAAAACTAATAAGTGCAAAAAGTAATAAATTCTAACACAGACATTAAACAAAAATAGTAAAAATGACAAAAACTTTCCAGTCTTTTATTTTGGTTACAAGTTGCTTCAGCAGCTCATTTTTTTTCTTTGGTAATGTTGTCATTATCAATAACAGCTTGTGTCAAGTGTTTCATTTCATTTAATTTTTGCTCTTCAATCTCCACAATTTTCTTTCGAAAAATTTCTAATGACCTCTTCCCCTTTTTTCCCTGGGTATTCTGGTTGCTAATAGAACTGGATGTGGAAGGTTCCTGACAAGTTTTGACAGCAGCTGGTAGTATTTTTGGTATAACATTGGCATTCTCTGGTAAGTCCTCAAGTTCTTTGACAAGTGGTGTATTAGCATGTCCCTTTGCTAATGCCAACGAGGCAATAGTGTCAGTGGGGTTCATATCTTTATTGTATGCATATATTTCTTCCATTATTTCATAATAGCTCCAGGTAATTCGTCCTGTTCCTGTTGTGACTTTTTGTTATTGTTATCTTTTATATGTGCATATATTTCCTTCAAATTCCTAAACTTTTTATCCAGTTATTCTAATGTTAACTTATATCCCTGGCTTTCAAACACTTTTTGAATTTCTGCCCACAAACTTTTATTTTTGATTCGAGGGTTCCGAAACTGCTTTGATCGCTTTTTATATTCTTCTAACAAAAACATTGTTGTTTTGTGGGTCCATTCAAAGGATGTTACAAGTTTGTCACCTTCTATAGCTTGACTCTGAGATTGGTCAGTTTTTTCATCCCTCTCTTGAGTCTCTTGTAATTGTAAAGTCACATTAAATTCCTTGCAAATCTCCTTACTCAATTCTACATAAACATAGGCTTTTTCTGTAATAGTAAATTAGTTTTAGTTTATGATTTATATATGAAAAAAACAAACTAACAAACATACCTTCTGTATTGCTCCTTAGGAGGATTTGATTGTTTTCAATATATGGAACCGGTCCATTTTCCTCTTCGACCATAACCAAACTATGAGAAACATTTGATATCAAATGAGTCATGATCAATAGGATAATAATAAACAAAACATTTAAATTTTTAGATAATTTTCAAAAGAATTGGAAAATTTTAAATTATAAACATGAGCATGAAACTGTCAATTACTGTCAAGCAGAAACTGCTTCAAATGAAAGCTTACAATTTTTTTGCTGCGAGCCGCTAAGTGTTACGTCAACAAAGCGCTTTACGCTGTGTACCATTCAAGCCGCTCGCTTCCTAGACGCTACGTAGCCGCTTGCCCTCTTGAATATGCCCATTATGTTGTCTTTTGAGTAAAGTTTTTCGATTTCTTGTGTGAGACCGTTAATAAATGGGATCGTTAGTTCAGGTTGTTTTGTTGTATAATATTACGAAAACTCTTAAAATAAGAACTCAAGTCTAGACACTCGGAAACAGTGGTATCTAATCTCTATCCAGTTGAGATGTTCAACTGCCACTATTATCAAGTGTCAAAATCCAGGAACAAACTCTCCTGATCTCCTAAATATCCACATATTGACATATTGATATTGATGTTCGTTAAAGAGCTAATCAAACAAGTGAGTTGTGTATAGCATTAGATAAAGTCTAGACTATCAAGTTTATTCAGCTCTAACACTTGGTGTGCTCAATATATATCAATAGCAATAAGATAGGAAACTCCTCTGAGCCTCAGGGAAACTCGGTTTGAGCCATATCCGTCCGAATAATGTGTATAATCAGCTTATTCGTTCCCCAAATTCCGAAATAAGCCCAGGTAGGAAACTTGATAAACCCTTGTGAAACGACGATCCTTCAAAAGGGAAAAGAACATAAAACGGCAAACCTGCGACAATATTGTTACATTTTAACGTCCTATAATCAAAATAAAGGACTTCTTTCATCTTTCATCCCATATCCCTTTTTTCCGCTTGAGTTAGGAACGGATATCCTCTCGACAATATCGTGGGTTGTTATACTTAAATCCTGCTTTCTGTGTAGTGATTTATATCAGATTTCTCATAATGTCCTGACTTAATAGTTTCGGTCAGTTGGATATTGGTTCATTTGTTGTTCTGGGGGACATCAGGAGAGTCAGGCACGAGGTTGCTATAAATTAACGAGTATTCGATCTTAATTAGGGGCTATTGGTTAGGTTTAATGGTTATTGCCTACTTTCTGGAACAATTTTTTCCTTCCAGTATGAATTATTATTTTTATTATTATTATTATTATCAATAGCATATAGAGAAATATTGGCAATAACAATAAGGGTCAAGATGGCATTAATCTTTTCTAGCTTTTTTTTTATTGCGGCATGTGATATTCCACCAGAAGCAGTCAATCTGAGCAATGCTGAGCAATGAGACTGCTGAATGAAATATTATATTGACATGTAACGCCACCTGGATGTAATGTAGTATAAAAATGAGAATAGTGGATTATATAAAAGTGGACCGTAAGGGCCCATTTTTATATAATTGTTAGAACAACTTATATCTAGTTAATTTTGATTAGTTCCTTTCGGCTCTTTTGATGGGCCAAAAGTTATGGTGAAAAATCTCGAAAGAAAAAAAGTTTTTGAAACCGTTTTTAAGTAATAATGAGTGGAATAGCGAAAAACTTATGGAAAAGGCAGCGTTTAAAAGAGAGATGCATAGATCTTTATTTTGCATTAGTCCGAAACGTCCGAAGGGTAATTTTTAGAACAACTTATATCTAGTTAATTCAGATTAGTTTAGGTTAGTTGTTTTCAGCCCTTTTGACGGGCCAAAATTTCCAGTCAAATGTCTTGCAAGAAAAAAGTTTTTGAGACCGCTTTTAAGTAGTTTATAATGAGTGTGACAGAGAAAGACTTATGGAGAAGTCAACGTTTAAGAGAAAGATGCATAGTTCTTTTTTTTTTAATTAGTGGGAAAGGCCGTAATGGCACGCTATTCGCACTAATTTTAATTTGGATTATAGCTAATTAAGGTTAATAGTTAATTTAGGTTAGTTCAGGTTAGTTGCTTTCAGTTGTTTTGTAAAAGCCAAAAATTACAATGAAATATCTTGCAAGAAAAGATTTTTCGAAACCGTTTTTAAGTAATAATGAGTTTGACAGAAAAAGACTTACGGAGAAGACAGCGTTTAAAAGAGAGATGCACAGATCTTTATTTTGCATTAGTCCGAAAGGTGTCCTTACGGTCCCACTTTTAAATCATTTTTAGAACAACTTATATCTAGTTAAATTAGATTTGTTTAAGTCAGTTGCTTTTAGCCGTTTTGACGAGCCAAAAATTCCAGTGAAATATCTTGCAAAAAAATAGCTATTTATGTAACCAGTTGCGAAAAGTCCGATTTTGTGTAACGAATGAATGTTTGCGGGACGAGCGCAGCGAGTTCCCGCAATTTGAATGAGATACACAAAAAAAGTTTTTCGTCACGTGTTTGTTTCATACAAGATTTTTTCTAATTTTGACTACAAATACCTACTTAGAGAGAGAATTATTATTATTAAACTTCAATATTTACTTTTAAACCACTTTGTATCTACTTAATACCGTAAAAATATAGCAACGGTGTGCCACAGCCGAAACCTGCAACTGGTGGTGACACCAATTTTTCATCACTAGTTACGAAAGATTTTACTTTTCGTAACTAGTTACGAAAAGTAGGACGTTACGTCACTGTCATCAGTATTGGAAAGTGCCACTTTATATGTCAAAATTAGAAAAAAAAGTTTTCGAAACTGTTTTTAAGTAATAATGAGTGGGACAGAGAAAGAGTTATGGAGAAGGCAACGCTTAAAAGAGAGATGCATAGATCTTTATTTTGCATTAGTCCGAAACGTCCGAAGGGTAATTTTTAGAACAACTTATATCTAGTTAATTCAGATTAGTTTAGGTTAGTTGTTTTCAGCCCTTTTGACGGGCCAAAATTTCCAGTCAAATGTCTTGCAAGAAAAAAGTTTTTGAAACCGTTTTTAAGTAGTTTATAATGAGTGTGACAGAGAAAGACAGATGGAGAAGTTAATGTTTAAAAGAAAGATGCATAGTTCTTTTTTTTTAATTAGTGGGAAAGGCCGTAATGGCACGCTATTCGCACTAATTTTAATTTGGATTATAGCTAATTAAGGTTAGTAGTTAATTTAGGTTAGTTCAGGTTAGTTGCTTTCAGTTGTTTTGTAAAAGCCAAAAATTACAATGAAATATCTTGCAAGAAAAGAGTTTTCGAAACCGTTTTTAAGTAATAATTAGTTTGACAGAAAAATACTTACGGAGAAGACAGCGTTTAAAAGAGAGATGCACAGATCTTTATTTTGCATTAGTCCGAAAGGTGTCCTTACGGTCCCACTTTTAAATCATTTTTAGAACAACTTATATCTAGTTAAATTAGATTTGTTTAGGTCAGTTGCTTTTAGCCGTTTTGACGAGCCAAAAATTCCAGTGAAATATGTTGCAAAAAAATAGCTATTTATGTAACCAGTTGCGAAAAGTCCGATTTTGTGTAACGAATGAATGTTTGCGGGACGAGCGCAGCGAGTTCCCGCAATTTGAATGAGATACACAAAAAAAGTTTTTCGTCACGTGTTTGTTTCATACAAGATTTTTTCTAATTTTGACTACAAATACCTACTTAGAGAGAGAATTATTATTATTAAACTTCAATATTTACTTTTAAACCACTTTGTATCTACTTAATACCGTAAAAATATAGCAACGGTGTGCCACAGCCGAAACCTGCAACTGGTGGTGACACCAATTTTTCATCACTAGATACGAAAGATTTTACTTTTCGTAACTAGTTACGAAAAGTAGGACGTTACGTCACTGTCATCAGTATTGGAAAGTGCCACTTTATATGTCAAAATTAGAAAAAAAAGTTTTCGAAACTGTTTTTAAGTAATAATGAGTGGGACAGAGAAAGAGTTATGGAGAAGGCAGCGCTTAAAAGAGAGATGCATAGATCTTTATTTTGCATTAGTCCGAAACGTCCGAAGGGTAATTTTTAGAACAACTTATATCTAGTTAATTCAGATTAGTTTAGGTTAGTTGTTTTCAGCCCTTTTGACGGGCCAAAATTTTCATTCGTTACACAAAATCGGACTTTTCGTAACTGGTTACATAAATAGCTATTTTTGCATTAATGCGAAAGGCTAGTCCATAAGGGTACACCTTAATATAATTATTAAAACAACTTATATCTAATTAATTTAGATTAGTTTAGGTTAGTTGCTTTGGAGGGAAAGACAGTTCAGAACGGAAAGGATAGTTCCGGAATGGCAAAATTGTTAGACCAGCAAGACTAGCAAAGAACAGTGAACCAAAAAATTAATCCCAAACATTATTACCCCGCTAGATTATAGATTAAATACCCCGCTAGATTATGGACATATAAAGCTGAGCTACCAACCAACACAGTTTTCTGACGGAACATGGGACTATCCGGCACTACACACACCGTATCGGGAAATCTGAGGCGCAATGCCTTATTTGCCAAGTTTCAGAAACATCAAAACATCTGCTCTTTTACTGCCCAAGTTGGGGAGAAACCAGAAGGGATGTGCAACAGCAGCTGGACAAAGTGTGCAGTAGCAATAATATCGTAGACCTTATATTTTAGGATCTACGATATTAATATCGAACGCGGTGTTTAATATAGAAAGCAAACAAAATTTGACTCTAATCAAAGATTTTATTACGGGAATAATAAAGATCAAGGAACAGGAAGACAAACACCATTAATACGGCGGTACAGGATAAGAGAGAGAACGGGATTTAGTAGGTATTGCGCCGCGAAGTCCCAAACTTCCAGACTCCCAGGCCGACCGACATCTGAAGCACAACAGCCTGAGGTACGTAAACGCATTCCCAACCCTCTAAAAACGAAAGGTTAGTTGCTTTCAGCTCTTTGATGGGCCAAAAATTCCAGTGTAATATGTCGCAAGAAAAATGTTTTCGAAACCGTTTTTAAGTAATAATGAGTGGGATAGAGAAAGACTTACGGAGAAGAGATCGTTTAAAAGAGAGACGCATAGATGTTTTTTGCATTAGTTCGAAAAGCGGGCCCGTGAGCGCCAACCTTTATGTAATTGTTAGAACAACATATAGCTAGTTAATTTAGATTAGTTCAGGTTAGTTGCTTTCAGCTCTTATGATTGGCCAAAAATTACAGTAAAATATTTTACAAGAAAAAAAGTTCTCGAAATCGTTTTTAAGTAATAGTGAGTGAGATAGAGAAAGACTTATGGAGAAGACAGCGTTTAAAAGAGAGATGCATAGATCTTTTTTTGTATTAGTGCGAAAGGCGGGTCCGCAAAAGCCCATCTTTATATAATTGTTAGAAGAACTTATATCTAATTAATTTAGATTAGTTTAAAAATTATCGAATCCCTTTTTAAGTAATACTGAGTGGGATAGAGAAAGATCTAATGGAGAAGACAGCGTTTAAAATAGAGATGCATAGATCTTTTTTTACATTAGTGTCAAAATAATTGTTAGAACAACATATACCGGGTGTCCAGCAGAACCCTGGACATAGGAGATTAACATGGGAAATCGGTTTTTATTTTTTTGCGCCTGTACGGTTCTTTTGATTGAAAAACTTTTAAGAGTAAAGTTGTAGAGTTTATAGTCAGTTATCATCCTGTAATTTTTTCAATACCACAGTTTTGGCTATTTTTTGGAAAAACGCCTCGAAGAGTGCAAATATTTGAATTTGGCGCGTCACCCCCACCATGCATGTGCAGTGTCGCCAACATAATAATTTCTTATGTCAGACTCAGAGCCGATTTTCCTTTCTTATTTATTTTGAGGGACTATCATGTAGTAATTAACGTGATTATGCAGAGAAAATTAACTGAAAACCTGACGATAATGTTCTTAAATTATAGGTAAGTAAAAGTTACGTTTATAATTATCATAATTAGTAAAAGGAAAATCATTCCAATTTGTGTATGGCTGGTTGTCTAATTCATTTTAGTTTAGCAATACGACAACCACGATGACATGACAATTTGTTTCTTGTCACCAATTAAGGGTGTTCGTTGTTGTTGTTATTGAGGTGAATTCATCTATCTCCAAATGTTTTACTTCAAAAGTGTCTATTTTGCAGTGCTGTGTGACGCGAGGCCCCATCCGGCCCATCCTGCATGTAAAAAGCCCTTGCTAAGTGCTGGACTCTTCTATGACAGACAAAATCTCATTGGATAACCAAATACAGCGCGCCCCAAAATGCCAATCCACACATTGACAACTTCTCGACGTTGGTTTCGGTTGTCCTGCACTGTATGTGGATTTGAGAGAGTCCAAACTCATTCATTTTGTTGATTTGAGGGACCCATTAATCCAAATTAACATTCATTGGTGGAACAAATATTTATAGCAAATAAGCAAGACCAGTAAGCAGATAGCGATGGATGTTTGATCTGCTAAGACCAGTTTCTTTCATGTTTTATCTATGTATCTGGAGACTATAGTGCCTGTGAAAAAAACTCTTTTTAGTGACAACAAATCTTGCCAAACTGGCCACAAACAACTTGAAAAACTGGCCAAAATTTGGTTTCATTCCAATCAATTGCTGCTGAATGCAAGACACAGAGGATGGTGTGACGCCCCATCTTGCATGTAAAAAACCCGTTCTAATGGCTGGATGGCTTCTACAGCAGGCAAAATGTCATTGCGAAGCATATTACCAGATTTGTTGGCGTTCAAACTGCAATCAATGAAAAATGGACCTATAACATGGCGCCCCAAAATGCCGATCCACACGTTACAGTTGCTCGACGTTGGTCCCGAGTGTCATGCACTATATGTGGGTTTTGGAGTGCCCAAATCCGATCATTTTGTTGATTTGAAGAGCCAGTCAATCCAAATTAGCATTCATCTGTGAAACAAATGTTTCTAACAAATCTTGCGGCTGCAATAATTTTTTCGGTTAGGATTTCACAAAACTCCATGTAGGGGGGAAAAGGTGGGTCCGTACGAGTTGTTGATGGTTCTCTTGTTTGTAGCTTTCAAAACCTTCTTTTTGCAGATAATTATGGATGGTCGATCTACTAAGTCCAGTTTCTTGGCCAATCTGTCGAATACTCTTGGAAGGATCATCGTTTACTGTAGCAAGAACAACAAGTTTTGCCACATTTTCATCCTCTGGAGCCGCACCAGCTTGAAGTCGTCGCTTTCGCTCACAGGAACATATCGGCTTAATACTCCCAGTTTCCTCGAAACGAGCAACCACCGCCTGATGTGAACTGCATGCTGGTATTGGTTGTTCAGGAAACAATGCAACAATGTTGTCTCGAATTTGAGCAAAGGGATTACCAGCCCAGTATTGTTTTAAAACAAGTTTTCTCTCCTCAAAATTCATAACTAATGAAACATTATGTATCAACAACTGTATCATACAAACTGTATCATCAAAATGGTTCCTAATTTCCTTACTTTTAATATCAATAAATACAAGGTTTCTGTATACATTACATTTTTATTTCGGGGAAATTGTGTGTGAAAAAGTGGATGCAACAAGTACCAAAATAAGTATATTTCCATAATCAATCTATACATAAATTTCTTAACAGAAGAAATTAACAAGTGGACATGAAAAAGAAATGTATCATAAATTTAGGTAATAACACAGATAACAACAATTATTCCTATAAAAACACTATCACCTTTATTAAGATTCAATTCAATTCAATTCAAATTTATTCATGTTTACAATCACCAAAACAGCAATGTACATACCTCAAAAATAGAATAGTCTAAAAATTAAATTTAAATAAATTCAGTCCAGATGCCATTATTTACTTAATACTAAAAGCTTACAGTCAACATCCTAAAATAGACTATACAGAGAGAAGAAAAAAAAATTAATAATTTTGATTAAAATACTTAAAACACTCTTCATCACAATAAAAAACATTTACCATTAAAATTTGCTTAATTTCCTCTCGGAAACTATCCACTGTCAGTGCTTTAATTTGTATGGGCAGTTGAAATATTTTACCGCCCAGTAGCCAGGACCATTCTGGCACCTTCTTAAATGACAATATGAGGTTATTAAACTTTTTCGGCCTCTAGTAAGGTAAGCATGCATGTCCTCATGAGCAGAAAACAGATACATGTTATTTTTCACAAACAGCAAATTCTCCAATATAAACATGGAGGGCAGGGTTAGTATGCCTAGCTCTCTGAAGTGCGCTCTGCAGTCATCCCTGTAGCCCAGGCCAGCCAACAATCTGACCGCTCTTCGCTGAAGCCCGAACAAATGCTTAGCCCCCGAGGCATGGCCCCAAACAACTACAGCATAAGAGAGCCATGCATGAGAAGATGCAAAGTAAGCCGATCTAAGTACCGTACGAGATATCCTATATGAAAGCTGACGTAGCAGGTCCAAACTTGTATTGAGTCTTGAAGCCAAGTTATCAGTGTGTAACTCCCATTTGGCACTCTCATCCACAAGAACCCCAAGAAATTTAACCTGGGATACGTGGTCATTTACGGTTCCAATCTCCCTCAATGCAAACACCATCCTCTGTGTCTTGCATTCAGCAGCAATCGATTGGAATAAAACCAATTTTTGGCCAGTTTTTCAAGTTGTTTGTGACCAGTTTGGCAAGATTTGTTGTAACTGAAAAGAGTTTTTTTCACAGGCACTATAGTCTCCAGATACATAGATAAAACATGAAAGAAACTGGTCTTAGCAGATCAAACATCCATCGCTATCTGCTTACTGGTCTTGCTTATTTGCTATAAACATTTGTTCCACCAATGAATGTTAATTTGGATTAATGGGTCCCTCAAATCAACAAAATGAATGAGTTTGGACTCTCTAAAATCCACATACAGTGCAGGACAACCGAGACCAATGTCGAGAAGTTGTCAATGTGTTGATTGACATTTTGGGGCGCGCTGTATTTGGTTTTCCAATGAGATTTTGTCTGTCATACAAGAGTCCAGCACTTAGCAAGGGTTTTTTACATGCAGGATGGGGCCTCGCGTCACACAGCACTGCAAAATAGACACTTTTGAAGTAAAACATTTGGAGATAGATGAATTCACCTCAATAACAACAACAACAACGAACACCCTTAATTGGTGACAAGAAACAAATTGTCATGTCATCGTGGTTGTCGTATTGCTAAACTAAAATGAACTAGACAACCAGCCATACACAAATTGGAATGATTTTCCTTTTACTAATTATGATAATTATAAACGTAACTTTTACTTACCTATAATTTAAGAACATTATCGTCAGGTTTTCAGTTAATTTTCTCTGCATAATCACGTTAATTACTACATGATAGTCCCTCAAAATAAATAAGAAAGGAAAATCGGCTCTGAATCTGACATAAGAAATTATTATGTTGGCGACACTGCACATGCATGGTGGGGGTGACGCGCCAAATTCAAATGTTTGCACTTTTCGAGGCGTTTTTCCAAAAAATAGCCAAAACTGTAATATTGAAAAAATTACAGGATGATAGCTGATCATAAGCTCTACAACTTTACTCTTAAAAGTTTTTCAATCAACTCAACCGTACAGGCGCAAAAAAATTAAAACTGATTTCCCATGTTAATCTCCTATGTCCAGGGTTCTGCTGGACACCCGGTATTTAGTTAATTTGGATTAGTTCAGGTTAGCTGCTTTCAGCTCTTTTGAAAATGCCGAAAAATACAGTGAAGTATCTCGCAAGAAATAAGGTTTTCAAGACGGTTTTTAAATAGTGAGTGGGATAGAGAAAGATTTATGGCCCCCACACGGTTTAAAGGAACCTATGTATAGACTTTTTTTTTGCATTAGTGCGAGAGGCAGGCTCGTCAACCCGAGGATGGTGGAGTTAAATCGAAACTTTCTAGCTCAAATCTACATATGTCATTTCCCAAGATAAAAAACTGTTCTTTAAATGGCCATTCTTATTATAACTTCGAAAAAAATAAATAGAATTTACGAATATGTGAATTGTAATAGAATAACCCATTTCTAAGCGAGAAAACAAATATTTTGAATTTTTTTTTTACGTAGTAATGAGTGGGAGAGAGATAAACTTATGGAGAAGACATAGATCTTTCTTTGCATAGATCTTTCTTTGCATAGTCTAGAACCAAAACAAAACCCACCTTGCGGTGTTAAGTGCCTAGTTGCAACTGATTATAGTTATGCTATATGTAAAGATACTTATATTTTATCCCTAAGGAAGTCCTCAATAAAGGTTGAAACGTTGGCCATTTCGCAAACGTGAAAAATTCGTTGATGTCCTACATCAACGTTATTCACCTAATACATTATTGTCACATTTTTTTCAAGTAAAATTTGTCATATGTAGACGTTTTTTTGCATCCCTTTGCCTATAGGTAGAATCGCCCCTGCCTGCAGGCATAGATAGTACTTGCTCGATGGTATGTTAGTAGCTTACGAATAAATATTGGTCAGATACGTCTAGTTTTGACGAACTTTTCCTCTTCAGGCTTCCGTCGCACAACTTTCCGAGCAGCTTTAGCAATTATTTCACTTTGCAGTTAGTATTTTATCAGTGATATAACCAGTCGATAGCGGACGCTGCAAATTGAGCACTTAATTCCCTGAAACTTCCCTGGTCTTTCAAAACTCAAATACTTCTATTTATAGCGCGCCCTTTGCGAACGTCGCTTGCGAAGGGTCTCTCTGCGAACTAAGCACAATATTGACCTAACACTTTAACAAGATTAATAGAGCTGTCAACTGCGAATAAATATATATTGTTCTGTAAACTTTGACTAAAACGGGTTTTTGCGATTACGGCCTCTCATCGGCCGTTTTCGTCACGCACTTTAGGACTGTGAGCAAATAATGATTTAGGCGTTAAACTACCCAATGTACCAACATGGGATTGTTTTTGTTCATTTGCGCTTACAAACGATAATTTGTAAATTAATAAACCCCGAGGGGTAACTGGTGTGTGGGCGTGCTTTGGACCTTTTCCAGGGCTATTTATTGATAGTTCATAAACTAATAATTGGTAAACTGGTGGCACTGTATTTGACTGGTGAAAGCAACATATTGTTTAGGGAATGTTCAATAAAATGAATACTTTACAGGAGGAAGGAATGAGGTTTTGTTTTCAGATTTTCGATTGAAAAATATTGCCATATACCCTGGAAAGGAGCTTAAGCGCTTCTAGGCCACTCGCTTCGGGAAATCTGGTTGATGGCTGCAATATTTCTACTGCTACATGATTGAATATTTTATTTCTCTGTCGCACTATAAAACGCAATTATGTTTAGAATTAACTAGAGATTTGTAAAAAAAATGAACATAACACAATTTTAAGATACTAAGAACCCTATTTTCGGTAATAGCTCTTTATTAATGAACAACAAGGGAAAAACATCAAAGACGCACCTTCAAATTTTATCGAAGCAGGATGATTGCAATTATAAGTGCTTCGATTAAATCCTCTCATGTACATGATGGTTGCTAAGGGCCGAGACAACAATTGAACATTAGTCTGTCCATGTTTAGTTACTCAGCTCCTCGGCATGCTGTTGGGGCATTAAGCAGCAAGTTTGGTTCAATTAGATTTGCCGAAGACAAATGGTGAAACAGGGCGTAAACAATTAGAATAAAAGACAAATTAGTGAATAGGTTGTGTGCGTTTTGTAAATAACTGTTTGGTAGTTGTTCCGGATTTGATGAATCAGTAGCTAAGTTAGACTGGAGTGTTTCATTAAAATACATGTGTGGTAATGAGCAGGATCAAGAAGCAGGATCAAGCGCTAACCTACAAAAGAATTGGTGTGATCTTACTCTAAAATCTGCCAAAACCAGAAGTTTTAAAGTTCGGGTTGAATTTTTAATCTCTCTCCGTTTCACCGTTTCCAAAATAGGCGCGTTTTAGTATGTAATTGACAACTTAACCTAAACGATGTTAATTAAATAAAAATATTGAAAACATTCCCTCACCGTCTTACTATAATACTAAAGAAAAACAAATCCATCTTCATTTCACGTTTCAAAGGCTAATGATGAGTTGTAGGCTTACATTTATTAAGCCTTCCTAAGCCCAATAGATCCATGTCCCAGTAGTTTTAGTAGGAATACAATTTTCATAAAATTAAGAAAAAGTGGCTTTATTCATATCCTTATCATCTAATTAGATGATAAGAATCTGAACAATCTGCGAACCAGTTTCAGGGGTTCCTTCATTGGTACAGCTCTGGCAGATCGACAAATTGGAGACCGATTTGTTGGATATCTAAGCCAAAAAGCTTTGCAAAAGCACTGAGATATTGGGCAGAGCAAGTGACATCTAATGGCGCTGAATGGAATTTAAGTTAACTGAGCAGCCTTTTTATCTTTAATTAATAAAAGACATTTAGTCCTACCCCGAACTGACTCAGTCAGCAATTTTATTCTCCAAGCTGCAAAAACTAAGCTACAAGAAAACAGTGGCATCAATGGGAGTACTGATGGGGCCCTAATTACAGTTGCTGAAAGGTTCTTTCTCTTGTCCCACTTTATAGCAATTACGGGGTCAAATTCCTTCTCAAACCTTTTAGCATATTTTACTATTTGACAATGAAAAACTAAAACTCATTTGCAATTTTTGAAACTCCATGAAACACATAGAGAGATTTTCAATAAAATGTAGCTGCTCTATCAGCATTTACTTAGATGCTCTGTCTGTTACCAAGTTTTCAACAATAGAGCCTCAACTGCAGTTACCGAAAATTAGCAATTTACCATATTTCTTGTCACGTTTTATAGCAGTTTTGTAGTCAAATTCTTTCACAAATATTTTCACGTATCGTTTCACCTCTCTCTCTCTCTCAATGAAAAGTTAAGTAGGGCCCGAGCTTTTACACCCCATTCAAGTATATCCACCTATGACACATATATGTCATAGTTGAGTGGAATAGACCAAAAATCCCTCTCAAAATTAAAGACACCCAATCAACCGCATAAGCATAAGTCCAATTTCTGAGTTCAATCTTCCAGTCAAGCTATACTTGCTTGTCCAGATTTGAGGTCCCCACCCCTCCTTTAGAAAAAGGAAACTTTTATCTTAAAAATTTGACTTATTTAGGGTTGTGGAATACCTGTATCTTTAAGAACTGAAATCATATTGTGCTAGTTTTTGTTTGGATTCATCAAAAAAATTTTGCTTTTTATTTAAACCATTTCTCTGCCCTTAAACTTACTTTTGCTACTTTCTTCTCACACTCCAACTAGTTTGAAAACTTTTCAAAGAGATTCGGTGCCTCAGATGAACAATAAAAATTAAAAAACAATTTATGAGCCCCAAGTACACTTTTAGCGCCTCTCCTGGTGAATCCCTGAGCTCCCGTATCTTCAAAAGAAAATAGGACCTATTCACTTGTACCTCAAGCATCTTTGCTAATTTATTGAAAAATGTAGTTTTCAGTGTTAGTTGCACAAACTGAAAAAATAACTAAAAATTTAAATTCAGGTAAAACAATATGAAAAAAAAAAGGGGAAAAAATGGATGACGCACAATTTGATGTCGATAAAAATTGTCCTTTCTGTAAGTGCAGGGAAATTAGTCTGTTGGGCCTTATAGAAATTTTATTGTTCTCCATTTTCTGTGAAGTCCTTGCAATTTAATGTCAATTTAGAAACGACTCAAAATGCTTTTTGACTATTTTTTGGTGAAATAAAATATCTGAAGTTAAGATAGGTAAAAAACGTGGTAAACGCCTTAAAATACTTAAAAATGCATAATTAAACGATATTGCGTAAAATGTATTGATTAGCGCTAAAACCAGTAGAAAACGTTTTAATCTGTGTTAAAACGACTCAAAGTGCTTGAAAAATTCATAAAAAACGTAGCATAAAAAACGAGCATAACTCAACAATTTTGCGTGAAATTTACTATTAGGAGCTCAAATGGTTAGAAAACGCTGTAAACTGCCTTAAAAAGACTCAAAATGCTCAAAAGAAGCAATTTTAGTGCTTTATCGGTAAAATTTAATGCGTGAAGTTTAGGTCAGTAGAAAACGTTATAAAAGGCCTTAAAAGATGTAAAAATTCGTTGATTGGACCTAAAATCACTAGAAAATGCTGCAAAATGCTGGAAAACCGCTGAAAATGATTAAAATATGAATAACTCAACGTTTCTGCGTAAAATTTATGCATTATTCTAGGCTTTGTTATAATTAAACATTTCTGAGTAAAATTTATTAATTTGAGCTAAGATCTGTAGAAAACACTGTTAAAACGACTCACAATGTTAAAACGACTCAAAATACTTGAAAAATGCATAATTTTCGACGTTTCTGATTGAAATTTATGCATTATTCAACGTTTTTGTTCATCACTTGAAGCTAAAATTAGTAGAAAGAGCCTAAAAACTTCAGAAAATTCTTTAAAAATGCGAAATTCAACGTTTTTGCGTGAAATTCATTATTGGGAGCTAAAATTAGTAGCAAATGCTGTAAAATGCCTTAAAACTACTTAAAATGCAAAAAAAGCAATTTGACTGTTTTTTTTCCGGTGAAATTCAATTTTTGGAATTAAGATCAGGAGAAAACGTGGTAAAAAAAATGCTTAATTCAGCGTTGTTGCGTGAAGTTCATTATTATGAGTTCAAATTAGTAGAAAACCCGGCAAAATGTCTTAAGACGACGCAAAATGCTCAAAAAAAAGACATTTTAGTGTTTTTTTCCGGTGTTTGGAATTAAGATCAGTATAAAACGTGGTAAACAACTTAGAGCGTCTCAAAATGCTTTAAAAATGCTTAATTCAACGTTTTTGTGTGTGATTCATTATTAGCAGTTCAAATTAGTAGAAAACGCGGTAAAATTCCGTAAAACTACTCAAAATGCTTTAAAAAGTGATTTTAGGGTTTTTTTTCCAGTGTTCAACGTGGTAAACGCCTTACAACGCCTCAAAATGATTAATTCAGCGTTTTTGCGTGAAATTCATTATTAGGAGCTTAAATTAGTAGAAAACGCAGCAAAGTGCCTTAAAACGACTCAAAATGCTCACAAAAGCGATTTTAGTGTTTTTTTCCGGTGTTTGGAATTAAGATCAGTAGAAAACGTGGTAAGCACCTTACAGTGTCTCAAAATTCTTTAAAAATGCTTAATTCAGCTTCTTTGCGTGAAATTCATTATTAGGAGCTCAAATTAGTAGAAAACGCGGTAAAATATCTTAAAGCGACTCAAAATGCTCAAAAAAAGCGATTTTAGTGTTTTTTCCGGTGTTTGGAATTAAAATCAGTAGGAAACATGGTAAACACCTTACAACGTTTCAAAATGCTTTAAAAATGCTTAATTCAGCGTTTTTGCGTGAAATTAATAATTATGAGCTCAAATTAGTAGAAAACGCTGTAAAATGCCTTTAAACGACTCAAAATGCTCAAAAAAGCGATTTTAGTGTTTTTTCCGTTGTTTGGAAGTAAGATCAGATGAAAACGTGATATACACCTTACAATGTCTCAAAATTCTTTAAAAAATGCTTAATTCAGCGTTTTTGCGTGAAATTCATTATTAGGAGCTCAAATTAGTAGAAAACGCGAAAATATGCCTTAAAACGATTCAAAATGCTTAAAAAAAGCGATTTTAGTGTTTTTTCCGGTGTTTGGAATTAAGATCAGCAGAAAATATGGTAAACACCTTACAACAAGGTCAGTAGAAAACGTTATAAAAGGCCTTAAAAGATGTCAAAATGCTTAAAAATACGTAATTAAACGTTTTTGCGCAAAATTCGTTGATTGGAGCTTAAATCACTAGAAAATGCTGTAAAATGCGGGAAAATTGCTGAAAATGATTAAAATATGAATAACTCAACGTTTCTGCGTAAAATGTATGCATTATTCTAGGCTTTGTTATAATTAAACATTTCTGAGTAAAATTTATTAATTTGAGCTAAGATCTGTAGAAAACGCTGTTAAAACGACTCACAATGTTAAAACGACTCAAAATACTTGAAAAATGCATAATTTTCGACGTTTCTGAGTGAAATTTATGCATTATTCAACGTTTTTGTTCATCACTTGAAGCTAAAATTAGTAGAAAGAAAATGTCAGAAAATTCGTTAAAAATGCGAAATTCAACGCTTTTGCGTGAAATTCAGTATTGGGAGCTAAAATTAGTAGCAAATGCTGTAAAATGCCTTAAAACGACCTAAAATGCTAAAAAAGTAATTTGAGTGTTTTTTCCGGTGAAATTCAATTTTTGGAGTTAAGATCAGCAGAAAACGTGGTAAAAAAATGCTTAATTCAGCGTTTTTGCTTGACGTTCATTATCATGAGCTCAAACTAGTAGAAAACGCGGCAAAATGTCTTAAAAAGACGCAAAATGCTCAAAAAAAGCGGTTTCAGTGTATCTTCTAGTATTTGGAATTCAGATCAGTATAAAACGTGGTAAACAACTTAGAGCGTCTCAAAATGCTTTAAAAATGCTCAATTCAACGTTTTTATATGTGATTCATTATTAGCAGCTCAAATTAGTAGAAAACGCGGTAAAATGCCGTAAAACTACTCAAAGTGCTTTAAAAAAGTGACTTTAGTGTTTTTTTTCCGGTGTTTGGAATTCAGATCAGTAGAAAACATGGTAGATATTTTGCAACGTCTCATAATGCTTTAAAAATGCTTAATTCAGCGTTTTTGTGTGAAATTCATTATTATGAGCTCAAATTGCTTATAAAAAGCGATTTGACTGTTTTTTTTCCGGGGTTGGGAATGAAGATCATCACAAAACGTGGTAAACACCTTACAACGTCTCAAAATGCTTTAAAAATGCTTAATTCAGCGTTTGTGCATGAAATTCATTATTAGGAGCTCAAATTAGTAGAAAACGCGGTAAAATGTCTTAAAACGACTCAAAATGCTCGAAAAAAGCGATTTTAATGTTTTTTTTTGGTGTTTGAAATTAAGATCAGTAGAAAACATGGCAAACACCTTACAACATCTCAAAATGCTTTAGAAATGCTTAATTCAGCGTTTTTGCGTGAAATTCTTTATTAGGAGCTCAAATTAGTAGAAAATGCGGTAAAATGCCTTAAAAATTATAAATAACGAATCAAAATGCATAAAAAGCGATTTTTAATGTTTTTCTTCAATGTTTGGAATTAAGGTCAGTAGAAAACGTGGTAAACACCTTACAACGTTTCAAAATGCTTTAAAAATGCTTAATTCAACGTTTTTGCGTGAAATTAATACTTATGAGCTCAAATTAGTAGAAAACGCTGTAAAATGCCTTAAAACGACTCAAAATGGTCAAAATAACAATTTTTTTTTCCGGTGTTTGGAAGTAAGATCAGATGAAAACGTAATATACACCTTACAATGTCTCAAAATTCTTTAAAAAAAATTTAATTCAGCGTTTTTGCGTGAAATTCATTATTAGGAGCTCAAACTAGTAGAAAACGCGAAAAAATGCCTTAAAACGATTCAAAATGCTTAAAAAAAAAACGATTTTAGTGTTTTTTTCCGGTGTTTGGAAATAAGATCAGTAGAAAATGTGGTAAATACCTTACAACGTCTTAAAATGCTTTAAAAATGCTTAATTCAGCGTCTTTGCGTGAAATTCATTATTATGAGCTCAAATTAGTAGAAAACGCTGTAAAATGCATTAAAACGACTCAAAATGCTCAAAAAACAATGGTTTTCTTCGTTGACTTAAACTAGTCGCACATTTATCAGATCCAGCCTAGAAGAAGGGCGGTTTAATAAACCTTGATGCAGCTTGGCGTCACGGTTACCACGGTGACTGTCTCCGTGACCAATAGAAATTGACTTTTTGCCGCAAAGGCTAATAATAACTTGCAGGCTTACCAATATCTTTCTATAGGGAAAGCAAGCCGTAACGGGATTTAATGTTAATTATTGGCGATTAGTGTTAGAGTATGAGGGCTGATGCAAGAAAAGTTTCTCAGTCCTGTCTTTATTGGAAAACCTTGCAACAAGCATCTAATCATTATGAAAGAAATGTAACAAGGAATAAGAATTGAAAGATATGGACAATAAGAAAATAGTAAGAAATAAAAGCAAATAAATAAAAATTACAAAAAGTAAAAAATTTTGAGTAAAAATTATAGAAACAATAATAACAATAGAGAAGTATGATGAATAGAAAAGCTAATAAAAGACGATAAAAACTACAAAAGCACAAGTTAAAAAGTACAGAAGTTAAGAAAGGTGAAAAAATAAGTCTAAAAGAGATATGAGGCGCAAATTTGGAAATATTTCTAATTTCAGGCCAAAATGGTCTAAAACCTCGATCACCTGCAAATACAAAATTATCTTAATAAAAATAGATTTTGAGTCGTTGGCAAAATTTTATTTCACACACATATTTAAAAATTCGAAAAATCAAGGTTCGTTAATTTAACGGTACAGTTTTGTGCCAAAATTTTCTTGATGTAAATTTCAATACAAAAATTTCAATAAAAAAAAATAACTGAAAAAACAATAAATTCAATGTATGGAGTTAAGAAAAGAAGAAAGCGTTATAAAAGACCTTAAAAGATGTCAAAATGCTTAAAAATACATAATTAACCCTTTTTGCGCAAAATTCGTTGATTGGAGCTAAAATCAATAGAAATCGCTGTAAAATGCGACAAACTACTGAAAATGATTAAAATATGAATAATCCAATTCTTTTGCGTAAAATTTATGCATCATTCAAGGTTTTACATTCTTATGTTTTTTTTAATTCAATTCATTAATTAAACATTTCTGCGGGAAATTTATTGATTTGAGCTAAAATCCGTAGAAAACGCTGTAAAATGCGTTAAAACGACTCAACATGCTTAAGAATCCATAATTCAACGTTCTTAGGTGATTGAAGTTTAAGCATTATTCAACGTTTTTCTGTCAAATTTATTATATTTGATGCTAAAAGTAGTAGAAAGCGCTGTAGAATTAACACAACTCAAAATGCTCAAAAAAAAATGCAGTTTGAGTGTTTTTTCGGTGAAATTTAATATTTAGAGTTAAGAACAGTAGAAAACGTGGTAAAGGCCTTATAACGTCTCAAAATGCTTTAAAAACGCTTAAAAGACATTAGGTGAGTTTTCTTCGTTGACTTAAGCTAGTCGTGCATTTATTAGCTCCAGCCTAGAAGCAGGGCGGTTTAATTGACTTTGATGCGGCTTGGCGGCACAGTTACCAAGGTGACCGTCTCCGTGAACAATAGAAATTCACTTTTCGCCGCAAAGGCTAATAATAAATTGCAGGCCTACCTCTCTAGAGGAAAAGCAAGCCGTAACTGGGATTATTGTTAATTATTGACGATTAGTGTTAGAGTATGAGAGGTGGTGCAAGAAACCTTGCGCCAAGCACCAAGTCGTTATGGATCAGAAACTTTTTTAGATACCAGAAAAAGTTTGAAAAAAAAATTGGTTTCCACTGAAAGTTTAAGGTTAAAATTGTGTTCTTGCGTGAAAATCATTATTGGGAGCTCAAAAGGCATAATTCAACTGTTTTGCGCGAAATTCATTATTGGGATCTCAAATTAGTAGAAAACGCTGTGAAATGCCTTAAAACGAATCAAAATGGTTAAAAAACAACAATTTTGGTATTTTTCCGGTGAAATTTAATGTTCGGAATTAGGATCTGTAGAGAACGTGGTGAAAGCCGTCACAAAACTTTCTAAAAATGCGAAATTCAACATTCTTGCGTAAAATCATTATTGGGAGCTAAAATTAGTAGAAAACGTTCTAAATGTCTTAAAACGTCTCAAAATGCTAAAAAAAAGCAATTTGAGTGTTCTTCCAGTGAAATTCAATTTTTGGAGTTAAGATCAGTAGAAAACGTGGTAAACGCTTTACAAAGTCTCAAAATGCTTTAAAAATGCTTAATTCAACGTTTTTGCGTTAAATTCATTATTACGAGCTCAAATTAGTAGAAATCGCGGTAAAATGTGTTAAAAATACTCAAAATGCTCAAAAAGCAATAGTTGATATTTCTTCGTTGGCTTATGCTAGTCGTTCATTTATCAGATCCAGCCTAGACGAAGGGCAGTTTAATAAACCTTGATGCGGCTTGGCCTCACGGTTACCAAGGTGACTGTCTCCGTGACCAATAGAAATTTACTTTTCGCCGCAAAGGCTAATAATAACTTGCAGGCTTACCAATACCTCTCCAGAGGGAAAGCAAGACGCAACTGGGATTAATGTTAATTAGTGGCGATCAGATACTTTTCAAGGAAAATACTGAAAATAAATATTTCAGCTAGTCTCCTAATAGTGGCGTTGCAATATACAGGTTGTTCCATTGAAAATAGTCGAAAATAGGCATTCTTTTCTACTCTCACTATACAAGTGCTGACAAAATTTGCTACAAACTAGGAAAAAATCTAGACCAAAGGAAAAGAAATGTTTTAAACAACAGGTGATTAGCACACTTGCTGTTTTGATGTTCTGTTGAAAATTATAAAATTTAATAATTATTACACATTTATCGTTTGAACACAAATTTACCAATCTGGCTCTAAAAACCAAACGTGATTTAATCTTTAATTTTATTTCAGGTGCATGACTTTCAACCGAATTGGGGTTTAATATTGGGGGAGATGTGGTTAATTCATTCGGCCCACTTGAGCGAGTAATCGAATAATTCAAATAACGATAGTCACTTTATCAATCGATAGTTAACTGTAACGTGCTAATTTAGGGGCAAAACCCTTAAGCAGATAATTTGTTGCATTTGCAGAACAAAAAATACACCATTTGCACAACATAATGCCTGAAAAGTATGAAATAACGTTCATAATTTTATTATCTCAACATTTATTCGCCGGAATGGTTCTTTTTTGTCCCAAACGACCGGTCATTATATTAAATTACCCCGCCGACATTATCCAGACATACAAAACGGTTACCAACAACGAAACAATGCGGAAAGGGCCTTCAATGTCTCTGACGTCGTTCACGGAAAAACCTTTTACAGAATAAAAATCAATCTTTTATTTCATTTCCGAAGCGGCGGTCATTTATTAGTTCATAAAACGGTCGGTAAATTAGTTTTTTTGGGTCAGATGCCCTTTCGGTTTTACTGACCATAGAACTCGATCTTTCCCTATGTATCCGAGTTCTAAGTGAGGCCGCTAATGGATGTTCTTTGAAATTATTGTGCGGCCAATTGTATGAGACTTCCTGTTTGCAGTTCCCAATATAATAAAGCTATCGGAAAGTGACGATCCAAAATTGTGCGAGAAGATGGCGCATTCAGGACGGAGTTTTAGTGCGTGCTGTATGGCATGTTCTGAAATCTATTCCGTATCTGAAACTCAAAATGTTGAGCGTAATTTTGGTCTGATGATGCCATAGGGCGAAACGTGGGTTCTAACCATTGCGTTTTAATTACATCTTTTTTGACCACATTTTAGAAATTGAAAATCACCTCGCTCGGGTCAAAAACCGCAAAAACAAATATTTTTTAGAAATTGACCAATGAGGAGAGTGGGGGGGGGGGTATTCTCTCTTTTTTTTTCAAATTCCAGATTTGACAGCCTGTAACTTGTAAAAAGTGGACCGATAGGAATAAATTCCAATTAGTCTCCTTTCGTTTTTGATGTCTCACTTCACTCCCAACAAAGGAAAGTCTCGTAGGTTCAATAGATTGGGAGATTTTTAGACACTTTTAGAAGGAGCTTTGGAAGCATTTAAAAAAGAATATACTTATGGGACTAATTTCACTTTCATTATGTTCGTTGCGTTCACAAGGGATTGAAATTTCCCAAATAAAAATTGTTCCATCTGCCGATTAACCGTGCACCAATTCCGACGTCGAAACATGGTTGTCTAATGACTTTTTAAACAATGTCTTGGATAGAGATCCAGGCGACATTAAGCCAATGTCAGTCGTTAATGGTCGCGAATTTTCTTATAGGTATAGAAAAACAGCTTGGATGGGAGAGGATTACTATCATAGGAAAGTAAGTTCAAACAAGCAAGTACTTGGGTATATCTCTCCAAGAAAAATAGCGACTGATGACAAATACAATGATCCTGTAAATACTAGAGGAGGAATTAACCCAGTAAAGAGTCGAACGTTGTTTCAACGTAGAATCATCGTTTGGTGCGTTGATTTATAGTTGTCAGGTTGATTTAAACGTGTTGATTTTAGGTTGATATAAGCGATAGTGCACAATCATGCCGTTAAATCAACGGTGTTAAAAGGTGTTTTGGATGTGTTTTGACATTGGTTGAAGTTATCCTGTTGATTAAATATTGCAAATAGGTGACAGTAATTAAACCGTCACAAATGCGCGGTTGCGAAATGTCTTTTAAAACTTATCATCATTTGTTCGGTTGATTTATAGTTGTCTATTTAATTTTAGGCTGTTGATTTTTGGTTGGTTTTTTCGAAAATAAACAACCATCTTTTTCGACGTTAAATTAACGTTGTTAAAACGTGTTGGCGTAAACGGCGGACGAACCAGATTGCTATAACGAGGCTTAGAGGGGTAGGACGTATTGCCATGATCCCCGAAGTTTATCTTTCTCACGCGTGTCGGGCGTCGGTACTGTCGGCTACTTGAGACTTGAGATGTTATTGTCGGGTATGGCACGACGCTCGTTGTTGTTGTTCGTTGCGTTTTGCTTGTTTACCGTTTTTTTAGGGTGAAAAATTTCAATTGGCTTAAAAGGTGAGTACTCATTGGTTGAGATTTTACTGTTTTTTTAAGATTAGAGACAAGATGGCTGGAACCACCATTGGTTTTGATGTGTTTTGATTTGATGAGAGTGGTAGATATGGTTAAATTAATCTGTTCTAAATTAGGTACATATAGACATATTAAGGCTGATATAAATTATTTAGCTATGCATCACAACAAAAATTAATGCTTGATAATCAAAGCTTGATTGTCTCTAGAATTACAGTCTCATTGACAAAGCATTCCAATCCGTTAAATACAGCTAAGTTAAAATATGTGTACACCAAAATTCAGCGGTGATTTTTGTCTTGCTCTCACTCCAGGAGAAAATCACTTCCTAAAAGTTGCATACCTACCACATTCAATGTCTAAGAAAATTCTTTTAAATCCTATATACCTAATTTGCCTTGAGCTCCACTAAATGTTTTGATATCAAATGTCTTTTTTTTTTAAAAAGCAAGGTAATTTTCGGAATTTCGAACATAAATAGGTACTCATAAACAAACACAAAAATAAGTATAATTTTTGTATTTCATAATTTCTAAAGTTTTTTCACTTTAGGTAGTTCTGAGGAAGGCAACAGAGAAGTTGCCGAAACATTAACTAAGTGGATTCGTCCGAGCCCTTTCCAGGGTTAATTGTTATTAGGAGTAATTTTACTGTGAATTGTGGGAAATTCCTTTTCCAACAACCCAAAATCGTCCAAAAAAGTATATGGGGTAGACATTACCCAAAAGCAAGTACCAAAAAATTTAATTCTTGTTTAAAATTATTCCTAGTTTACAGTCACCCCCAGTCAACCCCTAAGTGCTGTCCTTCCTTAGGTTTTAAGGTTTAACATACATATCATCAAAAACGAATTTATAAAATATAACTATTTTACTAATGATTGTAATTAGCACATGTATTATATTTCTAATATAAGATGTTTAAAATATGTCATGAATTTTTTTATGATAAAATGCAAAGTTTGATGTATTAAATACGTAGAGATGTCTTGTGGATATCACATGTGACGACGTAGTGTGCTACCTGGGGTCAAACACTTTTTTGTATATATGTACAGTTTTTGTCTTATACTAAAACTAAAACTCATTAAACAGGTTCACTCATTTTTATCGAATAAGTTTTAATTGGGTTCAAAGTTCAAACCCTGTTAAAACTCATTTGACATAAATTATATTCATGTAACTGGAAAAAAATAGATGAAAACGTTGATTTAACGTTTTATGTAAGGTTGATAGATACGTTGAATAAACGTTTTAAGCAAGGTTGATTAAGCGTTTTAAGAAAACGTAGATTAAACGTTTTAACCAAACGAAGATTAAACGTCTTAAGCAAACGTTGATGAAACGTTTTAAGAAAGGTCGATAAAAACGTTGATTCACGGAACATAACAACGTTGAAAAAACGTTTGGTTACAGGTTTTTTTTAACGTTGAATCAACGTTCAACTGTTTACTGGGAAGTGCTTTAATGGTACCATAAAGTGCCTCGAATCCTCTTCGACGAAGTGCTGCAGTGCATAATCATGTTCGTATGGATATCCGAATTTCGATTAAAGTCCACTTTACTGTAGTCTGTAAACCCACCCGCTGAACTTGTCAGTATAGAAAGCGCATTTGGGCATGGTGATGACCTGCTTCATGTTGAGGACTTCGAAGGCACTAAGTGAATTTGCAATGTTTTGACGCATCATTAAATAACCTAAAAATAATTTCAGACTAAGAATTAGTGTAAAATTATGGATATTTTTGTTACTTGTATCAACTGCGGTGGCAAAGTTGCGAAAGCGAACAGCCAAATCACCAGCTTCCATAGGATACATGGCTCCTTCTACGTTTTCTATGCGATCATAGACTTCTATATCACGTTTGTGCAAAGGGAATTGAAGATGTAGCCCACGCCAGGAAAAGTTTTGATTGGAATGCCGGATTCTAAGAAGTTAGGGAGAAGAGAAAGTTAGGGAGACAAAATTCCAAGGAGTTCAGACTAGGGAGAAGAGAAAGACAGAAATTTGGAAATTTTGTAACACAAAATGCAAAGCAAAAGGTATGCGTATGCATATGCTCAACTCACTCAGCTCTACCGTATATCCTGAACACAATTAATTGAATTATATTAGGAATTCGAATTGAGAAATACCGAGGGGGTATCCACTTGCTTATTTTTTGTACATGTATTGTGAAAACCGGGTATTGTCCTAGGTACTGTCAAGTATTGTCTGTATTGTGGTGGTATTTTTAGGTACTGTCGGGATTGTGAGAGGTATTGCGAGTATTGCAAGAGATATTTTCAGGTATTGTCTGCATTGCAAGAGGTATTGGCAGGTATTGTAAAGTACTGGCAAGTATTGCGAATCTTGGGATAGGATAGGTATTTTTGAAATTACTTCTAAATACCCACTGAGTATTTAAGATTGGATAAAATTACTTGTTAATAGCTTTGCATGTTTTGATGATAACTACCTCCAAAGCTACCTACAAAATAATAGGTGTGAGGAAGTAGATTTCTTAATTATTGAACACTTTTTGTACATTGACTGAAATGTGTCTTGCAGACCTCAGTTGATGACATGAGTTTATATAAAAAATTAAGTTTAAGTAAACTGCTGGACATAACAAACGGGACAAACATATTTCAGGATGATTTGTGAAGCGAGATATTTTTAAAATTACAAGAGATAAAAATCTGAGGTTTTCAGCAGTCTCTAGAAGGTTAAAAAATAAAAAAAAATTCTAATATTATTTCATTTGAAGAAATGTTAAGTGAAAAATGTTTACTAGCTCAAGTGATTTTCTAACATGGTAGTTCAGAGTTAATACTGAATGTTATTACCACTAATTATAAATATATTCTTCTGATTATTTGACAGTATGTTAGGTTATTTTTACAATGATAAAATAACTAACAAAGGAATAATATTTGACATCGTGCGGGTCCACCTCTTAAATTAGCACTTCTCGACATCTATCAGGCATACTTTGTTTTGTACTAAATTATTGATGAAACCTTGAGTTATATTTTCCCATTCCTATCTAATTGCCAGAATCAAGTCCACTAAATTTTGAAGTACATTTTCACGCTTTCGTACTAATAATTTTAGTTTTGACCACACGTGTTCAATAATATTCAAATCGGGAGATTTTGGCGGCAAGTGTATTATAGTGGAAAATTATTATTATTGTTTCATCAGCAAGCAATTAAACATCTGTTCGTTAATTGTTGAAAAAACACTCCAATCATTGTTGATGGTCGAAACATTTTGAGAGTCAACACCCTATAGTAAAATCTTATACCACTATCTCTTTGTGCACACGTAACAAATCAACTTTGTAAAACTAACAAATCGCATATCAGTTACTTGATCAGCAGGAGGCTGAAATTCAAGATTTGTAAATGTCTGAAGAAAAAATTAAAAATATCCGAAATGTGGTACGATATTTAAAATCGGTTAAACTCGTTTTTTTCTAAACATTTCAAGGACCGTCCTCAATTCACAAAAAACAAAATAAAAACTGGATCCTAGATTCTCGGCAAAAAATAAATTTTGGCAGAATGTGGTCAACTTATTCGTCACCTTGTATACACTATCTGAATAGGTAATTTTGTTCAAAGTAATCTAGAATACCTCCTCTATAGATCCATCTAGAGGTTGCTGAAAACTTCATATTTTTATCTTGCGTTATTTTCAATATATCTCGCTTAACAATTTATCGAAAAATATGTTTGCCCCTTTGTTTTGCCCAGCAGTTTAGTTAAACTTTAATCCATAAGAGAATTAACTTATTTTTTCTACAAAGGCATTAAAAATTCAAAACTTTTAACACGTTAATAAACTATTAGAAAGAGCGTTTTGAGGCACTAGTGTTAAAAGTAAGCTACTTTTAACACTAGTGCTAAAAGTAGGCTACTTTAAAGCACTGTATTAAAAGTAAACTACTTTTAACAGTGGTGTTAAAAGTAAATGCTATTTAAGGTGGAATAGAAAGTTGGTTGAAAAACTAATGAATGGCGTTCGTGTCAAAAGTGCTTTTAAGAAAGTCAGGCGATTTCCTAAAAACGGGGAGCTTGGGGGGGGAGGGGGGGGGGAGAGGGGGGTCGATTGGGCATCCTCGATTACCCCCTAGGTAAAGAGTTTTTTGCCATTAGATTGAATGTAACTTTCTTAGTTTCAGAGAAAATAGCAATTTTGTGTTTTTCAGTTTTTTCCATTTTTTTCAAAAATGGTAAATCGAGTTGTCAATGGTAAAATATTCTAATTAAATCCATCAAATAGCTCGTGTCTCTGCGCATATTTTTTGTACTTACTTATTTTGCCCTATCCCAAACAGTTTCGGAAGAATTAAAAAAACTAGAAATTCGAATCTTGCGAAATTTTTTTATCCCACCGATTTATCTGAAATTTTTATTTCATATTAGGGCTAATAAAAGAAACCTAGCAGTGAAAACCGCAACTCTCTAAATTGAATAGGAAGAAAGTTATTTAATTTTTAATATTAATTTTATTTATAAAAATGGCAAAATATTTTTTTTTTTATAAAACACATTAAAAAAATTCGAAAAAAAAAATAAGACCAAGTCGTTAACGCCAAAATACAAATTTTTATTAAAAAAAAAAAAAACATGGCAATGCCGAGGACCGAAACCATAAAGTCCAAAGTCGGGTATCCTACCCATAAGATTTAGTGCAAATCTAAAAATCGCCATATCTTTTGATACCTAATTAGCATATCGCACATATATACATCTCGTTGGAAAGGACTTTTCCACGGCTATGCGGGCTATGTAAGAGAAAAAAATTAAATGCCCCCCCTTTACACTTTGGGGCTCGTTTTGGGGGCGATTTAAAGATTAAAAATCGTCAAAAAAGCATCCGGGGGAACGGGGGGGGGGGGAGGGGGGAGCAAAAATGTTGCCTCAAAAGCTCAAATTTTGGCCGGTTGGGAGCCATTGAACCCTAAAATCGCCATAACTAATTTTCTACAACAGTTAGGATAACAAAGTATAGAACCTTTTTTTTTTGGCCTTGTGACTTGCTATCATGTGCTGGAATTAGATTGAATGTAACTTTTTTAGTTTCAGAGGAAATTACAATTTTGTGTTTTTTAGTTGTTTAAATTTTTTTCAAAAACTGTACTTAAATGGTAGAATATTGTAAATACATCCATTCAATAGCTATATATTCCTATCTCGAACGGTTTTGTCAGAAAATAAAAAAAACTGAACATTTTTTAATTTCGTAAGGAGACCGCAAAATTTTTTCGCAGTTTTAATCCTACCGATTTTGTCTTATTAGGACCAATAAAACAAGCCTAACAGTGAAAACTTCAGCTCCCCAAATTAAATAGCAAAACAATTATTGAAATTTTAATATTAATTTTATATATAAGCGTATTATTGGAAATGTAAAAATCGCCATATTTTTTTATACGTAATTAGCATATAAGACATATACAGGGTGAGTCATAATGGGAGGACGAAAATGAAATCTCATATTCTTTGGTCGATTTTAAGGGGGGCTTGTCATACATGTGTGTTACCTATCGAGCTTCGTTAAAAAGTTACAGGGTGATGAATTTAGAATTTTAAAATGCATGTATCTTGATTATTCCGAAAGGTTAAGAGATCTTTTAATGAAGTTTGGTATGTTTGGACTACTATGAAAGGCGCACACTCTGCAATAAAAAAATTATTTTTATTTCCTCCAGTGGCGTGCGTACCAGCACGTTGACACATATTATTTGAAGAGAAAAGGGTACGCCACTGGTTTTTCGAAAAACGAAATTTAATTTTTCAATCCTCAACCATCTCTGAAGAAATAACCCCTCTCCACATTTTTTAGTACGACGCAGGGTATATGAGTAAATTAATAAAAATCATTGCTGGCCCGCCATTTTAAGTAGTCTGAGAACAGAATTAAAGTTTGATGTGATGTACGCCCCTTGCTTCAGAAAAATAAAATCTAATTTTTCAATTCCCCATCCATCTCTAAATAAAAATGCCCTCTTCAAGTTTTTGAATTCTCATGAATTAAAATCTTATCTTAGCTCAACTAGTAGTAACTTAGTACAATTCTGAAGCAAAAAGCTCACTTAACTTTTTTTTCGTAGAACTGTAATTGAGTAAATAACTAAGAAGCATTGCGATATAGCCATTTTAAGCAGTATGGCAATAGTCGCGCAGTTTATGGGTTGAATTATGTTGCATATCAATAGGTTTTAATATTCAAGCCATAAGAAATGGAATTTTGATATTTTAGATTTTTCATCAATCTTAAATGCGTTGGGCGAGACTAGGCTACATTACAATGGCTTATATTTATTTACTCAGAAACGGTTCGTCGTACTGAAAAACCTAGAGAGGACATTTTTATTCCGAGATGAATGGAGAAGTGAAAAATTAGATTTTATTTTTCGAAAACCAGTGGCGTACCAATTTTCCTTCAAGTAATATGGGTCGAGGTGCTGGTACACGCGCCACTGGCGAAAATAAAAATATTTTTTTTTTCTACAAACGTCAAATCATGACGCATTTTACGCTTTCATTAGACAAACGAAAACCCAACCTTTTTTGAGTATCAGAATGTGAGTTCACTTTTACACGTGTTGCCCAGGACAGCAAGCGAAAAAGATTTTACCGCTTGCTGTCAATAGCAACTACCACCATTCAACCAAATATTTAAAACGTCATTGTCACTTTGATTTAAATTTTCAGATTGTGTCTTCAGTTATGTTCAGTTGTGATTCACATTATTTGGAATTGATTGTTTGTAGAAAAAACGTTTTATGCATTACGAGCACAAAGTAACTTTTTTGCTCTCGAGTGATTGCCCCTCTCCGCTTCGCGTCGCGCGGCAAACTTCACTCTCCGAGCAAAAAAGTTGTACTTTTCGCTCTTAATACATAAATAACTATTTTTCTACAAGCGTCAAATAATGACGCATTTTACGCTTTCATTAGACAAACGAAAATCTAACATTTTTTGAGGATCAGAATGTGAGTTTACTTTTCCGCGCGTTGCCCAGGACAGCAAGCGAAAAAGATATTATCGCTTGCCACTTGTCAATAGCAACTACCACCACTCAACCAAATGTTTAAAACGTCATTGTCAGTTTGATTTAAATTTTGAGATTGTATCTTCAGTTATGCTCACTTGTGATTCACATTATTTGAAATTGATCGTTTGCAGAAAAAACGTTGTATGCACTACGAGCAAAAAGTAACTTTTTTGCTCTCGAGTGATTGCCGCTCGACGCGAAGCGGAGAGCGGCAATTTCACGGCAAACTTCACTCTCCGAGCAAAAAAGTTCTTTTCGCTCTTAATACATAGATAACTATTTTTATTGCAAATTATGCGCCTTCGCGAGATGTCGAAACATACCAAATTCCATTAAAATATCTCTTACCCTTTTGAAATAATCAAGATATATGCATTTTGAAATTCTAATTTCAACACCCCGTAACTTTTTAAGGAAGTTCGATAGGTAACACAAATGTATGACAAGCCCCCCTTAAAATCGACCAAAGAATATGACATTTAATTTTCGTCCTCCCATTATGACTCACCCTGTATAGCCCGTTGGAAAGGGCTTTTCCACGGCTATTTAAGAAAAATAAAAATTCAATTTTAGTGCCCCGCCTTCACACTTTGGGGGAGATTTAAAAGTTAAAAATCGTAAAATAACAAAAATTACGCCATTTGATGTCGCGTCCTCGATTACCTACTCGGAGAAGATCTACTTGTAAAAATTAAAACGACAAAATTGATTCGTTAATTGGGGGGGAGGGGGACACGTTTGGTTCAGCATCCCTTCGAAACCATCCTGGTGCCTTCCGATAAAATAAAGTGGGGACTTATGTAGGTACCTCGTTGAAAGGTCTATTAAAGGGCTACAAAATGACTGTGGAAAATTAAAAAAAAAATGTCGCCCACTAAAAGGGGGGAAGAAATGATTATGAAATCTAATTTTAATGCAATCTAGCCCGTCCTCGATTTATTACTAGGTGTAAAGCTAGTTCGCCTCCACGTGGTGACACACTATATTACTAAATTACTAAATTTGTAAATGGTTAAATTGAATTACGACATTATCATGACCCAAAACAAAACAAATGGTCCTTCTCAGGACCCTTTGACTAGAAAAATCAGACCCTCAGTTCGATTTTGTCAGATTAACATAGAAGGCATTAGTTATGCAAAAAGACAGTACATATCAAAATTATTAAAAGATGACGATATCGACATAGTTGCAATCCAGGAAACTCATTGCGAATCAGAACAAGAGCTCCAAAAAAGGGGAAAAATACCAGGTTACGAATTACTGGGTGCAACGTACCACAGAGCATACGGCGCAGCCACTTATGTCAAAAGCAACATAGAAAATGCATCTGTAGTTTCTATATCGACCGAGAACGACATACAGATTGTAACTACAAAAATTGGAAGTATCACTATCTCCAACGTTTATAAACCTCCCACAAGGACCTGGCCAACTCATGTTCTTAAAACATACCCCCACCCCGCTGTATATCTAGGCGACTTTAACAGCCACCACGAACAATGGAAATATAGACAAAGCGATGTTAATGGGGAGGCTTTGATCAGATGGACCGAGGACGAGCACTTACACCTAATCTTTGATGCTAAAGACAAAGGCACATTTAAATCAGCTGCATGGAACAGGGAATATAACCCGGACTTATGCTTTGTCTCAATGGACCCTAATAATACCCCTTCGGCCACTACAAGAAAAGTTCTCTCGGAATTCCCCCACAGCCAGCATCGCCCAATCATCATGGAGATCGGAACCCAAATACCGCTAATAAGATCCATCCCAAGACCTAGATGGAACTTTAAGCGAGCTGATTGGAAAAAATTCTCATCGGAACTAGATAAATGCTTAGGATGGATACCACCCACGAGTAAAAACTACGCTCGGTTTGTCGGGGCAGTAATTAGCACAGCTAAGAAGTGCATACCAAGAGGGTACCGGGAGGAATATATTCCTGGATGGTCTCAAAACAGCGAAGAATTATATCAAAACTTCCTAGAAACTGGTGATCAAGAAATCGCAGATCAGTTACTTCATAGTTTAAATGCAGCAAGACAACAAAAATGGAGTGAAACTGTTGAAAATTTAAACTTCCAAACATCAAGTCGGAAAGCATGGTCCCTAATTAGAAAACTTGGAGGAGGAGACCCTCCTAAACGGCAAAAAGCTCCCATTAAACCAAATTCAGTGGCCTCTCATATTGTGATGACATCCAGAGCACCCAGAGATAAAGCTATTAATACAAAAAGAGTAAAAGAACATCTAAAAACTCTTAAGAACGAATCTACAGAAACTGAACACTCTCGTCCTTTCACCGGCGAAGATGTATCCGCTGCCCTTAAAGATATTACTTCTGGGAAAGCCCCAGGGTTTGACGGAATTCATCCTGAATTTCTTATTAACTGCGAAAAATACGCGAAGAGATGGTTGGCGTGCTTCTTCACAAACATCATGCAGACTAGTGAAATTCCTCGAGAATTCAAACGTTGAAAAGTAATAGCCATCCAAAAACCAGGTAAACCAGCAGACCAACCAAAAAGTTACCGACCAATTGCGCTGCTGTCATTAACGTACAAGCTGATGGAAAGACTGATCTACAACAGAATAAGCCCGGTAATACTTAGAGATATCCCAGTTGAACAAGCGGGTTTCAGACCTAAACGGAGCTGCACCGACCAAGTATTGTCACTAACCACATATATCGAAGCCGGTTTTCAAAGAAGATTGAAGAGTTCTGTCGCATTCATTGATTTGTCAGCAGCGTATGATACCGTATGGAGGGTAGGAGTTATATACAAATTCCTACGCAAAATTCCCTGTAAATTCACATCAAGATTAATAGAAAACATGCTTAACGACAGAGTTTTTCAGGTGATAATGGGATCAGAAATCAGCAAACCCAGAAAGCTTAAGAATGGACTGCCGCAAGGATCAGTACTTTCGCCATTGTTGTTTAGCCTATATATTGCGGACATGCCCAAAACAACATCAACAAAGTTTGGCTACGCCGACGATTGGGCTCTAACCACTCAAACTAAATTAATGGAAGAAGTCGTAGAAAATCTTACCAATGACTTGGACGTAATGGGAAGTTTCTTTCGAAAATGGAGACTGCAACCTAATGCTTCAAAAACAGAAGTAACCTGCTTTCATTTAAATAACAAAATGGCTGATAGAGAGCTTAAAGTCTACTTTGATAACACCTTACTTAATCACAATAAAAACCCAAAATACTTAGGTATCACTCTTGATAGAACGTTAAGCTTTAATGTACATCTAACTAACACTGCGGAAAAATTAAAGACCAGAAATAACATTATCCAGAAACTCTGTGGCTCGACATGGGGAACATCAGCATCCACACTGAGATTGTCAGCCCTAGGCCTTGTCTACTCAGCCGCGGAGTACTGCGCACCAGTGTGGCTTAACAGTGCTCACGTGAAGAAGATAGATGCGCAACTGAACAACACCATGAGAATGGTCGCTGGCGTAATCAAATCCACCCCAACTCAATGGCTACCGGTATTAAGCGACATTCCACCGCCTCATCTGCGCCGAATCAATTTGCTGACAAACGAATACAAGAAGATACTTAACAACAGAGAGCTCCCAATACATAATTATATAGAAGACGCCAACAAAAATGGACTACGCTCTAGAAAACCACCAACAAACACCGCAAAAATTGCCACAGATACTGAGTTTAACATCACAAGCAGATGGGTGCACGAATAGTCGAGAGCTCAGCCAAACAGCAACTTGCCCTGCATAACAGAAAGCCCCCCTGGCTTCAATCTACCACGCAAAACCTGGTGTACATTAAACCGCATTAGGACCCAACACGGCAGATGTGCATACTTTTTAAACAAATGGGGAAAACTACCATCCCCCTCATGCGATTGTGGAGAGGTCCAAACGTTTGCACACATAATAGAGGAATGTCCCCATCGGTCATACCAAGGCAGCCCCGAGGAGTTCCTGCTTGCAACGCCAGATGCGATAGAATATATAAATAACCTTAATGTTTGTTTGTAAATTTACCTAAGGCTGTTATATTTGTTATTGTTGTATACTTGAATGTGTCGAAACGCCATACGCTAAATAAATAAAAAATAAATACTAGGTGTAGACCTCGTCATGAGTGAACGCATAGTTATCGCCAAACGTTAATTCGAATATTTTGCCCGATTTTTACGAAAATTTGGAAAACGTTGATTTTTGAGGACTTGTATATTTTTGATCCCAGGTTTATATACGTCGTTGGAAAAATCTGAAAAAAATCGTAGGTCCCCTTCCGGAGCTTCCCGGGGGGTAATGGCCAAAAACGGGACCTAAATTTCAATCAATTCGATATAACTATTCGAAAAAAGCCCCCCAGGGAGAAAAAAAGGTAGGTCCTAGGACCGGGTTTGGAGGTACCTAGCTAGTGAGGAAAGCCGACAATTTGAAGAATCCCTCACTTTGGGCCATCTCACGTTTCCTATTGACGAGTTAGTTAAAAACTACAAATTTTTGCATGAAAAAAATCCAATTGCTTTCAAAAAACACTTTAAAATATTTACAGGAACCACTGTTAAACTACAGAATGATTAACTACGTATATAATTTAAACAGCCAATGTCTAAAAACACACTGTACACAGTAAAAACATCTTACCAGGTAAAAAAAATCCTTTAAAAGATTTGTATCTTTATAAAATTTTGCAAATCTCATGTTACGTTACCTGTTAAGGCGCCATATTGGTTTATTTTGCAGCGTCGCCAAAGCTAATTTTAATCGCAAATTGTCTCAGGTATTAGGTATTGTGTTATTGTTTGGTCATTGCGGCTACTGCCGGCTGATATTGTCGGTATTGTGAGGTATTGCCACAATACTTTTTGGTATTGTCTGGTATTGTCATGTACTGTCGAAGTAGTGCCAGGTATTGTGAGGTATTTTCAGGGTATTTTGAAGTATTGTCACCTAATTTGAACACGTATTCCCATGAGTGGATATCCCCTCGAGAAATACGAATAACCGAACCTCTCGTAACATACAACGTACATAGATCTGGAAATCGCTTATCATTAATTGACCGGTCGTTGCTAAGTGAGAGTGCGCAATATCAGCGCAACGTTGCAGCAATGACTTTTTAAATTTTCAGTTTTATTTGGTTAAATTACCGACTTAACTACTTCCGGCTTAACAGGAAGTGACCATTAATTTATTACTTTTAATGCTACCCTGTATATTTTTCTTGCCTATCTTCTCCGCCCAAAAATTCTCTTTTCAACCATGTATAACATGTTATATTTTGTTTTTGTTTTGACAGAGAAAATTCAGTTATTTTAAATAAGAATAGTAGGCCACGACTAGAAGAAGAAGAATGTTTCGATATTTAGTAGGCGTCAGAAACGAAAGCTTAGTTTTATGGAGTTATAAATTTCTTGTTTTAATAGCCCCAGTAAAATTAATATTGTAAAAAAAATTACGTTTTAAAATTAAAAAAAAAAATGAAAAATATTCTAAATTATTAAAAAAACTAAGATAGGAATGCTGTAGTTTAAGTTCGGTTTACTGTAAAGTTACTATTTGTCATCACTTGCCACAGTGTAGAATAAAATTATTTAATTTACTTTTTAAGCAAAACTTTCGTTTACAAAATTAAAACACCACACTGTCAAAACAACTAAATAAATTTAATTAGTAACAATAAAACAAACGACTAATAAATTAAATTAGAATGTGTTATTTATTATAGATGGCAAGTGATGACAAATAATTACTTTACAGTAAATCAAACTTAAACTGCAGCATTCCTATCTTAGTTTTTTCAATAATTTGGAATATTTTTGATTTTTTTATTTTAATTTTAAAGCGTATTTTTTTACAATACTAATTTTGATGGGGCTATTAAAACGTGAACTTTATAACTCCATAAAACTAGTCATGGCTTACTATACATATTTTAAATAACTGAATTTTCTCTGTCAAAAGAAAAACAAAATATAACATGTTATACATGTTTTACTACTTACTTTTGGGTGAAGCCTCATTCACTTTTGGGCCCGATTCGTTCGTTGTTGGAAAAGGAATTTCGCACTACTCACAGTAAAATTACTGCGAATAACAATTTACCCTAGAAAGGGCTCGGACGAATCGACCTGGTTAACGTTTCGGCAACTTGTCTGCTGCCTTCTTCAGAACTATCTAAAAAATAAAGCTTTAAAAACTATGAATTACAAAAAATTATACCTATTAATGTGTTTTGTCTTTGAGTATTTGTGTGTGATATTCTGAAAATTGCTTTTTGCTTTTGACATGAAAATATCATTTGATAAGAATTGTCATTATTACGAAAGGTACGTTTAAAATGTTTGGTTAATGTATTGTTTAGTACCTAATATGATTTGTTCTATCTACGTGTAAAATAGGTATAATGTGAATGTTAATATTAATTTATATGTAAGTTACCATTTTGAACTTCTTGTTCTAACATAGGTAACCATGTGTTATCTATGTATGCTGAACAAGAAGCTACACAATGATCTTTGTTAAGTAAAATATATGCACTTTCTTTGATTTTACGCTTCTTTGATAATGGTTCTTTGGATACGATACTAGTATCGTTCCATTTTACTCTATGACCATTATCAAAGGCGTGTTGGCATATATTTGACTTTTCAAAATCTCTGTTTTTTATGTAATTTTGATGTTCTTTTATTCTTTTTTTTAGAGGTCTAGAAGTTTCGCCTATATAAAATTTCTCGCATTCGCAAGGAATTTTATATACCGGGTGTCCAGCAGAACCCTGGACATAGGAGATTAACATGGGAAATCGGTTTTTATTTTTTTGCGCCTGTACGGTTGATTTGATTGAAAAACTTTTAAGAGTAAAGTTGTAGAGTTTATAGTCAGTTATCATCCTGTAATTTTTTCAATACCACAGTTTTGGCTATTTTTTGGAAAAACGCCTCGAAAAGTGCAAAAATTTGAATTTGGCGCGTCACCCCCACCATGCATGTGCAGTGTCGCCAACATAATAATTTCATGTCAGATTCAGAGCCGATTTTCCTTTCTTATTTATTTTGAGGGACTATCATGTAGTAATTAACGTGATTATGCAGAGAAAATTAACTGAAAACCTGACGATAATGTTCTTAAATTATAGGTAAGTAAAAGTTACGTTTATAATTATCATAATTAGTAAAAGGAAAATCATTCCAATTTGTGTATGGCTGGTTGTCTAATTCATTTTAGTTTAGCAATACGACAACCACGATGACATGACCATTTGTCTCTTGTCACCAATTAAGGGTGTTCGTTGTTGTTGTTATTGAGGTGAATTCATCTATCTCCAAATGTTTTACTTCAAAAGTGTCTATTTTGCAGTGCTGTGTGACGCGAGGCCCCATCCTGCATGTAAAAAACCCTTGCTAAGTGCTGGACTCTTCTATGACAGACAAAATCTCATTGGAAAACCAAATACAGTGGGCCCCAAAATGCCAATCCACACATTGACAACTTCTCGACGTTGGTCTCGGTTGTCCTGCACTGTATGTGGATTTTAGAGAGTCAAAACTCATTCATTTTGTTGATTTGAGGGACCCATTAATCCAAATTAACATTCATTGGTGTAACAAATGTTTATAGCAAATAAGCAAGACCAGTAAGCAGATAGCGATGGATGTTTGATCTGCTAAGACCAGTTTCTTTCATGTTTTATCTATGTATCTGGAGACTATAGTGCCTGTGAAAAAAACTCTTTTCAGCGACAACAAATCTTGCCAAACTGGCCACAAACAACTTGAAAAACTGGCGAAAAATTGGTTTTATTCCAATCGATTGCTGCTGAATGCAAGACACAGAGGATGGTGTGACGCCCCATCTTGCATGTAAAAAACCCGTTCTAATGGCTGTATGGCTTCTACAGCAGGCAAAATATCATTGCGAAGCATATTGCCAGATTTGTTGGCGTTCAAACTGCAATCAATGAAAAATGGACCTATAACATGGCGCCCCAAAATGCCGATCCACACGTTATAGTTGCTCGACGTTGGTCCCGATTGTCATGCACTATATGTGGGTTTTGGAGTGCCCAAATCCGATCATTTTGTTGATTTGAAGAGCCAGTCAATCCAAATTAGCATTCATCCCTGAAACAAATGTTTCTAACAAATCTTGGGGCTGCAATAATTTTTTCGGTTAGGATTTCACAAAACTCCATTTGGGGGAAAAGGTGGGTCCGTACAAGTTGTTGATGGTTCTCTTTTTTGTAGCTTTCAAAACCTTCTTTTTGCAGATAATTATGGATGGTCGATCCACTAAGTCTAGTTTCTTGGCCAATCTGTCGAATACTCTTGGAAGGATCATTGTTTACTGCAGCAAGAACAACAAGTTTTGCCACATTTTCATCCTCTGGGGCCGCACCAGCTTGAAGTCATCGCTTTCGCTCACAGGAACATATCGGCTTAATACTCCCAGTTTCCTCAAAACGAGCAACCACCGCCTGAAGTGAACTGCATGCTGATATTGGTTGTTCAGGAAACAATGCAACAATGTTGTCTCGAATTTGAGCAAAGGAATTACCAGCCCAGTATTGTTTTAAAACAAGTTTTCTCTCCTCAAAATTCATAACTAATGAAACATTTAAATAAAAAATAATAAAAATAAAATTTTACACTGTATCAACAAAATGGTTCCTAATTTCCTTACTTTTAATATCAATAAATACAAGGTTTCTGTATACATTACATTTTTATTTCGAGGAAATTGTGTGTGAAAAAGTGGATGCAACAAGTACCAAAATAAGTATATTTCCATAATCAATCTATACATAAATTTCTTAACAGAAGAAATTAACAAGTGGACATGAAAAAGAAATGTAACATAAATTTAGGTAATAACACAGAAAACAACAATTATTCCTATAAAAACACTATCACCTTTATTAAGATTCAATTCAATTCAATTCAAATTTATTCATGTTTACAATCACCAAAACAGCAATGTACATACCTCAAAAATAGAATAGGTTACAAATTAAATTTAAATAAATTCAGTCCAGATGCCATTATTTACTTAATACTAAAGGCTTACAGTCAACATCCTAAAATAGACTATACAGAGAGAAGAAAAAAAAATTAATAACTTTGATTAAAATACTTCAAATACTCTTCATCACAATAAAAAACATTTACCATTAAAATTTGCTTAATTTCCTTTCGGAAACTATCCACTGTCAATGCTTGAATTTTTATGGGCAGTTGAAATATTTTACCGCCCAGTAGCCAGGACCATTCTGACACCTTCTCAAACGACAATATGAGGTTATTAAACTTTTTCGGTCTCTAGTAAGGTAAGCATGCATGTCCTCGTGAGCAGAAAACAGATACATGTTATTTTTCACAAACAGCAAATTCTCCAATATAAACATGGAGGGCAGGGTTAGTATGCCTAGCTCTCTGAAGTGCGCTCTGCAGTCATCCCTGTAGCCCAGGCCAGCCAACAATCTGACCGCTCTTCGCTGAAGCCCGAACAAACGCTTAGCCCCCGAGGCGTGGCCCCAAACAACTACAGCATAAGAGAGCCATGCATGAGAAGATGCAAAGTAAGCCGATCTAAGTACCGTACGAGATATCCTATCTGAAAGCTGAGGTAGCAGGTACAAACTTGTATTGAGTCTTGAAGCCAAGCTATCAGTGTGTAAATCCCATTTGGCACTCTCATCCACAAGAACCCCAAGAAATTTAACCTGGGATACGTGGTCATTTACGGTTCCAATCTCCCTCAATGCAAACACCATCCTGTGTGTCTTGCATTCAGCAGCAATCGATTGGAATGAAACCAATTTTTGGCCAGTTTTCCAAGTTGTTTGTGGCCAGTTTGGCAAGATTTGTTGTCACTGAAAAGAGTTTTTTCACAGGCACTATAGTCTCCAGATACATAGATAAAACATGAAAGAAACTGGTCTTAGCAGATCAAACATCCATCGCTATCTGCTTCTGGTCTTGCTTATTTGCTATAAACATTTGTTCCACCAATGACTGTTAATTTGGACTAATGGGTCCCTCAAATCAACAAAATGAATGAGTTTGGACTCTCTAAAATCCACATACAGTGCAGGACAACCGAGACCAACGTCGAGAAGTTGTCAATGTGTGGATTGGCATTTTGGGGCGCGCTGTATTTGGTTTTCCAATGAGATTTTGTCTGTCATAGAAGAGTCCAGCACTTAGCAAGGGTTTTTTGCATGCAGGATGGGGCCTCGCGTCACACAGCACTGCAAAATAGACACTTTTAGTTAGACACATAGAAGTAAAACATTTGGAGATAGATGAATTCACCTCAATAACAACAACAACAACGAACACCCTTAATTGGTGACAAGAGACAAATTGTCATGTCATCGTGGTTGTCGTATTGCTAAACTAAAATGAATTAGACAACCAGCCATACACAAATTGGAATGATTTTCCTTTTACTAATTATGATTATTATAAACGTAACTTTTACTTACCTATAATTTAAGAACATTATCGTCAGGTTTTCAGTTAATTTTCTCTGCATAATCACGTTAATTACTACATGATAGTCCCTCCAAATTAATAAGAAAGGAAAATCGGCTCTGAGTCTGACATAAGAAATTATTATGTTGGCGACACTGCACATGCATGGTGGGGGTGACGCGCCAAATTCAAATTTTTGCACTTTTCGAGGCGTTTTTCCAAAAAATAGCCAAAACTGTGGTATTGAAAATATTACAGGATGATAACTGACTATAAACTCTACAGTTTTACTCTTAAAAGTTTTTCAATCAAATCAACCGTACAGGCGCAAAAAAATAAAAACCGATTTCCCATGTTAATCTCCTATGTCCAGGGTTCTGCTGGACACCCGGTATAACGTTTTTTGTGTATTCGTTTTCATTGTGTGGTTTAGTTTTTGTTAGTTGTGCACGTAATGTATTTTGTGTTCTAAAAACTGTTCTAATATTGTATTTGTTACCTAATCGTTTAATTTTGTCTGATAACCCTTTGATATATGGTATAAAAAGGTTTGTAATATGTCTATTTTGATTTTGCCTTATATTTGGCTGTTCGAATTGATTAAAGCATTTATTAATGAAATAACCTGGATAATTGTTTTTAAGTAAAACATTTTTAATATGTTTCTTTCCAATTTCCAAATTATTATCATTACAAATGATTTTTGCGCGATCAAATAGACTCTTTACAACTCCTTTTTTCACCATAATAGGGTGATTTGAGTTGTAGTTTAAGTATCGATCTGTATGTGTTGGTTTGCGATAAACAAAAGTTTCAAATCTGTCTAAATCTTTTTTTATTAGTATGTCTAAAAATGGAAGTGGTTGATTGTGTTCTTTTTCAATTGTAAATTTTATAGTGGGTTCTTGTGAATTTATGTGTCTAAATGATTATTACCAAACTGATATATTGAAAAAACATCATCAATATATCTCCACCAAATTAAAGGTTTAAGATTATAATTATAAACATAATTTGATTCAAAATTTTCCATAAATAAATTACTAAGTACAGGAGACAATGGTGAACCCATTGCCATACCTGTATTTTGTTGGTAATAATCATTTTTGTATTGAAAATAGGTTGTGTTAACGCATAGTGTTAGTAATTCCATAATTGTATTTATGTTTAGTTTAGTGCGTTCTCTAAGCTTGATGTCATTTTCAAGTTTATTTTTTACAATAATTAAAGTTTTATCGACATGTACATTAGCAAACAAACTAGAAACATCAAAACTTACCAGTGTGTGATTTGGGTTTATATCTATATCTTTTAGTTTTTCTAAAAAATGACTAGAGTTTTTAATGTATGATTCTGTGTTTCCTACTAAAGGATTTAATATCTCTAATAAAAACCTAGATAGTGGATGTGTTGGTGAGTTAATGCTACTGACAATAGGTCTAAGATGAATGTTGTTTTTATGTATTTTTGGAACACCGTAAAAGTGAGGTGATTTACTGTTGTGTGGTGTTAATTTGAATCTTTCTCTATCAGTGAAACTGTTTTTGTGTTTTTTTTAAGTGGTGTAAATTTGTCTTTCTATTTTTTCAGTTGGATCTTTGTTAAGTTTTGTGTAAGTACCATCGTTTAAAAGGCTCTCAAGTTTTTGTTCATAAGTAATACAGTTCATTATAACTGTAGCGTTACCTTTATCTGCTGGAAGAATTTTAATATTATTATCTTTTTTTAAAAAATTGAGTGCCTTTCGCTCGATGGGATTTAGGTTTTGTTTAATGTTAAAGGGTTTATCTAAAATTAATTTTGACCTAATTCTAAACTCTTGTTGGTGTTCTTGTGGTAAGTTTTGAACTGTTTCTTCAATTGCTGAAATGAAATCAAGCTTAGGAACATTTTTTAGGTGTTACAGAAAAATTTAGACCTTTAGAAAGTACAAGATTTTCAGTATTAGTGAGGTTTCTGTTTGATAGGTTTATTACTGTCTTAGTGTTTATATTATTGTTTCTTAAGTATCTAAACTCTTTGTTTATTTTGTAGTTAATTAGTTTGTTGAATTTCTTTAACTGTATGTTTTTATGTTTGTTAAATTTTGTGAAATAGCTACTTTGAATACAATCCCACATATGATTAAAATGATTAAAATTAACATTTGAAAATAAATTATCTTTCATTACATTAATTTCATTTTCTAAAATAAATTTTCTACGTATGTGGAATTGTATTTCGTTCCTAATTAGTGATTTACTAGCCCTTTCTAAAATTCTAATTGTTCTGTAATCTGTATGTAGTGGTTGTTAAACGAAAACCTTTCGGAATAATGTCGTGATCTCTACATTTACATAAGAAAGTTAAACTATTTTCAGAATGTTGTAGTTTATCATGTTTAGTTTCTAATTGTCTAAAAATAAAACAAGTGTTAGGCCCATACCTTTGTTGTAGATAACTCCTAAATCTTTGAGGCGGAAAGTTCATTTTTTACTACTTACTTTTGGGTGAAGCCTCATTCACTTTTGGGCCCGATTCGTTCGTTGTTGGAGAAGGAATTTCGCACTACTCACAGTAAAATTACTGCGAATAACAATTTACCCTAGAAAGGGCTCGGACGAATCGACCTGGTTAATTCGAACAGCCAAATATAAGGCAAAATCAAAATAGACATATTACAAACCTTTTTATACCATATATCAAAGGGTTATCAGACAAAATTAAACGATTAGGTAACAAATACAATATTAGAACAGTTTTTAGAACACAAAATACATTACGTGCACAACTAACAAAAACTAAACCACACAATGAAAACAAATACACAAAAAACGTTATATATAAAATTCCTTGCTAATGCGAGAAATTTTATATAAGTGAAACTTCTAGACCTCTAAAAAAGAGAATAAAAGAACATCAAAATTACATAACAAACAGAGATTTTGAAAAGTCAAATATATGCCAACACGCCTTTGATAATGGTCATAGAGTAAAATGGAACGATACTATTATCGTATCCAAAGAACCATTATCAAAGAAGCGTAAAATCAAAGAAAGTGCATATATTTTACTTAACAAAGATCATTGTGTAGCTTCTTGTTCAGCATACATAGATAACACATGGTTACCTATGTTAGAACAAGAAGTTCAAATGGTAACTTACATATAAATTAATATTAACATTCACATTATACCTATTTTACACGTAGATAGAACAAATCATATTAGGTACTAAACAATACATTAACCAAACATTTTAAACGTACCTTTCGTAATAGTGACAATTCTTATCAAATGACATTTTCATGTCAAAAGCAAAAAGCAATTACCAGAATATCACACAAATACTCAAAGACAAAACACATTAATAGGTATAATTTTTTGTAATTCATAGTTTTTAAAGCTTTAAAGTTGCCGAAACGTTAACCAGGTCGATTCGTCCGAGCCCTTTCTAGGGTAAATTGTTATTCGCAGTAATTTTACTGTGAGTAGTGCGAAATTCCTTCTCCAACAACGAACGAATCGGGCTCAAAAGTGAATGAGGCTTCACCCAAAAGTATGTAGTAAAAAATGAACTTTCCGCCTCAAAGATTTAGGAGTTATCTATGTTATACATGGTTGAAAAGAACATTTTTGGGCGGAGACGATAGACAAGAAACATATACAGAGTAGCATTAAAGTAATGAATTAAAGGTCGCACACACAGTGGGATAAAATATCAGTAAAGCTGAAAGAAAGCGAAATAACAAGATATATAACCGCACAAATTTTCAAAATTTTATCATAAAAGGTAAAAAAAAGAGAGGCTGTATCATATCTCCTGTGTCACCCGGTATTTGCTACGCTCACGGGGGATAAAAAGTTTTTTCCGAAAGAGACTAAATGCTGGTATTCCCTGTTTTTCTCAAATTTCAATTTTGATCCCCTGTAACTTTACAGAAAGTGGACTGATTAGAGCGAGACCAACGGTTTCTGGTTCGTTTTGATGTCCTCCAATCCTGTTTTGATGCCTTCCATCTACAGTCCAGTGAGCTTAGTATTTTGTTAGAAATACCCCTTCGCCGGCCGATTTTTAGTAACTTTAGAAAGTGCGTCGGAGGCATTTAAAAAAAAAACTTCCACTTATGAGTTTAATTTCGCTCTTATTAAATTTGTTACGTTCACAATTTTGTTACATTCCGATCAAAAAGAGCAAAAAACAAATTTTCCAGTTTGGTTAAAGTCAGGGAGGGGGTGGGGGGTATTTTCCTTTTTTCCCAACTTACAAAATTCTCCAGCTCTGACTTTAGAACGCGTGGTCCGTTTCGATTGAATCCAACGGTTTCTTTTTCTTTTTGATGTCCACTTTCACCTCCTGCCAAAGGAAGTCCCGTGAGTTTAATAGTTTGATTATTCTTAGAGTGCGACTAAAATATCCACGTTTATTCCAGGAATATTATATCACAGGGTAAAAGTTTAAAATAGATATTTCTGGAATATTTAATTGAAATATTCATAAATGATTCAACCTCCCTAATTAAATATTCATAGAATATTCCGGGAACATATCTTATTATCTGGGCTAAACCATCATGTTTCATTAGACACTGCAATAAACAAGCCAGCACTTTTATAAATAATAAATATATTTATTGTAAATTAAAATCTACAGGCACCTGTTGATAAAGGGGTTCGAAAAATACATTACACATTCCTATTTAAAACTGATATAACAAAATCCTATTTATCCTAACATTCGAGGTTCGTTTAATAATTGCCGATGCGATGAGGGCCGATCAATTACGCAATAATTTATACCTAATGGATCCAGTATATATATATATAAATTAATGAGTCAAACGGCAATTAGAATAGGCCATTATTGTTTTTTTCAATCTCATTATTCTTTAGCCAATAGAACACTCTTTGGTTATGTACAAAAAAGTTACGCAGAAAGCACCTATTAATAAAACAGTGATAAAAGAAACATGACTTGTGCGGCTTTGGAATGAAAGAAAACGCCATTCTGGGCTCGGGCGTAATTTCCAGTCGGCCCTGGATGGGATCCATTGCCGCCTGGATATTACCATTTTATATATTCAAATATTTGCTTTGTGAAAACATTCTTATTGGAGGTCGTTCAAAAACTCTCCCGGAGGACGTGATCGATGTCGCAATGTAAACAGTTCTCGCTTTCTGGAGAGCTGCTATTACCAGGCGAAGGATATTCCACTCTATTTTCCCGAATAGATGTTTTTATTTCATTAAAATAATAGCGGAAACTATGCCGGGGATAGTTGGTTCGTTGTACGTCCCATTTGAGATTTTTCATTTTCGGAATTGCCCGTGCTGTTGGGCATATTGTGCCACCCCGAGGGAGGCTCATTACTGGGAAAGACGGAAATGTAGTAATACTGAGTGTTTTTCAAAGTTTGAAGGAAGTTGCAAGTTTTTAGGAATTGAATTAGGATAATTTCTGTGTTTTATTGGAATTGCCATTAAGAGGAGGGTTTGCATTTTGTTGAGAAAAGGACACAGAAACTCTTGGGTCAAAATTTAATTTCTAGAGTCCGTTGAACATTTGCTTGCTATAGAAACTTTGACTCGTTCCTTCACTGTAGCACTCCAAGGGCATATTTCTAGTTTTAAATTTATTGTACTGAGAGTATTGTCGTCTCACCAAAAGAAAGAACAAAATACAATCTAAAGTGTTTTCCGGACTTTGAAGCCGTAGTCTAATAGAATTTCTACCTGACGTTCGTATACAGCTGCAGCAGACATTATCAAACGCCGGCCATGAGGCAATGGCCCAAGTGACCTCCCTTGCTTCCCGACGTTGACTGATTCGACTGTGGTGAGCTCCGCTGTACTTATTCCCCCGTCGATGAGCTGAAGTGGATTGAGTGAAGTGGGGGTAGTGGTGGCGCGGGGTTTTGGCAAACTTAAAGTATGTCATAGAACTCGCTTCCAGTCTGCATTTCCTACTACGAATACGCGAAACGTAATTTCCTACTTTCGTTGAAAGATGGATACAGAAAGCAGGAGTGCGATATGGCCGTCCGTCCAAGGAATGTAGTACGTCAGAAAGGAACAACGGGAGATCATAAAGAAAAGCGCGGATTGTCTAGTCTACCATATATTAAAATTGACTTTAAAACCACTCGTACAATACCTCGGGGGCAAATACCTGCAAAAAGACCGCGGGGGTAAATACGGCGCTGACCACAGTCGAATCAGTCAACGTCGGGAAGCACCGAAAATCTCTTCGCCCATTGCCTCATCGCCTTTG